>CM035112.1:2944830-4144830 GCA_020205505.1 Panax japonicus | reverse complement strand
ACTAGATATAGATCTAGAGCTATCTAGAGTAATTAAATTAACTAAAAGCATTAAAATGACTAGATCTATTCCAGATCTAAGCCGATTTAGCATAGGGGTTCGAGCTTTGAAGCTCATGAACCGATTAAAAGCTAGATCAGGATAGATCTAGTAACAAGACTCGATTTATAGCGAAATATGTACAAACTAATCGGTAAAATAGATAAATCTATCAGGCAACGCTCAATATATGTACATAAATACAAGTCTAGCTATATATAAATACTACATGAAATAGAACTAGTAGATTGAACTATATTTACAATAAAATGTACAAAGATTCTCTTTTCACCTTAGGGAACACATAAACAAGCTTCTTTTGGCTTGGATTTGAGCTATCCGACTATAAGTACGCAAGCTTTACAATGTATGGGATGAATTCAACACGAATCTAATGATTTAATGTGAAGATGTAGACTCTCTCTAGACCCGAGCTCTCTCTCTCTAGAAATCTAACTTTTTTCCATCCTCTTCCTCTAATGAGCTATTGAGGTGCTGATAAAGACCCCTCCATCTTGAAGTTCGGTCCTTTGTTCGTCTGTCCAGGAAAGTTAAGCTTCGTACCCAAAAATCCAAGAAAGGTTATGCTGAAGGCTGCGAAACAAGGTCGAGTTTGACTAATTCGGAGTCCGAAAAGATGATGTAATTAGGTGAAAGGTATCTTTCGATTTTCGAGATGATCAACATGATCATTTTATGCAATTAGTAGATTGGGAGTTGCTGTGGTGGCTTCTTGTGGCCTCTTCCTCAACTTTGCGGTCCACGTTCGAACCACGAAGTATTTGGGTGTCGTAGCACTTTGATTTTTTCACGGGATGATCTTCGGGGTGAGATTGTGCTTTTGCCCTCCCGCGGGATTGTCTCTAGAGTGAAATTACGCTTTTACCCTCCTGTAAGGTTAGTCCAAGGAAAACGAAATTTCGAGTGTCTACATGAATATCTCGTGATTGGCTATGTATAAAGTATTATTATACTCCTTTCGTTCCAAAATTAGATATACAATTTGATTTTTAAGTTCAATGACAACATATTAAACTTCAAATTGATGTAAATTCATTTAATTTTAGTTGATACAATTATTATAATTGTATAGTATATAACAAAAATTAGTAATCACAAAATTAATTTCATTCTAAACTTTTACGAGTCATACCAATTTTAAAATTTAATATGCAATCGTTTGATCTCAAAAGTCAAATTGTATTTCTAATTTTGAAACGAAGAGAGTAATATTTTATATTACATTATTTGAAAGAAAGAATAAATTAAAACTATTAGTATGAATCCGGTTATCATGAAGTTAACTTTATGGTAAGTTGGTCAATTGACCAATACGATATTGACACGCAGATTGATATCACATCTCGATTTGCGTATCGACATTATATTAATCAATTGACCAAAATTAATTTCATACTAACAACTCGGATGCCTATTAGCATTATGCTATTTTTCAACTTTACAAAACATCTTCCAGAAGATAGCTGTTAAACATGGCACACACAACATAGTAAGAAAATGCAGTTAACATGCTTTCAAGAAGTAATAACCCCCATTCTCTATAGATTAGATACTAGGAAATGAGCATTTAACATGGTTTTAATACTATTATTATCTCCATATCTAGAAGCTAATTATTTTACATCATACAATATACTTGTGCAAGAGGAATATTTAATTCAACACTGAATTTATTAATAACAACCTTTTATACTTTATTCTTATTTTATTTGTGTGACAATGAAATTTGCAATCACTATCATTAGGCTTGGGTAAACCAACGGTTACACAAAAATTCTACCCCAGAAATAGAAGTCAATTCTAAGATCCAAGTGTGTTGACAAATGGCTTCTCTTTTTCTTTTCTACCCCTTTTTAGGAGAATGCAAGTCTATTATCACATTGTCTCATATATATTATGATAATTTCCTCCCAACCTAATGGGATGGCCCTAATTTGAACCTTAATGAGACCCAAATTTTAAACGTTATAGAGTTAGGATCGGATATGGGACCAGATTATTTACATGCATATATATAATTATTCTTAAAATTGACATTTTGTATATGTAACAACGTAACTTTTTAACTTATTTAAATAAAAAATTATAACATTTGTAATACAAGATATTGCTAGTGAGAAAAATATTGTCTGTTGTTTAATTTTAAATTAAAAATAGATTACAAAAATTATGAAAGAATTTAATTTGAACAAAAGAAAAGAATTCGGAAAAATAAAACATAGCATGACTGGGCAGGCCACAACGAGCAGGTATGAGACAATTGTATTTAAGATTGGGTCAAGTTGAAGTTGGGGTTGGGGTTGGGGTTGGGGTTGGAGGAAGTACTCATTGGCAAGGCGGGTATAAGAAAGGGTCCTCGGATTATACATGTGACGCCCCCAAAATAGGTCCAATCCATCCTATCTATTCTGAGTCGTCAAATACATGATACATAAAATAATTACAATTTTATTACTATCATTGTCGTGCAAAATACAACAACACATATACTGTGAGTTTTAATACCAACTGTGACTCATGTCCCAACCTTGGATAGCACATCACAATAGCACCTTACATAAAGGAACAATCAATAACTGTTTTAGAAATTAAAATATTTGAAAAGTTTTCAAAGAAACTTTCGTACATAGGAGACTATGAATCTAAGTTATGATAGATATCATATGTCCAGAGAATTATCCTTGGTTGATTCAATAGACCCCAAAGAAAAACGAGAAGATTACTATCATGTTCCTTCAACTGGTGAGTCTTCTCTTGACATATAACTATCTCCACCGTCTGCAATTGAACGTTATGTTTTAACCAAACTCCAAGATCATATAGGTAGTGCTCGTAGATATACTCAGCAAGTGAATGTGCACAAACATGTCTTATGATAACACGAGATTGTATGTCATTAGACATCTTGTATAATAGTGGCAAAACACCATTCTAAAGTTGGGTTCACCTCACCCTATTGTTGTTCACCAAAATCAATTATTAAGTGACGTATAATATACGACACACATATCTTAGGTCCTTAATACAATTATATATTGTATGTCATGCCGTTTTATAATGTGTTGAGAAAATTTGACAGTCTTGGACCACCACACTATTCCCCTGTTATCCCCGCTCGACCAGCTACACACTAATTACCTGAAATGAATTGTGAAGCAAAATGGTGAGCATAACTAGCTCAGTAAATAATATCATGACTAAAGATAATTAAATTATCAATAGCCTTCATTAGTAATAAATCATAGATTTAGAACATATGGTAGATGATAAAACTTTTCAACCATAGTTGCAGCGGAACGAGCAATCCATTAGACGAGTCAAATAGACCATAATGTCTATTATCTTCTCTATGTTAAAAGTCCACCAACAATATTTTATCCCTATAACATCAATCAACAGTTCCTGTCCACAATCATATGAATAACTCATAATCATATTTGTGGTTTCAAATTCCTTTTCTCATCTAGGACGAAGATAATTTTCATCACCTGTCTTTACTTGAAACATCAAAGATCATGGTTATACCAAATCACAGTTTCTGTTCATAATCCTACTAACAAGTTCATCTTTGAACTACATGCCAAAGATATTCAACAACATGTCATTTTTGCACTACGGGCCAAAGATATTCAACAACAGGTCATCTTTGCACTACGGGCCAAAGATATTCATATCTCAAAGAAATATATAATCATTTAAGAATTTATATAAACAATAATTATAATCATGTTGATCAATTCACCTTTGCACTTTAAGCTAAAGATATTCAATTATAAATTCAATTGTCATGATCACACCATTCAACAATTCAACTTTGCACTACTGGCCAAAGAGAATTCATAGTCACGATCATACCAATAATCTACCCATCTTTACACTCAAGTCAAAGAGAAATTTCATCACCAGGATTATAAAAATGTTATACATGAAATAAAAACAATATGATCAAAATATGAATTTAATTTCAAGAGTAAGATTCATAAATCAATGATTTCATAACACCTTAATCCAAATATTATAAATCACTTAATAATCTCATAATCTAATATCATTAATATTACCACAATATCTTAATCATTTTTTAAACTTATAAATAATTTATTTTAATTGTTTGCACTTTACTAATTAATGCATTTAATCATCCTAAAATGTCAAACTCATAAGATTTTATCACCAATAATCAAATACCTCATCACAAATCTGCATATACCTCATATAGGATTTTCAAACTATAAAATCCTATTTTCCAATTTTCTTACTTCACATAACATATTTAATTTATTTACTCATAACTAATTCATTTTCATGAAAAATACCACCAAAAATATTTCTTTTCTGAAATTTAGCAGAATATAGTCTCATATTGAACATATATTTTCCTCATAAAATTCATAACTCCTAATTTATACATCCAAAAATCACCATTTTTGGACACAATCAAGAAAACTAATCAAACTATCATTTTAAATTTTTTCAAAATTTTTGAAGGTCAGAAAAATTACGAAACATAAAAAATATAATAACCCTTAAAATCTCTTACATCGAAAGAACAGTATTTCTGACTGGAATATCGGATGAAAAGCCGAAGGAAACTTCCACTGAATATCAACTCTCAAAGTATCTAAATACTCACAAAAATACGCTCGACAATATAGGGAGAAAGAAAACTTGTTTCTCATATAATTTTCAATTCTAACATAAGCACCTATTTATAGAAAAATGTTAGAACGCCAAAGGAGACTAAATTAATAAAATAATATTATTTATTTATCTCCGTTCTACGCCATCCTTGTTGAACAAGTGAGCAGCCACCATTGAAAAATATTCAGCCCATTTTTTTCTACACCAACCAAAGTGGGTCCCACCCAAATTTAATAAAAATTATTTTGTTTTCTGAAACTTCAGTAATTTATAAAAAATAGTCCGTTTATCAGAAAAATACGAATTTTATGTCCATTCCACACGAAATCGAATTCTCTACAACTTTGTAGCTTTAAGTTTTTTTCAAATTCCAAACCAAAAATATCCGAAATCCACAAACGGATGATTTTTAATATCTTATAAAATTTATAACAAATCATACGTTAATTTTTAACGGTTCAAAATTTGTGGATATATACTTAACTTATATATGTATAACATATCCAAAAATCATAATGATCCAACGGTCGGATTAAAATTATAACTCACGCAATAGAGCTTTAAGAACACCGATTTGATATATTAATACCTCCAATTCGACAAAATACTAATAAAATATCTCAACATTAATTCCTTCATTTATAACCACATAAATAAATCTATCATTTATATTCGCATCAAATAAATATTTTTTTATCATATAAATCAATAATTAATTATTCATAAATAATATTACAGAATCACAATTATGACAACCTGGTGGTTCTCAGGAAAGAGGGGGCTTTCCAATAAGGATTTCTCTTTACTGGTGCGCAATTAGGTGACCAAACCTCTCATTGACAGAACTTTTCTAGACATTATCAATAATGCTATCTAATAATATTATTCAAATAATATGAATTATTGATCTGATAATGGGAAATACTATGCAGTGACAATTATTAAAACAACAATAATATAAAATATCAACGCAACAATTATTGAATTAATAAAATAGAATATTGAACAGTAATTACTGTAACAATTATTGAGTAGTGCCTTCTTACGTAAGAATCAATAATTCAAAAATACTGTGCAATACCGTGTGCTACTGTGCAACCACACATATTACTGTATTTTAACCACCGGGTATTCTAACAGTGTTAACGGTAACTACTACGCCGTTATTTATAAAAACTTAAATTTGTCGTTTTTCTTCATCCGACAGTTATTCTGTTATGGAGCCCACAAATAATTGCGCCGTCGTACGAATATTCCCCGACAACAAGAATATTTCACGACCAAACGAATATTCTCCGACAGAAATGAGTATTTTATAACCACTTGTTTATTTTGTAAATTTTTTATATATCACCCTTAACTTTACTATTTATCAATTTAACCATTTACTAAATAACAATTATAAGAAAAATTAAATACTTTTATTTCATAAAATTCGGGGTCATACAATACTCGCTCTGTTGCCATTTTTTTATTATAGTACTTCATATTAATGTTCTACAACTTGGACTGGATCGACGGTCGGACCGGTAAAAACAGGAATTGGTCCGTCTTCCGGTCCGATTTGGCCCAATAACTTGATTTTGTTCAAAACTTGGGTTGACCCGTTGATTAATTGACTTAGTTGACCCGATTTTTAATTTATTTTTTTTTACTAAAAAAAATTAATATTAAAATTAACCACTTTTATTAGTATTGTAACTCATCTTTATTATGTTTTAGTTCATGAAAAATGAGATTTTTAAAAATTTTATAAATTATTAATAATATATATTTTTATATATTAATAACGTCATTTGGTTAATAACGGTTCGATCACTGGTTGGACCAATAATTCATCCACCTGATACATTTTTCGGTTCGATAAACGGTCCGATTATAAGAATTTTACTTCACATAATTTTTATTCAATTAAAAAGTAATTTTAGATAAATAATAAAAATCATACATAGCGGTAAAGATAGTGGATTAAACATAGAACGTGACTTCAAAAGTCATACTATCAAAATGAGTCCAGAAGTTTTGAATATGCAAACGTAATTGCCGGATGTTGAATAATGAATGGTATTAATAAAAAATAAAAATAAGAGACACTTTCTAGAAGAAGAATGATTAAGACTTTCTAGAAGAAGAATGAGCAACACTTTCTAGATCAAAGACAAGTATGTTTGTTTTGGAGGATACATTAATTAATAAATACACAACTATATTATATTATATTTATTAAATATAGTCAAGTGAGTTTGAAAATGACAAAACAACCCTTCTTTCTTTCTTTAATTTCATTTAATCTTGATGCAATTTTTATTTCATAATTGATTTTGTAGGTGAATACTTTTGTCTTTTATTGTGTGTGAGAGGTGGTGACATGTTTTTAAAAAGGAAAAACTAGATGTCAAGGTGAAATTTTGAGTTATTCTATCGGAAACTGATATTTTCATTACTCTTTTTGTTATTTTACAACAAAAATATTGATATAAATTTATAACGACGGTGAAAATCGTCACTATAGAATCTATAACGACGATTTTGTTATAAGAATATCATTTTTTTTTTGTAAATTTATCAGTTTTCCATTCAGAATAATCAATGAAGAGTTATTTTGTCTTTTTTCGTTTATTCCTTCTTACCAATGGCATAATTTAAAATAAAATTTTCATAATTAATTTTCGTCTCATCAATTTAATCTCTATGTACAAAATTTAGTAATTAATTTAATAATAAATCTAGAAATAAATTAACACATTAAAACCAGAATTCAAAAATATCAAAATTTTCATAATTAATTTGTACATAAGTGGGAATTGCACCAACATTAATGTTATGTTTGAATCGCATAAATTAAATTGGTAACAAAATAAATAAAAAAGTGTGTTTAATTATAATATCAGAATGGAATGAACCGTTTCAATTCATTAATTTTATTCTTTAGATGAGAGTATGAAATTACTTATTCTGATCATTTCACTCTTTATTTCATTTTTTTTATATATATAAAAAATATATATATATATATATATATATATATATATATATATATAAAAGATTGGGAGAGCTTTACCAAGACCGGCAGTTGGAGCATGTTCGTTTTAGTGTATTTGGTACGTTAAGAAAGTGCGTTTTGACGGCTTTTAAGCTCCAAAAGTGGTATCGTGAGTTTGAAACTTATCTCTTGAGTTAAAAGTGGCACCAGACGTTTGTTGTTCCTCAATAGAGTCATCATCATTTAATAGTGAAAAAGAAATTCAAGAAATTTATTATTAATTTTATATTATTATTTAGAGATAAATATTAAATTATTAATATAATTAATTAGTAGAATATTCTAAAAATTTTAATTATGGTATTAGATTTTAATTAGGGGATTTTTTAATTATAGTAGTAGATTTTAATTAGGAGAGTTTTTTTTAGGATATTGTTTCCTTTTTGAATTACAGTTTTTACTTATTTCTCAAGTATTGAGTTTTCTATTTAAATATTGTAATACTTTGCTATTTGGGAGATTATTGAATATGTTGATTTGAGATTAAAATTGGATACTTTTTGTGTATATTTTTTTACCGATTCTCTGCGGAGATATGTACTCTTATTTCTTCTATCTACCTCGTTCTACATCACAATGGTATCAAGAGCCAAAATTCTTGATATCTTTTGATTTCACCCAATTACTTCGTACCCTATTTTTCTGGCCTACATCAAATTATCGAAATTCGCTAGAGAATCAAAAATATTTTTCCGAAACGAAATCACGATCTGCAGTAGGAATCGTCGTCGTCGTAGTCTCAATCTATTCTAAAAAAAGAGAGTTCAACATTATTGTTCATCTACAGTGCGCGACACTGTTCATCGTGTTAATCTTGCCAAATTACATTTTGCTATCCCAAGTTTTTAAAATTTTCAGTCTTGTCCCCTTAAGTTTTTGAAACTTTCAATTCAATCCCTAAAGTTTCTGAAATATTCAATTTATCCCCACAATTTTTGAATTTTCAATTTAACCCCCAAAGTTTTTGAAATTTTCAATATATACAATGTCTTCCACGTTTAACAATCCAGACTTTCTTTAGGCTAACAACTTGAGTATCGAATTTTGGTCATATAGGAGCAACTTAAAAGGTATTGTGTCCCGTATAGTGCCGAGTATTGAAAATTATTCGATGAACTTGCACTTTTTGAAATAAGTCTTGCAAATTTAAAGGCACATTACGAGTGCATAACCACATGATATGTTGGTTCGTATTTTGTTCAAGCGCAAAAAAAATGTTTATCCTAATAATATTTGTTCAACTAAAGCGACGCGTTCACAAGAGGAGACCCGCAAAGTAAATTCTTACAAGACAATTGATGAATATTTCACAATACTTAAACGTATCAATAATCAATATGAAATTGGTGAGGATAAAAAAGAGCAAGTACTCTCACATATTGATATTTATGAGAAACATGAAGCGGAAATTAAGTGTGTTGAACAACTTGCATATTCAGAGATGGTTTGCGTGAGAAAATTGAAGTTAAGTTTGACCACATATTCAAAAACATCAAAAAATAAAGTTGAGGTCAGTCATGCTGATTTTCTCTTTTCTGTTGATACATTCGAGTCCCAAGCTACTTCAAATTTCTATATTGTTAGTTTTTTCCAAAAATTGTGCTCGTGACATTGAATGTCGCGTGATTTGTTGGAAAACATCTCCCGGACTATGGTTTATTATTTTTTGATATTTCAAAACTCGAGGACAAATTTTTTTCAAAGGCAAGGAGAATGATGCAATACCAAAGATGAAATTCAAGAAATTTATTATTAATGTTGTATTGTTATTTAGATATAAATGTTGAATTATTAATATAATTATTTTAGTAAGATGTTCTAGAAGTTTTAATAGGATATTCTAGAAGTTTTAATTATGGCAGTAAATTTAAATTAATAGATTTTTAATTATGGTAGTAGATTTTAATCAAGAGAGTTTTTTTTAAGAGATTGTTTTCTTTTTGAATTAAAATTTGTATTTAGTCCCCAAGTATTGAATTCTCTATTAAAGCATTATAATATTTCGTTATTTAAGAGATTATTGAATATATTGATTTAAAATTAAAATTGTGTGCTTTTGTATTTATTTTTTTACCGATTCTTTGCGGAGACAGATAATGTTATTCTTTCTATCTACCGCTTTATACCTCACATCAAGAAATAAAAGGACATGCTCATGCAAATATAAGTGCTTGTAAATATGGAATTCATATGCAAACCAAGAAATAGAATGGATGAAAGACTTTCCCATTAAAGTGGGGTAGCTGAACCTCAAAATTAGACTTTTATCCAGTACTATGCCAAAGCACAAATTAGTATACAGTAACTAAGTTATAGCTGTGCTTCTTTTTATGTTCCTCCCCTACGATAAGAACACAGTCCAGACTAGCAAGTGAATTAAGGGATACTGTAAACTAAACCAAAGAGATATGAGATTTATCTAAACTGTTTTCCAAAACTAGCAAGTGATAAGCACAAATGTATGGTTTATAGCTATGACTCTTAACTTTACCTAATTACCCGAATCCAATACTCGACACTCAAACAAGAGTAAGAGTATGAGTACTGGACACTTCATTTTAATGTTATAAACTGGTAAAATTAAAGGTTATCCGTGTGAAACCCTTCAAAATACTGTGTCCAACCGAACACTTTGTCTGAGTCCATGTAACAAAGATTTAAAGTGCTACTGTAAACAATGAATGCTGCAATTTCCATAGTACCGATCCTAAATATTTTTTGTTCATCCTTCTCCAAAAAATAATCTCTTTTATTTGTTCTATTGTTACCATATAGAAACTTTTAATATCACAAAAGCTGCCATATTAACCATCACTTACAACTATATTCAAATTCATGGTTGAACGGAAACTCCTGGACTTGGTGGTAACTGCTGCAAAAGAGCTGCTTCTGGAGCTACAGACACTGTGGCTGGAGCCGAGTCTGGGCCATCTATAGATGGTTTAATTACTGTAACAAACAGAACATTATAAAAAATTGTAAAGAAAAGGAGAGCTATTACTGCTAATACTTGAAAAGATCCTTCTGGAAGCCCTGCTGCTGCTTGCTCTGTTGCACGATCAAATTCTAATAGCTCTCTGGTAAGATCCAACTCTGTAGCTGCAAAAGTTTATAGACAGATTGATGAGAATGTAGTTATTCAATATGTCAAATTGCCGTTAATCTGCCCTCAAAATTATGTGCCTTTTAGTTATATATTATTCCCTCCGAAGTACAAAAAAAGGTTGACCTATAAAAAATGTCTAAAGTACACATTTCAAATGGAAAATGTTATATAAAGTCTATTTTACCCTCTAAGAGAGAATCTTTAGTATACTAATGTGGGGTCCATTGTGGATAAAATGGGAATTTATTTATTCTCTCTCCTTTACTTTTATTTTTCTTAAATTAAGTGAAAAGTGTACTTAAAACATCTTAAAGATTGAGGGAGTATAAACTAAACTTTGCAGCATTCAGGCTTCTCGGTGTAAATGAGTGACATCTAGTTAAAGTATATTACTAATAAACTTGGCAGCATTTCGATGTCTCAGTAAAAATGAGTGCCTTTCAGATTTTCAGTTAAATTGTACTCCCTCTGTCTAGAAGAAAATGGCACTCCTTTTTTGGCGGATAGAGAGTACAATGAACTTGTAATGGCAAAATGCAACAAGATATCCAGCATATATAAATTAGTGGTCACCTTAAAATGATTCTTTCAATCAATAAAAGTAGGGGGGGGGGGGGGGGGGGGGGGAGAAACAGCTTCACATTATGCTAGATCTTTAAATATGTAAAACTTTTTTTTCATTTGCATGATTCTATTTTTTTACTAATATTAGTCTCTAGTTTGATCATTTGTGCAGGAAATTTGAATGAGTTCCTCTTATTAAATAGGGTACAATTAGGACAGTGCTGCCTGTTCTACAACTAAGCGGCATGCAGTATTGCAAAAGATATCTTGACCATCTTGATCATATCATTGCAGCACAAAGAGTATATATTTTTTATAGAATTATTCAGCAAAATGTTTGCTACCAAATTCTTTGATAAGTCATTCCTTGAATGTAATTTGGGATTAATAGGGGTCATAGGTGAGAAGTTGCCCTAATTCCAAGAGGGTGGCTTCTATAGAAGTTTGATTCCTAAACATGAATTATAACAGGACATAGTTCTAAAGACTAAATTGTTGATTCCAGAGTTGTATTTGACATACCAATGGCTTGGTAAGGTACAAGTTGGAGTTGCCATTCTTTTTTTGTCATAATTGCATTGATGCAACTTCAACTTTCTAAGGTTTACACTGGACTTACTATGCTTATTGGTCTCAAAACTCCACGTTCATGTAAATTAGGGGCATTCTCAGTATAAGCACAAAACTCTACTCCCTCCACTCTCGAACTACAGACAGATACGTTTTCCTTTTTAGTTTGTTCTAAAATAATAAGAGATAAATTTCTAACTTTAACTATAACATGAATTTTTAAGTCTTTAACATGTGATTAATTATATTCTACACAGATTGAATACTATAATGTCACCACCACTACATTTACATTTCTAGCAAATGTTATTGACATGTTTAAAAAAATTAAAGTTCTCCTTAAAAGTCATCGTTTTAGAATGTATCTCTAATTTTGGAACCGAGATACATATCTGATTGCAAAAGTTTGTCTCAGTTGTCTGTGTAATTCTAGGATTTAAAAAAATGTATAACCCTCTATGGAACTCACCATCCTTGTCACCTGCTGAAACAAAATTTCCTAAGTAATAATTATAGCACAACAGGTCAACTAATAGCAAAGTGTTATTATCTATGTGATGATACTTGGTAGAAACCTTATTGAACACAATCAAATTTCAGAAGGTAGAAGCACCAATACTGAGGGTTCCAGAATGTGGATACTCATAATTATACTATGAAGATACTATACATGCATTAATTAAGGACTCTGCTGCTATAAATTCAAGTAGAACGGGTAAGTATAGTTGAAGATCCTATGTTTTGGTATATATTTGATCAGAGTTTTAAGAAGCTTCTATTTGCACCATCAGATTAGATTGCTTTCTAGAAGAAAACATTAAAGGAGAAAGTACCTCAACAATCAGACAGATGCTGTTATTGAAATTTTTTCTCACAACATGCTTCTTATGTTGCTTAATTTATTAGCAAAT
Organism: Panax japonicus; assembly: GCA_020205505.1. Taxonomy (NCBI): domain Eukaryota; kingdom Viridiplantae; phylum Streptophyta; class Magnoliopsida; order Apiales; family Araliaceae; genus Panax; species Panax japonicus. The sequence goes on along the minus strand of CM035112.1, from coordinate 4,131,935 downwards.
CTGCTTTGCCTACAACTTTTCAAACTGTCTGGTAATACATGACCTTTTTATTGCATAAACTAAAATAAATGCCACAACCCAGACCTGGTACCTGTTAATTAATGGTAAGCCATCAAGTTGGAGAAGAGTGTTAGTTGGGAAATGATATACATTTGTCTTTAATTATGCACAAAATGGTTCCATTCAAACTTAAATTCATATTTTTGCGTGTCTAGATGAATCTCTTTGTTTTCTTGGCATATGTATTTATTTATCTGGCACAAGTTGATCACTTCAAATATTTTGAACAAAATATTGAAAAGAAGAGTCCAAAATACATGGTTGGATTTATGTTGTTTTCCACTCGACATATTACCATTAAAATTTCTTCTAAAAAAAATCAATATTAATTTTAACTAAGCTTTAATCCAAAATACCACCAAGGGATGACCAGGTTACTCTCAATCAATTGTAAATAAACAATTTGCAATGTTAACCGCATGTAAGTTATAGATGGGAACAGGGACACCTCGGATGCTTTTAAGTAAAGTTTCACCTTTGCATTATACTTCAAATAGTATTCTAATTCGCAACCCCATATTTCTCAGCATAATCAACCATACATAATTAAAGGAATAAAACAAACTGAAATATTAATACACATGTTGGTAAATAAAATAATAGGATGCTAAGGTTCCATAACAAAAGTAATCATTACAATAATTTTATAGTGTGTAAATATATATAGAAAACTGGATGTGCGGGGGACCGCACATAAACTATGTACACAACTACCTCAAACGATGCCGCTTTAAAACAGAGGAGTGTCGTCGCCCTCTTCTTTCTTCTATGAACAGAGGAGTGCATTCTCTCCTTGATTCGAAATCCTCTTCATAAAAATAACAAAGACAATTTTTAAACCCCAAATCTTATGAAGAGAGACCCTCTCTCTTTCGTCAATTCGCAAAAACAGGGGGTTGGATGTGTGTAGATTCAGTGTTTGAGCAGATGTCTTTATACCCTTTCTCACCATATTAATCTTCATAGTTTTTTAATTCAATCTTCATTATTTTGAGGGAAGAGTGAATTTTAATATTTGCTGAGATGAGAGAAAGGGTTATGACCTCATGGGAAACAAAGTAAGGGTCTTTCACCATTTTCTTTTTAAAGCTAACGGCATCGTTTAAAGAGGCTGCGTACCTAGCCTACATGCGGTTCTCCGCACAAATATACTACCCCATTTTGAGCTAGTAATGATTCCTTAAACTCGCTAATAGTTACCAAACAACGTTAACACGATGGAGAATTGCATTTTGGCATGAACGTTGCAAAGCATGGCACACTATCATTCCGACCAACAAATGGGGCAATCCAAAACTTTTTCCATGTTTAGTTAAACTTCTATAGCACAAGAATAATTACAACCTTGCTTTATAATTTGTCACAAGGCACCTCCTCTTATATAACCCTTGGGTCATAAAACTATTGGTTGAGAATAAATCTAATGGAAGGCTAGTTTCGACTATCTAAAATCATCATGATATTTACAAAAGTATAATAATTACATGAGTAAATCTAGAACACTATATTAGAAACCCTAAATATAAGGAGGGGGGGGGGGGAATTCTAAAGAAGGCCAACAAATGTAGCCAAATGAGCGCCTTGTGGGTGTCAAGTAAGTGATTACATGGGATAATCTAGTTGAAAATGTTCTTCTTGTGATAGCACGCATAGAAACAACTCAACTAGTTCTAACTATATCTCAACTAGTTTTAGAAATATTTTTTTAAGAAAATTATTTTTAGCATACCATGATTTCAAATAAACATATTTCATACTAAATAAGTGATGTAGCAGAATATGGCTAGAGTGTAATGTTTTAAGACAAACGTAATTTGAAGGTTTAACATATCAAGAAGAACGTAAGATAAACCCTTGAATCCACTAGGAAAAAAAGAACTCACAAAGAGAACCAAGATAATAATATTAATTAATCAAAATATTTCCCGTAAATAAACCCTTGACAATATATTTATAATACTAAACTACTAAATATAAATTTAGCTACTAAATTTTCCTAACGAATAAATAAAAATATATTAAATAAATTAAAATTTCATAAATATTAAAATATATGGAAATCCAAATCTTTCTCATTATTTTCCACCGTATCAATCTCCCATTTTTAGAAAAAATTTGTCCTCAAATTTTAAATCAAATGAGTATCAAGCAACAAGAACGAATCTTCAATATACGCAGGATCAAAACTTCATGTGTTTTCTGCTCAAAAAATAATCCTAAAAATAAGTAAGAAAATACCAACATCTTCCAATTTATCTGCATGACAAAGAAATATTCAGGAACAACAAAATTAATAATTTCAATGTCCTTGAACACTAGAATAATCTCATGACCAAATTTGTCTGTTGTAATATCCCTAACCGTATTATCTCCATCATTGGAATTTGTGACTTCAATAATGGGCAACTCGTTAAAAACTTGGGATTCTTCAACAGTAGTATTTTCAATCTCAACTTGACTTTCCTCCAAAACAATACCCTTTTGAGCTTCCAAACATGGTGATTCTTCAATCTGTGGTGTACCAAAGGACTTTGTAAGTTGTAACCATGTAGTCTACCTGCTCACGACCATCAATCTCATACTCATCCAATTCAAATTTTAGCCTTAGAGACCTCACCAATAGTATGCATGTTTGATTGGTGAGAAAGCAAACAAATTCTCTTCTTTTTACAATAAAAGCTATAAACATCTTTAAGACTCAAAATATTCACCACGAAAATCATGCAACCATAACCAACCTAGCAAGATATGAGCTACATCCATAGGCAAAACATGACAAGCCACCTCAATTACACCTTTTAAATTTAATTGGAACACATAAATGTGAGACTGTGATTGAGATATTTTTGAGCCAAGGAATCTCAAAAGGATAAAGAAATTGATTTGGGTTATAGATTTAATTTTTTAACAAGTTTGGGTGAAACTATATTAAAGTCACTATCTTTATCAAGAACGAGTTTACACACTTTTGACTGGCAATGAACATAAGTGTGGAAAGAAGATCCCAGTCGCGAGTCATTATGTTGAAACACTTCAGGAATAAAAACGTTTTCCACCATGACCACAATATTAAAAGTCACCAAACAATACAATTTTAAGGTGTATTTTCAGTATGTATAAAAACATTGGGATTTGGTATGCAAGTATTTAGAAGTTGAGGGTTGAAGAAATAACCATTGTGAAACTAAGAGGGATCAAATTGAACTTTGCCAAAATTAATCACCACCCAACAACAAGTTAATTTACCCATTCAAAACTCACGATCAATAGGATGAGGCACAGAGATGGTGACGAAATAGATTCCGCAACACAGTTGTGATGAGATTTTCTGTAAAGAAGAGGTAGCGACAATTGGGTTTCTTTGTAGTGGCAGTTATGGAGTTTTTTTTTCCATTTTTTTCTTTTGATAAACGAAAATTACGCACGGCCTCAGTATAGGAGTTGAACAATCTTCAATTCTAGGCTTCAATTTTCACCAAAAACTAGAAAATCCTCGAGATAATATATGAGGTTTAATCAGTGGTCACCTTATTCGGATACAATTATTCAGGCTCTGATGCCAATTGACGCAGCATAGTTGGTTAGATTGTAACGCTACACAAATGTCATTTGAAAGTTTAACTTACCAACAAAAACGCTTGATAAACTCTTGAATCCATAAGGGAAAAAAGAGCTCACAAAGAGAACGAAGATAATATTTATTAATCAAAACGTTTCCTGTAAATAAACCCTAGACAATATATTTATTATACTAAACTACTTTCCTATGACTAATTGGCAAAAAAAAAAGTAATTAAATCCTAAACTAAATAAAATTAGAAAACTAAAACCCAAAACATAAACGGGCTAAATATAAATTTAGCTACTAAAATTTTCTTACCATAAATATTAAAATATATGAAAATCCAAATGTTTCTCGATATTTTCCACCATATCACTAAGTGATTTGAATAAACGTACCCCCACCGTACTCTGTATCTTTTAAAGTGAGTTTTTCGTTTTCGATTTCATTCTACGTGCCGCATTGGACCATGATCTAATGATCTAAGTAACATTGAGCTCGACTTGATATAAAAGTAATTGAGTTCGAGTATTTAACAAACACAGATTTTCATGTTCGAACTTGACTCGAATACTTATCGAGTCGAGTAGTTCATGGGTCGCTCATCACGTTATCGAGTATGAATTGAGAATCGAGTTTTTATTTACTACTGTTATATTATATATATGTTAAATTATTTATTTAAATAAATTAATACATAAAAAATAACATAAAACAAATATAAGTATGTATACATATAAATAATTAATTAAATATATTAAATTTAGTCAGGTATTGAGTAGAGAGTATCAAGTCAAGTATCGGGTGTTGATCAACGTAAATGCTAGACTCGACCCAATAAAAAGAACTTCGAATTCTACTTGATTAACAAGTCGAGTCCAGTAGAATCGAGTATTTATGTATTGAGTCAAGTAGCTTGGTTCATTATATATATATGGGGTATATATACTGTGTAGTACACATTTGCCTGCGACAGTTTTTTGGGCTTTAGCGACGGTTCACCCGTACCAGAATAGCTATAGCAACGGTTACCGTTGCTATAGGCCAAAAAACCCGTCGCGTAGAACTGTGTATATACATTTTTCCATATATATATATATATATATATATACCTGTTTGTTTTTCAATTTCCACAAACCAACAAATATACCTTAAATTGGTAAATCAAACAATATATTTCAAAACAAATTCATAATCAACACTAATTGCATGTGTACATCTACATATTTCTCAGCATAATTAAGCAACATAATAAATTGGGTTAATACTAATCAAGAAAAATACTAATTCCTATTTTCCAGGAATGAATTGAAGGAATACCTCTAATCTTTGGGGGGCTAATTTTTTTCTCCGAGAGAGATTGAAGCTGTAGGTCTAACTTTCGCAGGGCTTCACGAGCCTTATCTGGGTCAAATTCAAATTCTGAATCTCTCTCCACAGCACAAGGATGATGATAATGATAGGAATTGGTCCCTTTTCTATTGAATCCAAACCCAGAAGGAGAAATGAATGATTTTTCAAAGATTTTGATGAGAGAGAAAGGAAGAGGAGGCCATGGTGATAATGTGTGTGTGTGAGGAGAGAGAAAGGGATAAAGAGAACGCATTTGATTTTCAGGCAGAGTTATGGTGGATTTTTATTGAGTAGAGAAACCAACAATGAAAAGAAAACCAGAGTTATCTGGTTCAATTGTACCATTAATTAAAGGATAATAAAACCCAAAAAAAATGGAAAAGCGCCCATTTGATTTTTGATCCCTAGTTTGGTTCATTTTATTGTTCGCTTTTTTATTAAAATCTCTCCCTACCATTTTTTTTGGAGTATTAATAATTTAGGGGAGCTGAAAACCTCAATTTTATTCACATTCACAAAAAATTGTATTATTATAGATGTGGATGTAGATGTAGATGTAGATGTAGATGTGGATGGCAACTCCAGCAGGCCGAAATTGCGAAAATCCTAGACTATATATTTAGTCTAAGAAGCAGATTTTGCTCCAGCAGATGGACTATATTTAGTCCAGCTATTTTTTCGGCAATCCAAAAAGACTAAATCAAGGAACGAAAATCTCATGGACTATAATTTTAATATTATTAAATGGGAGAGAGGATAGAAGAAAAAGAAGAATGAGATGAAGATCTGTGAAGAAGGAGAATAAGGAGAAAAAGGTCTGTGAAGAAGGAGATGAAGAAGACAAAGTGGGAAGAATAAAAAAAAATATTCAATACATTAATCAACTACAAAAAAATACAATAATTTGAAATACAAAAAATATGTACAATAATCAAAACATAAAAAAATCTATAAAAAATAACAACGGATAGAAATTGTTAAGGTAATTGGAAAATCTATAAATATGTACAATAATTCAATACATTTTACATCTTTCAATCAACTACTCTAACATTTAGCAATTGTAAGTATTTTGTTAATAATAATTTGTATTTTTATTATATTTGATTTTTTATTGATAATATATCTTTAATTTATTTTTTAGATGGAATATGGTCGTTGTAATGATTTTTTTTTTTTGAATTCATTGATTATTTTAATCATTTTATATTATAGTCCACAAGATAATCCATCTGCTAGAAAGATTGAAGACTAAAGGACATTTGCTGATGTCATATGGACTAAATATAGTCCAGCAGATAGTCCATCTGCTGGAGATGCTCTAATGCAGAGCGGATGTGAATGCAAATTTTGTTTATCTTAAAAAATTGTATATCGTGGTCGGATGCAAATTTCAGCTTAAGCTTATATACCATGCTCACCTTGTTTAGCGATAAATCGAGCGACGATTCGGTCTGTCGCTATATCGGAGAACCATTATTGTAACTTTTAGCGATAGACAATATATAGTGACAGACCTAACCGTCGTCCGATCCGTCACTAAAGGGGGTATGCAAGATATGTAAGATTTCCCTATATATATATATTCTATTATATTAGAATTAATATTAAAATTAATAAATAGATCCCCAAACGAGATTTATAGTGTTTGGGGGCTTGCTTAAGCGAGGAAGAGTGTTAGGCACTCCAGACTTTCGTGAAACACGTTATCGCTTTCATAATGTTTTCTTTTAAAAGATTAAATAAATTTGTAAGACCCCAAATTTTTATGAATAAAAATTTAATTTTCTCTAAATATTATTTTGAATAATAAGGCATTGATTTGATATAATGATATAGTTATAGGTGATATGTGAAAATTTTACAAAGTAAGCAAGTTGTCATAAAATATTCGTTTGGTTGGAGAATATTCTTTTTGTCAAAAATATTTGTACGACGACACAATTATTGGTGGACCCCACATAACAGAATAACTGTCGGATATAGAAAGCGACAGAAATAACCTTTTTTATAAAAAATAACGGCAAAACTTTTACCGTTAACTGTTGAATTACCCAGTGATAAAAGTGCAGTAATACGCGTGGTTACACAGTAGCACACAGTATTGTACAGTACCGCTGATTATTGATTCTTACATAAGAAGTCACCCAGTTTCATTAAATAATTGTCATAGTAGTTGTTACATAGTATTTCATATTATTGATTCAATTATTGTCACAGTATCATCTACACAATATTTTATAATATTAAATTATTAATTAAGATGACACAGTTATCATATTATTATTTGCATTATTGAGAATGTGACGCCCCCAAAATAGGTATACATCACCCATTCTGAGTCGTCAAATACATGGTACAGAATACAAATACAAACTTAAATATACAACATGAACTGTGAGTTTTAATACAAGTATTATCTTCTAGACAGTATTCAAATTCAAAATAAGTCCTCAATACATTTATTATCACACTATCTCACAGAATAGTGACGACTACTAATGTAAACATCTGAACCGTCACTCTGTTCCCCGACTAGTCTCAGCTATATTCTCATTTCCTGAAGAGAATAATGAAAGCAAATGGGTGAGCTCAACTAGCTCAGTAAGAAATATTATGACTAAGATAATGCAAAATAAATTATCGTTAGCCTTCAACAGTGTTAAACTGATAAAATATAATAAACATCAAGTTTAACTGCAGCGAAATAAGTAATCCATTAGAAGAGTCAAGTAGAGCATGATATCTACAATCTTCTATGATTTAAAAGGCTTATTATCATATTTATCGCTGAGACTCAGCTTAATAAATAATCCACATCACTGAATTATCCATGCGCTACGGGCCAAGGATATTCATTATTATCACCAATGGCTATGTTCATCTCAACAACTGTCCATCAATGCACTACAGGCCAATGAGGACTTTTACCACATCATTTATAACATTATAGGTCATGATTATACCGAATGATTCCTGGTCATAATCATACCAATCAACAGTCCATCTATCCACTACGGGCCAAAGATGACTTTCATAACAATATAAACATGAGGATGATGACAATGATATAAGAATTCAATAAAATGAAAGCAAATGATAAATTTTAAAGATTTATAATTTAATTTATCCAGAATTCAATAAAGTCTAAATTGTCAACATGATACTGCTTTGTGGAGTAAAATTCAAGAATAATATTGTATCAAAAATAATTTGGACATAAAATAAATCAATTTTTATCATGAATAGTACCTTGGGTGAATAGTACCCCGTGAATTATACTTTGGGAATAGTACCCCGTGAATAGTACTCTGACATTAAAAGGTTAAAACTTATCAAGAATGCTCAGAATAATATTTCCATGAAAAGATATTGGAAGAAGAGCAAATATCAAAGAATTTAGGATCATTTCAGGAATTGTAGAAGCAATACTTACCATAGTAAGTTTGGAGTTAGGAATCTGAAATGAACAATATATGAAACAGTAAATAGATTTTCAACTATCATGCGGTAGTCTGCGTAGACAGATCATTTCCATAATTTAATAACAAATGAATACGAAGGGTTATTTACCAGGCATGCGATAGTCCGCTTAGACAGGTTATTCTCACAAAATAATAAAGAATGGAATAACAAAAGGATTTCACCATGCATGCAATAGTCCGCGTAGACATGTTATTCCAATAGAATAATAAAGAATGGAATAACAACCCTTACGAGTATTGAAAGAAATAACTCTCTTCATGAATACGAAAGAAATAATACTCCTTACGAATACGAAAGAAATAATACCCCTTACCTTAGTAGGAGATTGGATACTGCAATAGTGTAGTAATAGAATACTCTTCTTCTTTCTCTCTTATTCTCTCTATACTTTCTCTCTCTCTATAGCTTGAATGAATTGGTGAAAAATAATGAAAAAATGAGCTTCTATTTATAGGCTTGGCAGAGTAAGGGTAAAATAATCTTTTTGCCATAATTTATGATATCATCGCTTACATCATCGATTATATGACATCATTGTTTACCTCATCGTTTCGATGACATCATTACTTACATCATCAGAATTCAAATTCAATTTGTTCTCTTCCACCTCCTTTCACCTTTAAACCATGAATTTACTATAATAATACTACCATTCAAATTAAAAATATACTATTATATAATCACATCGTACTACTATAATGTAATATTATAATAATATATTTGGATGAATTATTTTATCGAAAAAGATAAAATACCAACTTTCAATAAATGTCAAATGCTAAACATTCATTCGTTTAAATCCATATTAAATAAATATTTTGTCAGAAATAAACATGTAAATGATATTCCTATTTATATATGATTTGATTATGATATATATATATATATATATATATATATATAAATGAATATGCAAGTATGCTTGCATTAAGAAAAACTGTAAAGTCCTTTGATAAATAATAGAAACATATGTACAATGACTTAGAATGAATTGATCAAATGTGTTAGGTTGATCATACATAAGCAAAACAGCTTTGTAAAGTCCTTAAAAAGAAATGATGTACAAAGACTATAAATATAGTAAGATCAAACATATTAGGTTGATCTTATGATGTAATAGATAGGCTTGTCTGATCGTTGAGCACTGCATCAGAAATCGTAGTCTTCCAGGAGAGTCAAGAAAAACTCGAGAGCTATCGAGGCAGAATCGTAGTTTGCAAGATAGTAGATCTCGGAGTTCATAGACTTCCAGGAGAGACGAGGAAGGATCGTAGTGTGTCGAGAAGAAATTCCATAGGGCCGTAATCTGCTGAGGAAGTCATGTTCAGAATCGTAGAGACAGCCTGTCTGCGAGTCGACCGAGCATCTGCCAAAGCCGGTCAAGAATCGTAGACTACACTCTGAGTCGTAGAGTCTACTAAAGTCAAAGTCAATTCAAGAATCGTAGACAACACTCAGAATCGTAGAGTCCACTGATCGTATCAATGGCAGAGATCGAAGTCGAACAAGATCAGATGAAGACAACAAGCACAACGACAGAAATCATAGTATCAAAATCTGATCTCAAAGTCATAGTGTCTGCATAGCCGAAGCTGAATCATAGAGTGCAGAGCTAAGACCTTAACAAATGTGCTCACAAGGCCACAGTAGAATCGTAGAGCAAAGACGATTCTCAACAAATGAGCACTCCCAGAACATCCAAAGGAATGATGCCTCTGGTTGGTAATGCAAAGATACATGTAACCTGAAGGAAGACAGAGAGCACTCAACGAATGGCATGCATGCTAATAGAAGATCTAAGCATCAACTCAATCAACATCCAGATTGAGTTGAGAAGCCATTCAAGGTAAAGTCTTCCATAAGATGATCATAAGAAGACTTCAGTTGCTAACTAAGGAAAGTCAGCATATGCAGTGACTGTCAAGAAGAAATATGACAACGATCCTGAAAGTAACCAGGATCATAGTGTTTGCCTAACAACGAAGAAACTGATCAAGTATACACAAAGATACTGGTCAGCCTCTGAATCACAAGACTAAAGTGATTAAGCATTGGGTTAGTACATTGATGATAAGTGAACGGGAGATCACAAGGAGAAAGCTAGCTGGACACGCCACAAATCTGAAGTGTCTTGTTATTCAGAAGGGGCCAGAACAAGGAGTCAAGCCATCAGCATCTGAGAACAGTCGAGGCAAACAGAAGTATTAAAGCACTGCACAAGAATAGGAAGAGGTGTTCCACATTGAAAATCAAATGAACACTCTTCAAGATCGTAATGTTAATTCTGCAAGTCAAGAAGCAACAGTCAACATGACACTACGATCAGGTCCAAGAAGATATGCATCAGAATCGTAGAGTTTGAACAACCAAAAATTGAGGCATTGGCAACGGCTCAATCTGAAGATTGATATTCGAATAAAGCTTATTGAGAGTATCTATGCAAAAGAATAACCTCTGATCTAGAAATTAGAAGGAAGAAATAAAGTTGACTACCTACCCGAGACATGAAAGTGACATCTCTGATGAGGTAGGTGAAACAGTAGACTACAGTGTTAGAAAGTCAGAAAAAGATGTCATGTCACATCTGTAGCCTGCATCAAATAACTCGAGATCTGCGAGGCAATTTGAATAGCTTCCAACGGATATATTCCAACGGAAAGATTGAGAAGGAGTATAAATCAACAGAGTTTCAAAGATCAAGAGTTGCCGATGATTGTGAAGTTGTAGAATCGTTGAGTTGGTGAATGTTATAGTTGACTCTACGAGTTCCACCAAACATCAACATAACAAGTCTCAGTGACAGTGAGACTACCAAGGTGGAAGTGAAGCAACTTTAAAGAAGAACTCAAGCAGATCAAAGCTTCACTCAACAAAGATGAGAATGCCACTAAAGATGGCAGCCAAGCTGAGAGTCGAGAAGGCCAAGAAGATAGCATTCAGGAAAGTGGCTGAATATAAAGAAGATTAAGAGAGCCACTCTACGAATCACCATGAATCGAAAGCTGAAACTGAACAAGTGCAAAACCATGTTTGCAAAGTATTCAAGAAGGGTTTAGGAATTGCTAAGTGCCAGACAAAGTCTACTAAAAACACAGAAACTTAGCAAACCCAGATGGTGATGGTGCAAAGGTGATACCATATGAAGATGAGCAGAAAAGAATGAAGACCAGTTGCACCAGAGAAGATGTGGTCCAGACTCAAAGTAGAATGCATAGAGGACCACACCAAGCTGCTAAGTATAAAAGATGTTCAGAATTTAATGACATCTTAGCAGCTTTGCACCAACTCCAACAAACAAACAAATAACTCAACAACAAGAAGCCAGGGCCTGAGGGGTCCTTGTTCGGAGGGACTAAATGAGATTCCAAGCCTGCTGGGCTTGAAGAGTTCCTAAGGAGCTAGAGAAGTTTCAAGGCTGCTGGCCTTGAAGAGTTCTTAATAAACTGAAGTCCCAAGGCTGCTGGCCTTGAAGGAATCTTAGTGGTTCAGGGTGCTGCCCTTCCTTAGTAGAAATCCTGCTAGTTAAAAGTAGAAGAGTGGATTAGGAGCTTGAGTCTCTGAACCACTTAAAATCCCTTGTGTCCTTTACTTTATGTAATTTATATTATGTATATTAAATGTTATAACTGCTATGAATGTTTTAACTGCCTACTTCTAAAGTAACTCTACGAATAATGTATGTCTGATTATGAATATATCAATGAAGGGGATATTTTACTTACTCCGCTGTGCTTGAAAAGATTCTTAAGTTTGTCATGTGCTACTTAATGAGCAATACAACTTAATAGAGAAAAAGTATTTTTAACTTCTAAGGTTCTATTCAACCCCCCTTCTAGATCTATATTGTGCCTACTAGGAACTAACATATTTCCTTATGATATATATATATATATATATATATATTGTTGAGTAAAATCTAGTTACGCACAACACGCAAGTATACGTGGTCAACAAGTAATATAGTGATAAGTTGAGTATCGTTCCCTCAGAGAATTCTAATTAATACATCCCAACTACTAATACTATATCAATTCAATTTTATTTGAACAAGAAGAAATTATGATTTTCTGAATTATTAACACAGAATTAAAAACCAAAAGATATTATTCTAAAATAAACGAATAAATAAACTATTGCTTGAATAAATAATTTCCGATAGATAAAGGTTAAGACTTCAATATCCCCGATTATGAACCATAAATTAGTTACCTACTCATCCCAATTACTATATCTACTGAATTGTTAACAAGAATTCTCAAATGCCAAACGTCCTTTTCCAAGTGATCAATTGACTTCTATTTAATCCAGATTAATCTTGCTATATTCCTATGCAAAACAATTGAATTAAACGCTTTCCAATTCCAATTCCCTATGTGTTATATGCGGTGAAAAGATATTTCCATTCAATTCACAAACCTAATTATGCAAATAATCAAGTCACATATCATCATGCCCAGTTCTAACCCTAGAATTCCTTTTCCAATTCCTTCTAGAATAACAGGATAATTATTGGCCAAATAATTACGCAATAAAATCAAAACATGATGAACAATTCACTTCAACATAAGTAATTAGAATGAATGAATAACTACTTTATAGTCATAAAAGGTTCAATTGAAATCTTAATGAAAGAATTAGTTCATCTCGGAAATAAAAAACATTAATCGTTGACAAATCATCCTTAAAGAATTATAAATTAAAAATAAGGAGAAAAAGAATAAACTCTGTAGCCAATCCCTAATCTCCAAGCAATCTCACGTAGCCTGCAATAGAGAACCTCTTGATTCCTTTCCTCAGAATAAAAGTCCCAAAACGAGCCTCCCTTATTTCAGCACTTTGTTTCTTTTTATATCCCCACAATCTTTCTCCAATTAGGTTTTATTTTAGCTCTCAATGACCAAATTAAGTCCATCCAGAAGTCAAACGCGCGTAACCAGTCAACGCCAGCCGAGGCTCAGCGCCCCGGCGCTGAGGATAGTACTAATTCCAGCGCCCCGGCGCTGTACTTCGCCATAATTACCGAATTGCCATTATTTGCTTGAATTTCCCATAATTGCCCCCTTCAGCTTCCAAATCTGCAAAACAAGATATAAACACAATAAAATGCTGCCAAATAACTTAAAAATGCAATAACTTAAGTCCAAATGTATCCAATTCATGGGCATTCTACCCATTCATCAAATACCCCCAAACTTAAAATGTTGCGTGTCCTCATGCGACAAAACATAAACTCACAAACAAAACTAAACATCATGCAACCACAAACTATTTATATTTTTATATTCGTAATTCCAGCAATTCAAGAGCTCTCGTATATCCATATGCCTCAGAAAAATCACGTAACAGGCCAATTCATCATGCAAAAACAGATCGACAATCTCCCGACAATCAACGGATCTAAATCTGTTATTACTGATATTGTGCGTGTGTGTCCAACAACCATGCTAACCCATGAAAGACAAAAATATGAAAGATAATAAATTTCCTAGTAGACATCATACAGTGTAAACTGGAGAACTCATCAAATATACTCGTTTCAACTGAATTCAAACACTTACCCGAATTCGAAAGTCAACATGGAATACTTATGCTTTGCTTCTTTTTTTTTTAGAATGAATGACTGTGCAATGTCTTATCTCATTAGGCTAACAAGGTTACCCCTTAGCGAGCTTTCGACCAACGACTCCCAGACCATATAAGACCTTAGGGCGCTAGGTTTTAAGATACCCCTTCGGGCGTACTTGCTCAAGTAACAAAGGCCCCGAAACAAGACCAGTCACTCTGTATATTTTATTTATTATTTTTTTTTTAGATAGATGGTTGGTGAGTGCGTTTTACGCTCCATCTCACGCTTGTGTTTATGGGGAGTGTTTCCCCTCAACCCACCACAAAATTCAACACACATTTTTTTTTTTTTACTTATATATTCCATATATTTTCCCCCAAACTTGAGTTTATGCATAAATTCAGTCTCCTCTAGTTATTCCAATTGTTCTTCCATATCACTAGCAATCCTTCTTTAGAACTCTATTATCTAGCCATTTAAACTATCACAGCCAACATGGTCGTTTTGTCAAAGTGTTTTCCTATAATATCAACGTCAAACAGATAAAGACCCCATTTATGTCAGGAAAATCATATCACTGAATCAACAATCCTTATTAGACTCATTCATGCAATTCTACTTTCATCATTGGCCCAAGATGTACGCGCTATCAACAACTGGAATTAACATGCAATCCTAAATGCAAACTTGAGTTTATGAATAGACAATCCACGTACGAATAACAAGCTACCACTTTTAAAAATAAAACTTAACTAATAAAACTTAACTACCCCCAAACTTATCTAGAGCAATGTCCTCATGCGGAAAATAAGGCAAAATAAAACAGAGGACTTCCCTGACGAGCTTATTCCTCCGGGGGAGCATCATCGTCGTCACTCATCTCTTGGTCGGAAGGGGGAAATACCGGTAGAACGGGAGCCGTTGGGAAATGGCTAAGTGAAATGCCCGGATGGGTTTGGATGGTTAGGGCATTCTACGCAGCAAATTGGTCGACTAAATACTTGAAAATCACATCTTGGCGTTCTGATAAGCGCACATTCTGGGACTCCATGTTGTAAAACCAGCCGTCGATTTCCCTCTGGACAGCGTCAGGGACCACACCTCGCTGAGCTGCTGTTGAAGGGCCGTAAGTAGATGGAGCCCGAGGTGGTGGGGCTGGTGGAGATGTGACTTGGGGGATAATGAAACCCAGTCCCCTAGGGTGATTAGCTCCACCCGACCACACTTTATAACGCCGGATCAAGTTGTGGTCCAACACAGGCATAGGAGTTTGAATCATCTCGTCTGATTTCCATTTGACCCCAAACTTAGCACATAAAACGCAGATCAGTGACGGATGTGGTAACCCTCCTGTGGTCCCTCCGCGAGATGCGCGGAGCATAGATTGCTGAATAAGATGGCCGACATCAATTCTGAGGCCTTGTACGATGGAGTATAATAGCTGTAAGACCCCGAATTTTATGAAATAAAAGTATTCAATTTTTCTTATAATTACAATTCAGTAAAGGGTTAAATTGATAAAAGGTTAAAATTAAGGGTGAAATATGGAATTTTTTTCAAAATAAGCAAGTGGTTATAAAATACTCATTGTTGTCGGGGAATATTCGTTTGGTCGTGGAATATTCTTTCTGTCGGGGAATATTCGTACGACGGCGCAGCCTTTTGTGGGCCCATAACGGAAAGCGATTGGATGAAGAAAACGACAAATATAAGTTGTTTAAAAAAACGGCGTGGTTGTTACCGTTAATACTGTTGGAATACTCGGTGGTTAAAACACAGTAATACGCGTTGTTGCACAGTAGCACACGGTATTGCACCAATTATTGATTCTTACGTAAGAAGGCACTACTCAATAATGGTTACAGTAATTACTGTTCAGTATTTTATGTTATTGATTCAATAATTGTTGCATTGATATTTTGTATTACTGTTGTTTCAATAATTGTCACTACACAGTATTTTCCATTATCGAAGCAATAATTCATATTATCTGAATAATATTATTTGATAACATTATTGGCAATGTCTAGAAAGTTCTGTCTAAGGAGAGGTTTGGTCACCTAATTGCGCGCCAGTAAGAAGAAATTCTTATTGGAAAGCCCCCTCTTTCCTGGGAACGGCCTGGTTGTCAGTATTGTGATTCTGTAATATTATTTGTGAATAATTAAATTATTGATTTATATGATGAGGAAAATATTGATTTTATGTGGATATAGATGGAGAAAATTTTTAATGTGACAATTGTTGAAAATTGAAATTTTATCTTTTTCTGATAAAATAATTCATTTAAATATATTATTTTAATAATATATTAACGGTGATATTTTTATAATGAATGTGGGATATATGAGTTTATGAGGAAAAAGAGTATTTTTGTTGCAATGAATATTAAAAACAGATTTTGTGTGTCGGTAGACCTGTTTCTTGACTGAAAATTTGATTATAGCCTGTAAAATCGCTCGTTTGTGGATTTTGGCCAATTTATGTTTGGAATTTGGAAAAACTTTCTTCTGCAAAGTTGTAGAGAATTGAATTTCCTATAAAAACTCGCGAGATTTGAATTTTTGGATAAAAGGGCTATTTATTATGAATTATTGAAGTTCCGAAGCTCCAAAATAATTAATTTTTGAAAGTTTAAAATTATTTAAATTAGAAAAACGTTTTTATTACTTTTCTAGAAGGTTTGCATGTGTGGTTGATGGCTGAATTCAGTTGGTATACGTAGGAAAATTTAGAAATAATAATAATAATATTAAATTAAATTTTCTGCTTTGGTGTTCTAAGCAATTTCCTATAAATAGGGTGCTTAGGTTATAATTGAAAATCACACCAGAAACTGAAGTTTTCTCTCTCTATATTATCGAGCGTATTCTTGTGAGTATTTTGAGTATACTTTGAGTATTGCTATACGGTGCAAGTTCGTTCAGCGTTATTCCAGTCAGAGGTACTGCTGTTTTGAGGTAAGGGATAATAAGGGATTTTAAGAGTTATTGTTTCAAAATTCTTCTGAACCTTCAAAAATTCTAGAAAAATTTGAAATGATATTTTGATGAGTTTTGTAGATTGTGTCCAAAAATGGCGGTTGTTGGATGTATAGATTAAGAGTTATGGATTTTATGAGAAAAGACTATTTTTAAAAGTAATCGCTTATAACTCCTTGTGGTTAACTCCAAAATTGATGAAATTTTTATTGGGAGTACATCTATATGATATCAGTATACCCTGTGAATTTCAGAATTTTTGGATAAAAGTACAATTTATGATAAATGTTTAAATATTCGGTGGTTTTGGCCATGTGAAAAATAGTAAATGACTTTTAAAAATTCTGAGAAAAATATATGTTCAATATAGGACTATATTCTACTAAATCCCAGAAAAGAAATATTTTTGGAAATGATTTGTTATTTTTCATGAAAATGGACAAGTTATGAGTAAATGAATTAAATATGTTATGTGTGGTAAGAAAATTAGAAAATATGATTTTATGGCTTGAGAATCATATATGAGGTATATGCAGATTTTTGATGAGGGTTTTGGTTATTGTTGATGAAATCTTATGAGTTTGGCATTTTAGAATGATTAAATGCATTTTTTAGTAAAGTGTAAACAATTAAAATAAATTGTTTATAAGCTTAAAAAATATTATTCTTTCAATATCATTATACTGAAATATTGGTATGAATTTTATTGTGGGATTTCTACCTTTTTGAGTCGGGTTTTCTATTCATGAGTTACTATTTACGAAGTTACTATTCATGAGTTACTATTCACGAGTTACTATTCACGAAGTTACTATTCATGAGTTACTATTCATGACAAAATTGGTTTCTTTTTCTAACCAAATTATAGTTGATTTATGAATATTACTCTGGAGATTAAAACTATATATTGATTTTATTATCATATATAATATTTTTATAACCCTGATGTTGAAATTCTCTTTCACTGGAGTGTAAAGATGGGTAGATTATTGGTATGATCATGACTAGGGTTCTCTTTGGCCAGTAGTGAAAAGTTGAATTGTGACTGGTATGATCATGACCATTGAATTTATAATTGAATATCTTTAGCTTAAATGCAAAGGTGAATTGATCAACATATATGGTTATAATTATGGTTTATATAAATTCTGAAATGATTATGTATTTCTTTGAGATATGAATATCTTTGGCCTGTAGTGCAAAGATGAATGATTTCTGATGAATATCTTTGGCCTGTAGTGCAAAGATGACTTGTTGATGAATATCTTTGGCCTGTAGTGCAAAGATGACTTGTTGATGAATATCTTTGGCCTGTAGTGCAAAGATGACTTATTGATGTATATCTTTGGCCCGTAGTGCAAAGATGAATTTATTAGTATGAGTATGAACAGGAACTGTGATTTGGTATAACCATGATCTTTGATATTTCAGGTAAAGACAAGTGATAAAAATTATCTTTGTCCTGGATGAGAAAAGGAATTTAGAACAACAACTACGATTATGAGTTATACATGTGATTGTGGACAGGAATTGTTGATTGATGTTACAGGGATAAAACATTGTTGATGGACTTTTAACATGGAGAAGATAATAGACTTTATAGTCTATTTGACTCTTCTAATGGATTGCTCGTTCCGCTGCAACTATGGTTGAAATTTTTTATCATCTACCATATGTTCTAAATCTCTGATTTATTATTGATGAAGGCTATTGATAATTTAATTATCTTTAGTCATGACATTCTTTACTGAGCTAGTTGTGCTCACCCTTTTGCTTCACAATTCCTTTCAGGTAATACGAGTGTAGCTGGGTCGAGCGGGGGAATAACAAGGGAATAGAACGGTGGTCTATAGATGTTGAGGGTGAGGTGAATTTAACTTGGAAGGGTGTTTTGCCACTGTCATACAAGATGTCTAATGACATACCACCTCTTGACATCATAAGACATGGATGTGCTCATCCACTTGCTGAGTATATCTACCAGCACTATCTATATGATCTTGGAGTCTATTTGGAATATAACTCTCAATTAGAGACAGTTGAGATAATGATATGTCAGGAGAAGACTTGCCATTGGGAAGAATATGATAGTAATCTTCTTGTTTTTCTTTGGGGTCTATTGGGTCAACCAAGGATAATTCTGTGGCCATATGATATCTATAATAACCTAGACGCATGGCCTCCCACTGTACGAAGGTTTCCTTGAGCACTTCCCAAAGATTCTAATTTCAAAAACAGTTTTCGACTATACCTTTATGTAAGGTGTCAGTATGAGGTGTTGCCCATGGTTGGGACATAAGTCACAGTTGATATATATTTGTATACAAACTCACAGTATATGTGTTGTTGTATTTTGCACGACAATTGTTGTAATAAAGTTGTAGTTATTTTCTGTACCATGTATTTGGCGACTCAGAATGGGTTGGATGGAATGGACCTATTTTGGGGTTGTCACAGTTGGTATCAGAGCTTAGGGATATGATCTCTGGCGGAGATCGGGGAATAGAACTAGGAGGGGAGAGATGAGTAAATCCTTCGCTAGTATGTCCTACCTAAGCTTAATTATTGGTTGGTCATAATATACGGATATTATGTGATATGTTAATTTGCTTAATTAACCCTTGTTTTATGGCAGTATTTGAGAATGGCAGCTGAGAATGCTAACAATGGAGTGAATGAGACTGTTGGGATACCTCTAATCACTAATGTGATGACAGACGAAGAAGGAATTAGAGATATCCATGTGGTGAGTGAAGAATTGATAGTTGCACCCGAGATAGTCGCAGAAGTAACAGCTGAGAGTGAGGAAGAAGAGGAAGAAGAGGTACCTGAGGAGAGTTTATTAGAGGTATTTTATGATCAAAATGTAGAATTGCAAAATCGTATTCATGAGTTAGAAGAGCAGGCTGAAGAATTGCAGGCAGTCGTGGAGCAAAAGGATGCAACAATTCAAGCATGTGTTACCCGATATGTGATGCTTGAACAGAAGCATTCTTTGGCAGAGTATAAGATGATAAAGATGGAATCTGAGCTGAAAGAAGAAAAAACTGAACGAGTGAGAATAAGTGATGCATGGGTAAAAGCCACACGACACGTGGATATTGTGGAAAGAGATGTCCGATCTAAGAAGGCTAAAATAGATGATATGAATTTCTCTTTTTGGAAAGCAATTGGGAGAACTCAACATCGAGTTTTGAATTATCCTGTACAGAACGGTCAACCTGAATTTGATATGGATCGAAGATTGATGATTCAGATCATGAATCAGGAGTACGAAGAGGCAGTTGAGGGAGGAATATGCCCTATAGAAAAGTATATTCCAACGGTAGTGATGACGCCAAATGCTGCCCCAGACAAGTCAAAGCCGAGTAGTTCGAGGGATAGCGGTTGTCATGACTTCCCAACAAATGAGGAATGCAAATGAAGTTATCACGGGAGATGAGTAATGGAGAAATCATAATGACTTGGGAGATAGAATCTGAAATGAAAGTAAGGTATTCTCAACTTTTCAAAATACCAGGTACGTAAATTTCGGGGACGAAATTTCATAAGGAGGGGAGATTGTAAGACCCCGAATTTTATGAAATAAAAGTATTCAATTTTTCTTATAATTACAATTCAGTAAAGGGTTAAATTGATAAAAGGTTAAAATTAAGGGTGAAATATGGAATTTTTTTCAAAATAAGCAAGTGGTTATAAAATACTCATTGTTGTCGGGGAATATTCGTTTGGTCGTGGAATATTCTTTCTGTCGGGGAATATTCGTACGACGGCGCAGCCTTTTGTGGGCCCATAACGGAAAGCGATTGGATGAAGAAAACGACAAATATAAGTTGTTTATAAATAACAGCGTGGTTGTTACCGTTAATACTGTTGGAATACTCGGTGGTTAAAAACAGTAATACGCGTTGTTGCACAGTAGCACACGGTATTGCACCAATTATTGATTCTTACGTAAGAAGGCACTACTCAATAATGGTTACAGTAATTACTGTTCAGTATTTTATGTTATTGATTCAATAATTGTTGCATTGATATTTTGTATTACTGTTGTTTCAATAATTGTCACTACACAGTATTTTCCATTATCGAAGCAATAATTCATATTATCTGAATAATATTATTTGATAACATTATTGGCAATGTCTAGAAAGTTCTGTCTAAGGAGAGGTTTGGTCACCTAATTGCGCGCCAGTAAGAAGAAATTCTTATTGGAAAGCCCCCTCTTTCCTGGGAACGGCCTGGTTGTCAGTATTGTGATTCTGTAATATTATTTGTGAATAATTAAATTATTGATTTATATGATGAGGAAAATATTGATTTTATGTGGATATAGATGGAGAAAATTTTTAATGTGACAATTGTTGAAAATTGAAATTTTATCTTTTTCTGATAAAATAATTCATTTAAATATATTATTTTAATAATATATTAACGGTGATATTTTTATAATGAATGTGGGATATATGAGTTTATGAGGAAAAAGAGTATTTTTGTTGCAATGAATATTAAAAACAGATTTTGTGTGTCGGTAGACCTGTTTCTTGACTGAAAATTTGATTATAGCCTGTAAAATCGCTCGTTTGTGGATTTTGGCCAATTTCTGTTTGGAATTTGGAAAAACTTTCTTCTGCAAAGTTGTAGAGAATTGAATTTCCTATAAAAACTCGCGAGATTTGAATTTTTGGATAAAAGGGCTATTTATTATGAATTATTGAAGTTCCGAAGCTCCAAAATAATTAATTTTTGAAAGTTTAAAATTATTTAAATTAGAAAAACGTTTTTATTACTTTTCTAGAAGGTTTGCATGTGTGGTTGATGGCTGAATTCAGTTGGTATACGTAGGAAAATTTAGAAATAATAATAATAATATTAAATTAAATTTTCTGCTTTGGTGTTCTAAGCAATTTCCTATAAATAGGGTGCTTAGGTTATAATTGAAAATCACACCAGAAACTGAAGTTTTCTCTCTCTATATTATCGAGCGTATTCTTGTGAGTATTTTGAGTATACTTTGAGTATTGCTATACGGTGCAAGTTCGTTCAGCGTTATTCCAGTCAGAGGTACTGCTGTTTTGAGGTAAGGGATAATAAGGGATTTTAAGAGTTATTGTTTCAAAATTCTTCTGAACCTTCAAAAATTCTAGAAAAATTTGAAATGATATTTTGATGAGTTTTGTAGATTGTGTCCAAAAATGGCGGTTGTTGGATGTATAGATTAAGAGTTATGGATTTTATGAGAAAAGACTATTTTTAAAAGTAATCGCTTATAACTCCTTGTGGTTAACTCCAAAATTGATGAAATTTTTATTGGGAGTACATCTATATGATATCAGTATACCCTGTGAATTTCAGAATTTTTGGATAAAAGTACAATTTATGATAAATGTTTAAATATTCGGTGGTTTTGGCCATGTGAAAAATAGTAAATGACTTTTAAAAATTCTGAGAAAAATATATGTTCAATATAGGACTATATTCTACTAAATCCCAGAAAAGAAATATTTTTGGAAATGATTTGTTATTTTTCATGAAAATGGACAAGTTATGAGTAAATGAATTAAATATGTTATGTGTGGTAAGAAAATTAGAAAATATGATTTTATGGCTTGAGAATCATATATGAGGTATATGCAGATTTTTGATGAGGGTTTTGGTTATTGTTGATGAAATCTTATGAGTTTGGCATTTTAGAATGATTAAATGCATTTTTTAGTAAAGTGTAAACAATTAAAATAAATTGTTTATAAGCTTAAAAAATATTATTCTTTAAATATCATTATACTGAAATATTGGTATGAATTTTATTGTGGGATTTCTACCTTTTTGAGTCGGGTTTTCTATTCATGAGTTACTATTTACGAAGTTACTATTCATGAGTTACTATTCACGAGTTACTATTCACGAAGTTACTATTCATGAGTTACTATTCATGACAAAATTGGTTTCTTTTTCTAACCAAATTATAGTTGATTTATGAATATTACTCTGGAGATTAAAACTATATATTGATTTTATTATCATATATAATATTTTTATAACCCTGATGTTGAAATTCTCTTTCACTGGAGTGTAAAGATGGGTAGATTATTGGTATGATCATGACTAGGGTTCTCTTTGGCCAGTAGTGAAAAGTTGAATTGTGACTGGTATGATCATGACCATTGAATTTATAATTGAATATCTTTAGCTTAAATGCAAAGGTGAATTGATCAACATATATGGTTATAATTATGGTTTATATAAATTCTGAAATGATTATGTATTTCTTTGAGATATGAATATCTTTGGCCTGTAGTGCAAAGATGAATGATTTCTGATGAATATCTTTGGCCTGTAGTGCAAAGATGACTTGTTGATGAATATCTTTGGCCTGTAGTGCAAAGATGACTTGTTGATGAATATCTTTGGCCTGTAGTGCAAAGATGACTTATTGATGTATATCTTTGGCCCGTAGTGCAAAGATGAATTTATTAGTATGAGTATGAACAGGAACTGTGATTTGGTATAACCATGATCTTTGATATTTCAGGTAAAGACAAGTGATAAAAATTATCTTTGTCCTGGATGAGAAAAGGAATTTAGAACAACAACTACGATTATGAGTTATACATGTGATTGTGGACAGGAATTGTTGATTGATGTTACAGGGATAAAACATTGTTGATGGACTTTTAACATGGAGAAGATAATAGACTTTATAGTCTATTTGACTCTTCTAATGGATTGCTCGTTCCGCTGCAACTATGGTTGAAATTTTTTATCATCTACCATATGTTCTAAATCTCTGATTTATTATTGATGAAGGCTATTGATAATTTAATTATCTTTAGTCATGACATTCTTTACTGAGCTAGTTGTGCTCACCCTTTTGCTTCACAATTCCTTTCAGGTAATACGAGTGTAGCTGGGTCGAGCGGGGGAATAACAAGGGAATAGAACGGTGGTCTATAGATGTTGAGGGTGAGGTGAATTTAACTTGGAAGGGTGTTTTGCCACTGTCATACAAGATGTCTAATGACATACCACCTCTTGACATCATAAGACATGGATGTGCTCATCCACTTGCTGAGTATATCTACCAGCACTATCTATATGATCTTGGAGTCTATTTGGAATATAACTCTCAATTAGAGACAGTTGAGATAATGATATGTCAGGAGAAGACTTGCCATTGGGAAGAATATGATAGTAATCTTTTTGTTTTTCTTTGGGGTCTATTGGGTCAACCAAGGATAATTCTGTGGCCATATGATATCTATAATAACCTAGACGCATGGCCTCCCACGTACGAAGGTTTCCTTGAGCACTTCCCAAAGATTCTAATTTCAAAAACAGTTTTCGACTATACCTTTATGTAAGGTGTCAGTATGAGGTGTTGCCCATGGTTGGGACATAAGTCACAGTTGATATATATTTGTATACAAACTCACAGTATATGTGTTGTTGTATTTTGCACGACAATTGTTGTAATAAAGTTGTAGTTATTTTCTGTACCATGTATTTGGCGACTCAGAATGGGTTGGATGGAATGGACCTATTTTGGGGTTGTCACAATAGCACAGCCCTTTCTTTGGTGACGTGACTCACATGGGTGCAGGGCATCAATTTAGCACAAATAAAGGCATACCATGCCTTTCCATATAGACTGAGGTGAGATAATGGGAAAGTCATGCTGCCACGCTCATGCAGGGTCCAGGTAGTCCCCGGCTGACACAGCTCCCGAATAATCTTTTCATAGTCCGGCCCATCACTCACTAGTCCAGCATATTCATCATGAAACCCCTCTAATGGTAGTTGATAGCATCCATTTATATCCTCCTCGCCAATTTCCACAGATTTACCTCTGACAAATACCCCATAATGGTCATGCTCGGGCAAGTTAGCGTAGAATTCTTTGACAACTGCAATCACTGCCGGGTCAGGCTGGTCGGTGAGGGAGAACCAGTTTCGTTCAGCAATCATCACTGCAATGTCTCCATCCTTGGTTTGATCGGGACGGAGACCACGTTCGGGGACTAGTGAGCGGGTGGCCATGCGGCTGTAGCGTTCTTGAGCTGCGTGACTAACAAACCGCCGACTGTCAAATTTTTGAGGTGACACTGAAGCGGCCCCAGACCCTTCGCCACGGTGACGTTTGGATGCCATGTAGAGGGTTCTGCAAAGACACATGGTCATAGTTTAGCTTAAAAAAAAACAGAATGCATTGTTGGATACATGTGTGCATAGCATTACCCCGAAACAGTATAAAATATTAGCGTGGTGAGTGCACAGGCGGAGAAAAGACCTGAAACTGTTAAGTATGTTAACTACATATGCTTTTTGACTTAGACAATTTGTCAAACACCTAGGCCTCATCTGATAAATTGAACCCAACCATCACTAATTCCATGTCTATGCATGCCATTCCTGAAGCATTCACCAACCTTGTGTGGAAAAGGATACCCAACAGTATTGAGTTATCTATGAATTCTAATGGATTACCCAGATGCATAGAATAAGAAAGAAAAGTCTGGATCTGTAATAATGATAAGAATACAGCAAATCATACCGTTGCTACCTTCAAAGAAGTTGGAGGAATAGAACTCGGCACACAAGAATCCGACACAGTTAGTGGGGTGCGGTAGATGTGTGGGAGAACAATTATCCAAGATTAAAGTATCGTGTGATTTGGAGAGGGGAAGAGAAATTTAGGAGAATGGGAGAGTGGGAGCGTAACTGACTTGGGTTACCGGCGTGCGAATGGAGTGAGGGAGAAGGAAACGGCTGATAATTAAATTTGGATCGTCAAACCTGATCCCAGCGCCGGGGCGCTGGGTGTTACCTTATGCAGAGCGCCGGGGCGCTGAGTGGCAGAGGCGGTTGATGTGCTATAGCGCCGGGGCGCTGGAAATACCTTGGAAGCCAGCGCCGGGGCGCTGGGCTTAAATTTTAGTTTCTGGTCCCTAGCGCCGGGGCGCTGTAAATGACTGGGAGGCCAGCGCCGGGGCGCTGGGCTTGGTGAGCAGCTTCTGGTCCCTAGCGCCGGGGCGCTGGGTCCTTAGTAGTGGGAGCGCCGGGGCGCTGTTTTTTTTTGGTGTTAGTTTTCTTTGTACCGTCCCTTCATGGAAAATCACTAAGAAGTAAGCTATCAAAATTGTCTTCTTCAATGCTAAAGAAAAAAAAATAAAATAAAAAAATTAGAAACAAAATAAAATAAAATAAAAATAAAAGTAAATCACTCAGAATAACATGAAATAACATTAAAAGTGCAAAACTTAATGGGTTGCCTCCCAAGAAGCGCTTGGTTTACAGTCGTCAGCCCGACTTTTCGGTGTTGGTCAGTTATGCACTGGGTCGGAGAGGTACTGGACCGTAGCTTGACGTTCGATTGGTCCACTCCAATAATGTTTCAGACGTTGACCATTGACCTTGAATGTACGCTTGGAGTTCGGTTCCTCGACCTCGATGTTTCCGCGTGGAGTGACAGATATAACAACAAATGGTCCGGACCACCTGGATTTCAATTTTCCCGGAAATAGACGCAGGCGTGAGTTGAACAATAGTACTTGTTGGCCGGGTTCAAATGTTCTATCAAGAATTTTTTTATCTTGCCAAGCTTTGACTTTCTCCTTGTAGAGCTTAGCATTTTCGTACGCATTGAACCGAAATTCAGCCATCTCGTTCAACTGCAGTAAGCGTTTCTCCCCCGCTGCTTCCAGATCAAAGTTCAGTTTCCGAATGGCCCAATGTGCACTGTGTTCGAGCTCGACCGGTAAGTGACACGCCTTTCCAAATACCATTCTGTACGGTGACATGCCGATCGGATTTTTGTACGCTGTTCGATAGGCCCATAGAGCATCGTCAAGACGCAATGCCCAATCTTTTCATGACGGATTGACTACCTTTTCCAGGATCCTCTTAACTTCCCTATTCGACACCTCCGCTTGGCCATTGGTTTGTGGGTGATATGCAGCTGCAATTTTGTGCCGAACCCCATACTTGACAAGCAATTTGGTAAACTGTTTGTTACAGAAGTGAGTTCCCTCATCACTTATTATAGCTCGCGGTGTACCGAATCGGGTAAAAATGTTCTTCTTCAAAAATCGGATAACAACGTTAGCATCATTCGTTGGTAACGCTGCTGCCTCTACCCATTTGGAAACATAATCGACCGCTAACAAGATGTACTGATTATTACAAGAAGATGGAAATGGTCCCATAAAATCGATTCCCCACACGTCGAATAGTTCCACCTCTAAAATTGTGTTGAGGGGCATTTCATTGCGCTTAGAGATATTACCTACGCGTTGGCATCGATCGCATTTCAGCGCGAAGAGATGAGCATCTTTGAATAGCGAAGGCTAGAAAAATCCCGATTGTAGTACTTTCGCTGCTGTTCTATCACCGGAATAATGACCTCCATAATCTGAGGAGTGGCAGTGACCTAATATACTATCCATTTCTTCATGAGGTACACAACGTCTTATCATTTGGTCGGCACATGCTTTAAACAGAAACGGTTCATCCCAATAGTATTGCTTCACATCGTGGAGAAACTTCTTTCGTTGTTGTGAAGTCAAATCCGGCGGTAACACTTTGGCAACCACATAGTTTACATAGTCAGCATACCAAGGCAATAGGGTAGTTACCCGGAACAGTTGCTCATCTGGAAATTTTTCATTAATCACTAAGTTGTCTTCTTTCTGCTCCTCTGTATTTTCTAACCGAGACAAATGATCCGCCACTTGGTTTTCTGTACCTTTTCTGTCCCGGATCTCCAGATCAAATTCTTGTAACAACAACACCCATCGTATTAACCGTGGTTTAGCATCTTTCTTTTCAATCAGATATTTAATAGCCGAATGATCAGTGTAGACAATTACCTTGGTGCCTAGGAGATAAGCTCTGAATTTGTCAAAAGCAAACACCACTGCGAGTAATTCTTTTTCGGTTGTTGTGTAGTTCAGCTGGGCATCCGTCAATGTCTTACTAGAGTAATATATAGTATGAAAAATCTTATCGTGATGTTGTCCCAATACGGCTACCACCGCGTAATCACTGGCGTCGCACATCCTTCATGAACTTAGCGTAGCTCGGCATTTGTTCTAAAGCTTCGGCGAATGGGATGTTGATATGCAATTTTTTAAAAATATCCAAAAATCTTGAAAACTGCTTATCTAACTTGGATTTTTGAAATCTCTGCGGATATGGTATGGGTGGCAGTGTTGTAGTTGGCCCGGATGCATTTTTCTCTCCTATTTCCTCTTTATCTTTCCCAGTTTCCACAACTTCTTCTATTTCAGCTGTTGCGTTGTCCCCCTTTTCTTTATCCTTGACTGTTTGCAACTCCTTCCCACTTCGTAAGATTATTGCTTTGCAGTGCTCATTTCTGCCCGGGTTTATTTCTGTATCACTCGGGAGCGTTCCTAGTGGACGGGTATTCAATGCATGTGCTATTTGTCCCAATTGATTTTCCAGATTCTTTAACGATGTCCCGTGGCTTTGCAAAGTCAAATCTAATTAATTCAATTTCTTGTCTTGTTCCTCGTTCTTTTTGTCCGATGCTCTAACGAATTTTTCCACTGCTGCTTCCAAACTTGATATCCTCTCTGGTTGTTGATTCGGATTTTGAAATCCGGAGGTGTTTTGTTGCCTAGGTGGTTGAGCTGCAGCTTGATTGTTACTCCATGAGAATCCTGGATGATTCTTCCAACCTGGATTATACGCATTTTGAGTCGAATACGGTTGAGTTGAGCGATTATAGTTTCCTACGAATTATGCTGATTCAGAATTTATGGCACACTGATCCGTCGCATGACCCCCAGCACACAACTCACAAACCATCGCTACCTGATGTGTGGCTTGTGGATGCCATGTTTCCATTTGCTTAACTATTGCAGTCACTTGTGCTGTTAATGCTGTCAGCTTGTCCACTTCATACTTCCCCGATGCTTTTGGATGGTTGTTTCTCGTCATGGGCCACTGATAGTTGTTGGTAGCCATTGTTTCTAACAATTGATATGCCTCATCAAAATTTTTGGACATGATCGCGCCTCCGGCTGCTGCATCAATACTAGCCCTCGTGGCCGCGTGCAAACCATCACAAAATATCCCTAATTGCATCCACTGTGGGATTCCATGATGAGGACACTTACGGAGCATATCCTTAAATCTTTCCCACGCCTCATATAACGATTCTGACTCAAATTGTGCGAAAGTATGAATATCATTCCGTAGTTTTGCTGACTTCGCTGGTGGGAAGAACTTAGCTAAAAATTTTTGAGCTAAGTCATCCCATGTGGTGATTGAACCAGGAGGTAAGGAGTGTAACCAGCTTCGTGCTTTATCTTTCAAAGTAAACGGGAACATCCTCAACCTTATAGCATCTTCCGACACATTGTTAAATTTGAAGGTATCGCAAACCTCCAAAAAGCTCAAGATATGTTCATTAGGATCATCTATCGAATTACCCCCAAACTGGCATATATTCTGTAGCATCTGAATTGATCCCGGTTTTATCTCGAAACTGTTCGCATTGATTGCCGGTCTCTTAATACTGGACTGTAAATCCGTGACATTTGGCAGGGCATAATCCCTAAGTGATTTCTGTTCATTCTCTGCCATGTTTACGAGAATTTCTTGAGTTGTCAGGTCTTCTTCCAGATGTGCAGTCTCACTATTCAAACGCACTATTTGAAACTCCTGCTCAAGGTTGTCGGTATACGTAAGAAGTTCCTTTCTCGCTTTCGATCTAGTGTGCATACACGAATTCCTGCCAATCTAAGAAGAAAGATTAAGTAGCGTTCAAATTAAAATCGAACTGATTATAACTAATATGAAATTAATATTAATAAATAATTCCCCGGCAACGGCGCCAAAAACTTGTTGAGTAAAATCTAGTTACGCACAACACGCAAGTATACGTGGTCAACAAGTAATACAGTGATAAGTTGAGTATCGTTCCCTCAGAGAATTCTAATTAATACATCCCAACTACTAATACTATATCAATTCAATTTTATTTGAACAAGAAGAAATTATGATTTTCTGAATTATTAACACAGAATTAAAAACCAAAAGATATTATTCTAAAATAAACGAATAAATAAACTATTGCTTGAATAAATAATTTCTGATAGATAAAGGTTAAGACTTCAATATCCCCGATTATGAACCATAAATTAGTTACCTACTCATCCCAATTACTATATCTACTGAATTGTTAACAAGAATTCTCAAATGCCAAACGTCCTTTTCCAAGTGATCAATTGACTTCTATTTAATCCAGATTAATCTTGCTATATTCCTATGCAAAACAATTGAATTAAACGCTTTCCAATTCCAATTCCCTATGTGTTATATGCGGTGAAAAGATATTTCCATTCAATTCACAAACCTAATTATGCAAATAATCAAGTCACATATCATCATGCCCAGTTCTAACCCTAGAATTCCTTTTCCAATTCCTTCTAGAATAACAGGATAATTATTGGCCAAATAATTACGCAATAAAATCAAAACATGATGAACAATTCACTTCAACATAAGTAATTAGAATGAATGAATAACTACTTTATAGTCATAAAAGGTTCAATTGAAATCTTAATGAAAGAATTAGTTCATCTCGGAAATAAAAAACATTAATCGTTGACAAATCATCCTTAAAGAATTATAAATTAAAAATAAGGAGAAAAAGAATAAACTCTGTAGCCAATCCCTAATCTCCAAGCAATCTCACGTAGCCTGCAATAGAGAACCTCTTGATTCCTTTCCTCAGAATAAAAGTCCCAAAACGAGCCTCCCTTATTTCAGCACTTTGTTTCTTTTTATATCCCCACAATCCTTCTCCAATTAGGTTTTATTTTAGCTCTCAATGACCAAATTAAGTCCATCCAGAAGTCAAACGCGCGTAACCAGTCAACGCCAGCCGAGGCTCAGCGCCCCGGCGCTGAGGATAGTACTAATTCCAGCGCCCCGGCGCTGTACTTCGCCATAATTACCGAATTGCCATTATTTACTTGAATTTCCCATAATTGCCCCCTTCAGCTTCCAAATCTGCAAAACAAGATATAAACACAATAAAATGCTGCCAAATAACTTAAAAATGCAATAACTTAAGTCCAAATGTATCCAATTCATGGGTATTCTACCCATTCATCATATATATATATATATCAATAATTTATTATTCACAAATAATATTACAGAACTACAATATTGACAACCAGGTTGTTCCCAAGAAAGAGGGGGCTTTCCGATAAGGATTTTTCCCTATTGGCGCGCAATTTGGTGACTAAATCCCTTTTCTCGACAGAACTTTCTAGACATTGTCAATAATTCTATCTAATAATATTATTCAAATAATATGAATTATTGATTTGATAATTTGAAATATTTTGCAATGATAATTATTGAATAATATAAAATATCAACTGTAGCAATTATTGAATCAATAAAATAAAATATTGAACAGTAACTACTGTAGCAATAATTGAGTATAACTGAGTAACTTTTCACGTAAGCATCAATAATCAATATCGTGTACTACTATGCAACCACGTATATTACTGTACTTTTATTACTGGGTATTTCAACAGTTAACGGTAAAAATTTTGCTGTTATTTTTATAAAATAATAATTTTGTCATTTTCTAACTCCGACAATAATTCTGTTGTGGGGTCCACCAATGATTATGTCGTCGTACGAATATTCCTCGACAAAATGAATATTCTCCGACCAAAAGAATATTTTATAACAACTTATTTTACTTTGCAAAATTTTCACATATCACCCTTAGTTTTAATCCTTTTATCAATTTAACCATTTACTAAATTAAATAATAATTATAAGAAAATTGAATACTTTCATTTCATAAAATTCGGGGTCTTACAGAGAATGTCTAGAAAGTTCTGTCGAGAAAAGGGGTTAGGTTATTTAATTGCGCGCCAATAAGAAGAAATCCTTATTGGAAAGGCCCCTTTTTCCTGAGAATGATCTGGTTGTCAATATTGTGAGTTATAATATTAATGATGAATAATTATTTAAAGATTAAAAATATGTTTATTGAAGATAAGTAATTTGTGGTAAATATTTATTCAATTTTTGATATAAATAGAGGGGTTTGTCATGAAGTGTTTGCTGTAAGTTTGGCTTATTATATTAACCTCCACTTACTCATTTTTCAAAATCGTCAGCAGAAAGTTGTAAGACCCCAACTTTTATGAATAAAGATGAATTTTTCTATAAATATCATTTGAATAATTATGGTGTTGATTTGTTATAATATTAAAGTTGTGGGTAATATTTATAAATTTTGAAAAGTAAGCAAGTTGTTATAAAATATTCGATTGGTTGGGGAATATTCATTTTAATAGGGAATATTCGTACGACGACACAATCATTGGTGGACCCACAACGTAATTATTGTCGAAATGAGAAAACGACATAAATATCTTTTTATAAAAATAACGGCGGAAGTTTTACCGTTAATTGTTGGAATAACTGGTGTTAAAAGTACAATATTACGCGTGGTTGCATAGTAACACACGATATTGATTATTGATGCTTACGTGAGAAGTCACTCAGTTATACTCAATTATTGCTACAGTAATTGCTGCATCATATCTCTCATATTATTGATTAAATTATTGTCATAATATCATCTGCATAATATTTGATATTATTAAGTCAATAATTGAGACGACAAAGTTTTTAATATTATCATTTGCAATATTGACGATGTCTAGAAGTTCTATCAAAGAGAGGTTAGATAATCTAATTGCGCGCTAATATGGAAAAGTCCTTATTGGAAAGCCCCCTCTTTCCTGAGAACGACCTGATTGTTAAATATTGAGAATTATAATAATGATGATATATGTTGTTAAAAATATTGAGGGAATTTTTATGAAGTATTTGTTGTAAATTTTGGCGTATTTTATGAACCCCCACGTACTCATTTTTCAAAATAGTGTGTTATGAGTTTGATAATATATATATATATATATATATATATATAATATATATATATGAAATGGATAGGTGATCACGGGAATAACTCCCATGAATATGAATTGAACATATGTTATATTTATATATAATATATATTATATTTTATTTAAAAGTTTTCATTTTATTAGAATATTTTATTGCATAATATCCTTTCCATTCTCCTATAAATAAGATGCTTAGTTAGAATTGAAAATCACACCAGAATCAGAGAATTCTTCTTCTATAATATTGAGCGTATTTCTTTCGAGTTTTAGAAAGCTTTGAACGTAGAAAATAGTATAAGTTTTCTTCAAGAATATACCTGCTATACCAGTTAGAATACTCTTCTTTTTCAAGTTAAGGGATGTTATTTTTGTTCAATATTCGCTTGAAATAATATTTTCATTCATACTCTGTAGTATGTAAGTAATATTATTTCATTTCAGATTTCGAATTCTATACTCATTTTGTTAAAATTTTGGCTTCTAAACTCCATGAAATTAGTAGAATATCCTTGATATTTGCGCTTCATCCAATATCTTTTCATAAAAATATTATTCTGAGCATTCTTGATATATTTTAACTTTTTCATGCCGGAGTACTATTCACGGGGTTACTATTCCTGAAATACTATTCACTCGAGTACTATTTACCCAGGGTACTATTCATGATAAAAATTGATTCGTTTTCGGTCCAAATTATTTTTGGTACAATATTATTCTTGAATTTTACTCCACAAAGCAGTATCATGTTGACAATTTGGACGTTATTGATTTCTGGATAAATTAAATTATAAATCTTTAAAAATTTATCCTTGAACTTGTTTTATTGAATTCTTATATCATTGTCATCATCCTTATGTTTATATTATGTTGAAAGTCATCTGTGGCATGTAGTGCATAGATGGACTTGGTAGGATTATGACCAGGGATTATTCGGTATAATCATGACCGTAATGTTACAAATGATATGGTAAAAGTCCTCATTGGCCCGTAGTGCATTGATGGACAGTTGTTGGCATGATCATGACCATTGATGAATACACGAATAACCTTGGCCCATAGTGCATGGATAATTTATGGTCGTGATACTAAATAATATCCTTGGCCGTAGTGTAAGGGTGATTCGATGATGTGGATTATTTATTAAGCTGAGTCTCAGCGATAAAAGTGATGAAAAACCTTTTAAATCATAGAAGATAGTAGATATCATGCTCTACTTGACTCTTCTAATGGATTGCTTGTTTCACTGCAGTTAAACTTGATGATTATTATATTTTATCAACTATTGAAGGCTAACAATAATTTATTCTGCATTATCTTAGTCATAATATTTCTCACTGGGCTAGTTGAGCTCACCCTTTTCTTTCATTGTTCTATTCAGGAAATGAGAATATAGCTGGGACTAGTCGGGGAACGGAGTGACGGTCCAGATGATAGCATTAGTAGTCTTCACTATTCTGTGAAATAGTGTGATAATAATTGTATTGAGGACTCCATTTGAGTTTGAATACTGTCTTGAAGACAATATTCTAATTAGAACTCTTAGTTTATGTTTTGTCGTATTTTACACGACAGTTGTATTATTAAGTTGTATTTGAATTTTGTACCATGTATTTAGCGACTCAAGATGGGTGATGTATACCTATTTTGGGGGCGTCACAGTTGGTATCAAAGCTTAGAGATATAATCCATGGCTGAGATGTGAGACTAGAACTAGGAGGGGAGAGACAGGGAATTCCTTCGTTAGTATGACCTACCTAAGTTTATTTGGTATTTAATTGGTCGGTCAGAGTATAGGGATAATATGTGACATGTCAATTAACCCTTATTTTGTGGCTGTATTTGAAAATGATATCTGAGAATGTTGAGAATAGCAATGGAGCACGTTGAGTCACCACAGATTAATAATCAGGATAATGTGCATCAGGAAGGCAACAATCCTCATGCAAACAACAACACCGATCAAATGATGAACGATGGAATGTTTAGAGGCTTTATGCAATTCATGCAACATCAGGTGAGAGCGGCTCCTATCCAAAATGCAGGTGGAAACACTGGCAACTCTCGGATGGTCACCGCTAAAAAGTTCAAAGAGCTAGGACCATCGGAGTTTTTTGGAGAGCTAAAACCACTTAAGACAGAGACGTGAATAAAGCAGATCAACAAGATATTTGATGTCTTGAGATGCTCCAAGGAGAAAAAGGTTCCCTTTGCCACCTTCATGTTGCGAGCAGAGGCAAATTACTGGTGGGAATCTGTAAAGCGTACTCAACCTGCCGCACTGAAGATGTCTTGGGAGAAGTTCCAAGAACTGTTCAACGACAAGTACTTTCCCGAAAGTATTCGTCACATGAAAGAGGTAGAGTTCATTAAACTGGAGCAGAACAACATGACCGTGTCGCAGTACGAAGCCAAGTTTGCTGAGTTGTCCCGGTTTGCGTCCCACTTAGTTGATAATGAGGAGAGAATGACGCGGATGTTTCTAAGAGGTTTAAAACCCGAGATACGTCAATACCTTATCTCTCACAAACTTTGTTTGTATTCAGATGTTGTAAATATGTCTCAGTTATTGGAGCGCGATAATAAGTCAACCCAACCAAGAGAGAGCAGCGGACAAGTCGATAATACCAGTGGTAGCAGTCATCGAAGTGGTGACAACAAACATGGAGGGAATCAACATGTCAGAAATGATAACCACTTCGGTGGTAATTGTAAAGCCCCAAATTTTATGAAATGAAAGTATTCAATTTTCTTATAATTATTAATTTATTTCGTAAATGGTTAAATTGATAAAAGGTAAAAGTTAAGGGTGATATGTGAAAATTTTGCAAACTAAGTAAGTTGTTATTTGTTGTGTCGGGGAATATTCTTTTGTCAGGAATATTCGTATGACGGCACAATCATTGGTGGACCCCACAACTGAAGTATTGTCGTAGTTAGAAAATGACATAATTATCTTTTTATAAAATAACGGCGAAAGTGTTACCGTTAAAACTGTTGAACTACCTGGTAGTAAAAGTACAGTAATACGCGTGGTTGCATAGTAACACACGATATTGATTATTGATGCTTACGTAAGAACTCACTTAGTTATACTCAATTATTGCTACAGTAATTGCTGCATCATATCTCTCATATTATTGATTCAATTATTGTCACAGTATCATCTGCATAATATGTTATATATTTAAATCAATAATTGAGACGACAAAGTTATTCATATTATTATTTACAATATTGACAATGTCTAGAAGTTCTGTCAATGAGAGGTTTGGTCACCTAATTGCGCGTCAATAAGGAGAAATCCTTATCGAAAAGCCCCCTCTTTTCTGGGAATGACCTGGTTGTTAAATATTGTGAGTTATAATATTAATGATGAATAAGTTCGTGTTGATTAAAGATGAAATTGATTGTTCCATTATGTTAGAATTATTAGTGTTAGTGGAAATCAACATCTATTTTTATAATAATTGATGTCTGAAGGTTATATTGACCAATCAGGTAATTAACCGGATAAATGAGCAATTAATTGCTATTGATTCACATGATTATAACTATTTGTTCACATGTGTGTACTATTGATTCACATTCATTTACTATTAGGGGATTTGGTGCAAGGTTGATAATACTTACACGACTAAGTTAAAAATGGAGGTATAGATGGAGGTACTATACTGTAATTTGTATTTTCACATGTCTAAAACAATTGATTCACATGATTTACTATTGATTCACACGATTTACTATTAGGGGAGGTGGTGCAAGTTTGATAATACTTGCAGGACTAAATTAAAAAGGAAGAAAAGGAGGAATATATTATACTGTAATATTTCGAGCCCCAAAATGTGCAATTATTGAAACTATATTTTCCTATAAATAGAAGCTCATTCCTTCATTATTTTTCACCAATTCACTAAAGCTATAGGGATATTATTATAGAGAGAGAAGCTATAGAGAGAAAGAAGAAGCGAAGTCAGCTACTTCACTATTCCAGTATCTAGTCTTCTTCCGAGGTAAGGGATATTATTATTATAGTAAGGGGTATATTTCTTTCGTATTCATGAAGAGAGCTATTGTTATTCCATTCCTTATTATTCTGTTGGAATAACCTGTATACGCGGACTACCGTATACATGGTGAAATTCTTCTGTTATTCCATTCTTTATTATTATGTTGGAATAACCTGTCCATGTAAAGTACCGCATACATTGTGAAATTCTTCTGCTATTCCATTCTTTATTATTCTGTTGAAATATCCTGTCTATACGGATTACGCATGACTTGGTTCCATTCTTTATTATTCTGTTGGAATATTCTGTCTGTGCATATTACGCATGACCTGGTTCCATTATTTATTATTATATTGGAATAACCTGTCTATGCGAAGTACCGCATACATGGTGAAATTCTTTTGTTATTCCATTCTTTATTATTATGTTGGAATAACCTGTCTATGTGGATTACCGCATGCATGGTGAATGATCATTCGTATTCGTTCTTTATTAAATTGTGGAAAAGATCTATCTACGTGGATTACCGCATGACGGGTGAAAATCCATTTGCAGTTTCTTATATTCTATTATACAAGTATGAGATATCATTTCTTTTGTACTCGTCATAAAATATCATTTTCTTTGATATTTTTTATGAGTTACTATTCACGGGTTACTATTCACCCAATTACTATTCACTCTAGTATTATTCACTCGGGTATTTGGGGTACTTTTTCTGTCGGAGTACTATATTCACGAGTTGCTATTCACTCAAATTACTATTCACCTGAATATTATTCACTCGGGTATTTGGGGTACTTTTTATGTCGGGGTACTATTCACGAGGTACTATTCCCGAAGTACTATTCACGGGGTATTATTCACGATTAAAAATTAATTCTTTTCTGTCCAAATTATTTTTGATACATGAATATTATTCTTGAATTTTACTCCACAAAGCAGTATCATATTGACAATTTGGATATTTTTAAACTCTGGATAAATTTAAAGTCTTTAATATTTATCCTTGATTTTGTTTGATTTGATTTTGTTTAATTATTGCTTATATCATTGTCATCATCCTTATGATTATATTGTGATAAAAGTCATCTTTGGCTTACGTGCGTAGATGGACTTGGTATGATTATGACCAGGGATTATTCGGTATAATCATGACCGTAATGTAACGAATGATGTAGTAAAAGTCCTCATTGGCCTGTAGTTCATTGATGGACAGTTGTTGGTATGATTATAACCAGGGATTATTCGGTATAATCATGACCATTGTTGAAAACACGAATATCCTTGGCCCGTAGTGTATGAATAATTCGTGTTCATAATACTAATGAATATCCTTGGCCGTAGTGCTGGGATGATTCGATGATGTGAATTATTTATTAAACTGAGTCTCAGCGATAAAATATTGATTATACACCTTTAATTCGTAAAAGATAGTAGATACCATGCTCTACTTGACTCTTCTAAAATACAGTTGTATGTCTTTGGCCTGTAGTGCAAAGATGAATTGTTAATGAATATCTTTGGCCGTAGTGCAAAGATGAATTTATTAGTATAATTATGAACAAGAATTGTGATTTGGTATAACCATGATTTTTGATGTTTCAGGAAAACATAGGTGATGAAAATTATCTTCGTCCTGGGTGCGAAGAGGAATTTAGAATCAAAATTATGTTTATGAGTTATTCACATGATTGTGGACAGGAATTGTTGATTGATGTTACAGGGATAAATCATTATTGGTGGACTTTTAATATAGAGAAGATAATAGACCTGATGGTCTATTTGACTCTTCTAATGGATTGCTCGTTCCGCTGCAACTATGGTTGAAAAGTTTTATCATCTACCATATGTTTTAAATCTCTGATTTATTACTGATGAAGGCTATTGATAATTTAATAATCTTTAGTCATGATATTCTTTACTGAGCTAGTTGTGCTCACCCTTTTGCTTCATAATTCCTTTCAGGTAATATGAGTGTTGCCGGGTCGAGTGGGGATAACAGGGGAATAGAACGGTGGTCTATAGCTATTGAGGTTCTCCCTAAATAGTATGGAAATAATTTTATTGAGAACTTTAGATAAGTGTGTCGTATTGTATACGTCATTTGATATTTAATTTTGGTGAACCAAAAAGGGTGAGGTGAACCCAACTTTGGAAGGGTGTTTTGCCACTATCATATAAGATGTCTAATGACATACAACCTCGTGTTATCATAAGACAGGGCTGTGCACATCCACTTGCTGAGTATATCTACGAGCACTACCTATATGATCTTGGAGTTTGGTTGAAATATAATTTTCAATTGTAGATAGTGGAGATAGTTATATGTCAAGAGAAAACCCACCATTAGAAAGAACATGATAGTAATCTACTCATTTTTCTTTGGAGTCTATTGGGTCAACCAAGGATAATTCTGTGAACATATGATATCTATCATAACCTAGACGCATGGCCTCCCATGTACGAAGGTTTCCTTGAGCACTTCCCAAAGATTTTAATTTCTAAAATAGTTTTTGACTGTACTTTTATATAAAGTACCATTGTAAGGTTGTGGTCGAGGCACCATGAGAGTTACATACATTTGTATTAAAACTCACAGTTTAACTGTGGTCGTATTCTGCACGACAGTTCAACAGTTGTATAAATGAAGTTTGTATTTGATTTTTATAGTATGATATCTGGCGACTCAGAATGGGTCGTGTGGACCTATTTTGGGGGCGTCACAGTAATCATGGCCAAGACAATAAGAATGGACATTTCAAGAAGAGGAGATTCAACAATGATGGAAAGACGTCAACATCAGCGCCCGTTGTTAAGGAAGGAGAACGACCACCTATCATATACTTCAAATGTGAAGGGGATGGACATATTAGTCCAAACTGTGCGCAGTAGTCCAAAACATGTTACAATTATAGAAGAGAAGGTCACCTAGCTCGATTTTGTCTTTCAGGGAAGCCAAGTCCAGCTGGGATAGAGGCACCAAAGGCCGTTCTAGAAAATTTCAAAACCAGTAGTTCAAGGGAGAGCGTTTGTCGTAACCTCCCAGAAAGTAAGGAATCCAAACGAGGTGATCACGGGTAAGCTTATCACAAACTCTAGTGAATTATATACCTTATTTGATACATGTTCTATCCATTCTTTTATTTCTCCTACTTGCGCTGAACGTTTAAATTTGACTCCGGAGAAATTAGACTTTGACTTATCTGTATTGAAACTTCGTTGGGAGAAACCTTTATTACATCCACTATTTATAAGTCTTGTTTGGTTTAAATCAGTACCCTCACATTACCTGTCGATCTTATTTCATTGAAAATAGTTGCATTTGACGTAATTCTAGGGATTGATTGGTTAACTACTCATCATGTAAAAATTGATTATTTTTGTAAGGTTGTTAGCTTTCATATTCCTAACCAACCTATTATACGACTTCAAGCAACCAAACCATTAAAATCAATCACTGTCATCTCAACCCATAAAGCTATTAGTTTATTGAAAAATGGATGTCAAGCTTTCTTAGCCCATGTCACAGATTTAAACAAAAATACGTCAAATTTGAATGATATTTCTATTGTTAATAAATTTCTTGACGTATTCCCTGAAGAACTTCCTGACCTACCCCAGAGCGTGAAATTGAATTTTGTATCGACCTTGAACCCAGTACAAAACCCATTTCCAAAGCCCCATATCGAATGGCTCCTATTGAACTTCAGGAGTTAAAGACCCAGCTGTAGGAATTGTTAGAAATTGGCTTTATTCATCCTAGTACGACTCCTTGGGGTGCTCCTGTTCTATTCGTAAAGAAGAAAGATGGGAGTATGCAACTTTGTATTGATTATCGGGAGTTGAATCATGTCACCATCAAAAATAGGTACCCATTGCCACGCATTGATGACCTGTTTGACCAGTTGCAAGGCGCCAAATTCTTTTCAAAGATCGATCTTCATTCCGGATATCATCAGTTAAAGATTAAAACTGATGACATTCCAAAGACAACTTTCAGAACTCGGTACGGGCATTATGAATTCCTAGTCATGTCTTTTGGATTGACTAATGCTCCTACTGCCTTCATAGACATGATGAACCGAGTATTCAAGGAATATTTAGATCATTTTGTGGTTGTCTTTATTGATGACATTCTCATATATTCCAAAAGCCGTGAAGATAATGAGCAATACTTTAGGCTGATACTCCAAAAGCTTCTTGAAAACAAGATTTATGCCGAGTTGAAGAAATGCGAGCTCTGGCTTGAGAAAGTTGTATTCCTTGGGCATATAATATTAAATCACGGAATATCTGTTGACCCGGCAAAGATTGAAGCAATTCAAAGCTGGGAACAACCTAAGTCAGTGACCGAAGTACGTAGCTTTCTCGGCTTAGCTGGTTATTATTGGAGATTCGTGGAAGGATTTTCTCAAATCACTACTCCATTAACTCAACTGACTCAAAAGGATACAAAATTCGGTTGAAACGAAGAATGTGATAAGATTTTTCAAGAACTCAAGAAGAGACTCATTTAAGCACCTGTTCTGACAATACCATCTGGCTCAGAGCGTTTTGTCATCTACAGTGATGCTTCGGGCAAAGGTTTAGGATGTGTTCTCATGCAACATGGGAAAGTCATAGCCTATGCTTTAGGATAACTCAAAGAATATGAGAGAAATTATCCTACTCATGATCTAGAGTTGGCAGCTGTTGTCTTCGCACTTAACTTTTGGAGGCATTATCTGTATGGAGAGAAGGTGGAGATCTATACGGATCATAAAAGCCTTAAATATTTCTTCACTCAAAAGGAACTCAACATGCAGCAACGACGATGGCTTGACCTATTAAAAGATTATGATCATACCATCCAATACCATCCTGGAAAAACGAACGTAATAGCTGACGCATTGAGTAGAAGATCATATGCGGGTACAAGTGCAATATTGTCAACACAAAGGCCCATTTTGTAAGACTCACAAAGGATGGAGATATAGTTAAAGACTCCAGGGACCCATGTGATGATGACGAATATACGAGTAGAACCGACTTTAATCGATAATGTAAAACCCCAACTTATTATATATAAAATTTAATTTTCTCTATTCATTATCTTGAAATAATAAGGAGTTAATTTGATATAATATTTTGGTTATGGGTGAAATGTGTAAATTTTTTAAAATAAGCAAGTGGTTATAAAATATTCATTGTTTTCGGGAAATATTCGTTTAGTCGTGGAATATTCTTTTTGTCGAGAATATCCGTACGACGACGCAGTCATTTGTGGACCCCATAACAGAATAACTGTCGGATGAAGAAAATGACAAGTTTGAGTTTTTATAAATAATGACGTAGTTGTTACCGTTAACATTGTTGGAATACCTGGTGGATAAAATACAGTAATACGCGTAGTTGCACAGTAGCACACGATATTGCACAGTATTTTTGGAATTATTGATTCTTACATAAGAAGACACTATTCAATAATTGTTACAGTAATTACTATTCAATATTTTATTTTATTGATAATTGATGCGTTGATATTTTATATTATTATTGTTTCAATAATTGTCACTGCAAAATATTTTCCATTATCAGATCAATAATTCATATTATTTGAATAATATTATTAGATAACATTATTGAAAATGTCTAGAAAGTTCTGTCAAGGAGAGGTTTGGTCACCTAATTGTGCGCCAGTAAGGAGAAATTATTATTGGAAATCCCCGTCTTTCCTGGGAACTGCCTGGTTGTCATAATTGTGATTCTATAATATTATTTGAGAATAATTAATTATTGATTAATATGATAAGGAAATATTTATTTGATGTGGATATAAATGATGGATTTATTTATGTGGTTATAAATGAAGGAATTAATGTTGAGGTGTTTTATCAGTATTTTTGTCAGAATGGAGGTATTAAAAATCAAACCAGTGTTCTTGAGATATATTGCGTGAGTTATAATTTTTAATCGACCATTGGATCGTTGTGATTTTTGGATAAGTTATACATATATAAGTTGATTATATATCAACAAATTTTGAACAGTTAAAAATGAACGTATGATTTGTTATGAATTTTAAGAGGTGATTGGTTCAGAAATTATTGAAGTTTCTTAATTTATCATTTTGGCAGAAAATTCTAGAATTGATGGGCCCCACCTCTGGTTGTTGAGAAATGTGTTCAAATTGAATTTCAAATGTGGTGGGTGGCAATAGTAGCAGGTAAAGCCATCAGGTAGCAGGTCAAGTCTGCTTCAGCGTGCTAACATTTTCCTATAAATAGAGGGCTAAGTTAGAATTGAAAATCACACCAGAAACAAGTTTTCTTTCTCTCTATATTATCGAGCGTATTTTGTGAGTATTTAGATACTTTGAGAGTTGCTATTCAGTGCAAGTTTCCTTCAACATCATATCCGATATTCCATTTCGAGGTACTAGTTTCTTTAAGGTAAGGGATGTTATTTTCTTTCGTAATGATGTTATTCTTTCAATATCATTATACCGAAATATTGGTATGGATTTTATTGTGAAATTTCTACCTTTTTGTGTCGGGGTTACTATTTACTTATACGACACTATTCACGTATACGGTACTATTCACGAATACAGCTCTATTCACTGAAAAATGAAAATTTTTCTTTTTGTCCAAGATGTCTATTATGGTTACTATCTTTGATTGTATCCATGTTTTGATCTTTATATTTGAATTCTACTTTACAATTGGTTATTATGAAGTATTATTGAACTTGGATAAACTGTATTACGAATCCCTAATATTTGTCCTTCTGTCTCACTGGATTCGTTTTCTTTAAAATATTTTTCATCATCCTCAGTCTTAAATGATGATATTATTGAATATTTTTGGCCTGTAGTGCAAAGATGAATGATTAAATGATGAATATCTTTGGC
This sequence comes from Panax japonicus, assembly GCA_020205505.1. Lineage (NCBI taxonomy): Eukaryota > Viridiplantae > Streptophyta > Magnoliopsida > Apiales > Araliaceae > Panax > Panax japonicus. The sequence continues at coordinate 4,088,051 of CM035112.1, read as the reverse complement.
CCGTAGTACAAAGATGAACAGGTGTTGAGATGAACATGACCGACTGGTGATACAAACGAATATCTTTGGCCTGTAGTGCAAAGATGAATATTTGATTAAAGATGTATATTGATTGTTGTTACAGGGATAAAATATTAATGGTGGACTTTTAAATTTTAGAAGATAGTAGAACTCATTCTCTACGTGACTCTTCTTATGAATTGTTGTTTCCGCTGCAGTTGTTGATCTAAAATTTTTTATCTATTGTATTCTATCATATTTTTCCATGTTGAAGACTAATGATAATTTGTTGTATATTATCTTAGTCATAACATTCTTTACTGGGCTAGTTGAGCTCACCCTTTTCTTTTTTGTTCCATTTTTCTCAGGAGGTGAGAACATAGAAGGATCTAGTCGGGGTATGGAGTGATGGTTCTAGAAAGATGTTTTAGCAGTCCTCACTATTTTTAAATAATAGTGTATGAATAAATGTAACGAGAAATTATTTGAGTGTGGATATTGTCTAGAAGACAATATTTGTATTTAAACTCACAGTATGTGTTGTCGTATTTTGCACGACAATTGTATTATTGAAGTTGTAGTTTGGTTTCTGTACCATGTATTTGGCGACTCAGAATGGGTGTTATATACCTATTTTGGGGGCGCCATAGTTGGTATCAAAGCTTAGGGATATGATCCCTAACTGAGATGTTAGACTAGAACTAGGAGGGGAGAGACGGGTAAATCCTTCGTTAGTGTGTCCTACCTAAGCTTATTTGTTGGTCAGTAATAATATAGGGGTATTATGTGATATGTTAATTTGTTAAATTAACCCTTGTTTTATGGCAGTATTTAAGAATGACTGCTGAGAATGTTAACAATAGAGTGTATGAGACTGTGGAACAACCTTTAGTTAGAAACCAGGAGAACGTGCAACATGAAGGCAATATTCCTCCAATAAACAACACTACCGAGAAAACGATGAATGATGGAATGTTTAGGAGCTTTTTGCAGTTCATGCAAAATCAGACGAGGGAGAATTGTGTACAAAATATGGGTGGAAATGATAGTAACGCGTGGTTTGTCACAATCCAAGCAGTTCAAGGTGTTGGGACCACCAGATTTCTGGGGAAAGCCAGATCCGATTAAGGCAAAAACATGGTTCAAACAAATTATCAAGATATTTGATGTCTTAGGATGCACGGAAGAACAGAAGGTTCCATTCGCCACCTTTATGTTCCGTGGTGAGGCAGATTAGTGGTGGGAATTTGTGAAGCGTACCCAACCAGCCACACTCAAGATGTCTTGGGAAAGATTTCAGAAACTGTTCAATGACAAGTACTTTCCTGAAAGTATTCGTCATATGAAGGAGGTGGAGTTTATTAGACTGGAACAGAACAATATAACGGTGTCTCAGTACGAGGCGAAGTTCGTAGATTTATCCAGGTTTGCACCTCATTTGGTAGAAAATGAGGAACGTATGATGCGAATGTTTCTGCGAGGTTTGATACCCAAAATACGTCAATACCTCATTTCTCATAAACTTTGTTTATATTCAGATGTTGTGAATAAGGCTCAGTTATTGGAGCGCGATAATGAGTCAGCTCAGCCAAAGAATAACGATCAACAACTCGATGATAATCGTACCGGTGATAGCGATCATCGAAACAATGATAACCATTATGGAGGAAATTATCATGCCAGAAATGGTAACCACTTCGGTGGTAATCATGGCCAAGATAATAGAAGAAATAATTCACGTGGAAATTTCAAGAAGAAAAGATTTAACGATGACGGGAAGACGTTGGCAGTAGCACCAGCACCAGCACCAGCACCAGCACCAGCACCAGCAACAAATTCTAGGGGAGGAGAACGACCGCCAGCTAGATGCTACAAATGCGGAGAGGATGGACATATAAGTCCAAACTATTCACAGCCTTCCAAGGTATGTTTTAGTTGTGGAAAAGATGGTCACAGTGATCAATTTTATCCTGTAGTGAAATCAAGTCCAGCTGGGATGGTGGCATCAAAGGCGGATACGGACAAAACAAAGTCGGCGGTTTCTGGAAGAGCGTTTGTCGTGACTGCCCAAAATGCGAGGAACCCGAACGAAGGTATCACGGGTTAGTTAATTATAAATTCTTACGAAGTCTATACCTTATGAGATACCAGTTTTACCCATTCTTTTATCTCTCATGCATGTGCTCAACGTTTAAACTTGACTCTGGAGAAATTAGAATTTGACTTATCTGTGGAAACTCCGTTAGGAAAATCTTTCGTTACATCCACTGCTTAAAAATTTTGCTTGATTCAAATTGGTACCATCACATTACCTTTTGATCTTATCTCTTTAAAGATACTTTCTTTTGATGTGATTTTAGGAATTAATTGGTTAACCACTCATCATGCCAAAATTGATTATTTTCGTAAGGTTGTTAGTTTTCATATTCCTAACCAATCTGTTATGCGAATTTAAGCAACCAAACCATTGAAGTCAAACACTTTCATATCAAGCCATTAAGCCATTCGTTTATTGAAAAATAGATGTCAAGCTTTCTTAGCCTATTTCATGGATTTAAACAAAAATACGTCAGATTTGAATGATATTTATGTTGTTAGTGAATTTCCTGACGTATTTCTTGAAGAATTTCCTGGCCTACCCCCAGAGCGTGATATTAAATTTTGCATCCACTTTGAACCCGGTACAAAACTCATTTCTAAAATCTCATATCGAATGGCTCCTATTTAACTTCAGGAGTTAAAAACCCAACTATAGAAGTTGGTACTCGAGCCTCTATCTGGTAACTTCCTTTGTGGAATGCACCGAAGCCAGACTCTCCGTAGGGGATGTCATATTCGTGCGGTGGTAAACTGATAGGTGCCATTGTGACGTGCTATCTAAGATTGGGATATGAGTCATAATTGAGAGCAACTTAAGTCAGTAATCGAAATATCTAGCTTTCTAGGCTTAACTGGTTACTATCGGAGATTTGTGGAAGGATTTTCTCGAATCACTACTCCGTTAACTTAGCTGACTCGATAAGACATAAAATTCGTATGGAGCGAGGAATGCGAGAAGATTTTCCAAGAGCTTAAGAGGCGACTCATTTCGGCACCTATTCTGACCATACCATCCTAGAAAAGTGAACGTGGTAGCTAACGCGTTGAGTAGAAGATTATACGCGAGTACAAGTGCGATATTGTTGAACACAAAGACCTATTTTGTATAATTTACAAACGATAAAGATAGAGTTAAAGACTCTAGGGACCCACGTGATGATATACTGGTAGAATCGACTTTAATCGATAACGTTAAAGCCGCTCAAGCTACAGACCTTGAGCTGATGAATATGAAGAAGAAGATGCAAGAAGTCGTTATTCAAAAAAATTAGAATCGGTGATGTGAGGAAAGCTCAAACCTTCGATTTATTGGTCCATTTGAGATTCTTGACCGAATAAGAAATGTGGCCTATAGACTCGCCTTAACGCTAAGTATGTCGCGTGTTCATAACGTTTTTTACGTATCGATGTTACGTAAATATGTGGATGACCCAAACCACATTAGCGTTAGAACCAGATGAGATAGCCGAGGACTTAACGTACGAGGAGGTACCTGTCAAGATCTGGGATAAGAAAGAACATTTTCTACGCACAAAGGTTATACCATAAGTTAAGATTTTGTGGAGGAACCATGCTATTGAAGAAATGACCTAGGAGTTGGAATCAAAAATGAAAGCGAGGTATCCTCACCTTTTCGAAACACCAGGTACATACGTCAATTTCGAGGACGAAATTTCATAAGAAGGGGAGGTTGTAAGACCCCAACTTATTATATATAAAATTGAATTTCCTTTATTCATTATCTTGAAATAATAAGGAGTTAATTTGATATAATATTTTGGCTATGGGTGAAATATGTAAATTTTTTAAAATAAGCATGTGGTTATAAAATATTCATTGTTGTCGGGGAATATTTGTTTACTCGTGGAATATTCTTTTTGTCGGGAATATCCGTACGACGGCGCAGTCATTTGTGGACCCCATAACAGAATAACTGTCGTATGAAGAAAATGACAAGTTTGAGTTTTTATAATTAACAAAGTAGTTGTTACCGTTAACAGTGTTGGAATACCTGGTGGTTAAAATATAGAAATACGCGTAGTTGCACAGTAGCACACGGTATTGCACAATATTTTTGGAATTATTGATTCTTACATAAGAAGGAACTATTCAATAATTGTCACAGTAATTACTATTCAATATTTTATTTTATTGATAATTGATGCGTTGATATTTTATATTATTGTTGTTTCAATAATTGTCACTGCACAATATTTCCCATTATCAGATCAATAATTCATATTATTTGAATAATATTATTAGATAACATTATTGGCAATGTCTAGAAAGTTCTGTCAAGGAGAGGTTTGGTCACCTAATTGCGTGCCAGTAAGGAGAAATCCTTATTGGAAAGCCCCCTCTTTCCTAGGAACTGTCTGGTTGTCATAATTGTGATTCTATAATATTATTTGAGAATAATTAATTATTAATTTATATGATAAGAAAATATTTATTTGATGTGGATATAAATGATGGATTTATTTATGTGGTTATAAATGAAGGAATTAATGTTGAGGTGTTTTATTAGTATTTTTATCGGAATGGAGGTATTAAAAATCAAACCAGTGTTCTTGAGATATATTGCGTGAGTTATAATTTTTAATCCGACCGTTGGATCGTTGAGATTTTTGGATATGTTACACATATATAGTTTATTATATATCCACAAATTTTGAACCGTTAAAAATGAACGTATGATTTGTTATGAATTTTAAGAGGTGACTGGTTCAGAAATTGTTGAAGTTTCTGAATTTATCATTTTGATGGAAAATTCTAGAATTGGTGGGCCCCACCTTTGGTTAGTTAGAAATGTGCCCAAATTGAATTTCAAATGTGGTGGGTAGCAATAGTAGCAGGTAAAGCCATCAAGTAGCAGGTCAAGTCTGCTTCGGCGTTCTAACATATTCCTATAAATAGAGGGCTAAGTTAGAATTGAAAATCACACCAGAAATAAGTTTTTTTTCTCTCTATATTATCGAGCGTATTTTGTGAGTATTTAGATACTTTGAGAGTTGCTATTCAGTGCAAGTTTCTTTCAACATCATATCCGATATTCCATTTCGAGGTACTGTTTCTTTAAGATAAGGGATGTTATTTTCTTTCGTAATGATGTTATTCTTTCAATATCATTATACCGAAATATTGGTATGGATTTTATTGTGGAATTTCTACCTTTTTGTGTCAGGGTTACTATTCACGTATACGATACTATTCACGTATACAACACTATTCACGAATACGGCTCTATTCACCGAAAATGAAAATTTTCCTTTTTGTTCAAGATGTCTATTATGGTTACTATCTTTGATTGTATCCATGTTTTGATCTTTATATTTGAATTCTACTTCACAATTGGTTATTATGAAGTATTATTGAACTTGGATAAACTGTATTACGAATCCGTAATATTTTTGCTACTGTCTCACTGGATTCGTTTTCTTTAAAATATTTTTCATCATCCTCAGTCTTAAATGATGATATTACTGAATATCTTTGGCCTGTAGTGCAAAGATTAATGATTAACTGATGAATATCTTTGGCCTGTAGTGCAAAGATGAATAGGTGTTGAGATGAACATGACGGACTGGTGATACAAATGAATATCTTTGGCCTTTAGTGCAAATATGAATATTTGATTAAAGATGTATATTGATTGTTGTTACAGGGATAAAATATTGATGGTGAACTTTTAAATCTTAGAAGATAGTAGAACTCATTCTCTACGTGACTCTTCTAATGAATTGTTGTTTCCGCTGCAGTTGTTGATCTAAAATTTGTTTTCTATTGTATTCTATCAGATTTTTCCCTGTTGAAGACTAATAATAATTTATTGTATATTATCTTAGTCATAACATTCTTTACTGGGCTAGTTGAGCTCTCCCTTTTCCTTTTTGTTCCATTTTTCTCAAGAGGTGAGAACATAGCAGGATCTAGTCGGGGTATGGAGTGATGGTTCTAGAAAGATGTTTTAGCAGACCTCACTATTTCTGAAAAATAGTGTATGAATAAATGTAACGAGGAATTATTTGAGTGTGGATATTGTCTAGAAGACAATATTTGTATTTAAACTCACAGTATGTGTTGTCGTATTTTGCACGATAATTGTATTATTGAAGTTGTAGTTTGCTTTTTGTACAATGTATTTGGTGACTCAGAATGGGTGTTGTATACCTATTTTGGGGGCGTCATAGATAAATTTAAAGCTGCTCAAGCTACAGACTTGGAGCTGATGCTTATGAGAAAGAAAGTGCTATGCCGGAAGCAAGAATCGATGAAGAAGGAATACTTCGAGTCAACTCCAGACTTTGTGTTCCTAACGACCCTGATTTAAAGTATAAAATCATAATGGAGGTGCACAACACACCATTTGTAATCCATTCTGGGAGTACCAAAATGTATCGTGATCTTCGACATACATTTTGGTGGAGCAATATGAAGAGAGAGATCGTAGAGTTTATGTCAAGGTGTCTAACTTGTCAATGAGTCAAGTCGGAGCATCAAGTGCCAAAAGGTCCATTGTAACCACTTGAAATTCCAGAATGGAAGTGGGAGCACATTACCATGGATTTCGTTACTGGTCTTCCCAAGGTTTCTCAAGGCATAGATGCAATTTGGGTCATTGTTGATAGATTGACAAGTCTGCTCATTTCTGACCTATACGAGAAACTTATACACTTAAACGTCTTGCTTGTATGTACATAAAGATATTGTAAGATTGCATGGTATGCCTGTATCCATAGTTTCTGATCTAGACCCAAGATTCACTTCAAGATTTTGGGTTATTTTGCAAAAAGCTATGGGCACGGATTTACGATTTAATTCGGCATATCATCCTCTAACGGACGGGTAGTCGGAAAGGACTATTCAAACTCTTGAAGATTTATTAATTCTCTATGTCCTTGACTTCAAAGGAAGTTGGGACAAGTTCTTACCATTGGTGGAGTTTTTCTACAACCATAGTTATCAAGCAAGTATTGGCATGGCTCCATTTGAGGTGTTGAATGGAAGAAAGTATCGTTCTCCAGTATGCTGGGATGAGGTGGGTGAAGCAACGTTGTTGGGACCAGAGTTGGTTCGTATGACTACGAAAAAGATTCAAACGATTCGACAATGTATAAAACCCTCATAAGATCGACAAAAGAGTTATGCTGATCTTCATCGAAAGGACGTGGAATTCGATATTAGAGATCATGTGTTGTTACGTGTTACTCCATGGAAAGGAGTTACGAGATTTGGAAAGAGAGGAAATCTCAATCTTCGATTCATTGGCCCATTTTTAATCCTCGATTAAGTAGAAACTGTGGCGTATAGACTCGCTCTACCGCCAAGTATGTCTCGTGTTCATAACGTTTTCACATATCTATGTTACATAAATATGTGAAAGACCTAAACCACATTATTGAGTTAGAACCAGACGAGATAACAGAAGATTTAACGTATGAAGAGGTACCTGTTAAAATCTTGGATAAGAAAGAACATATTCTACGCTCCAAGGTTATACCTTAAGTCAAAGTTTTGTGGAGAAACCACGATGTTGAAGAAATGACCTGGGAGTTAGAATCTGAAATGAAATCAAGGTATCCCGTGACGCCCTAAAAACAGGTATACATCACCCATTTTGGGTCGCCACTTACATGGTATAAAAATCCAAATACAACTTAATTATACAACAGTCGTATAAAATACGACAAAACATAATCTAAGAGTTTTAATAAGAATATTGTCATTTAGATAATATCCACACTCAATGGAGTCCTCATTACATTTATTGTCACACTATTACACAGAATAGTGAGGACTACTAATGCAACCATCTGGACCGTCAATCCATTCCCCGAGTCGTCCCAGGTATATTCTAATTTCCTGAAGAGAAAAAGAAAGCAAAATGGTGAGCTCAACTAGCCCAGTAAGAAATATTATGACTAAGACAATGCAAAATAAATTATTCTTACCCTTCAACAGTATTAAACTGATAAAATACAATAGACATGAAGTTTAACTACAGCGGAACAAGCAATCCATTAGAAGAGTCAAGTAGAGCATGATATCTACTATCTTCTATGATTTAAAAAGTTTATCATCAATTCTATCGTTGTAATACCGATTAACAGTTCTTTGTTATACCCAAGACAAAAAGAACTATCATCGCATGTCTTCACCTAAACCACCAAAGATTTTAGTTAAATCAACAATTCATATTTATAATCATGTAAATCAATAGTTTCTCCTTGCCACCAAGGCTTAATAGAACGTTTACTCAATATCCTTACCCCAAAGGCTAAAGATATTCAAATGTAATAACAATGATCATACCAATCAGTTATCTACCTTTTCACTACGGGCCAAAGATATGCAACTATAAAACTAATGGTCATAATCATACCAATCAATTGTCTGTCAGTGCACTAAGGCTAAAGACATTCAACTGTTAACTAATGGTCATGATCCTGCCAATCACATCATCAAATTATCCATGCACTACGGGCCAAGGATATTCATTATTATCACCAGAGGTTATGATCATGTCATACACCTGTCCATCTTTGCACGTAAGCCAAAGATATACAACTATAAAATCAATAATCAACAGTATATCTTTGCACGTAAGCCAAAAATATACAACTGTAAAATCAATAATCAACAGTCCATCTATGCACGTAAGCCAAAGATGACTTTTATCACAATATAAGCATGAGGATGATGACAATTATATAAGCATTAATCAAACGAAATCAAGGATAAATATTAAAAACTTTAAATTTATTCAGAGTTTAAAAATATCCAAATTGTCAACATGATACTGCTTTGTAGAGTAAAATTCAAGAATAATATTCATGTACCAAAAATAATTTGGACAGAACAGAAATATATTTTGTGGGTAAATAGTACCCCGTGAATAGTACTCTGTGAATAGTACTTCAGGAATAGTACCTCGTAAATAGTACCCCAACATGAAAAGTACCCCAAATACCCGAGTGAATAATATTCGGGTGAATAGTAATTTAGGTGAATAGTAACTCGTGAAAAGTACTCCGACACAAAAAGTGCCTCGAATACCCGAGTGAATAATACTAGAGTGAATAGTAACCGGGTGAATAGTAACCCATGAATAGTAGCTTGTAACAAAAAAATACCAAATAAAATGATATTTCATGACGAGTACAAAAGAAATGATATCTCAGAAGAGTATAATAGAATATACGATACTGCACATGGATTTTCACCCTCCATGCGGTAATCCATGTAGACAGATCATTTTCACAATTTAATAAGGAATGAATACGAAGGATCATTCGCCATGCATGTGGTAATCAACATAGATAGGTTATTCCAACATAATAATAAAGAATGGAATAACAAAAGAATTCACCATGCATGTGGTAATCCATATAGACATGTTATTCCAACAGAATAATAAAGAATGGAATAATAGAAGAATTCACCATGCATGTGGTAGTCCACATAGACAGGTTATTCCAACAGAATAATAAATAATGGAACCAGGTCATGCGTAATTCGCACAGACAGGTTATTCCAACAGAATAATAAAGAATGGAACCAGGTCATGCGTAATATGCACAGACAGGATATTCCATGGAACCAGGTCATGTGTAATCCGCACAGACAGGATATTCCAAAAGAATAATAAAGAATGGAACCAGGTCATGCGGCACAGATATGATATTTCAACAGAATAATAAAGAATGGAATAATAGAAGAATTTCACCATGTATGCAGTACTTCGCATAGACAGGTTATTCCAACATAATAATAAAGAATGGAATAATAGAAGAATTTCACCATGTATGCAATACTTCGCATAGACAGGTTATTCCAACATAATAATAAATAATGGAATAATAGAAGAATTTCACCATGTATGCAATACTTCGCATAGACAGGTTATTCCAACATAATAATAAAGAATGGAATAAAAGAAGCTCTCTTCATGAATATGAAAGAAATAATACCCTTTACTATAATAATAATAATATCCCTTAGCATAATAATAATATCCCTTACCTCGGATGAATACTAGATACTGGAATAGTGAAGTAGCAGACTTTGCTTCTTCTTTCTCTCTATAGCTTCTCTCTCTATAATTTTTATATAATAATTGCTCTATAACTTTAGTGAATTGGTGTAAAATAATGAAGGAATGAGTTTCTATTTATAGGAAAATATAGTTTAAATAATTGCACATTTTGGGGCTCAAAATATTACAGTATAATACCTTCCTCTTTTTTTTTTCCTTTTTAATTAGTCTTGCAAGTATTATCAAACTTGCACCACCTCCCCTAATAGTAAATCATGTGAATCAATAGGAAATCATGTGAATCAATAGTTCTAGATATGTGAAAATACGAATTAAATTATAGTACCTCTATCTATACCTCCATTTTTAACTTAGTCATGCAAGTATTATCAATCTTGCGCCAACTCCCCTAATAGTAAATGAATGTGAATCAATAGTACACACATGTGAATAAATAGTTATAATCAAGTGAATCAATAGCAATTAATTGCTCATTTATTTGGTTAATTACCCGATTGGTCAATATAACCTCCAGACATCAATTATTATCAAAATAGATGTCGATTTCCACTAACAGTAATAATCCCAACACAATGGAACTATCAATTTCATCTTTAATCAACACGAACTTATTTATCATTAATATTATAACTCACAATCATTTAACAACCAGGTCGTTCATAGGAAAGAGGGGTCTTTACGATAAGGATTTCCTCCTATTGGCGCGCAATTAGATTATCTTACCTTTTCTTGACAGAACTTCTAGACATTGTCAATATTGTAAATAATAATATGAATAACTTTGTCGTCTCAATTATTGAATTAATAATATAAAATATTATGACAATAATTGAATAAAACTGAGTGACTTCTCACGTAAGCATCAATAATCAAAGATACTGTACAATACTGTGTGCTACTATTCAACCACGCATATTACTATACTTTTATCACTGATTATTTTATGACAACTTGTTTACTTTGAAATTTTTTCACATATCACCCTTAATTTTAACCTTTTATCAATTTAACAATTTACTAAATAGAATAATTATAAAAAAATTGAATACTTTTATTTCATAAAATTCGGAGTCTCACATATCCTCACCTCTTCGTCATACCAGGTATGTACCCTAATTTTGAGGGCGAAATTTCATAAGAAGGGGAGGTTGTAAGACCCCAACTTTTATGAATAAAGATAAATTTTTATATAAATATCATTTTGAATAATAATGGTGTTGATTTGTTATAATATTAAAGTTGTGGGATATTTATAAATTTTGCAAAGTAAGCAAGTTGTTATAAAATATTCGATTGGTCAGGGAATATTCGTTTTAATAGAGAATATTCATACGACGGCACAATTATTTATGGACCCCACAACATAATTATTGTCGGAATGAAAAAATGATAGAAATATCTTTTTATGAAAATAACGGCTGAAGTTTTACCGTTAACTGTTGGAATAACCGGTGTTAAAAGTACAGTAATACGTGTGGTTGCATAGTAGTACACGGTATTAATTATTGATGCTTACGTGAGAAGTCACTCAGTTATACTCAATTATTGCTATAGTAATTGTTGCATCATATCTCTCATATTATTGATTCAATTATTTTCACAGTATCATCTGCATAATATTTGATATTATTAAATCAATAATTGAGACGACAAAGTTATTAATATTATTATTTATAATATTGACGATGTCTAGAAGTTCTGTCGAGGAGAGGTTAGATAATCTAATTGCGCGCCAATACGGACAAATCCTTATAGGAAAGCCCCCTGTTTTCTGGGAACGATCTGGTTGTTAAATATTGTGAATTATAATAATAATGATATATGTTGTTAAAAATATTGAGGGGATTTTTATGAAGTAATTGTTGTAAATTTTGGCGTATTTTATGGACCCCCACCTAATCATTTTTCAAAATAGTGTGTTATGAGTGTGATAATATATATATATATATATATATATATATAATACCCGGATCCAGTCCGGGAGTCCGGACTGGATCAAAATACGGACCAATTTTTTTTTTTTTTGCTTTTTTTTTTAAACAACTAAAAAAAAAAAATTTATGGAACTGAAATTTTTCCATAATACAGTGTTTTGGGTGTGTTTTTAATACATATACCAACCAATGTATGTACAATCTGCCCAGACTGTACAGACATGTTTTGTTATAGGCATCCAAATCACGCCCAAAACACTGTATAATGTAAAAATTCCAATTCCATAATTTTTTTTAGTTGTTTAAAAAAAAAGCAAAAAAAAAAAAAGGTCCTGATTTTAACAAAATCAGGGAGTCCGGACCTGATCCGGACTCTATATATATATATATAATATGAAATGGACAGGTGATCACGGGAATAATTCCTGTGAATATGAATTGAACATATGTTATATTTATATATAATATATATTATATTTTATTTAAAAGTTTTTATTTTATTAGAATATTTTATTGCATAGTATCTTTTCCATTCTTCTATAAATAGGATGCTTAGTTAGAATTGAAAATCACACAAGAATAAGAGAATTCTTCTTCTGTAATATTGAGCGTATTTCTTTCGAGTTTTAGAAAGCTTTGAGCGTAGAAAATAGTATAAGTTTTCTTCAAGAATATCCCCGCTATACCAGTTAGAATACTTTCTTTTCAAGATAAGGGATGTTATTTTTGTTCAATATTCGCTTGAAATAATATTTTCTTTCATACTTTGTAGTATGTAAGTAATATTATTTCGTTTCAGATTTTGAATTTTATACTCGTTTTGTTAAAGTTTTGGCTTCTAAACTCCATGAAATTAGTAGAATATCTCTGATATTTGCGCTTCATCCAGTATCTTTTCATGGAAATATTATTATGAGCATTCTTGATAAGTTTTAACTTTTTTATGTCGGAGTACTATTCACGGGGTTACTATTCCTGAAGTACTATTCACGGGGTTACTATTCTTGAAGTACTATTCACGGGGTACTATTCACCCAGGGTACTATTCATGATAAAAATATATTTCTGTTCTGTCCAAATTATTTTTGGTACAATATTATTCTTGAATTTTACTCCACAAAGCAGTATCATGTTGACAATTTGGACGTTATTGATTTCTGGATAAATTAAATTAGAAATCTTTAAAAATTTATCCTTGAACTTGTTTTATTAAATTCTTATATCATTGTCATCATCCTCATGTTTATATTATGTTGAAAGTCATTTGTGACCTGTAGTGCATAGATGGACTTGGTATGATTATGACCAGAGATTATTCGGTATAATCATGACCGTAATGTTACAAATGATGTGGTAAAAGTCCTCATTGGCCCGTAGTACATTGATGGACAATTGTTGCCATGATCATGAACATTGATGAATACACGAATATCTTTGGCCCGTAGTGCATGGATAGTTTGTGGTCGTGATACAAAAGAATATTCTTGGCCGTAGTGCAGGGGTGATTCGGTGATGTGGATTATTTATTAAGCTGAGTCTCAGCGATAAAAGTGATGAAAAACCTTTTAAATCATAGAAGATACTCCCTCCGTCCCAAATTAATTGCTCAATTTTGACCTTTTTAAGTCAAATTGACTATTTTTAGAAATAATAATTAAGCATATATAAATATATTTCTAAAATTAAAAAAATTAGGATTTGTAATAAATTGTATATACTTTCTTTTGATTATAATCTCTTCACCTATATTTTAGCAAAATAGTAAAACGATTAGTTTTAAAAATGGTCAATTTGACTTTAAAAAGTCAAAACTGAGCAATTAATTTGGGACGGAGGGAGTAATAGATATCATGCTTTACTTGACTCTTCTAATGGATTGCTTATTCTGCTGTAGTTAAACTTGATATTTATTATATTTTATCAGTTTAACACTGTTGAAGGCTAACGATAATTTATTCTGCATTATCTTAGTTATAATATTTTTACTAGACTAGTTGAGCTCACTCTTTGCTTTTATTTTTCTCTTCAGGAAATGAGAATATAGTTGGGACTAGTCGGAGAACGGAGTGACGGTCTAGATGATAACATTAGTAGTCCTCACTATTCTGTAAAATAGTGTGATAATAATTGTATTGAGGCACACTATTTTATAGAATAGTGAGGACTACTATAACACCATCTTGGGCCATCACTCCATTCCCCTATTAGTTTCGGCTACGTTCTCATTTCCTGAAGAGAAAAATGGAAGTAAAAGGGTCAGCTCAACTAGCCTAGTAAGAAATATTATGACTAAGATAATGCAGAATAAGTTATCATTAGCCTTCAACAATGTTAAACTAATAGAATATAATAGACAACAAGTTTAACTACAGCAGAACAAGCAATCCATTAGAAGTGTCAAGTAGAGCCTGATATCTACTATAATTATTATTTTATTTCGTAAATGGTTAAATTGATAAAAGGTTAAAGTTAACGGTGATATGTGAATTTTTTTGCAAAGTAAGCAAGTTGTTATAAAATATTCGTTTGGTCGGGAAATATTCTTTTTGTTGGGAATATCCGTACGACGACACAATCATTGGTGGACCCCACAATGGAAGTATTGTCGTAGTAAGAAAATGGCAGAATTATTTTTTTATAAAAATAACGACGAAAGTGTTACCGTTAAAATCGTTGAACTACCCGATAGTAAAAATATAGTAATACGCGTGATTGCATAGTAGCACACGATATTGATTATTGATGCTTACATGAGAAGTCACTCAGTTATACTTAATTATTGCTACAGTAATTGCTGCATAGTATCTCTCATATTATTGATTCAATTATTATCACAGTATCATCTGCATAATATGTTATATTTTTAAATCAATAATTGAGATGACAAAGTTATTCATATTATTATTTGCAATATTGACAATGTCTAGAAGTTCTGTCAAGGAGAGGTTTGGTCATCTAATTACGCGCCAATAGGGAGAAATCCTTATCGGAAAGCCACCTCTTTCCTGGGAACGACCTGGTTGTTAAATATTGTGAATTATAATATTAATGATGAATAAGTTCGTGTTGATTAAAGATGAAATTGATAGTTCCATTGTGTGGGAATTATTAGTGTTAGTGAAAATCGACATTTATTTCGATAATAATTGATGTCTGGAGGTTATATTGACCAATCGAGTGATTAAGCAGATAAATGAGCAATTAATTGCTATTAATTCACATGCTTATAACTATGTGTTCACATGTGTGTACTATTGATCCACATGATTTACTATTAAGAGAGTTGGTGCAAGTTTGATAATACTTGCATGACTAAGTAAAAAATAGAGGTATAAATGGAGGTACAATACTGTAATTCGTATTTTCACATGTCTAGAACTATTGATTCACATGATTTACTATTAGGGGAGGTGGTGCAAATTTGATAATACTTGTAGGACTAAATTAAAAATGAAGGAAAAGAGGAAGGTATTTTACTGTAATATTTCGAGCAACAAAACGTGTAATTATGGAAACTATATTTTCCTATAAATAGAAACTCATTCCTTTATTATTTTTCACCAATTCACTAAAGCTATAGAGCAATTATTATAGAGAGAAATTATAGAGAGAAAGAAGAAGAGAAGTCTGCTACCTCACTATTCCAGTATCTAGTCTTCTTCTGAGGTAAGGGATATCATTTTTGTGTAAGGGATATTATTATTATAGTAATGAGAATTATTTCTTTCGTATTCATGAAGAGAGCTATTGTTATTCCATTCTTTATTATTCTGTTGGAATAACCTATTTTCGCGGACTACCGTATACATGGTGAAATTCTTCTGCTATTCCATTCTTTATTATTCTGTTGGAATATTCCTGTCTGTACGGATTACGCATGACCTGGTTCCATTCTTTATTATTCTGTTGGAATATCCTGTCTGTGCGTATTACGCATGACCTGGTTCCATTATTTATTATTATGGTAAGGGATATTATTATTATAGTAAAGGGTATTATTTCTTTCATATTCATGAAGAGAGCTTCTATTATTCCATTCATTATTATTATGTTGGAATAACCCGTCTATGCGAAGTACTGCATACATGGTGAAATTCTTCTATTATTCCATTCTTTATTATTATGTTGGAATAACCTGTCTATGCGAAGTACTGCATACATGGTGAAATTCTTCTATTATTCCATTCTTTATTATTATGTTGGAATAACCTGTCTATACGAAGTACTACATACATGGTGAAATTCTTCTTTTATTCCATTCTTTATTATTTTGTTGGAATATCCTGTCTGTGCGGATTACGCATGACCTGATTCCATTCTATATTATTCTGTTAAAATATCCTGTCTGTGCGTATTGCGCATGACCTGGTTCCATTATTTATTATTCTGTTAGAATAACCTGTCTGTGCGGTCTATCGCATGCTTGATGAATTCTTTTGTTATTCCATTTTTTATTATTCTGTTGGAATAACCTGTCTATGTGGATTACCACATGCATGGTGAATGATCCTTCATATTCATTCCTTATTAAATTGTGAAAATAATCTGTCTACGTGGACTACCGCATGGCGGGTAAAAATACATTTGTTGTTTCGTATATTCTATTATACTCATATGAGATATCATTTCTTTTGTACTCGTCATGGAATATCATTTTCTTTGGTATTTTTTTATGAGTTACTATTCACGAGTTACTATTCATCCAGTTACTAGTCACTCTAGTATTATTCACTTGGATATTCGGGGCACTTTTCGTGTCGGAGTACTATTCACGGGTTACTATTCACCCGAATATTATTCACTTGGGTATTTGGAGTACTTTTCATGCCGGGGTATTATTCACGAGGTACTATTCACCCGAAAAATATATTTCTTTTCTTTCCAAATTATTTTTGGTACATAAATATTATTCTTGAATTTTACTCCACAAAGCAGTATCATGTTGACAATTTGAATATTTTTTAAACTCTGGATAAATTTATCCTCGATTTCGTTTGATTAATGCTTATATCATTGTCATCATCCTCATGCTTATATTATGATGAAAGTTATCTTTGGCTTACGTGCAAAGATGGAATGTTGATTATTGGTTTTACTGTTTTATATCTTTGGCTTACGTGCAAAGATGGACTGTTGATTATTGGTTTTACAGTTGTTTATCTTTGGCTTACGTGCAAAGATGAACTATTGATTGATGAGTATCTTTGGCTTATGTGCATAGATGAACTGTTTATTGGTATGATTATGACCAGGGATCATTCGGTATAATCATGACCCGTAATTTTATAGATGATGTGGTAAAAGTCTTCATTGGCCCGTAGTGCATTGATGGACAGTTATTGGTATGATTATAACTAGGGATTATTCGAAATAATCATGACCATTGATGATTACATGAATATCCTTGGCCGTAGTGCAGGGATGATTCGATGATGTGTATTATTTATTAAGCTGAGTCTCAGCGATAAAATATTGATTATACACTTTTAATTCGTAAAAGATAGTAGATATCATGCTCTACTTGACTCTTCTAAAATATAGTTGTATGTCTTTGGCCTGTAGTGCAAAGATGAATTATTAATGAATATCTTTGGCTGTAGTGCAAAGATGAATTTATTAGTATGATTATGAGCAGGAATTGTGATTTGGTATAACCATGATTTTTAATGTTTCAGGTGATGATAGGTGATGAAAATTATCTTCGTCCTGGGTGCGAAGAGGAATTTAGAATCACAATTATGATTATGAGTTATTCATATGATTGTGGACATGATTGTTGATTGCTGTTATAGGGATAAAACATTATTGTTGGACTTTTAACATGGAGAAGATAATAGACCTGATGGTCTATTTGACTCTTCTAATGGATTATTTATTCCGCTGCAACTATGGTTGAAAAGTTTTATTATCTACCATATGTTCTAAATCTCTGATTTATTCTTATAAAGGCTGTTGATAAATTAATTATCTTAGCCATGATATTCTTTACTGGGCTAGTTGTGCTCACCCTTTTGTTTCACAATTTCTTTCAGGTAATAAGAGTGTAGTTGGGTCGAGCGGGGATAATAGAGGAATAGTGTGATGGTCCGAGACTGTCGAAGTTTTTTAATACATTATAAAACGACATAACATGCAATATAAAATTATATTGAGGACCTAAGATGGGTGTGTCGTATATTACACGTCACTTAATAATTGATTTTGGTGAACAACAATAGTGTGATGAGAACCCGACTTTGAAAGCGTCAAAAGTGCACCTCATTAGAATGGACATGATAGTTATCTTTGGGGACTTGAAATATTTGCTGCTGTATTTTATATGGTATTGTAATAATTTGAGTTTGGATACTGTCTACGAGACAATATTGTATTAAAACTCACAGGTAATATGTTGTCGTACTCTGTACGACAGTTCAACCGTTGTATAAATGAAGTTTGTATTTGATTTTTATAGTGTGATATCTGGCGACTCAAAATGGGTCGTGTGGACCTATTTTGGGGGCGTCACATCTCCTATCTTCTATGATTTAAAAAGTTTATCATTAACTTTATTGCTGGGACTCAGCTTAATAAATAGATCACATCATCGAATCATCCCTGCACTATGGGCCAATGATATTCATTAATATCACGTCCACAAATTATACTTGCACTAGAGTCCAAGAATTATTCGTGTAATCAGCAATGGTCATGACTATACCGAATTATCCCTGGTCATAATCATACCAATCAACTGTCCATCTATGAACGTAAGCCAAAGATGACTTTCATCATAATATAAGCATGAGGATGATGACAATGATATAAGAATTCAATTAAAAGAAAGTAAAGGATAAATTTTTAAAGATTTATAATTTAATTTATCCAGAATTCAATAATGTCCAAATTTTCAACATGATACTGCTTTGTGGAATAAAATTCAAGAATAATATCCATGTATCAAAAATAATTTGAACAGAGAAAATAAATAAATTTTTCGGTGAATAGTACCCCGTGAATAATACCTCGACATAAAAAATGCCCCAAATACCCGAGTGAACAATATTTAAGTGAATAGTAATCGGGTAAATAGAAACTCGTGAATAGTAACTCGTGAATAGTACTCTGGCATGAAAAGTGCCCCGAATACCTGAGTGAATAATATTATAGTGAATAGTAACTAGGTGAATAGTACCCTGTGAATAGTACTTCGGGTGAAAATATTAATATTTAATAAGAAAGTTCATATCAATATTCCAATAAAATGATACTGGATGAAGCGCAAAACTCAAGGATATTCCACTAATTTCAAGGATTATAGAAGCAATACTTACCATAGTAAGTTTAGATTTAAGAATATAAAAAGAATTAAAATACGAAAATTGCAAATGGATTTTCACCTGTCATACGGTACGTAATCCGCGTAGACAGGTTATTCCGACATACTAAAGGATGAATACGAAAAATAGTATTCCTTATGAATACGAAGGAAATAATACCCCTTACGAATACAACAAATAATATCCCTTACTTTAATAGAAAGCTGGATACTGCAAAAGTGAAGTAGCAGAATACTCTTCTTCTTGCTCTCTATAGTTTCTCTCTCTATAGTGTCTCTTGTGAATCTCAGTGAATTGGTGAGAATGAAAGAAGAATTAAGCTTCTATTTATAGGAGAATGGACTTAAATAGTAACTAATTCACGAATGGTCCAGATTGATTCACTATTAGAATGGACGGTCCATATTAATTACTATTAAAACCACAACTGACGGTCCAAATTGATTACTTTTAAAACCACCACCGACGGTCCAGATTGATTTACTTTTAAAACCACCAACGACGGTCCAGAATGATTTACTTTTAAAACCACAATCAATGGTCTAGATTGATTTACTATTAAAACCACCATCAATGGTCCAGATTGATTTACTATTAAAACTACCATCAATGGTCCAGATTGATTTAACTTATTACACTTTAGTACCCCTAAAGTTTTCCAAGTTTGCATTATTCCCCTCTAACTTTTATAATTCAGTTATCTTCAATAAACACACTCTTAATACTTTAACAATTATTCATCATTAATATTACAACTCACAATATTTAACAACCAGATCGTTCCCAGGAAAGAGAGGGATTTCCAATAAGTATTTCTCCCTATTGGCGCGCAATTTGGTGACCAAACCTCTCCTCGACAGATCTTTCTAGACATTGTCAATATTACAAATAATAATATGAATAACTTTGTTGTCTCAATTATTGATTTAATAATATAAAATATTATGCAGATGATAATGTGACAATAATTAAATCAAATAACGTGAGATACTATACAACAATTACTGTAGCAATAATTGAGTATAACTGAAGCGACTTTTCACGTTAGCATCAATAATCAATACCGTGTGCTACTATGCAACTACGCGTATTACTGTACTTTTACCACCGGGTAGTTCAACAGTTTAACAGTAAAACTTTCGTTGTTATTTTTATAAAAAAATATTTCTGTCATTTTCTAAATACAACAATTCTTCCGTTGTGGGGTCCACCAATGATTATGTCATCGAACGAATATTTTCTGACAAAAAGAATATTCCCCGACCAAACGAATATTCCCCGACACAACAAATATTTTATATCAACTTGCTTACTTTGCAAAAATTTTCACATATCACCCTTAACTTTAACCTTTTAGAAATTAAACCATTTACTAAATAAAATAATAATTATAAGAAAATTGAATACATACATTTAAAAAAATTTGGGTTCTTACAATCTCCCCTCCTTATGAAATTTCTCCCTCGAAATTTACGTACGTACCTGGTATGCAGAAAAGATGAGGATACCTCGTCAGATTCTAACTCTTGAGGTATAACCTTGGAGCATAGAATATGATCCTTCTTATCCAAGATTTTAACAGGTACCTCTTTATACGTTAAATCTTCCACTATCTCGTCCGGTTCTAATTCAATAATGTGGTTTGGGTCGTCCACATATTTACGTAACATCAATACGTGAAAAATGTTATGAACACGCGACTTGGCGATAAAGTAAGTCTATAGGCCACAGTTCCTACTCGATCGAGGATTTCAAATAGACCAATAAAATCGAGGGTTGAGATTTCCTCTCTTTGTTGACCCTTGCTTCTAGAATAACGTCTTCTTGAACCTTCTTCTTCATATTTATCTGCTCCGGGTCTGTAGCTTGATCAACTTTAACTTTATCGATTAAAGTTGGTGTGAATTGTATATTTTCCATCATCACGTAGGTTCTTGGAGTCTTTAACTCTATCTCCATATTTTGTAAGTCCTACGAGATGGGTCTTTGTGTTAACAATGTCACACTCATAACCGCATATGATCTTCTACTCAACTCGTCACCTACCACGTTCGCTCTTCCACCATGATATTGAATTGTATGGTCGTAATCTTTAACAGCTCGAGCCAATGTCTTCGGCGCATGTTACGTTCGTTTTGGATGAAAAAAATATTTGAGGGTTTTGTATCGGGTTCAAGGTTGATACAAAATTCGATTTCAGTCTATGGGGGTAGGCCAGGAAGTTCTTTGGGAAATACATCAGGAAATCTATTAACAATAGAAATATCATTCAACACTGACGTATTTTTGTTTAAATCCGTGACATGGCTAAGAAAGCTTGACATCCATTTTTGTGACACCCCCAAATCTAGGTACTTCATTCCCAAAAGATTTGGTGCTCACTATTCAAACAATCATACTATCTACCCAAATAAAATAATATTTAATCCATAATCCTTCCTTTAAATAGGGTTACATAATTAAAATCAAAAACTTCCCAGGTTATCTAACCTTTAAATATCATTCAAGTGCATAATTAAATTATTACATTACATCATCATTAAAAGTCGATGATCATAACAGTAATCAAGAGTACAAATCAACATCACTTGTACATTTTTTTTCCTTTCCTTTACTAGTTGAAGGCTCATCTACCTTCTCAACTTTAACTGCATTGAGTATATAAATATGCAAGAGTGAGCAAAACAATTGCTCACTAGATATAACAATGAATCAACAGGAGAATAATAATAATAACTGCCAACAATAGGCTCATCATGACTGAATAGTACTTTAACAATGATAATAAGAAACTGGAATCCAAAATATGGAATATATATAACTGAGGGTCATAAGACCATGAACTATGTCCACAGTTGCGAGTAATCTTTCAACTCCAACTTTAACAGTCATAAGACTATAAGGACTCCTCGTACTTAGGGGAATCAACCCTTCGTACAATGTATTGTGCATAAACATTTCAACGCTAAGTGTAAATTACCCCTAATAATGATAGTAGGGTTGTTCATCTTAGTATTTAGAGTACAATTCCACACCAAAGAAAGTTTGGTTTGGATAAACTTTCAAGGGTAATTTGAAGTTTAACGAACATCAACAAGAGGACTAGTTGAATCAATAGTTTTTGATAATCACAACAAATGTTTAATAACAACATAACATAGCACAATTGAGAATCATAAATGAACTGATTATACATTTTAAACTCATACTTGATATAACTATAGAGCATAAGTATTCAACAAAATGAATAAAATGGTTAACCTTTGCTTGAACAATACATAAGCTAAGGTTAGAGTATTATAACATTAGAAATGAAATTACTGAACGTACATTAACTGATAGCAAGCTGGAAACTAAAACTTGCCCAACATGGTATTAACTCATGCAAAGAATTAAAACAATTCAATAATAGAGACGAGAGTTCAAAAACAACGTTCATTATACAATAATAGAACTTAAGAAACTTGTTTAACTATAAACAAGTTAGAATGAATCAATCAAATGAGAATTTCAAATAACATTAGAGTTAAAGTTTGCTTGAATGAATTTTAGGAACAATTGACTTATTTAATAACAGTTAAGATAAAAAGCTTGCTCAATTAAAAGAATAAAGTTACACAACGTAATAACAGAATTAACTCAACGAAAGTGTAGAGTTAGAAACTTTCTCAATGTAAAAAGATAGGGTTTAGAAACTTGCCTTGAGCGTAAGCTATAAAATTAAACTCACGATCACCTACACATAATTTTAGAACCGCAATACCTATTAGATATGCTAACATACCATAACATGTTCATTTCTAGCTAAACTTATCATTGAAGCACAAGTATTTCATTACCATTTACATTTCATAAATTTCAAGTGTTTTACTTCGCAACACTTATCTAACGTTCATTGTATATACTAAATTATCACATAACACGTTCTCGATTTACTAATCATTTTTGCAACTTTGAACTTACTAACAACAATTCACTATGTTATGTTAACCATAACATTACACATTTAACATGTTAACATAATTTCAGACCATGCTATTTTGCTATCCCAATTCTGCAGCAACAACAGAAGCCAAATCACAAACCAGGGTATGGCGCAGCTGCGCTATACAAAGGCATGGGACCAGCGCAGCTGCGCCGGTGCAGCTGCGTCATTTTTTGCGTTGGCACCAGCACAGCTGCGCCGGTGCTAAGACAGACGTAGAGAAGGCTAATGAACAGTAGCCGACTTTAGACCAACAAACACAAATTTCACCCATCAAACGGTGATACCAACATGTAAAATAAATATACAACTATCATAAACATGATTGCTAACATATTCAACCACTTATCACAATTTATCAACAACTAAAACTATTTTAATTTCTCAATTTTCGTGTTTTTCATATAAAACTCTATTTTTGATATTTATCCCAAAAATCATCACTGTGAATTCATTATTTAGCCAAATCACTCCATTCAAATTATGTTATGCTCGTATCTCAATGAACTAACATATACAAGCTTCAATTTATAATTTCACATACTAATTGGCCACTAAAATTGATACTTATATACCTACATATGAAAGCATATATACTGACAAAAAATTTTCTACTATTAACTATAATTAGCATACGAATTCTGGTTTAACCAGCAACTCTAGTATTATAAGCATGTATAAACACCATAACTTAGTTACATAAAATCAATTCGGAAGAAATAAAATTTATAGAGCATAACAAAAACTTTGCCGTGATACTCATAAATATATATAATATCAAAGTTGTAGAACATACTTTCAATTACTAATATAATCACTGCTAATTACTGGAATTGCTGTGAAGATTCACAAGTTTCCTCTCAATTCTCTCAAGCTCTGTATCACTTCTCTCTGAACTCAGACTAAGCTAATATCCAATTAGTATGCGTAAATAAACTGATAGCCAGTATGCGTAATAACAAAATACGAAACTGATATGGCCTTAATAGCTATCATTAGTTATCAAAATAACGTATATATTATATTTATTATTTTATTTAAATTCAAAAATTAGAAATTCAAAAGCCATAAGGCTTTGTTTGACAAATCATTTAAAATTAAAGAGTTTATATCCTTAAGCATTGTTTGGATAAAACTAGATTAAAACTACTTTAATTTATTCTTAATAACTCCTTATACTATAGTTATTTGTCAAACTTCATTTAATCAAGCTTTCATATTTAATTTAATTAATTCAAATAACAATTAATTAAATAAATCATTTAATCACATAACTCAATACAAATAATTAACCATCAAATTGAAATATCAACATAATAATAATTTTCTTAACTCATTAATTATTTATTTAACAAATAATTAACCAAATAAAATCAAATCAATTAAAAAATATTTATTCAATGATAAACACATCCATTAAATATTTATATAACTCAATAAATATTTAATATTAGAATTAAAATTCTAGAATGTTACATCATTCCTTCCTTACAAAGATTTTGTCCTCAGAATCACAACTCAAACAATCAAATCGTCACATTCTTCCCTTCTTATAAAGATCCTGTCCCCAGAATCGAAGACATAGGTTAAACAAATAACTCAGGATAATTTTTCATCATTTCAGCTCGAGTTCCCACGTTGCCTCTTCGACATTGTGGTTTCTCCAAATCACCTTCACAGAAGGCATCAATTTATTTCTGAGCACTTGTTCTTTCCTGTGGACTATCTGGATAGGAATCTCTTCATAAGACAAATCTTTACTGAACTACAACTGGTTCATACTCTATCACATGCTTGTAATCGGGTTTATATGGTCGCAACACCGATACATGGAAAATGTTGTGCACATGCTCTAACCCTGAAAGTAAAGCTACTTCATAAGCCACCTCTCTCACTCTGCGTAGAATTTTGAAAGGTCCAATAAACCTTGGGCTGAGCTTTCCTTTTTTCCCAAAATGAATTTTTTCCTTCCAAGGAGAAACTTTCAGGAATACGAAATTCCCTGCTTCAAATTCACGACTCTGTCTGTGTTGATCAGCACACTTTTTCTGTCGATCTTGAGCAGCTACCAATCTTTCTCTGATGAGTTTGACCACTTCAGTGGTCTGCTGAACCAGTTCTGGTCCTAGTAGTTGACGTTCACCAACTTCATCCCAGCATTGTGGAGTTCTGCATTTCCATTCGTATAATGCTTTGTATGGCGGCATACCAATGCTTGCATGGTAACTGTTGTATGTAAATTCCACAAACGGTAGATGATCATCCCAGTTTCCTTTGAAATCCATTATACACGCTCTAAGCATATCTTCTAGCGTCTGGATTTTTCATTCGCTTTGCCCATCAGTTTGCGGATGATATACTATGCTCATCTTCAGTTGCGTTCCCATGCATTCTTGTAGTCTCTTCCAGAAATTTAATGTGAATCTCAGATCTCTGTCTGACACAATTGACACTGGAACTCCATGTCTTGAGACGATCTCTTTAACGTATAGCTTCGCCAGCTGATCAAGATTAAATCTAATCTTTATTGGTAAAAAGTGTGCAGATTTTATTAATCTGTCCACTATCACCCATATTGCATCGTATCATTTCTGAGTCGTCAGAAGACCTACCAAAAAATCCATTATGATATGCTCCCACTTCCATTCCGTTATCTCCAACGGTTAAAGTAATCCGCTTGGTTGTTGATGCTCGGCCATCACTTTCTGACATGTCAAGCACCTTGCAACGTATTCTGCAACGTCTCTTTTCATATTTGGCCACCAAAAATGTCTCCATAAATCTTGATACCTCTTTTTACTACCCGGATGAATCGAATATCTTGAGCTATGAGCTTCTGTCAAGATTTCTTCTTTAATATCCTGTACTGCTGGAACCCAAATTCGTCCCTCGAATCTCAGCATTCCCTCAGTATCAACCTTGTATTTCACTTCTTTTCCCTCGCCCACACTTTCTTTTATTTTCTTGCATTCTTCATCCTGTAGCTGAGCGTTCTTCACTTTGTCCACCAAAGTTGGACTAGCTTCTATCTGGTACAATTTTTCATTGAATTCTTCTGAAAATTTGATTTCCAGCTCTAACCTTGCCATTGCTGTAATAAGCTCCTCCTTATCTGTTAACAACATCAACTTTTCTCTGCCTTTCCTACTCAAGGCATCTGCAATCACGTTTGCTTTGCTTGGATGATAAAAGATCTCACAATTGTAATCCTTTATCAATTCCATCCATCTCCTTTGCCGCATGTTCAGGTATTTCTGTGTGAAAATATACTTCAGACTTTTATGGTCTGTGTAGATCTCACATTTTTCTCTGTAGAGATAGTGTCTCCATATCTTCAGTGCAAACACAACCGCCGCCAACTCTAAATCATGAGTCAGATATCCTTTTTCGTAGTCTTTCAGTTGCCTTGATGCATACGCAATAACCTTGTCGTTCTGTATAAGGACACAATCCAATCCTTTGTGTGAAACATCACTATACACCACAGAGTTTTCTGTATTATCTGGTAATAACAATACAGGTGCCATACTAAACTTCTTTTTCAGTTCTTGAAAACTTTTCTCACACTTTTCTGTCCAACAAATTTTACAATTTTTTTTATCCAATTTGTCAACGGAGTGACAATCTTGGAAAAATCTTGAATAAATCGTCTGTAATAGCCTGCCAATCCCAAGAAACTTCTCACTTCCGATGGAGTTCTTGGATGTTCCCAATTTATCACACCTTCAACTTTTGATGGATCTACCGAAATCACATCCTTATCAATTACATGCCCAAGAAATTGTACATGTTCCAATCAAAATTCACATTTAGAGAATTTCGCGTACAACTTCTCTTTTCTTAACATCTCCAATGTCAAACGTAAGTGTTCCATGTGTTCTTCTTGAGTTTTGGAGTACACCAGAATATCATCGATAAATACCACCACAAACTTGTCTAAAAATGGTTTAAACACCCTATTCATCAAATCTATGAACGTTGCAGGGGCGTTTGTCAAACCAAATGACATTACTAAAAATTCGTAATGTCCATACCGAGTTCGGAATGTCGTCTTCAGTACATCCTCCTTCCTTACTTTCAGTTAGTGATCCCACTTCTCAAATCTATTTTCGAGAAATATCTAGCACCCTTCAATTGATCAAACAAGTCATCTATTCTAGGCAACAGATACTTGTTCTTAATAGTGAATTTGTTCAATTCCTTATAATCAATGCAAAGACGCATTGATCCATCCTTCTTCTTCATGAATAACACCGGTGCTCCCCACGATGACACACTCGGTTGAATGTACTTCTTATCCAACAGTTCTTGCAGTTTCACCATTAGTTCCTTCATTTCCACCGGAGCCATTCTGTACGGGGCCTTAGATATCGGAGCGGTTCCTGGCGCTAAGTCGATCACGAACTCGATTTCTCGGTCAGACGAAAATCCTGGAAAATTCTCCGGAAACACATCCACGAATTCCCTAACCACTGGTATTTCTTCCAGTTTCACACCCTTCTCATTTTGAGTATCGACTATGTAGGCTAAGTACCCTACACAGCCTTTACTTAACAACTTCTTGGCCTGCATCATCGTTAGACATTTCATTTGTCTAGGCGATTTGCTACCATGAAAAACTACCTTTGACGGAGTCATAAGGTTTACACACTTCTTTTGGCAATCAATTATCGCTCCATAATTGAATAACCAATTAATTCCCAATATCATGTCAAACTCTCCAAGTTTTATCGGGATTAGATCTACTGTCATAATATTCCCCTTAATATTCACCCTACAATGCTTGTATACGAACCTAACAGGAATTACTTCCATATTCTCAATTTCTATGTTTAAAGGGAAATTCAGCTCTTCACTAGGTATTTCTAACTTCTTAGCAAATTCATCAGATATAAACGAGCAAGTAGCACCTGAATCAAATAATATATATGCATTTATATCATTGATTGGGATAATACCTGACATAACATTTTTTGATTGCACCACAGTCCTGCACCGTCATATTGAAGGTTTTGGTTGTGGGCTTATTTGTTGATGTTGGTCCAACAATAGCCAGTGTACCTCCACTAGCATTTCCCTTTTTTCCATTTACCTCACAAGATCTCTTCTTAGGGCATTCACGAGCATAGTGATCCTTGGACCCGCACGTGAAGCAAACATTCTTCTTAGGTTGAGTGCAATTTGGGGCGATGTGAACCTCCTGGCCACAATTGAAGCATACTCGTTTCCCCATCAAGTCACACACCCTTGTGAAACTTTCCGCATTTAGCACATGCTTCAAACGTCTTCTTTTGCTGGTTTTCTTGTTGATTTCCAGCTCCCACATTCGTATTCCACTTCCTTTTTACATTGTTGTTGCCATTTCCGCCGTTACCACCATCACCATTCTTGGCTTCACCTTCACTCTTCTTCTTTTTTTGCTCTTGGTTATGTTTTGTTACAGCCTCGCCTCCACTTTCAGCGAGAATTACCTTCTCCATTACTGCTGCAAACGTCTTTAGTTGGAACAAAGAGACCCTACTGTACAGCCAGGGCTTCAGTCCTTGTTCAAATCTCTTCGCATTGCATTCGTCTGTACTGACTTGATATGGCACAAACCTCGCTAACTCGTTGAATCTTGCGGCATACTCAAACACCTACATTCTTCCCTGCTTCAGTTCCAAAAACTGTAGTTCTAGCTGACTCTTTGAACTTTCTGGGAAGTAGGTCTCGAAGAATATCTCCTTAAACCTATCTCAGGTCATCTCTCCCGGTCCTTCCCGTGTTTTGTTGGCCTACCGCTAATAACTAGCCTCTGCTTTCAACATGAATGTTGCAAAAGCAGTCTTCTGATCCTCCCCTACTCTTGAAACATCAAATACTTTCTCTATCTCCATGACCCAGGTCTGTGCCTCAATTGGGTTCATGGTTCCATGGAATTCTGGTGGTCCAACCGCCTTGAAATCCTTAAAAGTTGTTCCTTGATTCTGAGGTTGATTCTGCAACGCTCCTGTTAGTAACGTTACGAATTGCTAGAACTGGATTATCTTCAGCATTATTGTTATTAGTTCCTTCAGTGGCTCTCTGTCGGGGTGGTAGACATCTTGGAGGAATTTTCTGTTAAAAATACACTCATTAGATTCTACTCAACCTTTAAAGTACTATATACTTAAGTTTCACATCATAAGAGATTATCACATAACACTTTGAATAAAATAAAATAATAACTTTTATTCATTCATAATCTCTTAAAACATCAAAACAATAGCATCACTGCTATTTACATTACTTTTCTTAACTTTAACACTTGCAGGACAACATCATCATCATCTATCCCATTGGTTATATAATACCCGGGATTTATAATTTATTTACTCCCTATCCACATATCAGGTACATTCCCTACAATGTCCTACTAAGATACTGCGTAGCCTTACGACGCTCTTCCTCCATAATTCGGAACATTATTCGGCGATCCAATACATACGATGGCAGTATCTCGAAATGTATCGAATAACCCATGACTCGATATTGAGCTCGATTGATCACAGTGTTGAATACATTATTCATCTCTTCCATCTTCATTCTCTTTGCATGTGCGTCTCTCTCTGCCATCCTGGCTAGTTGAAAAGTTTCCTCATATGCGTCTTCAGCTCTTGCCCTTTTTGTAGATTCTTCTTTCAACTTGTTCTTCAACTCTGCAATCTCTACTATCATACACTCATTCTCTCTTTCAATGTGGACCATCTTCTCTTCAACGTTGTTCAGTCGTTCTTCTCGATCTTGGATCTCATCGTCTTTCTGTGCCATCAAGGTCTATTGTTGCTATCTCTTGTAACTCCTCGATGGTGTCTTGAAGTTCCATATTGCGGTCATACACCACGTTGTACATACTGGAAGCTATCAAGTTAAGTGGAAGCTCTTCCTCCTCGTCCTCCTCATCCCCCGACTGTGGCAGCTTAACAGGGTCCTCCTCATCCGTCTTTATCTCATCCTCCTTATCAGGTACTCTCTCCTGCTCAACTACTGTGACCGACGGAACTGTGTCCCGTGGCAGTAGTTGTTCCCAAATCACCTGAATATCTCGAGGCTCCTCCTCTCTAGACTAATTGGATCCTCCTATATTAGCCATCCTGTCATCTAATGTTTAAGTTTTAATTACTAATCATTACTACTCGACACTCACGAGCACATAAGTTGTAATCACATAAATGTTTTATTACTTTCTCTTTCCTAAAACTTGATAAGAGTTTATCATCACTATCGTTTCAAAGGTTACTTCCTAAGGCTTTTCCCCCACCTAAGGTTCATAACCTAAAGCTTTGATACCAACCTGTGACACCCCCAAATCTAGGTACTTCATTCCCATAAGATTTGGTGCTCACTATTCAAACAATCATACTATCTACCCAAATAAAATAATATTTAAACTATAATCCTTCCTTTAAATAGGGTTACATAATTAAACTCAAAAACATCCCAGGTTATCTAACCTTTAAACATCATTCAAGTGCGGAATTAAATTATTATATTACATCATCATTAAAAGTCTATGATCATAACAGTAATCAAGAGTACAAATCAGCATCACTTGTACATTTTCCCCTTTCCTTTGCTAGTTGAAGGCTCATCTACCTTCTCAACTTTAGCTGCAATGAGTATATAAATATGCAAGAGTGAGCAAAAAAATTGCTCACTAGATATAACAATGAATCAACAGGAGAATAATAATAATAACTGCCAACAATAGGCTCATCAAGACTGAATAGTACTTTAACAATGATAATAAGAAACTGGAATCCAAAATATGGAATATATATAACTGAGGGTCATAAGACCATGAACTATGTCCACAGTTGCGAGTAATCTTTCAACTCCAACTTTAACAGTCATAAGACTATAAGGACTCCTCGTACTTAGGGGAATCAACCCTTCGTACAATGTATTGTGCATAAACATTTCAACGCTAAGTGTAAATTACCCCTAATAATGATAGTAGGGTTGTTCATCTCAGTATTTAGAGTACAATTCCACACCAAAGAAAGTTTGGTTTGGATAAACTTTCAAGGGTAATTTGAAGTTTAACGAACATCAACAAGAGGACTAGTTGAATCAATAGTTTTTGATAATCACAACAAATGTTTAATAACAACATAACATAGCACAATTGAGAATCATAAATGAACTGATTATACATTTTAAACTCATACTTGATATAACTATAGAGCATAAGTATTCAACAAAATGAATAAAATGGTTAACCTTTGCTTGAACAATACATAAGCTAAGGTTAGAGTATTATAACATTAGAAATGAAATTACTGAACGTACATTAACTGATAGCAAGCTGGAAACTAAAACTTGCCCAACATGGTATTAACTCATGCAAAGAATTAAAACTAATTCAATAATAGAGACGAGAGTTCAAAAACAACGTTCATTATACAATAATAGAACTTAAGAAACTTGTTTAACTATAAACAAGTTCGAATGAATCAATCAAATGAGAATTTCAAATAACATTAGAGTTAAAGTTTGCTTGAATGAATTTTAGGAACAATTGACTTATTTAATAACAGTTAAGATAAAAAGCTTGCTCAATTAAAAGAATAAAGTTACACAACGTAATAACATAATTAACTCAACGAAAGTGTAGAGTTAGAAACTTTCTCAATGTAAAAAGATAGGGTTTAGAAACTTGCCTTGAGCGTAAGCTATAAAATTAAACTCACGATCACCTACACATAATTTTAGAACCACAATACCTATTAGATATGCTAACATACCATAACATGTTCATTTCTAGCTAAACTTATCATTGAAGCACAAGTCTTTCATTACCATTTACATTTCAAAAATTCCAAGTGTTTTACTTCGCAACACTTATCTAACGTTCATTGTATATACTGTGACACCCCCAAAATAGGTATACATCACCCATCTTAAGTCGCCAGATACATGGTACTGAATACAAATACAAACTAATTATACAACAGTCGTATAAAATACGAAAAAACATATGGTGTGAGTTTTAATACAAATATTGTCATCTATACAATATCCACACTCAATGGTGTCCTCATTACATTTATTATTACACTATTTCACAGAATAGTGAGGACTACTAATGCACCATCTAGGACCATCACTCTGTTCCCCGACTAGTCCCAACTACGTTCTCATTTCCTGAAGAGAACAATGAAAGAAAGGGTGAGCTCAACTAGCCCAGTAAGAAATATTATGACTATGATAATGCAGAATAAATTATCGTTAGCATTCAACAGTGTTAAACTGATACAATATAACAAACATCAAGTTTAACTGCAATGGAACAAGCAATCCATTAGAAGAGTCAAGTAGAGAATAAAATCTACTATCTTCTAGGATTTAAAAGGTTTTTCATCACATTTATCGCTGAGACTCAGCTTAATAAATAATCCACATCATCAAATCATCCCTGCACTACAGGCCAAGGATATTCTTTAGTATCACGACCATGAACTATCCATGCACTACGGGCCAAAGATAATCGTGTTTTCATCAACGGTCCTGATCATGCCATAAAACAATTCATCTTTGCACCCTTGGCCGAAGAGAATCCATAGCCATAATCATACCAAAAACTATCCATCAATGCATTACGGGCCAATGAGGACTTTTTCCACATCATTTGTAACATTATGGTCATGATTATACCGAATAATCCCTGGTCATAATCATACCAAGTCCAACTATGCACTACAGGCCACAGATGACTTTCAAGATAATATAAACACGAGGATGATGACAATGACATAATAATTCAATAAAAAAAGTTCAAAAATTAATTTATCCAGGAACCAATAATGTCCAAATTGTCAACATGATACTTGTTTGTAGAGTAAAATTCAAGAATGCTTAGAAGAATATTTCCATAAAAAGATACTGGATGAAGCACAAATATCAAGGATATTCCACTAATTTCATGGAGTATAGAAGCTAAAACTTTAACCAACTGAGTATTATAGAATATATAAAACTGCAAATGGATTTTCGCCGCCATGCGGTAATCCACTTAGACAGATCATTTCCACAATTTAATAAGGAATGAATACAAAGGATCATTCACCATGCATGTGATAATCACCATAGACATGTTATTCCAACAGAATAATAAAGAATGGAATAACAGAAGAAATCACCATGCATGCAATAGACCACACAGACAGATTATTCCAACAGAATAATAAAGAATGGAACCAGGTCATGCGTAAACGCACAGATAGGATATTCCAACAAAATAATAAATAACGGAACCAGGTCATGTGTAAACGCACTGACAGGATGTTCCAACAGAATAATAAAGAATGGAATAACAAAAGACTTCGCCAGGCATACGATAGACCGCACAGACAGGTTATTCCAACAGAATAATAAATAACGGAACCAGGTCAGGCGTAATACGCACCGACAGGATATTCCAACAAAATAATAAAGAATGGAATAACAGAAGAATTTCACCATGTATGCGGTACTTCGCATAGACAGGTTATTCCAACATAATAATAAAGAATGGAATAACAGCTCTTACGAGTATTGAAAGAAAATAATTATCTTCATGAATACGAAAGAATAATACCCCTTACGGGTACAACAAATAATATCTCTTACCTTAAAAAGAAGAGTATTCCGACGGGTAGGGCGAAAATATACTTGAAGAAAACTTGCACTATCTTCTACGCTCAAAGCTTTCTTAAACTCTAAAGAAATACGCTCGAGATTACAGAAGAAGAACTCTCTCTATAGTTTTTCTCTCTAGAGTTTCAGTGAATTCGTAAGAAATAATGAAGGAATGAGCTTCAATTTATAGGAGAATGAACTGAATAGTAACTAATTCATGAACGGTCCAGATTGATTTACTTTTAATCGGACGGTCCATATTGATTCAATAAAATATTCTAATAAAACAAAATCTTTTAAATAAAATATAATATATTCTATTTATAATCTAATAAAACAAATAACTTTATAAAAGTATTCTGTTTTATATAAAAAGATTTTACTATGCAGGCACTATACAACACTATGCATAATAAAATATAATATATTCTATTTATAATCTAATAAAACAAATAACTTTATAAAAGTATTCTTTTTATATAAAAAGATTTTACTATGCAAAACACTATGTATAATAGAATATAATATATTCTATTTATAGTCTAATAAAATAAATAACTTTATAAAAGTATTTTGTTTTATATAAAAAGCTTTTCTATTTTATTACATTAATAATACTAATAAACAAAACTCATCATCGTTAGTATAATTCACACTATTAATCGACCAGGTCGTTCCTAGGAAAGAGGGGGCTTTCTAATAAAGATTTCTCCCTATTGGCGCACAATTAGGTGACCAAACATCTCCTTGGCAGAGCTTCTAGACATCGTTAATATTGCAAATAATAATATTAATAACTTTGTCGTCTCAATTATTGATTTAATAATATATAAAATATTGACAATAACTGAATCAAATAACGTGAGATACTATGCAGCAATTACTGTAGCAATAATGGAACAAAACTGAGTGACTTCTCACGTAAGCATCAATAATCAATACTGTGTGCTACTATGTAACCACGCGTATTACTGTACTTTTACTATCGAGTAGTTCAACAGTTTTAACGGTAAAACTTTCGCCGTTATTTTTATAAAAATATCCGACAAAAATTCTGTTGTGGGGTCCACCAATGATTTTGCCATTGTACGAATATTCCCCGACCAATCAAATATTATATAACAACTTATGTACTTTGCCAAATTTATAAATATTACCCACAACTATAACATTATATCAAACTCATTCCATAATATTCAAAATAAATTATTTCGAGAAAATTAAATCTTTATTCGTAAAATTTTGGATTTTACAATCTCCCCTCCTTATGAAATTTCGCCCTCGAAATTTATGTACGTACCTGGTATGCCGAACAAATGAGGACACTTCTTCAAATTCTAACTCTTAAGGTATAACCTTTGAGTGTCGAATATGATCATTCTTATCCAAGATTTTAACACGTATCTCCTCATACGTTAAATCTTCTGCTATCTTGTCAGTTTTAAATCAATAATGTGGTTCGGTTTGTCCACATATTTGCGTAACATCGATACATTAAAAACGTTATGAACACGCGACATACTTGGCGGTAATAAGTCACAGTTCCTACTCAATCGAGGATTTCAAATGGGCCAATTAAATTGAGGGTTGAGATTTCCTCTCTTTGTCGATTCTTGCTTCTAGAATAATGCCCTCTTGAACCTTCTTCTTCACATTCATCTGCTTCGGGTGTGTAGCTTGAATGGCTTTAACTTTATCGATCAAATTCGATTCTACTCGTATATTCGTTATCTTCACGTGGGTTCATATATTCTCACTTGTAACCGCATACGATCTTCTACTCAACGTGTAAGTTACCATGTTCGCTTTTTCTACGATGGTATTGAATGGTACGATCGTAATCTTCAACAGCTCGAGTCAACGTCTTTGGCGCATGCTACGTTCATTTTACTTGAAGAAATATTTTGAGGGTTTAAGAAATGGGTTTTGTACTAGGGTCAATACAAAATTTGATTTCACGCTCTAGGGGTAGGCTAAGAAGTCTTCAGGAATATGTCAAGAAATTTTTAACGATAGAAATATTATTCAAAACTATGACCCTCATCCAAGACTTGGATTGTACGTCACATTGATACCTATCAACTAGCCATCGTCATTCACGACGTCGCCTACAGAAAGTATGGCTTCGGTGCATTCCACCCAAGGAAGTCACCAGATAAAGGCTCAGGGCTCTTTACTTATAGCTTGATACGACAATGATTGACTTTAGTGGTTTGGTTACTTTGAATTCGCATAACAGGTTGGTTAGGAGTATGAAATCTAACAACCTTACAAAAAGCATGATGAGTAGTTAACCAATCAATACCTAAAATCACATCAAAGGCAAGTATTTTCAAAGAGATAAGATCGACAGGTAACATGAAAGTGTTGATTTGAATCAAACAAGATTTATAAATAGTGGAGGTAACGAAGGTTTTTCCCAACAGAGTTTTAATAGATAAATCAAAGTCTAACTTCTCCGGAGTTAAGTTCAAACATTGAACACAACTAGGTGAAATAAAAGAGTGAGTAGAACCGGTATGTAACACGTTATAGACTTCACAAGAGTTTATGATTAACTTACCCGTGATAATTTTATTCAGGTTCCTTATCACGAAAAAAATGTTCTCACTTAAACTACAGGCTTTGACTTGTCTGGGACATCCTTTGGCGTCACTATCCCAGCTGGACTTGACTTCACCATACGACAAAATCGAGCTAGGTGACCTTCTCTTCCGTAATTAAAACACGCTTTGGGTTTCTGCGTATTGTTTGGACGGATGTGTCCCTCCTGTCCGCATTTAAAACATACGACCGGTGGTCGTTCTTCTTCCTTTGAAACGGGCGCTGGTGCCGACGTCTTCACGTCATTGTTGAACCTTCTCTTCTTAAAATTTCCACTTCTATTATCTTGGCCATGATTACCACCGAAGTGGTTACAATTCTTGGCATGATAATTTCCCCCACGATGATTATCATTGTTCCGATGGCCATTGCCACTGGTACGATTAATATCGTGTTGTTGGTCATTGCCTTTTAGTTGTTCTGACTCATTATCGTGCTCTAATAACTAAGCCCTATTCATAACATCTGAATATAAACAAAGTTTATGAGAAATGAGGTATTGACGTATTTCAGGTTTCAAACCTCGCAAAAACATTCACGTCATTCGCTCCTCAGTATCAATTAAATGGGATGCAAACCGGGACAACTCTGCAAATTTAGCCTCATACTGCGACACGGTCATATTATTTTAATCCAGCTTGATGAATTCCACCTCCTTTATATGACGAATACTTTCGGGAAAGTACTTGTCGTTGAACAACTCTTGGAACTTCTCCTAAGACATCTTGAGTGCGTCAGGCTGGGTACGTTTTACAGATTCCCATCAGTAATATGTTTCTCACGCAATATAAAGGTGGCGAATGGAACCTTTTGCTCCTCGGAGCATCCCAAGACTTCAAATATCTTGGTGATCTGCTTTAACCACGTCCCTGCCTTAAGTGGTTCTGGCTTTCCCTAAAACTCTGGTGGTCCCAGCTCCTTGAACTGCTTAGCGGTGACCAACTGTGGGTTGCCATTGCTTCCACTTGCATTATGAACAGGAGTCTCTCTCGTCTGGTGTTGCATGAATTCTAAAAAGCTCCTAAACGTACCATCGTTCGTCATTTGATCAGTGTTGTTGTTTACACGAGGATTATCGCCTTCCTGTTGCACATTATCCTGGGTATTGATCGTTGGTGACTCAACAATCTCATGTGCTTCATTGATGATCTTAATATTTTCAGATGTTATTTTCAAATACTGCCACAAAACAAGGGATAATTAACATATCACATATTATCTCTATACTCTGACCGACCAATTAAATAACACATAAGCTTAGGTAGGTCATACTAGCGAAGGAATTCCCCGTCTCTCCCCTCCTAGTTCTTGTCTCATCATCGTTAGTATAATTCACACTATTAATCGACCAGGTCGTTCCCAGGAAAGAGGGGATTTTCCAATAAAGATTTCTCCCTATTTGCGCGCAATTAGGTGACAAAACCTCTCCTTGGCAGAACTTCTAAACATCGTTAATATTGCAAATAATAATATTAATAACTTTGTAGTCTCAATTATTGATTTAATAATATATAAAATATTGACAATAACTGAATCAAATAACGTGAGATACTATGAAGCAATTACTGTAGCAATAATTGAACAAAACTGAGTGACTTCTCACGTAAGCATCAATAATCAATACCGTGTGCTACTATGCAACCATGCGTATTACTGTACTTTTACTACCGAGTAGTTCAACAGTTTTAACGGTAAAACTTTCGCCGTTATTTTTATAAAAATATCCGACAAAAATTCTGTTGTGGGGTCCACCAATGATTGCTAACATATTCAACCAATTTCACCCATCAAACGGTGATAACAACATGTAAAATAAATATACAACTATCATAAATATGATTGCTAACATATTCAACCACTTAGCACAATTTATCAACAACTAAAACTATTTTAATTTCTCAATTTTCATGTTTTTCATATAAAACTCTATTTTTGATATTCATCCCAAAAATCATCATTGTGAATTCATTATTTAGCCAAATCATTCCATTCAAATTATGTTATGCTCGTATCTCAATGAACTAACATATACAAGCTTCAATTTATAATTTCACATAATAATTGGCCACAAAAATTGATACTTACATACCTACATATGAAAACATATATACTGATAAATTTTTTTCTACTATTAACTGTAATTAGCATACAAATTCTGGTTTAACCATCAACTCTAATATTATAAGCATGTATAAACACCATAACTTAGTTACATAACAACAATTTAGAAGAAATAAAATTCATAGAGCATAACAAAAAATTTGTCGTGATACTCATAAACATATATATTATCAAAGTTGTAGAACATACCTTCAATTACTAATACAATAGCTGCTAATTACTAGAATTGCTGTGAAGATTCACAAGTTTTCTCTCAATTCTCTCAAGTTCTCTATCACTTCTCTCTGAACTCAGACTAAGCTAATATCCAATTAATATGCGTAAATCAACTGATAGCCAGTATGCGTAATAACAAAACACAAAACTGATATGGCCTAAATAACTATCATTAGTTATCAAAATAACGTATATATTATATTTATTATTTTATTTAAATTCAAAAATCAGAAATTCAAAAGCCATAAGGCTTTGTTTGGCAAATCATTTTAAATTAAAGAGTTTATATCCTTAAGCATTGTTTAGGTAAAACTAGATTAAAACTACTTTAATTTATTCTTAATAACTCCTTATACTATAGTTATTTGTCACACTTCATTTAATCAATATTTCATATTTAATTTAATTAATACAAATAACAATTAATTAAATAAATCATTTAATCACATAACTCAATACAAATAATTAACCATCAAATTGAAATATCAACATAATAATATTTTTCTTAATTCATTAATTATTTATTTAACAAATAATTAACCAAATAAAATCAAATCAATTAAACAAATATTTATTCAATGATAAAAACATCCATTAAATATTTATATAACTCAATAAATATTTAATATTATAATTAAAATTCTGGAATGTTACATCATTCCCTCCTTACAAGGATTCTGTCCTCAGAATCACAACTCAAACAATCAAATCGTCACAGTTTTTCAATAAACGAATAACTTTATGGCTTGATATGGTAGTGATTGACTTTAGTGGTTTGGTTACTTGAATTCACATAATAGGTTGGTTAGGAATATGAAAGCTAATAACTTTATAAAAATAATCAATTTTATCATGATGAGTAGTTAACCAGTCGATTCCTAAAATCACATCAAATGCAAGTATTTTCAAAGAGATAAGATCGACAGGTAATGTGAAAGTGTCGATTTAAATCAAACAAGACTTATAAACAGTGGATGTAATAAAGGTTTCCCCTAACGGAGTTTCAACAGATAAATCAAAGTCTAATTTCTCCGGAGTCAAATTTAAACATTGAACGCAAGTAGGAGAAATAAAAGAATGGGTAGAACCGGTATCAAATAAGGTATAAGCTTCGCAAGAGTTTATGATTAGCTTACCGTGATTACCTCGTTCGGATTCCTCACTTTTTGGGAGGTTATGACAAACGCTTTCTATAAGACCCCAAATTTTATGAAATAAAAGTATTCAATTTTTCTTATAATTATTATTCAGTAAATGGTTAAATTGATAAAAGTTAAAGTTAAGGGTGATATATAAAATTTTTCAAAATAAGAAAGTGGCTTTAAAATACTCATTGTTGTCGAGGAATATTCGTACGACGACGCAGCCATTTGTGGGCCCCATAACAGAATAACTGTCGGATGAAGAAAATGATAAGTTTGAGTTTTTATAAATAACGGCGTAGTTGTTACCGTTAACACTGTTGGAATACCTGGTAGTTAAAATACAGTAATACGCGTGATTGCACAATAGCACATAGTATTGCACAATATTTTTGAATTATTGATTCTTACGTAAGAAGGCACTACTCAATAATTGTTACAGGAATTACTGTTTAATATTTTATTTAATTGATTCAATAATTGTTGCGTTGATATTTTATATTATTGTTGTTTCAATAATTGTCACTGCACGGTATTTTCCATTATCAGATCAATAATTCATATTATTTGAATAATATTATTATACCGCATTATTGGCAATGTCTAAAAAGTTCTGTCAAGGAGAGGTTTGGTCACCTAATTGCGCGTCAGTAAGGAGAAATTCTTATTGGAAAGCCCCCTCTTTCCTGGGAACTGTCTGGTTATTATTATTGAGATTCTGTAATATTATTGGTGAATAATTAATTATTGATAAGGAAATATTTATTTGATGTGGATATAAATGATGGATTTATATATTTATGTGTTTATAAATGAAGGAATTAATGCTGAGATGTTTTTTTTCCAGTATTTTGTCGGAATGGATGCATTAAAAATCAAACCATTGTTCTTGAGATATATTGCGTGAGTTATAATTTTAATTCGACCGTTGGATCGTTGTAATTTTTGGATATGTTATACATATATAAGTTGAGTATATGTCCACAAATTTTGAACCGTTAAAAATTAATGTATGATTTGTTATGAATTTTAAAAGGTGTTAAAAATCATCCGTTTATGGATTTAGGATATTTTCAGTTTGTAATTTGGAAAACTTTAAAGATACAAAGTTGAAGAGAATTCGATTTCGTGTGGAATGGACATAAAATTCCTATTTTTATGATAAAAAGATATTTATTATGAATTACTAAAATTTCAGAAAATAAAATAATTTTTATTAAAATTGGGTGGGACCCACTTTTGGTTAGTTTAGAAAACATGTGCTGATTTTGGGTGGGCCCCACTGTAGTGGCTGATGATTTTTCAAAGGTGGCATGAGTAGAAAAGGAAAATAAAATAATATTATTTTATTAGTTTAGTCTAATTTGGCGTTCTAGCATTTTCCTATAAATTGGTGCTTAGTTTAGAATTGAAAATTACACCAGAAACATTAGTTTTCTCTCTCTATATTATCGAGCATATTTTTTTGAGTATCTAGATACTTAGAGAGTTACTATTCAGTGTAAGTTTGCTTCGGCTTTACATCCGATATTTGAGTTAAAAATACTGCTCTTTTGAGGTAAGGGATTGTAAGGGTTATTATGTTTTTCATGTTTCGTAATTTTTTTGACCTTTAAAAATTTTGGAAAAATTTGAAATGATACTTTGATGAGTTTTCTAGATTGTGTCCAAAAATGACGATTTTTGGAGGTATTGATTAAGAGTTATGAATTTTATGAGAAAAGACTATATTAAAAGTAAACCCTTATAACTCCAAAGTTGGTGAAATTTTTATTGGGAGTACATATATATAACAGAAGTATACTCTGTAAATTTCAGAATTTTTGGACAAAAGTACCGTTTTTGATAAATGTCTAAATATTCAGCAGTTTTGGCCATATGAAAAATAGTAAATGAATTTTAGAAATTCTAAGAAGAA
Organism: Panax japonicus; assembly: GCA_020205505.1. Classification (NCBI taxonomy): domain Eukaryota; kingdom Viridiplantae; phylum Streptophyta; class Magnoliopsida; order Apiales; family Araliaceae; genus Panax; species Panax japonicus. The sequence goes on along the minus strand of CM035112.1, from coordinate 4,046,018 downwards.
TATATGTTAAATATGGGACTATATTCTGCTAAATCCCAAAGAAAAAAAATTTTCTGGGATTGATTTGGTATTTTTCATAAAAATGGACTAGTTATGAGTAAATGAATTAAATATGTTATGTGAAGTAAAAAAATTGGAAAATATGATTTTATGGCTTGAGAATCCTAAATGAGGTATATCCATATTTTTGATGAGGGTTTGGGTTATTGGTGATGAAATCTTATGAGTTTGGCATTTTAGGATGATTAAATGCATTAATTAATAAAGTGTGAAGAATTAAAATAAATTATTTATAAGTTTAAAAAATTATTAAAATATTGTTTTAATATTAATAATATTAGATTATGTGATTATTAAGTGATTTATAACATTTGGATTAAGGTGTTATAAATATTGATATGGATTTTATTGTGAAACTTTATCTTTTCGTGTCTGGGTTACTATTCACGTACGCGGTACTATTAACATATACGATATTATTCATGTATATGACACTATTTAGGTATACGAGACTATTTACGTATACGGTACTATGTACGAATACAAGTTACTATTCACGAGTTACTATTCCCGAGTTACTATTCACGAGATACTATTCACGACAAAATTGGTTTCTTTTTCTGACTAAATTATCGTTGATTTATGAATCTTACTCTTGAAATTAAATCCATGTTTTGATTATATTATTTTTATTATCATATATAACAATTTTATAATCCTGGTGAAGAAATTTCTCTTTGACTTGAGTGTGCAAAGTTGAATCGTTGACTGGTATGATCATGACCATTGAATTTACAATTGAATATTTTTTGCTTAAATGCAAATGTGAATTGATCAACATGGTTATAATTATGGTTTATATAAATTCTGAAATGATTATGTATTTCTTTGAGATATTAATATCTTTGGTCTGTTGTGCAAAGATGAATTATTAATGAATATCTTTGGCCCGTAGTGCAAAGATGACCTGTTGTTGAATATTTGTGGCCTGTAGTGCAAAGATGAACTGTTAATGAATATCTTTGGCCCGTAGTGCAAAGATGAATTTATTAGTATGATTATGAACAGGAACTGTGATTTGGTATAACCATGATCTTTGATGATTCAGGTAAAGACAGGTGATGAAAATTATCTTCATCCTGGATGAGAAGAGGAATTTAGAACCACAACTATGATTATGAGTTTTTCACATGATTGTGGACATGAACTGTTGATTGATGTTACAAGGATAAAACATTGTTGGTGGAATTTTAACATGGAGAAGATAATAGATTTTATGGTCTATTTGACTCTTCTACTGGATTGTTCATTCCGCTGCAACTATGGTTGAAAAGTTTTATCATCTACCATATGTTCTAAATCTCTGATTTATTATTGACGAATGCTATTTATAATTTAATTATCTTTAGTTATGATATTCTTTACTGGCCTATTTGTGCTCACCATTTTGCCTAACAATTCCTTTTAGGTAATAAGAGTGTAGCTGGGTCGAGCGAGGATAACAGGGGAATAGTGTGATGGTCTGAGACTGTCAAAATTTCTCAACACATTATAAAATGACATGACATACAATATATAATTATTTTGAGGACCTAATTAAACGACCCGGGTCAAATCCCGAGTCCGGAACAAATCTTGGGTCAAATCCCAAGTCCGAATCGAATCAAATCCATCCAAATAAGGCCTCAAACCACTGGCCCAATAGTATCTTCTTGGGTTATCTAGCCCACCACAGGCTCCCAAAAGGTCATGACTTGAAGGTACTATTAGTAGAAACTTATTTCCTTATATGCAGACAAATTTTTCCCCCATCTTTCAATGTGAGACTGGGGTGTTACAAACTACCCCACTTAAATTTTTGACGTCCCCGTCAGAACCGATCACACACACGGCCCAAAGATCTTTGCCTCTCTAGCCATTGTGGGATAATACCGGCTGGCTTCGTGTCCCCACCTCCGGACCTCCATTTCTCCATTGTGGGATAATACCACCAGCCTTCGTGTCCCCACCTCCGGCAACCCGATCGAATGACCCGACCCAAGCTTTCGAGAGTCGGCTCTGATACCATATGAAACGACCCGGGTCAAATCCCGAGTCCGGAACAAATCTTGGGTCAAATCCCAAGTCCGAATCGAATCAAATCCATCCAAATAAGGCCTCAAACCACTGGCCCAATAGTATCTTCTTGGGTTATCTAGCCCACCACAGGCTCCCAAAAGGTCATGACTTGAAGGTACTATTGGTAGTAACTTATTTCCTTATATGCAGACAAATTTTTCCCCCATCTTTCAATGTGGGACTGGGGTGTTACACCTAAGATGTGTGTGTCGTATATTATACGTCACTTAATAATTGATTTTGGTGAACAACAATAAGGTGAGGCGAACCCAATGTTGGAAGGGTGTTTTGCCACTATCATACAAGATGTCTAATGACATACAACCTCGTGTTATCATAAGACAAGGTTGTCCACATCCACTTTCTGAGTATATCTACGAGCACTACCTTTATAATCTTGGAGTTTGGTTGAAATATAATTTTTAATTGCAGACAATGGAGATAATTATATGTAAAGAGAAGACTTACCATTGGAAAGAACATGATAGTAATCTTCTCATTTTTCTTTGGGTTCTATTGGGCCAACCAAGGATAATTCTGTGGGCATATGATATCTATCATAACCTAGACGCATGGCCTCCCATGTACGAAGGTTTCCTTGAGCATTTTTCAAAGATTTTAATTTCTAAAACAGTTATTGACTGTACCTTTATGTAAGGTGCCATTGTGACGTGTTATCCAAGGTTGGGATGAGAATTACAGTTGGTATATATTTGTATCAAAACTCACAACATATGTGTTGTTGTATTTTGCACAACAATTGTAGTAATAAAGTGGTAGTTGTTTTCTGTACTATGTAGTTGGCGACTCAGAATAGGTTGGATGGATTGGACCTATTTTGGGGGCGTCTCACTCTCCCTTGAACTGCCAGTTTTGTCTTATCTAGGACGGCCTTTGATGCCTCCATCACAGCTGGACTTGACTTTGGTGCATGACAAAATCGGGCTACGTGACCTTCTCTTCCACAATTATAACATGCTTTGGACTGGTGCGTATAGTTTGGACTGATGTGTCCCTCTCCTCGGCATTTGTAACATACGACCGGTGGTCGTTGTCCTTCCTTAACAACAGGTGCTGATGCTGACGTCTTTCCATCATTATTGAATCTCCTCTTCTTAAATTTCCACTTCTATTATCTTGGCCATGATTACCACCGGAGTGGTTACCATTTCTTGCATGTTGATTCCCTCCACATTTGTTGTCACTGCTTCGATGACTGCTACCACTGGTATTATCGACTCACTGGCTGCTCTCTCCTAATTGGGTTGACTCATTATTGCGCTCCAATAACTGAGCCCTATTTACAACATCTGAATACAAACACAGTTTGTGAGAAATGAGGTATTAACATATTTTGGATCTCAAACCTTGTAGAAACATTCACGTCATTCTCTCCTCATTATCAACCAAAAAGGATGCGAATTGGGACAACTCAGCAAACTTAGTCTCGTACTACAACATGGTCATATTATTTTGCTCCAACTTGATAAACTCCACCTCCTTCATGTGGTGAATACTTTTGGGAAAGTACTTGTCGTTGAACAGCTCTTGGAACTTCTCTCAAGACATTTTGAGTGCGGCAGGCTGCATACGCTTTACTAATTCCAACTAGTAATCTGCTTCTCCTCTCGATATGAAGGTGGCAAAGGGAACCTTTTGCTCCTCGGAGCATCCCAAGACATCAAATATCTTAGTGATCTGCTTTATCCACGTCTCCCCCTTAAGTGGTTTTGGCTCACCCCAAAACTCCGATGGTCCCAGCTCCTTGAACTGTTTAGCGATGACCATCTGTGAGTTACTAGTGTGTCCACCTGCATTTTAAACAGGAGCCGCTCTCACCTGATGTTGCATGAAACCTTTGAACATCCCATCTTTCATCATTTGATCGGTGTTGTTATTTACCTGAGGATTATTTTCTTTCTGTTGCACATTATCCTGGATATTGATCGTTGGTGACTCAACGGTCTCATGTGCTTCATTGCTTATCTTGACATCTTCAGATGCCATTTTCAAACACTGCCACAAAAAAGGGTTAATTGACATGCCACATATTATCCCTCTACTCTGACCAACCAATTAAATACCAAATAAACTTAGGTAGGTCATACTAGTGAAATAATTCCCCGTCTCTCCCCTCCTACTTCTTATCTCACATCTCATCCAGGGATCATATCCCTAACCTTTGATACCAACTATGACGCCCCCAAAATAGGTATACATCACGCATCTTGGGTCGCCAAATATATGGTACAGAATACAAATACAAACTTAAGTATACAACATAAGCTGAGAGTTTTTACATGAATATTGTCTTCTAGAAAATATCCAAACTCAAATGGAGTCCTCATTACATTTATTGGCACACTATTTTATAGAATAGTGAGGACTACTATAACACCATCTCGGGCCATCACTCTGTTCCCCGACTAGTTTCGGCTACATTCTCATTTCCTTGGAAGTAAAAGGGTGAGCTCAACTAGCCCAGTAAGAAATATTATAACTAAGATAATGCAGAATAAGTTTTCATTAGCCTTCAAAAATGTTAAACAGATAGAATATAATAGACAGCAAGTTTAACTGCAGCGGAACAAGCAATCCATTAGAAGATTCAAGCAGAGCATGATATCTACTATCTTCTATGATTTAAAAAGTTTATCATTAACTTTATTGCTGGGACTCAACTTAATAAATAGATCACATCATCGAATCATCCCTGCACTACGGGCTAATGATATTCATTAGTATCACATCCACAAAATATTCTTGCACTACGGGCCAAGAATTATTCGTGTAATAAGCAATGATCATGACTATACCGAAATATCCCTGTTCATAATCATACCAATCAACAGTCCATCTATGCACGTAAGCCAAAGATGACTTTTATCACAATATAAGCATGAGGATGATGACAATGATATAAGAATTCAATTAAAAGAAAGTAAAGGATAAATTTTTAAAGATTTATAATTTAATTTATCGAGAATTCAATAATGTCCAAATTTTAAACATGATACTGCATTATGGAGTAAAATTCAAGAATAATATCCATGTATAAAAAATAATTTGGACAGAGAAAAGAAATAAATTTTTCGGTGAATAGTACCCTATGAATAGTACTTCGAGAATAGTATCTAAGGAATAATACCCCAACATGAAAAGTGCCCCAAATACCTGAATGAACAATATTTGAGTAAATAGTAATTGGGTGAATAGTAACTCGTGAATAGTAACTTATGAATAGTACTCCGGCATGAAAAGTGCCCCGAATACCCGAGTGAATAATATTATAGTGAATGGTAACCGGGTGAATAGTAACTCATGAATAGTACCCTGTGAATAATACTTCAGGTGAAAATATTGATATTTAATAAGAAAGTTCATATCAATATTCCAATAAAATGATACTGGATGAAGCGCAAAACTCAAGGATATTCCACTAATTTCAAGGATTATAGAAGCAATACTTACCATAGTAAGTTTAAATTTAAGAATATGAAAAGAATTAACATACGAAAACTACAAATGGATTTTCACCTGTCATACGGTACGTAATCCGTGTAGAAAGGTTATTCTGACATACTAAAGGATGAATACGAAAAATAGTATTCCTTATGAATACGAAATAAATAATACCCCTTACGAATACAACAAATAATATCCCTTACCTTAGTAGAAAGCTGAATACTGCAAAAGTGAAGTAGCAGAATACTCTTCTTCTTGCTCTCTATAGTTTCTCTTGTGAATCTCAGTGAATTGGTGAGAATGAAAGAAGAATTAAGCTTCTATTTATAGGAGAATGGACTAAATAGTAACAAATTCATGAATGATCCAGATTGATTCACTATTAGAACGGACGGTCCATATTGATTACTATTAGAACCACAACCGACGGTCCAGATTAATTTACTTTTAGAACCACCACTGACGGTCCAGATTGATTTACTTTTAAAACCACCTCTGACGGTCCAAATTGATTTACTTTTAAAACCACCACCGACGGTCCAGATTGATTTACTTTTAAAACCACCATCAATGGTCCAGATTGATTTACTATTAAAACCATCATCAATGATCCAGATTGATTTACTATTAAAACCACCATCAATGGTCCAGATTGATTTACTATTAAAACCAACATCAATGGTCCAGATTGATTTAACTTATTACACTGTAGTACCCCTAAAGTTTTCCAAGTTTGCATTATTCCCCTCTAAATTTTATAATTCACTTATTTTCAATAAACACATTCTTAACACTTTAATAATTATTCATCATTAATATTATAACTCACAATATTTAACAACCAGATCGTTTCCAAGAAAGAGGGGACTTTCCAATAAGGATTTCTCCCAATTGGCGCGCAATTAGGTGACCAAACCTCTCCTCGACAGAACTTTTTAGACATTGTCAATATTACAAATAATAATATGAATAACTTTGTTGTCTCAATTATGGATTTAATAATATAAAATATTATGCAGATGATAATGTGACAATAATTGAATCAAATAACGTGAGATACTATACAACAATTACTGTAGTAATAATTGAGGATAACTGAGTGACTTCTCACGTAAGCATCAATAAGCAATACAGTGTGCTACTATGCAACTACGCGTATTACTGTACTTTTACCACCGGGTAGTTCAACATTTTAACGGTAAAACTTTCGCTGTTATTTTTATAAAAAGATATTTCTGTCAATTTTTAACTACGACAATACTTCTGTTGTGGGGTCCACCAATGATTGTGTCGTTGAACGATTATTTCCTGACAAAAGGAATATTGCCCGACCAAACGAATATTCTCCGACACAACGAATATTTTATATCAACTTGCTTACTTTGCAAAAATTTTAACATATCACCCTTAACTTTAACCTTTTAGCAATTAAACCATTTACTAAATAAAATAATAATTATAAGAAAATTGAATACTTTCATTTAAAAAAATTTGGGTTCTTACAATCTCCCATCCTTATGAAATTTTGCCCTTGAAATTTACGTACTTACCTGATATGCCGAAGAGATGAGGACACCTCGTTAGATTCTAACTCTTGAGGTATAGCCTTGGAGCATAGAATATGATCCTTATTATCCAAGATTTGAACATGTACCTCTTCATACGTTAAATCTTCCACTATCTCGTCCGGTTCTAATTCAATAATGTGGTTCGGGTCGTCCACATATTTACGTAACATCGATACGTGAAAAACGTTATGAACACGCGATATACTTGGTGGTAAAGCAAGTTTATAGGCCACAGTAACTACTCGATCGAGGATTTCAAATAGACCAATAAAATCGAGGGTTGAGATTTTCTCTCTTCGTTGACCCTTGCTTCTAGAATAACTTCTTCTTGAACCTTCTTCTTTATAGTTATCTGCTTCGGGTTTGTAGCTTGATCGACTTTAAATTTATCGATTAAAGTCGGTATTTTAAGACCCCAACTTATTATAAATGAAATTGAATTTCCTTTATTTATTATTTTGAAATAGTAAGGGTTGATTTGATTAATGTGGTTAGTTATGGGTAAAATGCGTAAATATTTCAAATAAGCAAGTGGTTAAAAAATATTCATTGTTGTCGGAAAATATTCTTTTGGTCATGGAATATTCTTACTGTCAGGGAATATTCGTACGACGGCGCAGCCTTGTGTGGACCCTATAACGAAAAGCGATTGGATGAAGAAAACGATAAGTATAAGTTGTTTATAAATAACAGCGTAGTTGTTACCGTTAATACTGTTAGAATACTCGGTGGTTAAAACACAATAGCACACGGTATTGCACCAATTATTGATTCTTACGTAAGATGGCACTACTCAATAATTTTTACAGTAATTACTGTTCAATATTTTATTTTATTGATTCAATAATTACTACGTTGATATTTTATATTATTATTATTATTTCAATAATTATCACTACACATTATTTTCTATTATCGGAGCAATAATTCATATTATCTGAATAATATTATTAGATAACATTATTGGCAATATCTAGAAAGTTCTGTCTAAGAAGAGGTTTGGTCACCTAATTGCGCGCCAGTAAGGAGAAATCCTTATTGGAAATCCCCCTCTTTCTCGGGAACGGTCTGGTTGTCGAAATTGTCATTCTGTAATATTATTTGTGAATAATTAATTATTGATTTATATGATAAGGAAAATATTCATTTTATGTGGATTTAGATGGAGAAAATTTTTAATGTGACAATTGTTGAAAATAAATATTTTATCTTTTTCTAATAAAATAATTCATTTTAATATATTATTATATTATAATAATATAATAATAGTGATATTTTTACAATGAATGTGGGATATATGAGTATATGAGGAGTAAGAGTATTTTTGTTATTAAAAATATTTAAAACATGTTTTTCATGTTTGTGGACTCCATTTCTTGACTGAAATTTGATTATAGCCTGTAAAATCGTCCTTATGTGGATTTTGATCAATTTCTGTTTGGAATTTGGAAAAACTTAAAATTACAAAGTCGTAGAGAATTGAATTTCCTATAGAATGGACATAAGATTCAAATTTTTCTGATAAAAGGGCTATTTATTATGAATTATTGAAGTTCCGAAACAATTAATTTTTGAAGTTTTAAATATATATTTTTAATAAAAACATTTTTTTTCATTTTTTGGGCCCCACAAACATGTGCAAAGTGCTGAATTCAGTTGGTAAAAGTGGGCGTAGGAAATTTATATAAATATATTAATATTTTATTAAATTTTCTGCTTTGGTGTTTTAAGCATTTTCCTATAAATAGGGAGCTTAGGTTAGAATTGAAAATCACACTAGAAACTGAAATCTTTTCTCTCTATATTATCAAGCGTATTCTTGTGAGTATTTTGATACTTTGAGTGTTGCTATACGGTGCAAGTTCCTTCAACACTATATCAAGTATTCCAGTCAGAAGTACTGTCTTTCTGAGGTAAGGGATATTATTTTTTTTTAAAATGATATTATTTCTTTCAATATCATTATGCCGAAATATTGGTAAGATTTTTCTTGTGAAATTCTTGTATTTTAGTGTCTGGGTTACTATTCACGTATACGACACTATTCACGAATACGGCACTATTCACAGAAAAATTAAATTTTCATTTTTCGTCCAAAATATCTATTATGGATACTAGCTTTGATTATATCCATGTTTTGATCATTCTTGAATTTTACTCCACTATGGTTATTTATGAAGTATTTTTGAACTTGGATTGTTTAAAGTACAAATCCTTAATATTTGTTCTTTTGTTTCACTGGATTCGTTTTCTTTAAAATATTTTTCATCATCCTCAGTCCTAAATGATGATATAATTGAATATCTTTGGCCTGTAGTGCAAAGATGAATGATTTTTGATGAATATCTTTGGCCCGTAGTGCAAAGATGAACAGGTGTTGAGATGAACATGACCAACTGATGAATATCATTGGCCTGTTGTGCAAAGATGAATATTTGTTTCAAGATATTTATTGATTGATGTTACAGGGATAAAATATTAATGATAAACTTTTAAATTCATAGAAGAAATTAGATTTCATTCTCTACGTAACTCTTCTAATGAATTGTTATTTTTGCTGCAAATATTGATTTAAAACTTGTTGTCTATTGTATTCTATCAGATTTTTCCCTGTTGAGGACTAACGATAATTTGTTCTATATTATCTTAGTCATAATATTCTTTACTGGGCTAGTTGAGCTCACCCTTTTTCCTTTTTGTTCCATTTTTCTTCTTAGGAGGCGAGAATGTAGCGAGTACTAGTCGGGGTATGGAATGATGGTTCTAGAAATTGTTTTAGTAGTCCTCACTATTTTTATAAAATAATGTATCAATAATTATAATGAGGACTTATTTGGGTGAGGATATTGAATAGAAGACAATATTTGTATTTAAACTCACAGTTTAAGTGTTGTCATATTTTGCACGACAATTGTATTAATAAAGTTGTAGTTGTTTCTATACCATGTATTTGACAACTTCGAATGGGTGATGTATACCTATTTTGGGGGCGTCACAGGTTTGAATTGTATATTTGCCATCATCACGTAGGTTCTTGGAGTCTTTAACTCTATCTCCATCTTTTGTAAGTCGTACGAGATGAGTCTTTGTGTTAACAACGTCACACTCATAACCGCATACGATCTTCTAGTCAACTCGTCACCTACCACGTTCGCTCTTCCACTATGATATTGAATTGTATGGTCGTAATCTTCAACAGCTCGACCCAACGTCTTCGGCGCATGTTACGTTCGTTTTGGGTGAAAAAAATATTTGAGGGTTTTTTATCGGGTTCAAGGTCGATACAAAATTCGATTTTACTCTCTGGGGGTAGGTCAGGAAGTTCTTCGGGAAATACGTCAGGAAATCTATTAACAATAGAAATATCATTCAACCTTTACGTATTTTTGTATAAATCCGTGACATGGCTAAGAAAGTTTGACATCCGTTTTTCAATAAACGAATAGATTTATGGCTTAATATGATAGTGATTAACTTTAGTGGTTTGGTTACTTGAATTCGCATAATAGGTTGGTTAGGAATATGAAAGCTAACAACCTTACAAAAATAATCAATTTTAACATGATGAGTAGTTAACCAGTCGATTCCTAAAATTAGATCAAATGCAAGTATTTTCAAAGAGATAAGATCGACATGTAATGTGAAAGTGTCGATTTGAATCAAACAAGAATGGGTAGAACCGGTATCAAATAAGGTATAAGCTTCACAAAAGTTTATGATTAGCTTAACCGTGGTCACCTCGTTCGGATTCCTCACTTTTTGGGAGGTTACGACAAACGCTCTCCCTTGAACTACCGATTTTATCTTGTCTGGGACGGGCTTTGACGCCTCCATCCCAGCTGGACTTGACTTTGGTGCACGACAAAATCGGGCTAGGTGATCTTCCCTTCCACAATTATAACATGCTTTGGACTGGTGTGTACAGTTTGGACTGATGTGTCCCTCCCCTTCGCATTTGTAACATACGACCGACGACCGTTCTCCTTCCTTAACAGCAGAGGTTGATGCTGGCGTCTTTCCATTATTATTGAATCTCCTCTTCTTGAAATTTTCACTTCTATTATCTTGGCCATAATTACCACCGGAGTGGTTACCATTTCTTGCATGTTGATTCCCTCCACGTTTGTTGTCACCGCTTCGATGACTACTACCACTGGTATTATCGACTTGCTGGCTGCTCTCTATTGGTTGGGTTGACTCATTATCGCGCTCCAATAACTGAGCCCTATTTACAACATCTAAATACAAACACAGTTTGTGAGAAATGAGGTATTGACGTATCTCGGGTCTCAAACCTCGTAGAAACATTCACGTCATTCTCTCCTCATTATCAACCAAATGGGATGCGAACCGGGACAATTAGGCAAACTTAGCCTCGTACTGCGACACAGTCATTCTGTTTTGCTCCAACTTGATAAACTCCACCTCCTTCATATGACGAATACTTTCGGGAAAGTACTTGTCGTTGAACATCTCTTGCAACTTCTCCCAAGACATTTTGAGTACGTCAGGCTGGGTACGCTTTACTGATTCCCACCAGTAATCTGCTTCTTCTCTCGACATGAAGGTGGAAAAGGGAACCTTTTGCTCCTCAGAGCATGTGATGCCCCCAAAATAGGTATACATCACCCATCTTGGGTCACCAGATACATGGTACTGAATACAAATACAAACGAATTAAACAACAATCGTGTAAAATACGACAAAACATATGCTGTGAGGTTTAATACAAATATTGTCATCTAGACAATATCCACACTCAAAATAAGTCCTCAATACATTTATTAACACACTATTTCATAGAATAGTGAGGACTACTAATGCTATCCTCTGGACCATCACTCTATTCCATCACTCTGTTCCTGAAGAGAACAGTGAAAAAAGGGTGAGCTCAACTAGCCCAGTAAGAAATATTATGACGAAGATAATGTAGGATAAATTATCATTAGCCTTCAACAATGTTAAATTGATAAAATACAATAGACATCAAGTTTAACTGCAGCGGAATAAGTAATCCATTAAAGAGTCAAGTAGAGAATAAAATCTAGTATCTTTTATGATTTAAAACGTTTCTTCATCACTTTTATCACTGAGACTCAGCTTAATAAATAATCAACATCATCCCTGCACTATGGCCAAAGATATTCATTAGGGTCACGACCACAAATTATCCATGCACTACGGGCCAAGGATATTCATGTATTCATCAATGGTCATGTTCATGCCAAAAATGTCCATCAATGCACTATGGGTCAATGAAGACTTTTACGACATCATTTGTAACATTACGGTCATGATTATACCAAATAATTCCTGGTCATAATCATACCAAGTCCATCTATGCACTACAAGCCACAGATGACTTTAAAAATATAAACATGAGGATGATGACAATGATATATGAATTCAATAAAATAAGTTCAAGAATTAGTTTATCCAAAAACTAATAACGTCCAAATTGTCAACATGATACTTCTTTGTAGAGTAAAATTCAAGAATGCTCAGAAGAATATTTCAATGAAAAGATACTGGATGAAGCGCAAATATCAAGGATATTTCACTAATTTCATGGAGTATAAAAGTCAAAACTTTAACCAACTGAGTATAAATAAGAATGGAATAACAAAGGAAATCACCAGGCATGTGATAGATCGCACAGGCAGGTTATTCCAATAGAATAATAAATACGGAACTAGGTCCGGCATAAAACGCACAGACAGGATATTCCAACAGAATAATAAAGACGGAACTAGGTCCGGCGTAAAACGCACATACAGGATATTCCAACCGAATAATAAAGACGGAACCAGGATATCGAAGTAGTGAAGTAGCAGAAAACTCTTATTCTTTCTCTATATAATTTTTCTCTCTAGAGTTTCAGTGAATTCGTAAGAAATAATGAAAGAATGGGCTTCTATTTATAGAATAATGGATTGAATAGTAACTAATTAATGAACGGTCCAGATTGATTTACTTTTAAACAGACGGTCCATACTGATTCACTATTAAAACTTTAAACCAGTGATCCATATTGATTTACTATTAAAACTTTAAACCAGCAATCAATATTTATTTACTATTATAAATTTAACCAACGGTCTAAAAAATTAGCACATCTCCTCATGGAATAATATTATACCCAAAAATAATTTGGACCGAAAAGAAATATATTGTTCGGGTGAATAGTACCACATGAATAGTAACTAATGAATAGTACTCCGACACAAAAAGTGTCCCGAATACCCGTTTGAACAATATAACCTTCAAACATCAATTATCATCGTAATAGATGTCGATTTCTACTAACACAAATAATCCCAACACAATGAAACTATCAAATTCATCTTTAATCAACACGAACTTATTCATCATTAATATTATAACTCGCAATATTTAACAACCAAGTTGTTCCCAGGAAAGAGGGGACTTTCCAATAAGGATTTCTCCCTATTGGCGTGTAATTAGGTAACCAAACCTCTCCTTGACAGAACTTCTAGACATTATAAATATTGCAATTTAATAATATGAATAACTTTATCGTCTCAATTATTGATTTAATAATATAACATATAATGCAGATGATACTGTGATAGTAATCGAATCAATAATATGAGAGATATGATGCAGCAATAATTGAGTATAACTGAGTGACTTCTCACATAAGCATCAATAATCAATACCGTGTGCTACTATGCAACCACGCGTATTACTGTACTTTTACTACCGGGTAGTTCAACAGTTTTAACAGTAACACCTCTGTCGTTATTTTTGTAAAATATTTTTGTCATTTTCTCAATCCGACAATAATTCCGTTGCAGGGTCCACCAATGATTGTGTCGTTGTAAGAATATTCCCTGCTAAAACGAATATTCCTCGACCAATCGAATATTATATAACAACTTGCATACTTTGCAAAATTTATAAATATTACCCACAACTATAACATTATATCAAATTTATTTCATAATATTCAAAAATAATATTCATAGAAAAAAAATCATCTTTATTCATAAAATTTGGGGTCTTACAACCTCCCTTTCTTATGAAATTTTGCCCTCGAAATTAGGGTACGTACCTGGTATGTCGAAGAGGTAGGGATACCTTGATTTCATTTCAGATTCTAACTCCCGGGTCATTTCCTCAACATCGTGGTTCCTCCACAAAACTTTGAGGTATAACCTTGGAACGTATAATATGCTCCTTCTTATCCAGGATTTTAACAGGAACCTCCTCATACGTTAAATCTTCTTCTATTTCGTCCGGTTCTAACTCAATAATGTGGTTCGGGTCTTTCACATATTTACGTAACATAGATATATGAAAAAAGTTATGAACACGAGACATACTTGGCGGTAAAACGAGTCTATACGCCACAGTTCCTACTCGATCGAGGATTAAAAATGGGCCAATGAATCGAGGATTGAGCTTTCCTCTCTTTCCAAATATCGTAACTCCTTTCCATGGAGCAACACGTAAAAACACATGATCTCCAATATCGAATTCCACGTCCTTTCGATGAAGATCAACATAACTATTTTGTCGATCTTGTGAGATTTTTATACGTTGTCGGATCGTTTGAATCTTTTCCATAGTCATACGTACCAACTCACGTCCCAACAATGTTGCTTCACCCACCTCATCCCAGCATACTGGAGAACGACATTTTCTTCCATACAACGCCTCAAATGGAGCCATGCCAATACTTGTTTGATAATTGTTGTTGTAGGAAAACTCCACTAATGGTAAGAACTTGTCCCAACTTCCTTTAAAGTCAAGGACACAAAGTCTTAATAAATCTTCCAGAGTTTAAATAGTCCTCTCTAATTGTCCGTCCATCTGAGGATGATATGCCGAACTAAATCGTAAATCCGTGCCCATAGCTATTTGCAAACTAAACCAAAATCTTGAAGTGAATCTTGGGTCTCGATCAGAAACTATGGATACTGGCATACCATGTAATCTTATAATCTCTTTTATGTACATAATAACAAGACGTTCAAGTGTATAAGTTTCTCATATTGGTAAGAAATGAGCAGACTTGGTCAATCTATCAACAATGACCCAAATCGCATCTATGCCTTGAGAAACCTTGGGAAGACCAGTAACAAAATCTATGGTAATGTGCTCCCACTTCCATTTTGGAATTTTAAGTGGTTGCAATGGACCTTTTGGCACTTGATGCTCCGTCTTGACTCGTTGACAAGTTAGACACCTTAAGATAAACAATGCTATCTCTCTCTTCATATTGCTCCACCAAAATGTATGACGAAGATCACGATACATTTTGGTACTCCCAGGATGGATTGCAAATGGTGTGTTGTGTGCCTCCATCATAATTCTATACTTTAAATCAGGGTCGTTAGGAACAAAAAGTCTGGAGTTGACTCGAAGTATTCCTTCTTCATCAATTCTTTCTTCCGGCATAGCACCTTCTTGCACTTTCTTCCTCATACGCATCAGCTCCAGGTCTGTAGCTTAAACATCTTTAACTTTATCAATTAAAGTCAGTTCTACTCGTATATTTGCCATTATCACATGGGTTCCTGGAGTCTTTAACTCTATCTCCATCCTTTGCAAGTCACACAAAATGGGCCTTTACATTGACAATATCGCACTCGTACCCGCATATGATCTTCTACTCAATGCGTCAGCTACCACATTTGCTTTTCCAGGATGGTATTGGATGGTATGTTCATAATCTTTCAACAGTTCAAGCTAACGTAACTGTCACATGTTGAGTTCCTTTTGAGTGAAGAAATATTTAAGGCTTTTTTGATCCGTAAAGATCTCCACTTTCTCCCCATACAAGTAATGCCTCCAAATCTTTAGTGCAAAAACGACTGCTACCAACTCTAGACCATGAGTAGGATAATTTCTCTTATATTCTTTGAGTTGTCGTGAGGCATAGGCTATGAATTTCCCATGTTTCATGAGAACACTTCCTAACCCTTTGCCCAAAGCATCACTGTAGATGACAAATCCCTCCGAGCCAGATGTTATTGTCAAAACAGGTGCTGAAATGAGTCTCCTCTTTAGTTCTTGAAAACACTTCTCACATTTCTCTTTCTAAATGAATTTTGTATCTTTTTGAGTCAGCTGAGTTAATGGAGTAGCGATTCGAGAAAACCCTTCTACGAATCTCCGATAATAACCAGCTAAGCCGAGAAAGCTACGTACTTCGGTCACTGATTTAGGTTGCTCCCAGCTTTGAATAGCTTCAATCTTTGCTGAATCAACAGATATTCCATGACTTGATACTACGTTCCCAAGGAATGCTACTTCCTCAAGCCAGAACTCGCATTTCTTCAACTTGGCATAAAGCTTATATTCATGAAGCTTTTGTAGTATCAGCCTCAAGTGTTGCTCATGATCTTCACGGCTTTTGGAATAAATAAAGATGTCATCAATAAAGACGACCACAAAGTGATCCAAATATTCCTTGAATACTCGGTTCATCATATCCATGAAGGCAGCAGGAGCATTAATTAATCCAAAAGCCATGACTAGGTATTCATAATGCCCGTACCGAGTTCTGAAAGCTGCCTTTGGAATGTCATCGGTTCTAATCTTCTATTGGTGATATCCGGAATGAAGATCAATCTTTAAAAAGAATTTGGCGCCTTACAACTGGTCAAACAAGTCATCAATACGTGGCAACGGATATCTATTTTTGATGGTGACATGGTTCAACTCCCGATAATCAATACAAAGTCGCATACTCCCATCTTTCTTTTTCATGAATAGAATAGGAGCACCCCCAAAGAGACGTACTAGGTCGAATGATACCGATGTCTAACAATTCCTGCAGCTGGGTCTTTAACTCCTGAATTTTAATAGGAGCCATTCGATATGGGGCTTTGGAAATAGGTTTTGTACCGGGTTCAAGGTCGATACAAAAGTCAATTTCACGCTCTGGGGTAGGCCAGGAAGTTCTTTAGGGAATACGTCTGGAAATTCATTAACAATAGAAATATCATTCAAAATTGACGTATTTTTATTTAGATCCGTAACATGAGTTAAGAAAGCTTGACATCCATTTTTTAATAAATGAATAGCTTTATGGCTTGAGATGACAGTGATTGATTTTAATGGTTTGGTTGTTTGAATTCGCATAATAGGTTGGTTAGGAATATGAAAGCTAACAACCTTACGAAAACAATCAATTTTTGCATGATGAGTAGTTAACCAATCAATCCCTAGAATTATGTCAAATGCAAGTATTTTCAATGAAATAAGATCAACACATAATGTGAGGGTACCAATTTGAACCAAACAAGACTTATAAATAGTGGATGTGATGAAGGTTTCTCCCAACGGAGTTTCAATAGCTAAGTCAAAGTCCAATTTCTCTGGAGTCAATTTTAAACGTTGAGCGCAAGTAGGAGAAATAAAAGAATGGGTAGAACCGGTATCAAATAAGGTATAAACTTCGCTAGAGTTTATGATAAGCTTACCCATGATGACCTCGTTTGGGTTCTTTTCTTTTTGGGAGGTCACGACAAACGCTCTCCCTTGCACTACCGGTTTTGACTTTTCTGGGACGGACATTAGTGCCTCCATCCTAGCTGAACTTGTCTTCAGTGAATGACAAAATTGGGCTAGGTGACCTTCTCTTCCACAATTATAACATGCTTTGGATGACATCGCGCAGTTTGGACTGATAAGTCCCTCCCCTCCGCATTTGAAATATATGATAGGTGGTTGTTTTCCTTCCTTAACAACAGGGTGCTGGTGATGACTTCTTTCCATCATTGTTGAATCTCCTTTTCTTGAAATATCCATTCTTATTGTTTTGACCCTGATTACCACCGAAGTGGTTACCATTTCTGGCCTGTTGATTCCCTCCACGCTTGTTGTCACCGCTTCGATGATTGCTCTCACTAGTATTACCATTTTGTCGGCTGCTATCTTTTGGTTGGGTTGACTCATTATCACGCTCCAATAACTGAGCCCTATTAACAACATCTGAATACAAACACAGTTTATGAGAGATAAGATATTGACGTATCTCAGGTTTCAAACCTCTTAAAAATATTCGCGTCATTCTCTCCTTATTATCAACCAAATGACACGCAAATCGGGACAACTCAGCAAACTTGGCTTCGTACTGCGACACGGTCATATTGTTTTGCTCCGGTTTAATGAACTCTACCTCTTTCATGTGACGAATACTTTCGGGAAAGTACTTATCATTGAACAGTTCTTGGAACTTCTCCCAAGACATCTTCAGTGCGGCAGGTTGAGTACGCTTTATAGATTCCCACCAGTAATCTGCCTCTGCATGTAACATGAAGGTGGCAAAGGGAACCTTTTGCTCCTCGGAGCAACCCAAGACATCAAATATCTTGTTGATTTGCTTTATCCATGTCTCCGCCTTAAATGGTTTTGGCTCTCCAAAAAACTCCGGTGGTCCCAGCTCCTTGAACTGTTTGGCAATGACCGTCCGAGAGTTGCCAGTGTTTCCTCCTGCATTTTGGACAGGAGCCGCTCTCGTCTGATGTTGCATAAATTGCATGAAGCCTCGGAACATTTCGTCGCTCATCATTTGGTCAGTGTTGTTGTTTGCATGAGGATTGTCGCCTTCCTGATGCACATTGTCCTGATTATTGATCTGTGGAGACTCAACAGTCTCCTGTGCTCCATTAATGTTCTCAACATTCTCGGATGCCATTTTCAAATACTGCCACAAAACAAGGGTTAATTAACATGTCACATATTATCCCTATACTCTGACCAACCAATTAAATAACAAATAAACTTAGGTAGGTCATACTAGCGAAGGAATTCCCCGTCTCTCCCTTCCTAGTTCTTATCTCACATCTTAGACAGGGATCATATCCCTAAGATTTGATACCAACTGTGACACCCCCAAAATAGGTATACATCACCCATCTTGGGTCGCCAGATACATGGTACTGAATACAAATACAAACTAATTATACAACAGTCGTGTAAAATACGACAAAACATATGCTGTGAGTTTTAATACAAATATTGTCATCTAGACAATATCCACACTCAAAATAAGTCCTCAATACATTTATTAACACACTATTTCATAGAATAGTGAGGACTACTAATGTTATCCTCTGGACCATCACTCCATTCCCTGACTAGTCCCTGCTAAGTTCTCATTTTCTGAAGAGAACAATGGAAGAAAGGGTGACCTCAACTAGCCCAGTAAGAAATATTATGACTAAGATAATGCAGGATAAATTATCATTAGCCTTCAACAATGTTAAACTGATAAAATACAATAGACATCAAGTTTAACTGCAGCGGAATAAGCAATTCATTAAAAGAGTCAAGTAGAGAATAAAATCTACTATCTTTTATGATTTAAATTGTTTCTTCGTCACTTTTATCGTTGAGACTCAGCTTAATAAATAATCCACATCATCCCTGCACTACAGCCAAGGATATTCATTAGGGTCACGACCACAAATTATCCATGCACTACGGGCCTAGGTATATTCGTGTATTCATCAATGGTCATGATCATGCCAACAACTGTCCATCAATGGACTACGGGCCAATGAGGAATTTTACCACATCATTTGTAACATTACGATCATGATTATACCGAATAATCCCTGGTCATAATCATACAAAGTCCATCTATGCACTACAAGCCACAGATGACTTTCAAAAATATAAACATGAGGATGATGACAATGATATATGAATTCAATAAAACAAGTTCAAGAATTAGTTTATCCAAAAACTAATAACGTCCAAATTATCAACATGATACTTCTTTGTAGAGTAAAATTCAAGAATGCTCAGAAGAATATTTCCATGAAAAGATACTGGATGAAGCGCAAATATCAAGGATATTCCACTAATTTCATGGAGTATAGAAGTTAAAACTTTAACCAACTGAGTATAAATAAGAATGGAATAACAAAAGAAATCACCAGGCATGTGATAAATCGCACAGGCAGGTTATTCCAACAGAATAATAAATTTGAAACCAGGTCCGGCGTAAAACACACAGACAGGATATTCCAACAGAATAATAAAGACGGAACTAGGTCTGGCGTAAAACGCACAGACGGGATATTCTAACAGAATAATAAAGACGGAACCAGGTTTGGCGTAAAACGCACATACAAGATATTCCAACAGAATAATAAAGACGGAACTAGGTCCGCTGTACAACGCACAGACAGGATATTCCAACAGAATAATAAAGAATGGAATAACATAAGAATTTCACCAAGTATAGGGTAGCCCACGTATACAGGTTATTCCAACAGAATAATAAATAATGGAATAACAGAAGAATTTCACCAAGTATAGGGTAGCCCGAGTATACATGTTATTCCAACAGAATAATAAAGAATGGAATAACAGAAGTTCTCTTCATGAATACAAAAGAAATAATACCCTTTACCGTTAAAGAAACTGGATATCGAAGTAGTGAAGTAGCAGAAAACTCTTCTTCTTTCTCTCTATAATTTCTCTCTCTAGAGTTTCAGTGAATTCGTAAGAAATAATGAAGTAATGAACTTCTATTTATAGAAGAATGGATTGAATAGTAACTAATTCATGAACGATCCAGATTGATTTACTTTTAAATAGACGGTCCATATTGATTCACTATTAAAACTTTAAATCAACGATCCATATTGATTTACTATTAAAACTTTAAACCAGCGATCCATATTGATTTACTATTATAAATTCAACCAACGGTCAGAAAAATTAGCACATCTCCTCATGGAATAATATTGTACCCAAAAATAATTTGGACCGAAAATAAATATATTGTTTGGGTGAATAGTACACCGTGAATAGTAACTTGTGAATAGTACTTCGACATAAAAAGTGTCCCGAATACCCGTTTGAACAATATAACCTCCAGACATCAATTATCATCAAAATAAATGTCAATTTTTACTAACACAAATAATCTCAACACAATGAAACTATAAAATTTATCTTTAATCAACACGAACTTATTCATCATTAATATTATAACTTACAATATTTAACAACCAGGTTGTTCACAGGAAAGAGGGGGCTTTCCAATAAGGATTTCTCCCTATTGGCGCGCAATTAGGTGACCAAACCTCTCCTTGACAGAACTTCTAGACATTGTAAATATTGCAATTTAATAATATAAATAAGTTTGTCGTCTCAATTATTGATTTAATAATATAACATATAATGCAGATGATACTGTGACAATAATTGAATCAATAATATGAGAGATATGATGCAATAATAATTTAGTATAACTGAGTGACTTTTCACGTAAGCATCAATAATCAATATCGTGTGCTACTATGCAACCACGAATATTACTTTACTTTTACTACCGGGTAGTTCAACAGTTTTAACAGTAATACCTCAGCCGTTATTTTTATAAAATATTTTTGTCGTTTTCTCAATCTGACAATAATTTCGTTGCGGGGTCCATCAATGATTGTGCCGTTGTACGAATATTTTCTGCTAAAACGAATATTCCCCGACCAATAGAATATTATATAACAACTTGCATACTTTGCAAAATTTATAAATATTACCCACAACTATAACATTATATCAAATTCATTCCATAATATTCAAGAAAAATATTCATAGAAAAAAAATCATCTTTATTCATAAAATTTGGGGTCTTACAGAGCATCCCAAGACATCAAATATCTTGGTGATCTGCTTTATCCATGTCTCCGCCTTAAATAGTTTTGGTTCTCCCTAAAACTTCGATGGTCCCAGCTACTTGAACTGTTTAGCGGTGACCATATGTGATTTGTCAGTGTGTCCACCTGCATTTTGATCAAGAGCCACTCTCGTCTGATGTTGCATGAATTGCATGAAACTTTGAACATCCCATCGTTCATCATTTGATTGGTGTTATTGTTTTCCTGACGATTATTGTCTTCCTGTTACACATTATCATGGATATTAATCGTTGGTGACTCAATGGTCTTATGTGCTTCAATGCTTATCTCGACATTTTCAGATGCCATTTTCAAACACTACCACAAAACAAGGGTTAATTGACATGCCACATATTATCCTTATACTCTGACCGACCAATTAAATACCAAATAAACTTAAGTAAGTTATACTAGTGAAGGAATTCCCCGTCTCTCCCCTCCTAGTTCTTGTCTCACATCTCAGCCAGAGATCATATCCCTAAGCTTTAATACCAACTGTGACGCCCCCAAAATAAGTATACATCACCCATCTTGGGTCGCCAAATACATGGTACAGAATACAAATACAAACTTAATTATACAACATGAGCTGAGAGTTTTTACATGAATATTGTCTTCTAGACAATATCCAAACTCAAATGGAGTCCTCATTACATTTATTGGCACACTATTTTATAGAATAGTGAGGAATACTATAACTGTTAGGTTTGTAATATTCATAAACGCAATCAAATTGCATAAAATAAGAGAAAACGTGGAAAATCAGAGTTTTAAAATTTTACAAACCATATACCCGGATCACCCTTTATGCACAATTATTATTTAACGAAAAAGAAAGAATAAGAATCATGCCTTGAAGATTCGAGCTTCCTCGGGTATAAGTTCACCTCCAATCCTTTTCTTATTCAACTTGAATCCACCGGGTTTGGTTCCTTCTTTTGATCAACATTAGCCACCCAAGTGTTTGACCTCTATAGGTGATCCACCAAGGAAGAAGAATGATTCAAGAAGATGGGTATTTGACAAAACCCTAGTTTTTCTATCTCTCATAGAAAAGGGTGTACTCTCCCAACTATTAGAATTACGTCTTCACATGTATTGTGAAAGTGTCAACCACCTCACCCATAATAAGACTCATCTTATTTATAGATGTAGGCAACCCTTCTTAACAATTAAGGAATTGAGTTTTATTTTTATTAATTAAACTCCTTTAATTAATTAGGCTTCTAATCTTATTAGGAATAATTAATTAAAATCTTTTAATTAATTTACCTCCTAATCTTATTAGGAATATATGAGAGTACATTTATTAATTAATTCCCAAACTCCTTTAGGAATTAAATAATAATAATAGTAATAATAATAATAAGACTCCTCTTATTAATTTATATTTAATATTTCTAAAATATTAAATAATAAATATTAAGTTATTTAATTTATTCTATCACCATAGATTAAATTAAATATACTTAACTTATTATTATGATTATGCCATTAACTTCTTAAATAATTATTCTTCCTTTTATGGTGTGACCCTTTAGGTTCTCCATATTAAACCGGTTGTGAATAAATCAATTAGAACAATTCTAATCTTATTTAAATAAATAAATTAAATTATTAATTTATTTAAATAAATATTATTTATTCTACAATAGGGATAAGCCTCCCTAGCGATCAACGACTTTCCAGATAATATAGATTTCAACATTAATCATAAAAGAACCTTTGAGTAAATAGTTACCGTACAATTCAATCCTTCCACCATACAACGTCCCAATTAAATATAAGACATGAAATTACTGTTAAGTCTTATTTTATTTAATTATATATATTTCGACTCTTAAATGCACAACTCCAAATAATGCAAATTAGAAACTCCTTTCTAATTTTATTCTGCCTTGGCCAAGGACTACTGAGTTGTCATTTATCGAATCACATAGGATATTTCTCTTCTTTTACTAGAAGTGATAGATTCTTTATTGATCATACATTATCCCCATGTACAACTTATTATACCCAAGCATACCATTTGATATACCCTAAGGGTTTTAAGGAATAAGTCAAAGTATAACTCATCATACACAAGATACTATGATGATCTCAAGTCCAAGGATCACTTGTGCTACTATCACTACAGGAATTCTTATTGACATGCAAGTAAAACTCCATTAGGTATTTCTTAGCGAGCCACGTTCAGTGAACTTATTCTCTAATAAGCATCTACATACATGCTTTAGTGTCTCCACACGAATGATCATGAGATCAATCATTCTCATCCAATGAACAAGCAACGTATGTACCAATCTATCCGAATTTTCTAATCCCCAATTTAGTAATCCAACGATTGGGAACTATTTTAGTTTTAAGTTTTCTAAGAATTTAGATCTCATTAGAATGATCATCATCATTATTCTAAAAGCATTACTTAAAACTATGGGTTTATCACATATTATAAAATAACAACATGTAGATAATTAAAAGCCTTTAATAAATTAATACTTTTTATTAATAAATGAATAAGATTGTTACAAAGTATATGCTTTATCATCAAACATAATTAGCTTGTGTGCATACTACTTTCAATAACACCATCTCGGTCCATCACTCCGTTCCCCGACTAATTCCTGCTACGTTCTCATTTCCTGAAAAGAACAATGGAAGTAAAAGGGTGAGCTTAACTAGCCCAGTAAGAAATATTATGACTAAGATAATGCAAAATAAGTTATCATTAGCCTTCAACAATGTTAAACTGATAGAATATAATAGACATCAAGTTTAACTGCAGCGGAACAAGCAATTCATTAAAAGAGTCAAGTAAAGCATGATATCTACTATCTTCTATGATTTAAAAAGTTTATCATTAACTTTATTGCTGAGACTCAACTTAATAAATAGATCACATCATCGAATCATCCCCGCACTACGGGCCAAGGATATTCATTAGTATCACGTCCACAAATTATTCTTGCACTACAGGCCAAGAATTATTCGTGTAATCATCAATGGTATGACTATACCGAATTATCCCTGGTCATAATCATACCAATCAACAGTCCATCTATGCACGTAAGCCAAAGATGACTTTCATCACAATATAAGCATGAGGATGATGACAATGATATAAGAATTCAATTAAAAGAAAGTAAAGGATAAATTTTTAAAGATTTATAATTTAATTTATCCAGAATTCAATAATGTCCAAATTTTCAACATGATACTGCTTTATGGAGTAAAATTCAAGAATAATATCCATGTATCAAAAATAATTTATACAGAGAAAAGAAATAAATTTTTTGGTAAATAGTACCCCGTGAATAGTAACCTGTGAATAGTACCCTGTGAAAAGTACTTTGGGAATAGTATCCCGTGAATAGTACCCTGACATGAAAAGTTCCCCAAATACCCGAGTGAACAATATTTGAGTGAATAGTAATCAGGTGAATAGTAACCCGTGAATAGTATCCCGACAAGAAAAGTGGCCTGAATACCCGAGTGAATAATATTATAGTGAATAGTAATCGTGTGAATAGTAACCTGTGAATAGTACCCTATGAATAGTACTTTGGGAAAATATTGATATTTAATAAGAAAGTTCATATCAATATTCCAATAAAATAATACTGGATGAAGCGCAAAACTCAAGGATATTCCACTAATTTCAAGGATTATAGAAGTAATATTTACCATAGTAAGTTTAGATTTAAGAATATGAAAAGAATTAACATACAAAAATTACAAATAGATATTTACCTGTCATACGGTACGTAATCCGCGTAGACAGGTTATTCCGACATACTAAAGGATGAATACGAAAAATAGTATTCCTTATGAATACGAAAAATAGTATTCCTTATGAATACGAAAGAAATAATACCCCTTACGAATACAACAAATAATATCCCTTACCTTAGTAGAAAGCTGGATACTGCAAAAGTGAAGTAGCAGAATAGTCTTCTTCGTGCTCTCTATAGTTTCTCTCTCTATAGTCTCTTGTGAATCTTAGTGAATTGGTGAGAATAAAAGAAGAATTAAGCTTCTATTTATAGGTGAATGAACTAAATAGTAACAAATTCACGAACGGTCCAGATTGATTCACTATTAGAACGGACGGTCTATATTGATTACTATTAAAACCACAACCGACGGTCCAGATTGATTTACTTTTAAAACCACCACCGACGGTCCAGATTAATTTTTATTTAAAACTACCACCGACGGTCCAGATTGATTTACTTTTAAAACCACCACCGATGGTCCAGATTGATTTACTTTTAAAACCACCATCAATGGTACAGATTGATTTACTATTAAAACCACCATCAATGGTCCAGATTGATTTAACTTATTATATTTTAGTACCCCTAAAGTTTTCCAAGTTTGCATTATTTCCCTCTAACTTTTATAATTCACTTATCTTCAATAAACACATTCTTAATACTTTAACAATTATTCATCATTAATATTATAACTCACAATATTTAACAACCAGATCGTTCCCAGGAAAGAGGGGGCTTTCCAATAAGGATTTCTCCCTATTGGCGCGCAATTAGGTGACCAAACCTCTCCTCAATAGAACTTTTTAGACATTGTCAATATTGCAAATAATAATATAAATAACTTTGTTGTCTCAATTATTGATTTAATAATATAAAATATTATGCAGATGATAATCTGACAATAATTGAATCAAATAACGTGAGATACTATGCAACAATTAGCGTAGCAAAAATTGAGTATAATGAGTGACTTCTCACGTAAGCATCAATAATCAATATCGTGTACTACTATGCAACCACGCGTATTACTGTACTTTTACCACCGGGTAGTTCAACAGTTTAACGGTAAAACTTCCTCTGTTATTTTTATAAAAAGATATCATTTTTAAACTACAACAATACTTCCGTTTTGGGGTCAACCAATGATTATGTTGTCGAACAAATATTTCCTGACAAAAAGAATATTTCCCGACCAAATGAATATTCCCCGACACAACGAATATTTTATATCAACTTGCTTACTTTGTAAAAAATTTCACATATCGCCCTTAACTTTAACCTTTTAGCAATTAAACAATTTACTAAATAAAATAATAATTATAAGAAAATTGAATACTTTTATTTAAAAAAATTTGGGGTCTTACAATCTCCCCTCCTTATGAAATTTCGCCCTCGAAATTTACATACGTACCTGGTATGCCGAAGACATTAGGATATCTCGACAGATTCTAACTCTTGAAGAATAACCTTGGAGCGTAGAATATGATCCTTCTTATCCAAGATTTTAACAGGTACCTCTTCATATGTTAAATCTTCCACAATCTCATCCGATTCTAATTCAATAATGTGGTTCGGGTCGTCCACATATTTACGTAACATCGATACATGAAAAACGTTATGGACACGCGACAAACTTGGCGGTAAAGCAAGTCTATAGGCCACAGTTTCTACTCGATCGAGAATTTAAAATAGACCAATAAAATTGAGGGTTGAGATTTCCTCTCTTCATTGACCCTTGCTTCTAGAATAACGTCTTCTTGAACCTTCTTCTTCATATTTATCTGCTCCGAGTCTGTAGCTTGATCGACTTTAACTTTATCGATTAAATTCGGTTTGAATTGTATATTTGCCATCATCACGTAGGTTCTTGGAGTCTTTAACTCTATCTCCATCTTTTGTAAGTCGTACGAAATGGGTCTTTGTGTTAACAACTTCACACTCGTATCCGCAAACGATCTTCTACTCAACTCTTCACCTTCCACGTTTGCTCTTCCACTGTGATATTGAATTGTATGGTCGTAATCTTCAACAGCTCGAGCCATTGTCTTCGGCGCATGTTACGTTCATTTTGGGTGAAAAAAATATTTGAGGGTTTTGTATCGGGTTCAAGGTCGATATAAAATTCGATTTCACGCTCTGGGGGTAGGCCAGGAAGTTCTTCAGAAAATACGTCAGGAATTCTATTAACAATAGAAATATCATTCAACACTGACGTATTTTTGTTTAAATCCGTGACATAGCTAAGAAAGCTTGACATCTGTTTTTTAATAAACGAATAGCTTTATGGCTTGATATGATAGTGATTGAATTTAGTGGTTTGGTTACTTGAATTCGCATAATAGGTTGGTTAGGAATATGAAAGCTAACAACCTTACAAAAATAATCAATTTTAGCATGATGAGTAGTTAATCAGTCGATTCCTAAATCACATCAAATGCAAGTATTTTCAAAGAGATAAGATCGACAGGTAATGTGAAAGTGTCGATTTGAATCAAACAAGACTTATAAATAGAGGATGTAATAAAGGTTTCCCCTAACGGCGTTTCAACAGATAAATCAAAGTCTAATTTCTCCGTAGTCAAATTTAAACATTGAGCGCAAGTAGGAGAAATAAAAGAATGGGTAGAACCGATATCAAATAAGGTATAAGCTTCACAAGAGTTGATGATTAACTTACCCGTGATCACGTCATTCAGATTCCTCACTTTTTGGGAGTTTACGACAAATGCTCTCCCTTGAACTACCGATTTTGTCTTGTCTGGGATGACCTTTGATGCCTCCATCCCAGCTGGACTTGACTTTGGTTCACAACAAAATGGGGCTATATGACCTTCTCTTCCACAATTATAACATGCTTTGGACTGGTGCATACAGTTTGGACTGATGTTTCCCTCCCCTTCATATTTTTAACATACGACCGACGGTCGTTCTCCTTCCTTAACAATAGGAGTTAGTGTTGACGTCTTTCCATCATTATTGAATCTCCTCTTCTTGAAATTTCCACTTCTATTATCTTGGCCATGATTACCACGGGAGTGGTTACCATTTCTTGCATGTTGATTCCCTCCACGTTTGTTGTCACTACTTCGATGACTGCTACCACCTGTATTATCGACTTGTTGGATTCTCTCTCTTGGTTGGGTTGACTCATTATCGCGCTCCAATAACTGAGCCCTATTTACAACATCTGAATAGAAAACAGTTTGTGAGAAATGAGGTATTGACGTATTTCGGGTCTCAAACCTCGTAGAAACATTCGCGTCATTCTCTCCTCATTATCAACCAAATGGGATGCGAACCAGGACAACTCGACAAACTTAGCCTCGTACTGCGACACGGTCATTTTATTTTGCTCCAACTTGATAAACTCCACTTCCTTCATGTGACGAATACTTTCGAGAAAGTACTTGTCGTTGAACAACTCTTGGAACTTCTCCCAAGACATTTTTGAGTGCGGCAGGCTGGGTATGCTTTACTGATTCCCACCAGTAATCTGTTTCTCCTCTCGACATGAAGGTGGAAAAGGGAACCTTTTGCTCCTCGGAGCATCCCAATACATAAAATATCTTAGTGATCTGCTTTATCCACGTCTCCGGCTTAAGTGGTTTTGGCTCTCTCCAAAACTCCGATGGTCCCAACTCCTTGAACTATTTAGCGGTGACCATCTGTGAGTTTTTAGTATGTCCACCTGTATTTTGAACAGGAGCCGCTCTCACCTGATGTTGCATGAATTGCATGAAGCCTTTGAACATCCCATCGTTCATCATTTGATTTGTGTTATTGTTTACCTGAGGATTACTGTCTTTTTGTTGCACATTATCCTGGATATTGATTGTTGGTGACTCAACGGTCTCATGTGCTTCATTGCTTATCTCAACATTTTCAGATGCCATTTTCAAACACTGCCATAAAACAAGGGTTAATTGACATGCCACATATTATCCCTATACTCTGACCGACAAATTAAATACCAAATAAACTTAGGTAGGTTATACTAGCGAAGGAATTCCGCGTCTCTCCCCTCCAAGTTCTTGTCTCATATCTCAGCTAAGGATCATATCCCTAAGCTTTGATACCAACTGTGATGCCTCCAAAATAGGTATACATCACCCATCTTGGGTTGCCAAATACATGTTACAGGATACAAATACAAACTTAATTATACAACATGAGCTGAGAGTGTTTACACGAATATTATCTTCTAAACAATATCCAAACTCAAATGGAGTCCTCATTACATTTATTGGCACACTATTTTATAGAATAGTGAGGACTACTATAACACCATATCGGGTCATCACTCCGTTCCCTGACCAGTTTCGGCTACATTCTCATTTCATGAAGAGAACAATGGAAGTAAAAGGGTGAGCTCAACTAGCCCAGTAAGAAATATTATGACTAAGATAATGCAGAATAAGTTATCATTAGCCTTCAACAATGTTAAACTGATAGAATATAATAGACACCAAGTTTAACTGTAGCGGAACAAGCAATCCATTAGAAGAGTCAAGTAAAGCATGATATCTACTATCTTCTATGATTTAAAAAGTTTATCATTAACTTTATTGTTGGGACTCAGCTTAATAAATAGATCACATCATCAAATTATCCCTGCACTACGGGCCAGGATATTCATTAGTATCATGTCCACAAATTATTCTTGCACTACGGGCCAAGAATTATTCGTGTAATCATCAATGGTCATGACTATACCAAATTATCCTTGGTCATAATCATACCAATCAACAGTCTATCTATGCACGTAAGCCAAAGATGACTTTCATCACAATATAAGCATGAGGATGATGACAATGATATAAGAATTCAATTAAAAGAAAGTAAAGGATAAAATTTTAAAGATTTATAATTTAATTTATCCAGAATTCAATAATGTCCAAATTTTCAACATGATACTGCTTTGTGGAGTAAAATTCAAGAATAATATCCATGTATCAAAAATAATTTGGACAGAAAAGAAATAAATTTTTTGGTGAATAGTACCCCGTGAATAGTACCCTGTGAATAGTACTTCGAGAATTGTATCCTGTGAATAGTATTCCGACATAAAAAGTGCCCCAAATACCCGAGTGAATAATATTTGAGTGAATAGTAATTGGGTGATTAGTAACCCGTGAATAGTAACTCATGAATAGTACCCCGGCATGAAAAGTGCCCCGAATACTCGAGTGAATAATATTGTAGTGAATAGTAACCAGGTGAATAGTACCCTATGAATAGTACTTCGGGTAAAAATATTGATATTTAATAAGAAAGTTCATATCAATATTCCAATAAAATGATACTGGATGAAGCGCAAAACTCAAGAATATTCCACTAATTTCAAGGATTATAGAAACAATACTTACCATAGTAAGTTTAGATTTAAGAATATGAAAAGAATTAACATACAAAAACTGCAAATGGATTTTCACCTGTCATACGGTACGTAATCTGCGTAGACAGGTTATTCTGACATACTAAAGGATGAATACGAAAAAATAGTATTCCTTATAAATACGAAAGAAATATTACCCCTTACGAATACAACAAATAATATCTCTTACCTTAGCAGAAAGCTGGATAATACAAAAGTGAAGTAGCAGAATACTCTTCTTCTTGTTTTCTATAGTTTCTCTCTCTATAGTGTCTCTTGTAAATCTCAGTGAATTAGTGAGAATGAAAGAAGAATTAAGCTTCTATTTATAGGAGAATGGATTAAATAGTAACTAATTTACGAACGGTCCAGATTTATTCACTATTAGAACGGACGGTCTATATTGATTACTATTAAAACCACAACCGACGGTCCAGACTGATTTACTTTTAAAACCACCACCGAAGGTCCAGATTGATTTACTTTTAAAACCACCGCCGACGATCCAGATTGATTTACTTTTAAAACCACCATCAATGGTCCAGATTGATTTAACTTAATACACTTTAGTACCCCAAAAGTTTTCCAAGTTTGCATTATTCCCCTCTAAATTTTATAATTCACTTATTTTCAATAAACACATTCTTAATACTTTAACAATTATTCATCATTAATATTATAACTCACAATATTTAACAACCAAATCGTTCCCAGGAATGAGGGGGCTTTCCAATAAGGATTTCTCCCTATTGGCGCGCAATTAGGTGACCAAACCTCTCCTTGATAAAACTTTTTAGACATTGTCAATATTGCAAATAATAATATAAATAACTTTATTGTCTCAATTATTGATTTAATAATATAAAATATTATGCAGATGATAATCTGATAATAATTGAATCAAATAACATGAGATACTATGCAATAATTACTGTAGCAATAATTGAGTATAACTGAGTGAATTCTCACGTAAGCATCAATAATCAATACCGTGTGCTACTATGTAACCACGCGTATTACTATACTTTTACCATCGGGTAGTTCAACAGTTTAACGGTAAAACTTCCGCTGTTATTTTTATAAAAAGATATTTCTGTCATTTTCTAACTACGACAATACTTCCGTTGTGGGGTCCACCAATGATTGTGTTGTCGAACGAATATTTTCTGACAAAAAGAATATTCCCCGACCAAAAGAAATATTCCCTGACACAACGAATATTTTATATCAACTTGCTTACTTTGCAAAAAAATTCACATATCACCCTTAAATATAACCTTTTTAGCAATTAAACCATTTACTAAATAAAATAATAATTATAAGAAAATTGAATACTTTCATTTAAAAAAAATTGGGTTCATACAATCTCCCCTCCTTATGAAATTTTGCCCTCGAAATTTATGTACGTACTTGATATGCCGAAGAGATGAGGATACCTCGTTAGATTCTAACTCTTGAGGTATAACCTTGGAGCGTAGAATATGATCCTTCTTAAATCTTCATACGTTAAATCTTCCACTATCTCGTCCGGTTCTAATTCAATAATGTAGATCGGGTCATCCACATATTTACGTAACATCGATACGTGAAAAATGTTATGAACACGTGACATAATTGGCGGTAAAGTAAGTCTATAGGCCACAGTTCCTACTCAATCGAGCATTTCAAATAGATTAATAAAATTGAGGGTTGAGATTTCCTCTCTTCGTTGACCCTTGCCTCTAGAATAACGTCTTCTTGAACCTTCTTCTTCATATTTATCTGCTCTGGGTCTGTAGCTTGATCGACTTTAACTTTATCAATTAAATTCAGTTTGAATTGTATGTTTGCCATCATCACGTAGGTTCTTGGAGTCTTTAACTCTATCTCTATTTTTTGTAAGTCGTACGAGATGGGTATTTGTGTTAACAACGTCACACTCGTAACCACTTACGATCTTCTACTCAACTCGTCACCTACCACGTTCTCTCTTCCACTATGATATTGAATTGGTATTAAATGAATAAAATATTGATGATCGATTTTTAAATCATAGAAGATAGTAGACATCATGCTCTACTTGACTCTTCTAATGGATTGTTATTTCCGTTGCAGTTGTTGATCTAAAACTTGTTGTCTATTGTATTTTATCAGATTTTTCTTTGTTAAGGACTAAGGATAATTTATTATGTATTATGTTGGAAGAATGCATATTCTGATTTGATGTTTAAAGTAAATGCTCATGATTATACGTAAAGTCCTTCTAGGAATATATGTACAAGGACTTATTGATAGGTCAAAATTGTTTGGATGATCTAAGCTTTTAATGCTCATCAATGTATAGATAAAGAGATCAAAGATGTTAAGTTGATCTATATCTTGAAATGTAATAGATAGGTTTCAATCAGATTTGCTGTCTAATGAGCTGAGCATAAGTCTGCAGAAGCCACGACAAAATCGTAGAGCATCAAGGATCGTAGTATGACTACCTTGAAGGGCCTCTCCAGAGATCGTAAAGTGGTCCAGATGTTTGCCGAAACCAACTCAGAGATCGTAGAGTGGTCCAGACGTTTGCCAAAGCCAACTTAGAGATCGTAGTGTGCTCTCGGAAACGTAGAGTTTGCAAGACAAGCAAGTGAAGAGTGTAGTGTGCCAGACCTTAAGAGAAATCGTAGTTTTTTCGTTTGGTTGCATCAAGCACCAAGGTGGAAAGACACCACGATAAGAATAATAGAGTATCATCTGGCTGTGCCAGAAGTTGTGGGCCTTGATCATTTGTTCAAAGATAAAATCTTAACAAATGTAGAATGGGTTACAAAAGTTGAAGTAATCATCAATCCCAATGGCATGAAAATATCTTTAGTATGCAACAAAGAGACGTATTAAAGAAGCTAAGGTAAGGACCATGGGACAGAGGAAAACACCTTTTCAGGTGTTAGGTGAGAAAGATATGCAAAAAGTCTCCATCAAAGATCAGAAACGTCAAATGCATTAAATGCTTTAACGGATGGATTCAACGGGCAGATTTCAAAGATCACATATATGCAAGACATCTGCAGATGATTCAACTAAGTAAGCATTAAACAAAAATGAGAAGAACACTCAAAGCTCAACTCTACGATCTGAAAAGAAAAGAAAAGCTTGCTCAGCTACTCAATTCTTTCGAATAAGAGCTTAACGGCAACTGAGTAGCATTACAAGAACTCATCAACTACAAATAAAGTGAAGAAAGAAGTTCCAAGTCAGAAGGACTTGTAGAGTTCTAAAGTGAACTAAGAAGAGCAAAGTCTGCTGGACTTGAAGAGTTCAAGAGTGAACTAAGAAATTCCTAGACTGCTGGTCTAGAAGGAATCTGTGAAATTCAGAAAGTGTAAAAGACATCCTTAGTGGATTTTCTAGTTGAGGAGTAGAAGAGTAGACTAGGAGCTTTAAGTGCTCTGAACCACTTAAAACATGTTGTGTCTATTGCATTCTTGCTATAACTGCTTCACTCTCATTAACTAGTAATTTAAAAAGGGGGATCAAAAAAATCTTAATTCCACTGTGTTTGAATCATTATCAAAACTAACAAAGTAAAACAAGAAAATTTTTAAATATCTATTCAACCCCCCTTTCTAGATAACTATTATGCCTCTGGGAACTAACATATTATCTTAGTCATAATATTCTTTACTGGGCTAGTTGAGCTCACCCTTTTCTTTTATTGTTCTCTTCAGAAAATGAGAATATAACTAGGAATAATTGGGGAAGGGAGTGATGGTCCAAGATGGTTGCGATAGTAATCCTCACTATTCTATAAAATAGTGTGATAATAATTGTAATAAGGATTTTATTTAAGTTTGGATATTGTCTACGAGATAATATTTGTATTAAAATTCACAGCTTATGTTTTGTCGTATTTTATACGATAGTTAATAATTATATAAATGAAGTTTGTATTTAAATTCTGTACCATGTATTTGGCAACTCAGAATGAGTTGTATGGATCTACTTTGGGGGTGTCACAAAATTGTCCTGAGGAACGTGATGTGTGTTTGTGTTCTGTGCCTATATGAATTGTGTCGTTGGGAAAAGTCTAGAGTATCATCTCACATAGTCAATCTGATTTCAATTGAAGTTGAAATCTAGGGTGTTTTCTCCTAGATTTGAGTCGAATCGTAAAACATAAGGTGTCAGGTGTCATCTCTGATGTCTTTTAAGTTGAAATCTAGGGTAACGTACGTCTCCTAGAATTGAGTTAAAATGTAAATAACCTAAGGGTCATCTCCTAAAGTTAAGTCATGGAATCTAGGGTGTCGTCTCTTAGATTCAAGTTGTGAAAGTTGTGACACCCCCAAATCCAGGTACTTCATTCCCACGGGATTTGGTGCTCACTTATCAAAACTATTACATCTAACTACCCATAAATAAAGGATAAAGACATAATTTAAATAACTTAAACAATAATCTTCCCCATTAAAGGGTTACATTAAAATCTCAACATAAATCCCAGGTGATCTAACCTTAAAATTATTACATCAGTTTGCGGAATACATCATATAATAAAACAAGTCTTCTAGCATGAAACATTTAAATTAACTTCATTAATTCTTCATCTCTTAGGCATCTTGCCCTTCCCTTTGCTGGTAAATGGCTCATCGACTCTTTCAACCTTAGCTGCAGTGTTAATTGCAAGAGTGAGCGAACAATTGCTCACTGATATAGAAAGTAGTAATAATAACAACATGAGAAGGAACAACGGATGCTAGCAACAATGAACTTGTTCTGAGAATTAAGAACAGAACACAAGTTCGAAATAAATGTCTGAGAGTCTTAAGACCATGAACTATGTCTCTGGTATATAGGTATTAGTACATTAACCTTAACAGTCATTAGACTATATAGACCCTTCTTAGCGTACTTAGGGGGATCAGCCCTTTGTACCATGTATTGTGCACAAACATTTAAACAATACACGTACAAAAATCCCCTACATTAGGGTTGTTCGTCTCATTTTGAATTTAGAATTTCCGCACTAAAGAAGTTTAGTTTGGAACTAGCTTATCAGTGTTTCTAGAATTTTAGAACACTATTCAATTTCCATCAATAAAGGTTTAACACAAGAATGTGTAACTGTACAAGGCTATCAAAGTCAAAGATAGAATATCAACAATATACATAATTGAATAAACATGGTATACACGAAAAATGCTATATTCACAGGAGTTAGAACAATCTCATTTGAATCAAAGTATTAGAACAATATGTGCTTTGAATAATAATTAAGGAAGTAAAACTCGCTCGATATAACGAATTAGGTTATAAGAGCTTATACAAACCTATTCAAGATAGACTAGGCTTGCTCAATTTTAAGAACTTGTACAATAATAATATAGGAATGGAAACTTGCATTCAATATGAAAAGAATGAAGTTCGAATGCTTGCTCAATGTAAAGAGTTAAGGTTTAGAAACTTGCACAATTATAAAAGTAGAGTTAGAGAACTTGCCTTGTTTGTACGCTACACAAGTGTAAAATAATCTCCAATTATCCTACATATATTATTGAAATCGCAACAACAATTAATCGCATGAATATTAGCTTTAGGGCTTAAACCATCATTTAGGTCATAACCATAACCTATCACCTAGCCACGTAGGTTAATATACTTAACGAATCTGAAATCTCATTACAAGTCAACATAACTTAATCTTTCATCTCTAACTTTTAAAAACATCACACTTGGTTTCATTTTATAACTTACTTAAATCATTATTTCAAATCTTTACACTTTGCATTATAACACATTGGAATCTGTTATTATAATTCATTTAATGTTTTAGTACCCTTTACATGCATGTTAAACTAACCCAAACCCGTTACACACAACCTGCAATTAAGCAGACTTCATTGTCTGTGACAGGCCACTCGTGCGGCCACGCAAGCATTAAACTAGTTAACTGCGCGCCCGCGCGACGCAGCGCGCCCACATGATGCGCGCCAGTGCGAGAGCAGCGCGCCCGCGTGATGTCTCAGCACCAGTTTTTGCAGAAGCTCGAAACAGACTCTGTGTTGGCCATAAAATCCCAATTCTACCGAATTACACTAAATTACAACATCTACACTTTGTCACATTATAGTTACACATACTAAACACTATTCTATATATAAAATATTATATAAACACCATTTTGAAGAATCAAAACCATGGGTTTTCCAAATTTTTCCCATTTTTATACTTTTAACGAATTTGATCGTCACAAACTCGTTTCTTGATCAGTTGTCATGATTTAAACTACGCAACTTTCGTTTCTTAATATATTATCACAATTCACCAATAAATTACAGATTACATCATATACTGAACAAGAAATTTGGTACTTTCTATGGCCATATTATAAGAACACAACACTGTGATTTTTCTTTTCTTTCTCAACCCAATTTCTCATGAATTTGATAACAAATAACATGTTTACATGATAATTAACACAGTTTTTGCAATTCTATATGAACATATATACATCACAATTCACGTGATTTTCAAATTGTATCAAATATACATATATATACAACCAAACTAATAGTAAAAATAGAAATAGTTTATACCTTGAATTTCCTACTAGCAAGATGGTAGAATCCTTCCTCAACCCTTAACAACTCGCAGAGATCACACTCAAGCTCTTGGCAATTCTCTCTGTGTTTTTCTCTCTTCTCTTCTTCCAAGCTCTCTCACAACCCTTTACTGATAACTAGACTTAGAGAAAAATAAGACGTGTAGGAATTATAAACTGACTCCCACTAACGTCAGGTAAGATAAGCCAAAGTTTTACGTCAGTTAAAATATCCCAAAAGTCATAAGGCTACGTTTGGTTACACACTAATTCCTATACTAGATTATTTAAATAATATTTATATTATATAGTTACCACTTGTCACACATGTAACTATTTTAATAACTTAAAATTCTTATTATCATTATACTTATAATTAATAAATAATTATATATATATATATATATCTAATTTAATTAATAAATTAAACACATCACTTTATTTAATTTATTTCCATTAAATTAAACAATTTATTTAGCTTAACTATTTTCTTAAATATTAAGCAATTGATTTAATTTAATTATTTCCTTAAATTAAATTCTTTAAATAAAATTATCATTACTCAATTATTAGTCAATTTAGTTACTAAATTAATTCACCACAATTCATCAATTATTTATTTTCCTCAATAAATAAATTATTTAAAATATTTATTTAATTCAATAAATATTTAAATTAAATTACAAATTTCTCGATCATTACAAAATGTAAATAGCCTAAGGGTCGTCTCTTAAGGTCAATTCGTGGAATCTAGGGTGTTGTCTCCTAGAATTGTCTTAAGTCTTGGTGGGTGATTATTTTGAAAGTAACTTTTGAGTCTCTTTGAACCTATGCACGAAGGATTCAATTCGAATGAAAAGTTTCGTTTAACAAGAAATTTAAAGTCTCCCTTAGAAAAAGCGTTGTTTTCAAACCCTTTGTTAAATAGGAATCAAGACTCTTTATTAATTCCAATTTTAGCCTAGAAGTAATCTAATTGTGGATATTGTCTAGATGACAATATTCTTGTTTAAACTCTCAGCTATGTTTTGTTGTATTTTACACGACAGTTGTATTACTAAGTTTTTATTTGTATTTTATACCATGTATTTGGCGAATCAAGATGGGTGATGTATACCTGTTTTGGGGACGCCACAGTTGGTATCAAATGGATATGATCTTTGGCTGAGATGTGAGACAAGATTTAGGAGGGGAAAAACGGGGAATTCCTTCGCTAGTATGACCTACCTAAGTTTATTTGGTATTTAATTGGTCGGTCAGAGTATAGGGATAATATTTGACATGTCAATTAACCCTTATTTTGAAACTATATTCTAGAATGATATCTGAAATATAGGAGATGAGAAATGAAAAAATCATGATAGAGAGAAAATAATCGGGAAGGTACAATCCAAAAAGAAAGTAAGGTATTCTCATCTCTTCGAACGACCAGGTATGTAAATTTCGAGGGCGGAATTTCATAAGGAGGGGAGCCGAATTTTATTAAATGAAAGTATTCAATTTTCTTATAATTATTCTATTTAGTAAATGGTTAAATTGATAAAAGGTTAAAGTTAAGGGTGATATGTGAAAATGTTTCAAAGTAAGCAAGTTGTCATAAAATAATCAGTGGTAAGAGTATAATAATACGCGTGGTTGCATAGTGGCACACGGTATTAATTATTGATGCTTACGTGAGAAGTCACTCAGTTTTATTCAATTATTGTCACAATATTTTATATTATTAAATCAATAATTGAGACGACAAAGTTATTCATATTATTATTTGCAATATTGACAATGTCTAGAAGTTCTGTCAATGAGAGGTTTGGTCATCTAATTGCACGCCAATAGGGAGAAATTCTTATCGGAAAGCCCCATCTTTCCTTGGAATGACCTGATTGTTAAATATGGTGAGTTATAATATTAATGATGAATAAGTTCGTATTGATAAAAGATTAAATTGATAGTTTCATTGTGTTGGGATTATTAGTGTTAGTGGAAATCGACATCTATTTTGATAATAATTGATGTTTGGAGGTTATATTGACCAATCGGGTAATTAAGCAGATAAATGAGTAATTAATTGCTATTAATTCACATGTTTATAACTAAGTGTTCACATGTGTGTACTATTGATTCACATGATTTACTATTAGGGGAGTTGGTGCAAGTTTAATAATACTTGCATGACTAAGTTAAAAATGGAGGTATAGATGAATGTACTATACTATAATTAATTTTTTTACATGTTTAGAATTATTGAGTCACATGATTTACTATTGATTCACATGATTTACTATTAGGGGAGGTGGTGCAAGTTTGATAATACTTGCATGACTAAATTAAAAATGAAGAAAAAGATGAAGGTTTTATACTGTAATATTTTGATCCCCAAAATGTGCAATTATGGAAACTATATTTTTCTATAAATAGAAGTTCATTCCTTCATTATTTTTCACCAATTCACTAAGTCTCACAAGAGCAATTATTATAGAGAGAAATTATAGAGAGAAAGAAGAAGGGAAGTCTACTACCTCACTATTCCAGTATCCAATTTTCTTCTAAGGTAAGAGATATTATTATTATAGTAAGGGGTATAATTTCTTTCGTATTCATGAAGAGAGCTATTGTTATTCCATTATTTATTATTATGTTGGAATAACCTGTCTATGCGAAGTACCGCATACATGGTGAAATTCTTCTGTTATTCCATTCCTTATTATTATGTTGGAATAATCTGTCTGTACGGTCTATCGCATGCCTGGTGAATTCTGTTTTTATTCCATTCTTTATTATTCTATTGGAATATCCTGTCTGTGCGGATTACGGATGACCTGGTTCCGTTCTTTATTATTCTGTTGGAATAACCTGTCTGTGCGATCTATCACATGCATGGTAAATTCGGTTGTTATTCCATTCTTTATTATTTTGTTGGAATATCATGTCTGTGCAGATTACGCATGACCTGGTTCCATTATTTATTATTCTGTTGGAATAACATGTCTGTGCGGTCTATCGCATGCATGGTGAATTCTGTTGTTATTCCATTATTTATTATTCTGTTGGAATATCATGTCTGTGCGGATTACGCATGATCTGG
Source organism: Panax japonicus (assembly GCA_020205505.1). Classification (NCBI taxonomy): domain Eukaryota; kingdom Viridiplantae; phylum Streptophyta; class Magnoliopsida; order Apiales; family Araliaceae; genus Panax; species Panax japonicus. The sequence goes on along the minus strand of CM035112.1, from coordinate 4,005,398 downwards.
TTCCATTCTTTATTATTCTGTTAGAATAACCTGTCTATATGGATTACCACATGCATGGTGAATGATCCTTCGTATTCATTCCTTATTAAATTGTGGAAATAATCTGTCTACGTGGATTACCGCATGGCGGGTGAAAATCCATTTGCAGTTTCGTAATTTTTCTGACCCCCAAAAATTCTGGAAAATTTTGGAATGATAATTTGTTGCGTTTTCTATATTGTGTCCAAAAATGGAGATATTTGGATGTATAGATTAGGAGTTATGAATTTTATGGCAAAAACTATTTTAAAAGTAAACCCTTATAACTCCTTGTGGTTAAATCCAAAATTGGTAAAAATTTTATTGGGAGTACATGTATATAACAGGAGTATACCCTGTAAATTTCGGAATTTTTGGACAAAAGTACAATTTATGATAAATGTCTAAATATTCGGCAATTTTGGCTATATGAAAAATAGTAAATGAATTTTAAAAATTCCGAGAAAAATATATGTTCAATATGGGACTATATTCTGCTAAATCCAAGAAAAGAATAATTTTTGGGACTGATTTGTTATTTTTCATAAAAATAGTTTAGTTACGAACATATGAATTAAATATGTTATATGAAGTTGAAAAATTGGTAAATAGGAGTTTATGGCTTGGAAATCTTATATAAGGTATTTGTAGATTTTTGATGAGTGATTTGATCATTGGTGATGAAATCTTATGTGTATGGCATTTTTGAATGATTAAATGCATTATTTGGGAAAGTTTAAATAATTAAATTAAATTATTTATAAGTTTAAGAAGTGATAAAAATATTGTTATAATATTAACAATATTAGATTATGAGTTTATTAAGTGATTGATAATATTTGGATAAATTTAAAGTCTTTCATATTTATCCTTGATTTCGTTTGATTAATGCTTATATTATTGTCATCATCCTCATGCTTATATTGTGATAAAAGTCATCTGTGACTTACGCGCATAGATGGACTTGATATGATTATGACCAGGGATTATTCGCTATAATCATGATCGTAATGTAACGAATGATGTGGTGAAAGTTCTCATTGACCTGTAGTTCATTGATGGACAGTTCTTGGTATGATTATGACAATGGATTATTCGGTATAATCATGACTATTGATGATTACATGAATATCCTTGGTCGTGGTGCAGGGATGATTCGATTTTATTTATTAAGTCGAGTCTCAGCGATAAAGTTGATTAAAAACTTTTTAAATCATAGAAGATAGTAGATTTTATGCTCTACTTGACTCTTCTAATGGATTGCTTATTTCCGCTGCAGTTGTTGATCTAAAACTTGTTGTCTATTGTATTCTATCAGTTGTTATACTGTTGAAGGCTAAAGATAATTTATTCTACATTATCTTAGTATCATAATATTTCTTATTGGGCTAGTTGAGCTCACCCTTTCTTTCATTGTTCTCTTCAGGAAATGAGAATATAGCTAGGACGAGTCGGGAAATAGAGTGATGGTCCAGGATAAGTGGCTTTAGTAGTCCTCATTATTCTACAGAATAATGTGATAATAATTGTAATGAGGACTCCATTGAGTATGGATTTTGTCTAGATGACAATATTCTTGTTTAAACTCTCAGCTATGATTTGTCGTATTTTACACGACAGTTGTATAACTAAGTTTTTATTTGTATTTTGTACCAAGATAGGTGATGTATACCTGTTTTGGGGGCGTCACAACCACGGCCAAAGATATTCATGTAATCATCAATGGTCATGATTATACCGAATAATCCCTGGTCATAATCATACCAACAACTGTCAATCAATGAACTACAGGCCAATGAGGACTTTTACCACATCATTCGTCACATTACGTTCATGATTATACCGAATAATCCTTGGGCATAATCATACCAAGTCCATCTATACACATAAGCCAAAGATGACTTTCATCACAATATAAGCATGAGGATGGTGACAATGACATAATAATTCAATAAAACAAGTTCAAGGATAAATTTTAAAGATTTATAATTTAATTTATCCAAAAATCAATAACGTCCAAATTGTCAACATGATACTGCTTTGTAGAGTAAAATTCAAGAATAATATTCATGTACCAAAAATAATTTGGACAGAAAAGAAATATATTTTTCGGGTAAATAGTACCCCTTGAATAGTACTTCGGGAATAGTACCTCGTGAATAGTATCCCGACATGAAAAGTACCCCAAATACCCGAGTGAATAATATTCGGGTAAATAGTAATTTGGATGAATAGTAACTCGTGAATAGTACTCCGACACGAAAAGTGCCCCGAATACCCAAGTAAATAATACTAGAGTAAATAGTAACCAGGTGAATAAGAACCCGTGAATAGTAACTCGAAAAAGAATACCAAAGAAAATGATATTCCATGACGAGTACAAAAGAAATGATATATCATACGAGTATAATAGAATATATGAAACTGCAAATGGATTTTCACCCGCCATGCGGTAATCCACGTAGACAGATCATTTTCACAATTTAATAAAGAATGAATACGAAGGAACATTCACTTTAATAACCGTGAATTTTAAGTCACTATATATGTATGTACATTATTGATATTTAAAACTGTGTTATACAGTGATTTAATATGTGACAACATATGTGAAGTGGTGCATGGGTCAATTAACATATATGCTATAGTTATGGATATATACATTTATGGATTTCATTAAAAATGAAAGCTTCGTAACCTAATTCTACATTAGGTGAGACAATTAAATAACCTAAGGGTTATGGTAATAAGGAAATGTTAGTATGTATTTAATGTGTATACTAACTTAAGTGGGTAAACTTATTATTTCAAGTGACTAATAATTTTAAACCTAATTCTTGTAAATCTAATTAGGTTATGAGCTAAAGTCACATGTATAGGTAATTAAATTTCATAAGATTAGGAATGGAAACCCTAAATAATCAAATTGGGTAATATATATTAAAATTACTCGACTATGTTTATTACATAGCCCAAAACAATTAAGGAGGGAGCCCAAATGAAATAACATGCAAACTAATACTTAGCCCACTTGGTTAAAGGTATTTTAGACTTTTGATAAATCTAATTTGTGCAATAAACTAAAAGCAAAATGGAGGAGTATTGGGGACTAAAGGAACCAGCCATTTAGGCCTTTTATGGCAAGATGGTTATGCTAATCAAGTCCCTTATTTGGTAACTCTTACACACAAGTACATGTGTGTCAAGCTCTCATTGGTTGCAATCTATTAAGCACTCTTAATTACGAGTTTAAGCTAATTGAAAGGATAAGGCAAAGCCTTTATCCATGGGTCAATAAAAGTAAGGCGGTTATTAGTGAATTACCCATTTCATTTTATAAACACATTTCATTCTTCCAACATCTCATTTTCTCCTCATCTTTTTCTTCTATCTTTTGCTCCCAAGCTAGCCAACTTCAAAAGAGAGAAAAGAGAGAGAGGGTTTCAGCTATAGAGAGAAAGAGATAGGAGTGCTAGTTGTTCATGCATCCTAGGTTTAGAAACTACTTTGGAAAATCAAGAAAGGTAGCAACTAAGTCAAGGTATAACCTACCTTCATCTTCTTCTTTTAATTTGTTTTACTAGCTTGAGTTTTGATGGGGTTATGTACAAATACTCAAGATACCCTAGTTCTATATAACATCATATATGGAACTAAGTATCTTGAGTGTTAGATCAAAGGCTTAGAGGAAGAAAATGAGCATATGTTCTCCAAGGATGAAAACTCTTGTTTTTCTTCCACTAAATCTTTGTTTTTCTTCCACTAAATCTTGTGTAACTCAAGTTTTACAACTTGAATTTGTGATCCGTCAAAGGGGGTGCTAGATACATGAGTTGCCTAGTAAATCCAAGTGATAGAACACAAATCTAGCAAGTTTTGAAAGCTTTGGGACTGTTTTCCCCAAAATAGTCCACTTTGAATGATAAGGGTTCAAAACCCTAAAATAATTACTGTTCCATTTTTCTTGAGGTTGTTTTGGTCAGTTTCTAGTCTTTTAAAAATCTGGGAAAAATCACAGAGGTACCTTGAGAAGTTATCTACATGTATAAAAAATAACGGACACGTTTCGAGTTATAGATTGTGCGTAATGACTATTTTCGTAAAGGACTCCGAAATATTAACCTTCGAATATCTCACTGTATATACACTGGAAAATTTTGAAATTTTTACAGTAGGTTCATGTATGTTAGGAGAAAGTACCCTGAAAGTTTCATATTTTTCTGAATAAAACTCAATTTATGAAAAATAGAGCAAGATCCGAGTGTTTTTGGTACTTTAAAAATAGTAAATCATTTTCTAAAATTCCAGAAAAAATTAGGGGATCGTTGTTGGTTCATATTCTGTCAAAGTCCAGAAGTTGAGAATTTTTGGAGTCAGTTTGCTATTTTTCAAAAAATAATTAAGTTATAATTATAAATAAAAGGAAATAAATAGTTAAATGATGTCTTCAATAATAAAAATGTGATTTTTATGCTTGAATACTCATAATATGTTACATCATGACTATCTTAGGGTATTTTGGTAATTTATGATAAGAAATATCATTTATGACCTTTTATGGATATTAAATAAAAGGTTTAATAAAGTGTGAACAATTAGAATAAATTAATTTTTAATCCATTAAATTATTAAAATATTATTATGATATTAATAATATTAGAATATGATATTGTTAAGTAAATAAAAATATTAAGATTAAAATTTTTATAAAATATTATTAAATGATTAATAATATTAGTAAATGAATAAAATATTATTAAATGATTAATAATATTAGTAAATGAATAAAATATTATTAAATGATTATTAATGTTAGTAAATGAATAAAATATTAGTAAATGATTAAAAGTATTATTAAATAATTAATGATACTAAAGTATAAGTAAGATATTATTAAAGTAATAATATTAAGTGAATTAAAGGTAGTTGTTAATTAATTGTAACATTATCAAGGCAGGATAATGTTTATAAGAACTAAATGTAAGTTATAATATCTATGTGATTACATAATCTAATGTTATACTATGACTAATTGAAAGATTAACTATAGGTCTCTCAAAGGAAGATAATTTAACTGCATAGTGGATAATATTTAATTGCGTAGCTGTAATCTACAAACGAGGCAAGTTTCCTAACTCAAACTCGAGTTATTATTTTCAAAGCATGTTAGTGAATAATTATTGATGATTATTCATATCTATTTTGATTATTGAAATTCGCACTTTGTGCAATTGAATTCATGTTCTACTATTATTGAACTATGAATTAAATTAAAGTTCTTTCATTCATGGACTGTTTATGAGATAGATTTATGCTAATTGTATCAGCTAGATCAAATATGTCTAAATTTGTTAAATAGATGTTCTTATTAAATTGATATGATAAGAACTCTTGACTGAGAAAAGGACGAATTTGATTAAGGCATGATATCAATGTCGGATTATTAAGTGTTTATGCATAAATCACGATGTATGAAAGGTTGGTCCCCTTGAATACCAAAACTTATTAAGAGGTCCAGTTTAAATAACTGAGCACCTTGGCAAATGCTCATGGTTATTTCAAAACCACTCAGCTCATGTTATTCAATTATCGAATATTCAATTGTTGATTATTAATTCATGTTCCTTCACAATCTTATACTATTGTTAAACATTGAACGCAATATTTCTTTCAAAGTCATGATATATCTCCCTTGTATATAAACTTGCGAAGCAAATTAGTTGCTTACCCTTGTTATATCATGACATCTATTTCAGTAAAGCCCGAAGGATCCAACACGAAGGACAAGGGCAAGGGCAAGATCCAGGAGTAGTTTAGAATGAATGTTAATTTAATTATTATCTGATGGAATTTCTTAAGTAAACTTTTTGTATATTGAATGGTGTGTTTAAAGTTAAGGTTATGAAGACCTTGGGACCATGTTATGAGACTTTATTATAATGAACAATGTATGTTTATTATTTCGTAATAGTTATAGAATGATGATGATGATGATGATGATAGATCGTGAGCACCGAATCTGAGGTTAGAGAACCTGGATTTGGGGGCTTCACAGGTTGGTATCAAAGTTGTAGGTTATAAACATTAGGAATGTGAAACCTAGGTTATAACCTTAGTAGAAAACTCTTATAGAGTATGTTAGGAGATGAATTGTGGAAATTCATCGAGTTTGTGTTGTACTTAATAAAAATATTATTTCATTTTATCAATGAATATATTTTATTGCAGTACTGATGTTGGTTTTATTTATGGTGTTTGTAGGATGTCTGACGAGCGCCAGGGAAGTCACTCAGTAGATCAGGAGCCCATCGTGCATGAGGTCACCGGAGATATCCCTCATGGTCCTCTGGTAGAGGATTTGCTGAGGAGAATCAGTCAACTAGAAGACAGAGTGGGTGAATTAGAGGTTGAAAACCACACCCTCCAATTCACCGAAAGTCAATACAAGGATGCGGCTTTTCAAGCCCAGATGGAGGTGGTCGAGCAGAAAGGGAAGTTGGACGAGTCCCAGTTGCAAGTTGGGATGCTGAGGGTGCAGCTGCAGTCCTTGATTGCTGATCTTGAGCTGGAAAGGGTGGAGAAGACTAGGATGGATGAAGCTTGGTACAATGCAGTTACGAGGGTCGACCAGTTGGAGGTTGAGCTGCTGGCAAAAGAAACTAGGATAGAGACATTAGGGCTAGCGCTTGATGCAGCCTTTTAGAGCCAGAAGGGGGTGAGTGTCAGGCCTCGCGAGGAGATAGGGGTATCGAGCCGATCCTTTTGGCATAGGGTTATGAAGGGGTTGTTTCCCAGGAGCTTGTGCAGGTGACCCAGCAGGGCCACCAGTGATGATTATGTGATGACCCAGTTATAGATAGATGCATTAGTACCCCTTTTTGTGTAATAGGGTTTTATGATGATGTAAACCTCAGCAGGTGTGAGGTAGTAGGAAGTTAGGTAGTATCCCTATTTGTGTTCGTAGGGAAGTATCATTTTGAGTGAATCCCATCTTTTGTGTTTAAATGGGATAGTAGCATTTATAAAAATATACATGTATTAATCATATGAGACACTAAAGATTGGTATATGAATATAAATGCATTATTATTATGATGTGTTGGAAAATTTAAATAGTAAATTGCCTATTTAATGTTATGTGAATCCAGTAGACTGATTTGGGAATTTTTAAAAACAAACTTAACCCACTAATCAGGGAGAAAGACTTCCAAATCTTGGTAACTTAAAAACTCTCACATAATGATCATATGATTGTTTGATTATAGTAGCGTATTACATGCTATGTACTTATATGATAATAAAACTCGAGTAATGTATTAGAATTTTGTTTCACTAGATAATGCCGCCCAGACAAGTACTAAGGAACCAAGAGATCGAAGAGTTAGTTAATAATGCAGCGGGAGCTCAACCAAACCCAATGCGAGACTTTATCAACATGATGGCTGAAGCTATAAGGAATCAAGCTCAACCTGTAGGAAATTAGGCAGGAAACCAATTAGTCAACTTTAAGGACTTCAAGGCAGTAAGACCACCAGAGTTTAGAGGAACAGCAGACCCGATAGAGGCCCAGAGATGGATAAAGGATATTGAAAAGGCCTTCGTTATTTCTAGAGTAGCAGAAGAGCAGAAGACAATCTTTGTTACCTACTTAATAAAGGGTGAGGTTAACTATTGGTGGGAGGCCAACTAGGACAAAGTCGGGACTGGGATCGTGTCTTGGGAAGCGTTCAAGAAGTTGTTCTTTGAGAACTACTTCCCTGAGAGTACACAAGCGAGAATAGAGATCAAGTTTTTGGAATTGAAACAGGAGAATATGTCAATGTCAGAGTACGCTGCGAAGTTCAATGAATTGGCCAAATTCGCTCCACATCAGGTGGACATGGAGGTGAGGAAAGCAAGAAGGTTCGAAAATGGACTAAAGTCGTGGATTTACAGTTAGGTAGCGGTTTTACAAATCACGTCATTCTCAACACTGTTGGAGAAAGCTCTCATAGCGGAAAGTGAAGCGAAGCGGTCTCAAAGTACAATCGGGAGAGGAACAAGAGAAAAGTAGAAAGTGGGAATCAGAATGTTAGTAATAGCGGTAGCAACAACAAGAAGCTAAAATGGAGCAGTGGGGGTAGTAATTTGGAGATTCAGCAAGGTAGTGTGCAACAAAAGAAGTCGGTGTGTGGGAACTGTGGAAAGGGTCACTCGGGGGAGTGCTTGAAAGGAAAAACGATATGTTATACCTATGGACAAGAAGGGTATACCTCACCCAATTGTCCTAAGGTGAAGAAGGGAGGTTGCTTTAACTGTGGTGAAGTGAGACATCGGATCAAGGATTGTCCGAAGAAAAAAAGCAGGGATGGTGGAAACGGCAACATGGGCAATAACACTAAGACAACCAGTGGAGGACCAGCCCAGCCAAACAAGCCGACAGCGAGGACATTCAATATGACAGTGTAAGATGTCGTGGCATCCATTGAGGTGGTGTCAGGTATAATTCCGATCAACGATATAAATGCCTATGTGTTATTCGATTCGGGAGATTCATGTTCTTTCGTATCTGATGAATTTGCTCAAAGATTAAGTTTACCTCGTGAACTATTAGAACACCCAATGAATGTAGAAGTAGCAAACAAAGAAATTATCCCTGTAGACTACATCCATAGGAACTGTTGTGCAGATGTAAGAGGGTTTAAGCTCAACGTGGATTTGATACCGATTCATCTTGGAGAGTTTGATGTAATCATCGGGATGGATTGGTTGTCAAGTCATGGAGCGGTCATTGACTGTAAGAAAAAGTGCGTACACCTAAAGACACCGAATAAGTCAAAGGTGGTATTTCATGGCAGTAAATATCCGAGATAATCTTGTTGTTTAACGATGATATAAGCAAAGAAGTTGTTTAGGAAGGGTTGTATAAGTTATTTGGCTCATGTTGTGGATACCCACAGAGTCGAGGGTGAACTGGGTCAGATACCTATTGTAAGGGAATTTGTTGACGTCTTCCTAGATGAAATTTTGGGATTGCCACCAGATAGAGAGATAGAGTTTGTTATCGATTTTCCACCAGGAACATCACCAGTATCCAAAGCACCGTATCTTATGGCTCTGGTAGAAATGAACGAACTGATGGTTCAACTACAAGAATTATTAGATAAGGGATACATTCGACCGAGTGTATCACCGTGGGGAGCACCAGTCTTATTCGTAAAGAAGAAGGATGGGTCATTAAGGCTTTGTATCGACTACCGGGAGTTGAACAAGGTCACCATTAAGAACAAGTACCCGTTACCCAGGATCGACGATTTTTTTGATCAGTTGAAGGGGGCAAAATACTTTTCAAAAATCAACTTGAGGACCGGTTATCATCAACTGAAGGTGAGGCAGGAGGATGTTCCAAAGACGGCATTCAGAACTCGTTATGGACACTTTGAGTTTCTGGTAATGTCTTTTGGGTTGACGAATGTGCCAGCAGCATTCATGGACTTGATGAACAGAGTGTTTAAACAGTATTTGGATAAGTTTATTGTCGTGTTCATCGATGACATTCTGGTATATTCAGAGATAGAGGAAGAGCACGCTGAACATCTAAGGATAGTGTTGGGGACGTTAAGAAGGGAGAAGTTATATGCAAAGTTCTCCAAGTGTGAGTTTTGGTTGCGGAAAGTGCAATTTTTGGGTCACGTTATCGACAAGGATGGTGTTTCGGTGGATCCAGCAAAGGTAGAAGCGGTTATCAACTGGGAACAACCAAAGACGTTGACAGAAATTAGGAGTATCTTGGGATTAGTAGGATATTATCGGAGATTCTTCCAAGATTTTTCCAAGATAGCATCGCCATTGACCAACCTTACTAGAAAGGCGGTGAAGTTCGTTTGGACGGAGAAATGTGAAGAAAGTTTCATGGAATTGAAGAAGAGGCTCAGTCAAGAACCTATGTTGTCTTTACCAGACAACACGGGAGTATTTTTAGTGTATAGTGATGCATCACACAAGGGTCTTGGTTGTGTGCTGATGCAGCATGGCAAGGTCATTACGTACGATTCACGTCAGCTGAAGGACTATGAGAAGGGTTATCCGACTCATAACCTGGAGTTAGCAGCAGTAGTTTTTACCTTGAAGATTTGGAGGCACTATTTGTATGGCGAGAAGTGTGAGATATATACGGACCATAAGAGTCTGGAGTATATCTTCACGCAGAAAGAGCTAAATATGTGGCAGCGCCGATGGCTAGAATTGATCAAGGATTATGATTGTGAGATTTTGTACCATCCAGGCAAAGCAAATGTAGTGACAGATGCCCTGAGCAGAAAAGGCAGAGAGAATTTACTGAAGTTGACCATTCAAGAGGAATTGGTGAAAGATTTCGAACGACTTGACTTAGAGGTTAAGTATCTGATGGAGACCAATGAGAAATTATTTACAGTGATAGCGAGCCCGACTTTATTAGATAAGGTTAAAGAGGCTCAAGAGAAGGACGAAGATTGTGAAAGCATCAAGAAGCGGCTAGTTGATGGTGATGAATTGAAATACAAGATTGATGGCACCGGACTACTGAGGTTCGAAGGACGAATTTGGGTACCGTTAGTACCAGAATTAAGAGAAGAGATTTTGTAATAAATGCACATTACGAGGTACTCGATATACCCAGGAAGCACAAAGATGTATCAAGATTTGCGTCAACACTTTTGGTGGCCAAACATGAAGAGAGAGGTTGCAGAATTTGTCAGCAGATGTCTAACTTGTCAGAGAGTCAAGGCAGAGCATCAACGACCGAGTGGATTACTACAGCCTTTAGAGATTCCAGAGTGGAAATGGTAACACATCACGATGGATTTTGTGGTGGGACTTCCAGCAACGCAAAAAAGGCACGATACCATATGGGTGATTGTAGATCGTCTTACGAAGTCGGCTCACTTTTTGTCGATCAAGATCAGGTATAGTTTGGACCAACTAGCCAAATTATATATCAAAGAAATTATCTCAAGACATGGCGTACCAGTATCTATTGTATCGGATAGAGATCCGCGATTCACGTCAAACTTCTGGAAGAGTCTTCAAGAAAGAATGGGGACGCAGCTACGAATGAGCACCGCGTATCATCCGCAGACCTATGGAAAAAGTGAGAGAACAATTCAAACACTTGAAGACATGCTCAGAGCTTGTGTGATGGACTTCAAGGGTAGCTGGGAGGATCATCTTCCATTAGTAGAGTTCGCATACAATAATAGCTATCACGCCAGCATCGAAATGCCGCCGTACGAAGCACTGTATAGAAGGAAATGTAGAACGCCCTTATGCTGGGATGAAGTGGGTGAACGTCGACTGTTGGGACCAGAACTGGTGCAGTAGACCGTAGAGATCATCAAGGTGATAAGAGCCCAGCTGGTTGCAGCTCAAGATCTCCAGAAGAAGTATGCAGACTTACATCACTAGAAGAGAGATTTTGAAGTGGGAAGCTACGCATTTTTGAAAGTATCTCCCTGGAAAGGGAAGATAAGGTTTAGAAAGAAAGGTAAACTGAGTCCGAGATTTATTAGACCCTTCGAGATTTTGAAGAAAATAGGCGAAGTGGCGTACGAGGTAGCTCTACCTCCCGAACTGGAACATATTCATAATGTGTTTCATGTGTCAGTGCTACGACCATATAAACCTGATTACAAGCACGTAATATCGTACGAGCCAATTCAGGTCGAAAAGGATTTGTCGTACGAGGAAATTCTGGTTGAAATTTTAGATAAAAAAGAACAGAAATTGCGAAATAAGGTTATACATTCTGTAAAAGTTCTTTGGAGGAACCACAATGCTGAAGAAGCTACGTGGGAAATCGAAGAAAAGATGAGGGAAAATTATCCACATCTTTTTTGTGTAACCCTTTAGGTAATTTCAGGGACGGAATTGTTATAAGGGAGGAGGATGTAATAACCGTGAATTTTAAGTCACTATATATGTATGTACATTATTGATATTTAAAACTTTATGTTATACAGTGATTTAATATGTGACAACATATATGAAGTGGTGCATGGGTCAATTAACATATATGCTATAGTTATGGATATATACATTTATAGATTTCATTAAAAATGAAAGCTTCGTAACCTAATTATACATTAGGTGAGACAATTAAATAACCTAAGGGTTATGGTAATAAGAAAATGTTAGTATGTATTTAATGTGTATACTAACTTAAGTGGGTAAACTTATTATTTCAAGTGACTAATAATTTTAAACCTAATTCTTGTAAATAAGATTAGGAATGGAAACCCTAAATAATTAAATTGGGTAATATATATTAAAATTATTAGACTATGTTTATTACATAGCACAAAACAATTAAGGAGGGAGCCCAAATGAAATAACATGCAAACTAATACTTAGCCCACTTGATTAAGGGTATTTTAGACTTTTGATAAATCTAATTTGTGCAATAAACTAAAAGCAAAATGGAGGAGTACTGGACTAAAGGAACCGACCATTTAGGCCTTTTTATGGCAAGATGGTTATGCTAATCAAGTCCCTTATTTGGTAACTCTTACACACAAGTACATGTGTGTCAAGCTCTCATTGGTTGCAATCTATTAAGCACTCTTAAAAGTATGGGGGTTATTAGTGAATTACTCATTTCATTTTGTAAACACATTTCATTTTCCAACATCACATTTTCTCCTCATCTTCTTCTTCTATCTTTTGCTCCCAAGCTAGCCAACTTCAAAAGAGAGAAAAGAGAGAGGGTTTTGGCTATAGAGAGAAAGATATAGGAGTGCTAGTTGTTCATGCATCCTAGGTTTAGAAACTACTTTGGAAAATCAAGAAAGGTAGCAACTAAGTCAAGGTATAACCTACCTTCATCTTCTTCTTTTACTTTGTTTTACTAGCTTGAGTTTTGATGGAGTTATGTACAAATACTCAAGATACCCTAGTTCTACATATCATCATGTATGGAACTAATTATCTTGAGTGTTAGATCAAAGGCTTAGAGGAAGAAAATGAGCATATGTTCTCCAAGGGAGAAAACTCTTGTTTTTCTTCCACTAAATCTTGTGTAACTAAAGTTTTACAACTTGAATTTGTGATCCGTCAAATGGGGGTGCTAGATAGATGAGTTACCTAGTAAATCCAAGTGATAGAACACAAATCTAGCACATTTTGAAGCTTTGGGACTGTTTTCCCCAAAACAGTCCACTTTGAATATTAATGGTTTAAAACCCTAAAATAGTTACTGTTCCGTTTTTTCATGAGGCTGTTTCGGTTAGTTGTTAGTCTTTTAAAAATATAGGAAAAATCACAGAGGTACCTTGAGAAGTTATCTACATGTAGGAAAAAGTACGGACACGTTTTGAGTTATAGATTGTGCGTAATGACTATTTCCGTAAAGGACTCTGAAATATTAACCTTCGAATATCTCACTGTGTATACACTGGAAAATTTTGAAATTTTTACGGTAGGTTCATGTATGTTAGGAGAGCATACCCTGAAATTTTCATATTTTGTCTGAGCAAAACTCAATTTATGAAAAATAGAGCAAGATCCGAGTGTTTTGGGTACTTTAAAAATAGTAAATCATTTTCTAAAATTCCAGAAAAATTAGGGGATTATTGTTGGTTCATATTCTGTAAAAGTCCAGAAGTTGAGAATTTTTGGAGTCAGTTTGCTATTTTTCCAAAAAATAATTAAGTTATAAATAAAAGGAAATAAATAGCTAAATGATGTCTTTAATAATAAAAATGTGATTTTTATACTTGAATACTCATAATATGTTACATCATGACTATCTTAGGGTATTTTGGTAATTTATGATAAGAAATATCATTTATGACCTTTTATGGATATTAAATAAAAGGTTTAATAAAGGGTGAACGATTAGAATAAATTGTTTATTAATTCATTAAATTATTAAAATATTATTATGATATTAATAATATTAGAATATGATATTTTTAAGTAAATAAAAATATTAAGATTAACTTTTTTATAAAATATTATTAAATAATTAATAATATTAATAAATGAATAAAATATTATTAAATGATTAATAATATTAGTAAATGAATAAAGTATTATTAAATGATTAACAATGTTAGTAAATAAATAAAATATTAGTAAATGATTAAAAGTATTATTAAATGATTAATGATACTAAAGCATAAGTAAGATATTATTAAATTAATAATATTAAGTGAATTAAAGGTATTTGTTAATTAATTGTAACATTGTCAAGGCAGGATAATGTTTATAAGAACTAAATGTAAGATATAATATCTATGTGATTACATAATCTAATGTTATACTATGACTAATTGAAAGATTAACTATAGATCTCTCAAAGGAAGATAATTTAACTGCATAGTGGATTGTATTTAATTGCGTAGCTGTAATCTACAAACGAGACAAGTTTCCTAACTCAAACTCGAGTTATTATTTTTAAAGCATGTTAGTGAATAATTATTGATGATTATTCATATCTATTTTGATTATTAAAATTCGCACTTTGTGCAATTGAATTCATGTTTTACTATTATTGAACTGTGAATTAAATTAAAGTTCTTTCATTCATGAACTGTTTATGAGATAGATTTATGCTAATTGTATCAGCTAGATCAAACATGTCTAAATTTGTTAAATAGTTATTCTTATTAAATTGATATGATAAGAACTCTTGACTGAGAAAAGGACGAATTTGATTAAGGCATGATATCAATGCCGGATTATTAAGTGTTTATGCATAAATCACGAGGTATGAAAGGCTGATCCCCTTGAATACCAAAACTTATTAAGAGGTCCAGTTTAAATAACTGAGCACTTTGGCAAATGTTCATGGTTATTTCAAAACCACTCAGCTCATGTTATTCAATTATCGAATATTCAATTGTTGATTATTAATTTATGTTCCTTCACAATCTTATACTATTGTTAAACATTGAACGCAATATTTCTTTCTAAGTCATGATATATCTCCCTTGTATATAAACTTGCGAAGCAAATTAGTTGCTTACCCTTGCTATATCATGACATCTATTTCAGTTAAGCCCAAAGGATCCAACACGAAGGACAAGGGCAAGGGCAAGATCCAGGAGTAGTTTAGAATGAATGTTAATTTAATTATTATCTGATGGAATTTCTTAAGTAAACTTTTTGTATATTGAATGGTGTGTTTAAAGTTATGGTTATGAAGACCTTGGGACCATGTTATAAGACTTTATTATAATGAACAATGTATGTTTATTATTTCGTAATAGTTATAGAATGATGATGATGATGATAGATCGTGAGCACCGAATCTGAGGTTAGAGAACCTGGATTTGGGGGCGTCACAGGTTGGTATCAAAGTTGTAGGTTATAAACATTAGGAACGTGAAACCTAGGTTATAACCTTAGTAGAAAACTCTTATAGAGTATGTTAGGAGATGGATTGTGAAAATTCATCGAGTTTGTGTTGTACTTAATAAAATATTATTTCATTTTATCAATGAATATATTTTATTGCAGTACTGATGTTGGTTTTATTTATGGTGTTTGTAGGATGTCTGACGAGCGCCAGGGCAATCACTCAGTAGATCAGGAGCCCATCGAGCATGAGGTCATCGGAGATATCCCTCATGGTCCTCTGGTAGAGGATTTGCTGAGGAGAATCAGTCAACTAGAAGACAGAGTGGGTGAATTAGAGGTTGAAAACCACACCGTCCAATTCACCAAAAGTCAATACAAGGATGCGGCTTTTCAAGCCCAAATGGAGGTGGTCGAGCAGAAAGGGAAGTTGGACGAGTCCCAGTTGCAAGTTGGGATGTTGAGGGTGCACGTATTATCAAACTATACCTCTATTTTTAACTTAGTCATGCAAGTATTATAAAACTTGCACTAACTCCCCTAATAGTAAATGAATGTGAATCAATAGTACAAATATGTGAATAAATAGTTATAATCATGTGAATTAATAGCAATTAATTGTTCATTTATCCAGTTAATTACCCGATTGGTCAATATAACCTCCAGACAGTAATTATTATCGAAATAAATGTCTATTTTCACTAACACTAATAATTTCAACACAATGGAACTATCAAATTCATCTTTAATCAACACGAACTTATTCATCATTAATATTATAATTCACAATATTTAACAACCAGGTCGTTCCTAGGAAAGAGGGGGTTTTCCGATAAGGATTTCTCCTTATTGGCGCGCAATTAGGTGACCAAACCTCTCCTTGACAGAACTTCCAGACATTGTCAATATTGCAAATAATAATATGAATAACTTTGTCATCTCAATTATTGATTTAATAATATAACATATTATACAGATGATACTATGACAATAATTGAATCAATAATATGAGAGATATGATGCAACAATTACTGTAGCAATAATTGAGTATAAGTGAGTGACTTCTTATGTAAGCATCAATAATCAATACCGTGTGCTACTATGCAACCACGCGTATTACTGTACCTTTACTACCGGATAGTTCAACAGTTTTAACGGTAACACTTTCGCCGTTATTTTTATATAATGATAATTCTGTCGTTTTCTAACTACGACAATACTTCTATTTATGGGGTCCACCAATGATTGTGCCGTTGTACGGATATTTCCCGACAAAAAGAATATTCCCCGACCAAACGAATATTTTATAACAACTTGCATACTTTACAAAATTTATAAATACTACCCATAACTATAACATTATATCAAATCCACACCATAATATTAAAAAAAAAATATTTTGAGAAATTTAAATATTTATTCATAAAATTTGGGGTCTCATAGTTCACATATATAAATATATCGTGAATGAAAATATTTAAATATTCTTTATAACATTCGGGGGAATATAATAACTCAAGTTATTTAGTAAATTAAAATAACTTAATTTTCTTTTATAACTTTAACCCTCTTGGAAATACATTATTATTATGTATTTCGCCATAACATAACATAAGATGTTTTTATCATATTTTCTCTAGATACAGGAACTAATCATAATAAAATAATTTACTCATTTTCTCAAGATATTATTCTTAATATAATATCTATGTATTATTAAAATATTTACATGCACGATACACGTACATACTATAAATAGAAAATAAGTTTATTTTCTATTATGGTAAATTATTTCCATCAACTTATATAGCAAATATGTTTTAATATATTTACAATATTACTTAATCAGACACATTACCTCGTACGAAGCTATATAAGGTAATATCAAAATAATATTCCCCCTTTTATTAAAATAATCGAATGCTAGAATTTATTTTAATATCATTTATTAGAAATTTACTATAATTATTTAATTTTCCTTTTTATAGATTGTCTCAACACATTTCTCTAATCTATACATTTAACCATATCTTAATATTAATCAATAAATCTCTAACCAATATTTATCTAAAGATATATCAATTTTCTTCTCTCGTCAACAACTTATATATATATATATATATATATATATATATAAGAAAATAGTTATATCTCACATTCTAGATGTTAATATTCTAACAGGGATTGAAGTCCATGTAGGACAATCAATTAATGCAGTAGCAAATTGAATCAAAGTCACACCTGAAACATGAAAGAATGATCGGTGTTAAAGATAGAATTTTCCAGAAGAAGAAAGTACAAGAAAAACAAGTTGTAGCCTATAAAGAGGCTATACCCATGAAATAGAATAAAAAATTTATCAATCTATCCAAAACTTATGAACAAAAATCTCCTGTAAATAAAACTCTTGAAGAGTTATTCTCTGAAGAGGATGAGTTATCCCCTGAAGAGGACCAGGTACCTGAAAATAACGAGATTTCGATACATTATGTATATACAGAAGACGCATATATTGGATAGAAATAAAATCGTTGTCGACAACATATTTTCATATAAAGTTGATATGGATATTACCAGAAGTAATGATCATATATATGAACCCCAAATCGTTGATGAATGTATAAATATTTGGCCAATGTATAAAGAGGCGATTCAAGCAGAATTAAAATCACTAAGTAAATATGAAGTTTTTGGACCTATAGTCCGAACACCTAAAGGTGTAATGTCTGTTGAATACAAATGGGTATTTGTACGAAATAAGAAAAATAAAATTATATGGTACAAAGCACAACTTGTAGCACAAGGTTTCTTCATAGAGACATGATATTAATTATGAAGAAACATATGCTCCTGTAATGGACACAGATACATTCAAATTTTTAATTAGCTTGGTAGAAAGAGAAATTAATAGATGTTGTTACATCATATCTGTATGGATCATTATATAATTATATATACATGAAAATCCCTTAAGGATATAAAATGCCTGAAGCATATAATTCTACATCTCGAAATATGTATTCTATTAAGCTACAAAGATCTTTATATAGGCTAAAGCAATCCCGATGCATATTGTGGTATAATCGCCTAAGTGGATATCTTTTGAAAGAAGGATTTGAGAATAATCCAATTTGTGCATGCATTTTTATGAAAAAGATCATAATCTGGATTTGTTATTATTATTGTATTTATTGATGAAAGATCTTGCTACAGAAGAGTCAACAAAAACAACTAATTTAAGATGAAAGATATTGGTAAGCCAAATTTTTGTCTTGACCTACAAATTGAACTATGAAATTCTTGTTCATTAATCAACATACACAGAAAAAGTCCTGAAGTAACTTTACATGGATAATGTTAATCTTTTGAGTACTCCAATGATGGGTTGGTCACTTGATATCAAGAAAGATCCGTTTTGACCACAAGAAAATAATAAAGAAACTTTTGGTCCTGAAGTACCATATATTAGGTCCTGAAGTACCATATCTTAGTGTAATTGATATTTTGATGTATCTTGCAAATTTCACAAGACTTGATATAGCATTTGCAGTTAACATACTAGCAATGTATAGTTATGCACCAAATCGAAGACATTGTAATGAAATCAAACATATTTTACATTATCTTCGTGAGACTATTGATTTGGGATTATTTTATCCAAATGGTGATAGAACCAAGCATATTGCACCAAAATTATTTTATACACATGAGCCCCAGAAGAATGACAATATTGATCATGTGATAATTTGGTTGATATATTAATTACCAACTTTGATTTTGAAGAAGATGGTGCACAATATTGGCATACTTCGACTTAATGATATTTTTACCACGAACAATGGAAAATCTATGTACTTATGAAGGGGAGTAAAAAATGATATGTGCTGATTGTACTCTTTTTCCTTCGCTAAGGTTTTTTTCTCACTGGGTTTTCCTCTACAAGGTTTTAATGAGGCAATCCCAAGGCACTAGAAGTTATACAAGAATATTGTACTCTTTTCCTTCGCCAAATTTTTTCCCACTGGGTTTTTATTTGGTAAGGTTTTTAACGAGGGATATTCTTAGAAAATTGCTACAAAAGAACTCATCCCTTCTATATTAAGACAATGTTGCATATATAGCTCAATTAAAAGGAGGATACATCAAAGGAGATAGAACAAAGCACATCTCACCGAAATTCTTTTTCACACATGACCTTGGAAAGTGTGGTAACATTGATGTTTAACAAATTCGCTCAAAAGATAATCTAGCAGATTTGTTCACCAAAGCATTACTAACTGCAACGTTTGAAGGATTGCGTCACAATATTGGAATGTGACAACTGAAAGACTTAAGGATATATTCATGATGGGGAGCTAATACGCGCTGCACTTTTTTTTCCTTAACCAAGGTTTTTTTTCCATTGGATTTTTCCTGGTAAGATTTTTAATGAGGCAACTTTCAATGCGTATGGCTATACAATAGACATCCAAGGGGGAGTGTTATAAAATTATAGTGGATGTCTAGATTCATAGGATGTCTAGATTCATTCTTATCTTGTAACTCCCATGTTCATGAGTTATAAAACTCATGACCTTTGAGTTTTATAACCTCATAGTATTGATGTTAGTACATCTATAAAGAATATCATTTGTAAAGTGAATGGTAAATATAAGAAGATTATGCAAACTCTCTCTCTTCTCTAATCCTCCTTGTTCTTGTCATCTTGGTTCATAATATTAGTTATCTTTTATAACACAGATCAATTTTTCAACGTGAACAACAAAAAATAAGACGGTCATTATAACATTATACCCGAATCTAAATAAATATGTTTTTACTTATTAATACAAATCAAAACGAATTAGGATCCTCCGTGAGGATCTTGTGAGAGTTTTGTTGTGGGGTTGACAACACATTAAAAAAGAGATCCAACGGCTCACAAATTTTATCAAGAAATTAAAAAAAATTATATGTAAAAATAAACGCGTTTGGTGGCTTCTAATTTTCTGTCAACTTGTAAAAAAAATTCTTATCAAAACGTAGTGACCCCACAACAAAATCCTCACAAGATTATTATAGAGAAATCATCACAGAGGATCCTAATTCAATCAAAACATAAGAAGTTAACATTTGAATTTTTGAAAAACAGAAAAAGAGTTTTTGCTCCTACTTAAATTCTGATACATACAAGTTTTAACATCATAATTTTTTTTGATTCTAATTAAATTCAAGGATCAACAACAACAAAAATCAAAATTTATCTTTTTTTTATTTGTTGATATAAGTATACGTGTATGTGTAATCTATCTAATAAAATACAAGTGATTTTGAATTTCCCGCTCACTCAATAAATCATCTGGGCCGTCCAAAGTTTGAGATAAATCCCACCGTTCATATATCTATCTAATAAAATACATCTATCTATCTAATAATCTAATAATAATTTAATAAAATACAAATGACTTTAAATTTTCCGCTTCACTCAATAAATTATTTTGGTCGTTCAAAGTTTGAGATAAATCATATTGTCCACACAGTGCCGGAGGCACGGGACCCAGCTAGTATATATATAGACTAGGTGGCCACTAGGAAAATATTAAATTTTCTGAAAACAAATCAAAACGGTAGCACAAAGAGAGAGAAGAAAGAGATGAAGAAAGCCGTGGGAGCAGAGAAGAAGAAAGTCCGGCGATCTTCTGGCGCCGTACAAAATGGTTCAAATTCCAACAGCGATGCTCCACCTAAGGTCAGCCCTCTCCTCTCTTTTCTCTTTTATCTGTCTCTCTCTAAATGTTTGTTTATCTATATATACACAGATATATATATTTTAAATCTTCTTTTTGATAAAACTTTGGGGTTTTATTGAATTGAAAGATCCGGGTTAATGATAGAAGAAAAATATTGGTTTGCGTTTTTTGTATTGTAAATTGATGGGTTCAAAAGTTATTTGATTTGAATTTGTGAAGTAATATTATTTTGTTTGCCTGGGGAAAATTGGAAATTGTGCACGTCTTTGAAATTGGAACTTTATGAGATAGAATTACCATTATTTTCGAGTTCTCAAGAACTTATTCTATAAGAATGGGTTAATTTGATGGTTTTATTGATATTACTAGGGCAACTGTGTTGGTTTCCATTGCATTCAGTCTGCATTTTATTATGGAGGAAAAATGTACGATTATGAGTTTGTAAATTGCTCTTTGTTAGCAAGTTGGGTTTTTTACATGTTTTTAGTGAACTTTAAGCGATCTATGCAATTTTGGAAAGCCCCAATTTACAGAATAAGGGATATGATTATTTGTAGTTTAGACATTTGCTTTTCCCAGCAGTGAGTAGATTATTGCTTTGTTTTGTTTGGAACTAGGAGTGAGCAAATGAAATCAAATTATAAAATCATGAACACAAGTTAAAGTATATGAAAGATTATAGTATTTCACACTGACCTAATCAATTATCTATTCTGAGTTCGGCAAATTACTTTTCCGAGTTTGGCATCCTCTTCTTCTCCATCTGTTAGTTGTACCTTCACAGTCTTTTAAATTTTAACTTTCATTCTGTGGTAAACTAAAATTTATAAGCATGATTACATCTTTGGAAAATTAGCATTCTTTCTATGTAATTTTTCTTTTTTCTTGACAAGAACATTAGTGCTTTATCAATTCCTGATCAAGACTAGTTTTAGGATTGGCATGGTTGTAATTTGTCTCCTTTTCATTTTTCTTCTCGTCGTTGACTTGTGTGGCTCTAGTAGAATTGAATACTATGGTATCACATATTATGGTGATGGTCTCTCATCGTACTGTCACTATCAATCAAAAGTTATTTACTATGTCTAACCCGTTTGACATCTACTCCCTCCATCCCATAAAAGATGTCTTATGTACAATCTTACACAAATTAAGATTATTAAAAGAAAGGACAAAGTATAAAATAAGTTTCAATGTTACCGACAGTGGACCCTATGTTAGTGCACTAATGATTTCTTTCTTTTTCCTAAAACTAATAACCCAACTTAAGTACTTTTAAGGGTATATTAGTCTTTACATAACCTTTTGAATTTGAATTGTATATTTTAGACATCTTTTTCTGCACAATTTTTTTTGGACATCTTTTTTTTGGGACAGGGAGTATAGTGGTTTCGATACATTTATCCTTACTTTTCTAAGGAAAAATCTTGTTATATTTCAATTGTTAGCCACATAGCCGAAGTTGTTAAATTCTAAAGGAAGGTGCAGGATTCAAGTCTATGCTGGATGGTGTTCGTTTAAGTTATGGTACTCTTGTATTAAAATGAGAGTCCCATTTTCGTGTTATGTCATGTGTCCCAAAGTGATGAGTATTCCTTCTATAAATATAGACTAAAACCAATGAAAAGTGGTTCAAACTAGGCTAACTAGCTCTCATTAAATACCTATATTGTTATTTAAATTGGCTTAGGAGGTTAAATGGGAATATGAAAAGGCTTCTTGAATTGCATGGATTTTTAAGTGAGACTCCTTTCTGGGATGGAGGGAGTAAATACTATAAGAATAAGACAGTATCACCTTTAAACTTTTGTTAGTACACAATTATGGCTTGGGCTATATTTCTTTTCATATCCTTATCTAATAGTTTTAATAGCCTGACTTTTCAATACAGTGTTTATTAACTACTAAGGTTGATGAAACAGATATTTCTCACGAAAAAGGGGTAGATGACAGACTTCTTATCTTTCTTTGCATTGTTTATGTGAATTAAAAAAGTTGTATAATGGAATTAACTATCACATGTCAGTGCTGTTAATGTGGTTATGATGCCTCCCTTGTGTTCACGTGAATAACATTCTACCAGAGTTTGTTCTCTCAAATGTTTTTCCGAACATATCTGAATTTTTTAGATTTCATCTGCTAATGCTGACTGGCTATACTATAGAATCATGAGTTTTCTTGTACAATTTTACTTTTCTTTGGATGATTTTGCATGATTTTTTTTAATTCTTAATTACAGAAACAAGCTAGCAAGAAGGACGTGTTTCAGTTGTTTGCCGAGAAGGTGAGAGATCATAAAGAGTTGGTGTCTAGGTGGGCTGTATTACAGGAGACGCGTGTGGAGTATTTCCGAGGAAAAGATTTTGCTAGCTTTCTGAAAAACCATTCAGAGCTCAAAGACATTCTTGAATCAGATAGGAGCCTAGAAGTAGAGGATATCGCCAATGTCCTACTGAGAAATAATTTATTAGTGCGTTGTGATCGTGTGGTGAAAACTGTTCGTCCTGGGAAGAAAAAGTTGTCTACGTGGCCAGCGCATTTAGAGATTTTCCCAGTGAGTTTACTTGTAACCTCTGATGAAATTCAGGAAATGTTTAATTTTATTGGTTCTTGGATTTGTGGCTTCTTTAATAGGCTTGTGAGGGATACAGAATAGTGTAATGCTATATATGTTTGATTTACCAAGGGAGAATGAGTTGGGTTGAAGCAGAATATTATTCTGTAAACTGAAGGTACTTGTTACATACCACATCCCAGCTTGGCTCCATTTTAGTGTTACAAAGAGTCAATAAATTTACTTTAGAGTACTTGGTTTTATTTGTGCCATACATTCGAATTATACT
The DNA here is from genome assembly GCA_020205505.1 of Panax japonicus. Lineage (NCBI taxonomy): Eukaryota > Viridiplantae > Streptophyta > Magnoliopsida > Apiales > Araliaceae > Panax > Panax japonicus. The sequence goes on along the minus strand of CM035112.1, from coordinate 3,981,493 downwards.
TTTTCTATTGATTATTTGGCATATTTGCCAAATCAATCTTATGGAATAAAGAATTAAGTACTTTGACTCTTAGATATCAAGTCATGATTCCTTTTTCTGGGACTTGGCTCCATTTTAGCATAAGCAAGGTTCAAAAATTTACTTTAGTGTAATCATATACTTGTTTTTACTTTCAAGGGCTCAGTAGGTAAGCAGAGTCGGTTTGTTAGCGCCTTCCGGTGTAGTCTTCTCTCCGTCCTGATTGCCGCTAGTCAGTAGTTCGCTTCCAGAGAAACTACATTCAATAGGAGAAACAAAACTTTGAATAGAAAATAGAAAGATAAGTGTTTGACCTATACCCCGAAATGCTCCCAACATAGGGGCCTATGGTTCCATTCTTGTTGTTGCTGGAGGTACACATCCCTCTTCTCAGTGTGGCGCGATATACGAGAAATAGATGCTCAGCCTGCAATGTCCGATAACGGCGCTGAAGTAGTGACATCCCTTTTGAAAGTATACCCAAGGAGCGGGGCATCCATCCAATCTTCACTTATAGACATCCAATGGCCTTATTTCCGTTAGTTAACGATCGATCTATCTTGTATAAATAATCATTAGGAGTGTGAAAGCGAACTCTCATTCAAGGGCTTAGCCTATTCGAGATATCGAGATTGGCAACTGAACTCGATTGTGTTTCATTTCAAGAGGCGGCTCCCTATTCAATTCTATGCATGGTTCCTTGGTAACCTCTAGTTTGATCAGTAAAAGCACTTCAAATGAATCTACTAATGAAGGTTACAGATTTAGTCAAGAGGAAGAAACTTATAATATCGTAGCTGTTCATGGTTATTTTGGCCGATTGATCTTCCAATATGCTAGTTTCAATAATTCTCGTTCTTTACATTTCTTCTTAGCGGCTTGGCCTGTAGTTCGTATCTGGTTCATCGCTTTAGGTATCAGCACTATGTCTTTCAACTTAAATAGTTTCAATTTCAACCAATCCGTAGTTAATAGTCAAGGGCGTGTAACTGGGCTGATATTATTAACCGTGCTAACCTTGGTAAGGAAGCATTAGTTTAGAAAGACTTATTAGTCAGTTGGTTGAAGTTTCTTTTTCCGCTTCAAGGAATCCTATATAATCTACTTTCTATATTGTGTGGCATTTCCAAATTATTATACCTTTTCTCCATTGTGCATTATTTACTAAATCAATCTTAGGGTCAAAGAATTCAATAGTCCAAATCTCAGATAATAATCACATTTTTTATTTTAGTGAAGCTATCATATCACTCTTGTGGCTGTAAATACATATTGGTACACAAGCTATTTGGTAGTTAAATGTCTCTTTTTAATGTTATTCATTTAATCCTTTACACAGTTTTTTTCCTTGCACAATAATTACTTTTATTCCAAATAGAAAAATAAAATAATTTTAGCAGATACCAATAATTTTACTTTAGCGTTATCATACTTGTTTTTACTTGAACTACTTTAGCAGATACCAAGCCTTGCTATTGTTGTGGCATTTCCATAATATTATACCTTTTTTCCGTTGTGTATTATTTGCCAAATCGATCTTAGGGTCTAAGAATTCAGTAGTCCAAAATTTCAGATATTAAGTCACATTTTCAATTTTGGAGGATATGCTATCATGTTATTCTTGTCACTGTAAATACATATACACAAGCTATTTGCTAGTTAAATATCTCTTTCTAATTTTATTCATGATCTTTAAAGTATGCTTTGGAATAATTACTTTTGTTCTAAGTAGAAAATTAAAATATTAATTCATTTTGTTGGTGTTATCATAGTCTTAAAGATGATTAGTTCTATGTTTTTCCCTTTGGATTTTTAATGCAGCTGTTTCCTGTGTGAATAATAGAGCTCTCATTACTTTCTAGTAAAACCAAATACTCAAATTATGTTTCAAACTTCACTTTTGTATGCCCTTCTCTCTTTCCGCATTTCCTTGCTTGAAAGTACATTTCACTGAACAATATGCTCCAGCCACACTACATGGCATATAAGACTGAAGATGAAATTTATTTACATTTTCTTTTACTGATGGTACCACATTGATCACATGGATAATGATGGGAAACTGAAAAAAAAGTGTATCCTACATTTTGTAGGTAGGCCGGTGCCTAGTTAAAATATAACTATCACACATCATGTTCTATAATAATGGAAGAAGCAACATGGATAATGATGTCACTGGGAAAAGAATGGCCTATATGTGTGACTTCTTTGCATGTTATGTGGCAATAGGTACTAAACTATGAGTCCATGGAAATTCATTCTCTAGATTTTCTATGCAGGATGAACTTGAGTGAAAGCTACTTATAATAAAAATGATCCTGGATGAATCCGAAAGCTCAGATTAAAATAGATGGATTAGGGTAGAATAACAAAGGGGATTATTTAGGATGGTATCATAGGGATTTTAGAGCAAAACATGGAAATTAGACTATTAATTGATTGAAATTAATACAATGTCAGCTAGGTTGAAGTCTAAAATTCCCTTTCTCTTAAGGTGCAAACTAAGCTTTTGGAAAACTTATATTTAATGGACCATGACTCGGAGTTTAATAAGATGATTTGTTAGTCAAGTTAATTTAGGGCCTCGTATAAATTTCTAATTTGCACCAAATAATGTCAGTCTGTCAACTGCACAATATTGTGAGGACCATGTTTTATGATTGTTTTTCATTTTCGTTTCGTGTTTTGGGTAGTGTGTATTTTTTCTTTGTCTCTATCTCTCTCCACGCGCCACACATACTCACACTTGCACACTCACACTCACACTCACACTCACACACACACTCACACTCACACTCACACTCACACTCACACTCACACTCACACTCACACTCACACTCACACTCACACTCACACTCACACTCACACTCACACTCACACTCACACTCACACTCACACTCACACTCACACTCACACTCACACTCACACTCAAATTTTATAGCTGGTTATCTTAATCATAAAACTAATTGCCTCTAAGGGAAACATAAAGGCCATTATATTTCAGATTATGGTCACATTTATCATTTGTATTTTCTGTTAACTGTATGGTCTTTAACTCCTAATCACGGGCTCACCATGGCTAGCCTTTTCTTTTTGACATTTCTTGATACTTAAAAGTATATTAATTTCGTGTTAGTGTTCTCCAAATTTTATAGGATTTGAAGAGCATATGCTTTCTTTGCTGTATGTCTAGGTTAATATAAAGTGTTCTACTTTTTGTTGACTGTGCTCTGCAGGATCAAATTTTCTCTGAAAATGATGCATTCTTCGCATGGACATTTGTCACAAGAAACCCATTATGGCAAACTCTTCTATCATTTTTCTGGCCCGTGTTAACGCTTGCAATCTGTTTGTTTCCTGTATATCCCCATCAGTGCAAGCTACTCATACTTTACTCGTGTGCGGGGGTCCTCCTCCTTATACTCTGCCTGCTTGCGTGTAAGTTAACATACCTTTATTCCTCATTCTTTGAGTCAATCATATTATTAATTTATGTTCCTTGTATCCTTTCTTGAATATTTTCCTGGACCTGACTAGTGATAGTGGTATTTAATTTTGAACACATTTTTGTTTGTACATGATGGAATAGCATGCATTTGTTTTGTAAATCTATTGCTACTGTTGGTGAAAGGGGTAATAGCACCTCTTCATAACTCGTTTTCTTTTTTAATGCACTAAACTGAATTTTTATAAGAAAATTTAGGTTATGTTGTGATAAGATGCACTATTGTATTCCTAATAATTATGTTTTACATGAAACCATAATATCAATAAGGTCGTGATCATTCCATGCTTTGAAACCATATGGTTTTGTGGAGGATGATTGTAATAGCATTGCTAGGTTATATGACTTTATTTTGTAGATGACTAATATAAAGAGATTTAAATGAAATTTTGTTGAAGGGATGAAAGTACAACCTTTTATAGGTTCTCATTCTGTATACACTTACGTGCCAATTGGTTGTCGTGACAGGATAATAATGGGTATGAACAGCGGGGGACTAGATTATGTAGTATGAATCCATACAAAACCAACTCCATGCCACAGGAATTTTTTTATGCATTTTTTGTTTTGGCTCGGATAGCATTGATTTATGCTGTTTTTCTTTGAAACCTAAATGATCTGGTACCCAGTAATTTCTTTTCTCCTCGTTCTTGAATCTTGCTTTCTTTTATCTTCTTTTGATGAGTGTGTTTGGTCTTTGGAGAGGTCGGGATCTTTCTCTCTCCTTTTACAAATAATAAAGCTTCACCTTGATAACCTCTTGTTTCTTATTTGGAATACCAAGTCTCCAAAAATCAGTGTGTTTGTTTGGTCTGTTGTTTTAAGACAGTTTAGGGGGTATTTGTTTAGAGCTGAATGACTGAATCGGTGAGCCATTTAGTGCGTTTGTTTTGAATAAAAATTGTCTGAATTGCTGAATCGGTCAGTTTTTGGGCTGAATAGCCAAATGTAATTTTTTTGGCTCAATGAGATGAATGACTGCTAAATTAAGTATTTTATATTTATTTTTTTTACAATATTAACTATTATATTAAGTAATATTAAATAAATTTACAACAATTTTGAATTTTTTCAGAGGAGTAAAATAATAAAAATATGTTATTCAAAATGTTTCATACAAGTCAATGACATGTCAATTATCAAACAACTTTTTTCATTCAGTATTCAGAATTCAGCTTCTTATTCAGATTACTTAACTTTCAGAACTATTTCATTCAGTTTTATCAAACACCCCCTTAGTACTATTGATATGCTTTAGTGGTGCAGGCCCTTTATCTTCAGATAGATTTGTAATCTGCTTGAGGAATAAGGATTTCTCATCCCTTTCCCTTTTGTAATAACATGTTTTGGCACCTTCTTCATATTAATTGGTTTTATTAAGTTTTTCCCTTTATTTGCAGTGAGAGCCCTAGTATTTGGTGCTATTTGGATTTCTCTTGGAAAACGTGTCTGGATTTTCCCGAACATCCTTGCAGAGGAAGCAACATTAAGAGAATTATTCCGTTTTTGGCCCCAAAAAGATGAGGAAGAGCGACCAAAGTGGACATCGAGGCTTTTCTATGCAGTAGTGGCTGCCGTGGTGATATTAGTTCTGCGGCATCATGCCCCTGATGAGGCTGCTAGAGCCAGGTCAGTTTTCTATATTTGATTATAAACCCTGACTGCTTAACTGAAAAATTATAGGTATTGCAAGTAAACAAGCATTGAAAATTTATTGTTAAAACAATTTGTAGTTGTACATTTCTTTTGCTAGTTGAAGTTGAACATGAATGTAATTAGTCTCCATAAGGATATTCATTATAAAACTAGAAGATTTAGCGCACATGATTTTGCATTAAGAGAGAAAATAGGAATAGAAATACAAGAATGAAGAATTAGTTAGAAAAGATGAATCTGACAAAGGAAAAAGAAACTACTTCACTTCCCAGTGTTCTAAAAGTCCTTCTATGCCCGGATTTGACGTGAACGCCTAGACCCCGTCTTAGCTGAATTAAATATTTTTTTTTGCGTCAATTTAATGAAGGTTTTGAAGCTCTACAATCTTGAAATGAATTGTGGTACCTTATAAGAGTTTTTTAAAATTATTTTTCTTGCAAAGTCTAGAATCTTTAAATCTATACATGTTTTGTATAGTATATACAATTGATAGAAAAATAAATGAATAGTATCATGTAGGAAAAATGTCTCCCAAGCACATTGCTCATTCATGCAAGGTGCAGTGTTAGGCTCTCCTGAGTATGTTCTTTTGTGAAAAACTAGATGGGATGCTTCTCTTTAATATCATACGATAGATGTTATTTTTCACTTAATTAAAAAATGTCACTACGTAGTAAGCTATATAATAGGATATGCTTTCTTCAGCTATTACAAAATATCTTATTATTGATGTTCCACAATACTTTCAATTTTTCAAAAACACAGTTATGGTATTTTAAGTCTGTCTAGAAAAGAATCATACTCTCTCCGTTCAAGAATTAGAGATACGTTTCTAAAATGACTACTTTTAAGCAAAAATTTATTTTTCCAACATATGGCTAGCATTTACTGAAAAAATAGTAGTAGTAGTAGTGGTAGCATGTATTCAATCTACCTGATGGCATGTTAGGAACTTTATGTCACTTTATAGTCTAAAATAGATACGTATATCTAATTTTGGAATGGAAAAGGAAAATGTATATATCATTTTGGAACGGATGGAGTCTCATTTGCAGTGCACATTACAATGAAAGTAGGACTATTTTTTCCAGATGAAGGGTGTATTAGAATTGCCAAAATAGGGTCAATCTATCGGTGAAGGCCATCCTTTTTGTTGCTTAACTCAACTCAACAATACCGTTTACCCCAAATTAGTTGGGGTAAGCTGAAAACGAATCCCATGTCATCCTTTTCCTTACTTTATGCTGAAAATGATTATCTGACAAAAATAAGTTAAGCTCTGGAGAAATATATCAACTTAGACACTGATTTGCTAGTGAGTTCATGTGTGAAGTTACCCACACTGTTCATGACGATTCAAACAAAATTTATTTTTTCTCTGGTGCCGTTCTTGCAATTAATCTGTGGGTAAACCTGAAGCCCATGTCTTGGATTCATCTGGCCAAGTCTTTGTATTGTGGGGTGAACTTAACAATATAATGATTTGTACAAGAAACCAGATTTATCTTTCATGTGTGTATTCAAAGCATTTATAAAGAACCAAACCGGTATCTTATTTTGTTCCTTGGACCAGCGGCAACAATATTTAATAATGCATTTGGCTCATGTTAAAGCTCTCCCCTCTTGCAGGTATCAGAAGCGGGTTTCTAACATCATTGATGATGTTCTTGAGTGGAATCCGAGATTGGCATTGTCTGGGATGATGGAGAAGCAAACTGTGGTTAATTCCACGGAGTCGAACGACAATTTTACGAATGAGAGCAAGACGAGTTCTGAAGAGGAAGCTCATTCTGATGACAGCGATGGAGAAACCATCTTGCACCAACATGAAGATGAAATTATCGGAAACATAGAGGACAATGATCATGATAATATATGATTGTATTACTTGTAATAGCTAAAATATTCTACAATTTTCTTCATTACAAGAGAAAAAGGAAATTCTGTATTTGATTTCAATCTCAAGTTATCCAGAGTGTAGAATTATGTATACAAATTATGACAACAGTATTTCTGTCAGTCAAGTTTGTGCAGACTTTTGTTGCATTTGTGATGCAGTAGATTTTTACTGATGATGGCCGATGGCCGTTCTCTTTGGCCTTTAGATTTTTCAGATGAAAGTTAAGAAGCTCCCTTCTATTGCTTTCAAACTTGCATTTTTAATTCTTCTTCTTAAGGATTCTGCATCCAAGTTGCCTCAGGATTCATGACCGGTTCAAGGTGTTGAAAATAGTCATCCCCTATATTTCACTCATTCTCCAATCTTCTCTACTTTTTAAAACTACTCACAAACACATTGTTACTATGTGATTGTGAGTTTGTACAGAGAAAAGGAAATTTATTTAATTTTTCTTGTATTTGTGAGTTTTGGAACAAATATTTTACTAAAAAGATTATTATTATTATTTTACTTTATGAGATTAAATTTGAGAACTATACTTTTGGTATTTTAGTATCTCACTTAAGTCTATTAACAAAGTTCCTTTCAAAATCTTCCAAGTTTGGGAGGAAATTAAAATTATAAATGATCGAATAAATTTTTCTCATTAAAAAGATAATTATTATGAAACTGAGTATTACTCTGGTACACATGTCCAAGTCGGGACAGAGAAATTATTTTCTTTAGTGTAGATATGTTGTACCAAACTGTACATCTGTATTGCAATTGCACCAAGCTGTGTTGCAGCAAAATATATTGATTGCACCAAGCTGTATTGCACTAATGGGTTTGTAAACCCAAAATGTATTCCGTCCAAACAAATGGGAGGGGTGGTTAATATTTTTGAATAAATTGATTAAATTAGTTAATAAAATATTGACAGACACGTGTCAAATTAATTAATAAAATATTGATACGCACACGAAATTCTGTGTCATATTGACATGCTAACCGGATCCAAACAAATGGTTCATGCAAGTTGATGTAGTTGCTAGTAAATGGAAAGAGGCGGACACGTTATGGGAAAAGTCTGTCTTCTCTTCTTTCCCTCGATCGCTTCATCCATATAAACGATCGCCTCTTCACTGACTTGATGAAACCCTACTAAACGAAACTACATACTGTCTGTACAGAGGATTAGCCGGTGATTGGAAGTGAATAATTCCCAACTTTCCGAACGAAATTTTCCCTCTTCAGGTTAAATATAAGCCCCGTTATTTTTTTCATCATCTACTCATTCATCGTTCCGGAGATCTCATAACGGAATTAAAAGTTTCTTATTTTTCTAACCTGTACATGAAATTAAATAGTTTTACATAATTGTAAATTGCTTATTTTTACTCTCTTTTTTTGTTGAATTTGTAGCATTTATATTTGTGTGCAATTTGGTGACTCCTATTGCGTTATTTTGAAGTTGGATTGTGCATATAGTTGTTGTAGTTTATTTTAGATGATATGACTTGTGTTCTGAAATCTGATGCATAGTATGAGAAATTTGCCAGTTTTCAGTGTGGGATTCTGGATGATTTTGGTGGTTTGCAGGTCAAAGCTTTTGATGAAAGATAGTTCTTTCTCAATTAAAAGAAAGAAAACACCATTCCAGAAGCACAAAGAAGAGGAAGAGGTGAAGAAGAAGGTAGGTGGGTAGAAAAATCGTTTAGAGTTTTGGTTAATTTAACTTTGAGGTCTTCCCCAATGGAGTCATTAGGTTTTGTTTTGTAGAGGACAGAGGACAAAACATCCAAAGGTAGTAACTCTTAAACATTTTCTATTTATTAGCCTTTCTACAGGTTAATGATATTATAATCGAGTTTTGTTTGGGTTCATCAGATTAGATGATGAATGTGAATTCATAATTTTTTTTAGTTATTGGATACTTGAAGCTAGTGTGGGAGACGCACAATACCTCTGTTGAAATGCTACAAAAAGGTAAGAATAGTAATATATTTTTTTAAAATTTTCCCTTCTTTTTACTTCACTACCCCAAATTTCCTCATTAGTCTATTTGCAGTGGTTAAGGAACCAATTTTTTCTATTGTTTGCCTACTAGAATTATACAACAGGAACAGTGTGTTTTAAATCGTAACACAACTTGATCACTTTACATTATGTGACCAAACATATAAATGCATGTCTTGAGATTGCTCTGAATTTATTTTGATTTGGATTCAATTTTTCTCACTGAACTAAACTTGCGCATTACATGTTTGATGGAATGACATAAAGATGTCATATATAGTCATTTTACCCTTCAATTAAACAAATTCTCAAGGAAGAGTGCATCATTTTGAGGACACTTGTATGCTAGTAAAAAATCTATGTATTTTCATTTCAATTTGTTTTCTTATTGCTGCATCTTAGTTTAGTTTGTTATTCAAATTTACGAAACACATATAATTGCTTCAATTTTTCTTGATTCGACTCCTCTTCCTTTTGTTTAGTTTTATGCTTTATGCAATCAATATTGTAAGTGAGCTCATTGAATTTACATTGTTGGCACTTCGGCAAGAGAGGAGTTGCATAACAACAAATATTTGGAAATATTAGAAGCCACCTTCACTTTTAGTGTAAAGTTACTAATTGTTCCAAAAGTTGCACCTGGTGGAGATTGGACCAAACATGTATATCATGCTTTACATAGAGCAATGTTTAGAGGATTTTATAATTATCTGATAGTACATGCAAATTCACAAAAAATGTTATATGGTAATACAATAAGTACACATTCTAGGGCTCTTATTTATAGTTTTAACTCGCATGATGGCTCTGATCATCATGTTTGCAGGGGGCACTATATTCGTGGTGACGATGTCCAGTTTGTACAATGTGATGAAGATCCAGAAGCGTTTGATCGAAGATGGTGAATAATGTCAATCCAACGGATCAGGTTCTTTCAACCAAAAACCTCATTGAAGCCTCTCTAATGGGTAAAAACTATTTCTTTGATGGGTGTTGGAATTGATTAAAAAAGTCACTTGACGAAATTTTATTTAATTTTAGCTTAGAATTAGTTGGTTTTAGTCAGGTAGTTTTATGCTTTCTTTATAATACTTTTAGTCTATGTTTGGATGCTGGAAAGATCAAGTGAGGAAAAGAAATTGAAAAGAAAGAAAGGTAATGTCTTTCTTAATAAACTAAGTAGAATTTTATTATGTACTACTATCATACAAAAAGTATAAGTAATAATGCTCAAATTTAGTGTAATGGACTGTAGATAAAACTCTTATAGATTTAACATTTAATTTTCTTTTCCATGTTCCTTTCTGATTTCTATTTGAAGGGTTTTCTCTATGTAAAAGTAGGAGTAAGCTTTGAGTCCTGGAAATTTTGGTAATTTCGGTTGTTTAGGTTTTAAAATGCTAATTTATAGCTTTTTGATTGTTATAGTAACTTAAGCTTTGAGTCCTGGAAATTTTGGTAATTTCGGTCTGTATTCTTTGCTGATTTTTTTTGTTATACTTTTTTTATTTCAGTTATGTCAATATAAATCCTAACTTTGCATTGCTGACAATATTTGTTCTTATTAGAATGCAATATGAAGTGTTATGGAGCCATAGAAGTTCTATAGATTAACTAAATATATCTTTAAATCAACTGGCTTGGATTGCAGTTGGCTTAAGTTCTTTTAAGGTAGGAGTAGGATTGTAGGTGTAGCTCAATTAATCAAATTATGTTTCCTTCTAATGATTAATTAAGCAGGCTTGAAGGCAGGAGCTAGAAGAGAACTAATGCATAGTTAAAACCTCATAATGCTAGGGGTAGTTTGAGCATTATACATTCATATGTTGTCTTCACTAATCCAAAATATGGGCTCACTCTGTTGCAAACACTGACATAATCAAACTGATACTGAAGAAAATGCTCACGTATAGATGCTTGATGGTTTCATTGTTTGCATTATTTTCTGTAGTCTCTGTTATATAGTAACTCAGTAAATCTATTACACTCTATGTTCATCTTCTCATTTTATATACCATTTAGAGGCTTAACTTTGCTTTTTAATTTAAACTTTTAGACTGCAGAGATAGAAATGCAAAATGAGCTAGAAACAAAGGCGGAGAAACATATACAAAAACTTCTATTACTTGGTATATGTTCTCAAGCTGGGGTTTTCATTGAGTTATACTTTTTATTATTGTATTCTTATTTATTTTCATCGAGCTCAATGTACTGACCTGGATGCCACAAAAGCGTCACTCCTTATTTATTTATTTCAAACTGAAAGTTACAGATTGATGCTTACTAAATCTCGCTTGCTTTGTATTGTACAAATCCTTCTTAGACTTGCCGTTAAATTTCATGGTTTTCATGTCCGTGTTGTTGGCATTTCAACAAATAGTTGTATGTCAAGTAGTAAATTTCATTTTGCATCTCATTGTGTTTTTACCTCCTTGAAAAAATTTCATTACTTTGTTCAGGTTGAATGAAACTTGTATATTTGATTGAGAGGGAGAGGATGTTGCTATCATAGTATTTGGAATCATTTAAATCCTTTTATTCACATCGTCCCATGTTCAATCCATATATGCCCATTAATTTTGGGAATTTTTTATTCAATTTTCAACTATTAAATTTTAGCTGTTATATAATGCCACATCAATTGCATCCTTAGAATCTCATTTTTATTTGTTTATTTACTTGATTTGCATGCTGCAGGTGGTTGCATTTGTTGCATTTGAAAATCATTAATTAGCAATACCAACTTTGCATTCACTAAATCTGAGAAACAATCAGTATTTTACGTTTTTAATATATCTGTCATTTTGTGAACTTTACTTAAATAGTAAATGCATATTCACTATGTTTTTTTACCGCAGTCAACGTATGTATTGTTTATTTCATTTTATTATCTTAGATAACTCAATTGTGATGAATTTGCTACACCAAAGAAGGCTATTGAAAACTCTTTAAAAAAAATTATTGAAAAAAAATCATTATCATCGCATATTTAACAAATTATTCAATCTATTCTTCAAACTAGCCCGTGCATTGCACATGTTATCAACTAGTATATATAATACTTGCAAGTTGCAACCATTATCTTATATATGCAATTTGAGCTTCATACCCAAGATGACCTCAATCAAAGAAGTTCATCATCTTCTCCATATATTAGTTGTAGTATTGTTTTTGTTATGCTTCAAAACATGGTCTACTGGAGTTGGAGATTCTAACATGGTGGTAGTTAGGTGCATCGACAGGGAGCGAGAAGCTCTTCCGCTATTTAAACGAGGCCTCGTAGACGAATCTAGTCTTCTCTCTCTTGGGGATTCGAAGAAAATAAAAGAGCCTGTTGTCAATGGAAAGGAGTTTAGTGCAACAATCACACAGGTCCTGTCACCCACCTTAATCTTTCATCTTCTCATTATAATGATGGTACACCTCGTATAGCAGGTTAGATTAGTCCTTCATTGCTCGAGTTACGAAACTTAAACTACCTTGACCTCAGTGGTAATGTTTTTGGAGGCATGCCCATTCCAAAATTCATTGGTTTCCCCTCCCTATTAGTTCACCTTGATCTGTGAACTATTCCATATCAACTTGGAAATCTCTCTAACTTGGATTATCTGGATATAAGTTCTAATCAATTTGAATCAAATCTTTTTCCCAAGTTCATCTTTTCCCTCACCAAATTAGTCCACCTTGATCTTTTGTTGGCTAATTTTAGTGGAGTAATTCCCCAGGAACTTGGAAATCTCTCCGGTTTGCATCATCTTGGCATTTTTAGTACTAGTAACCTCCTGTATGTAAACGGACTTGAGTGGTTGTCTCGGCTTTCCTCCTTGACATTTCTTGACTTGAGTCGACCTTAGTAGAGCCGGTGGTTGGGTAGACATAATTAACAATATCTATTTTCTGTCGGACTTGTATTTACATAATTGCAGCCTTTCTCAAGTCGGTAATCCATTTCTTTCCTTCATAAACTCTTCCACATCTATTGCTATCGTCGATTTCACTGACAATGCACTAGTTACCCTTAAAAGAAAAGGGTATGATTACGGAAGAAATCTAAGATTCATAAAAAGCATTGATTTGTTAGGCAACAAATTATCTGGAGAATTTCTTAGAACGATAACCGCTCTGATAGAGTTGGTTTTGTTCAATGTATCAAACAACGATATCTATGGAAATATCCCTCCACATATTGGTAATTTGAAGTCACTTGAATCCATCGATTTGTCCAACAATAGAATTACGGGTGGAATCCCCACGAGCATGTCTTACTTAACTTTACTAAGTTATCTAGACTTGTCGAATAATAACTTATCAGGAAGAATCCCTTTAGGCACTCAACTCCAACGATTGGACGCGTCCATGTATTCTAGGAATGATGAACTCTGTGGGCCTCCGCGAAAATGTCATGGAGATAATCAATCGTCTCAAGTTCCGTCTATCTCTAGTGGAAATGAACAATATTTTCAAGAAGGTACATATGAGTTTGATAGAGGGTTTTGAATTGGTGCTGCACTCGAATTCAGTATAAATAACAGTTAAATTAATGACATAACATTAATGACTTGAAACAATAGTCTACTATATTGTTACAAATAAATAATAGATTTTACCTTCAAAACATCCGTCGAGATTTGGTTATAGACACTGCTATGGTGACATAAATCCAGTCTTTCAAAATTTTCAGGTAGCGGAAAAACGCACGTCTCCAACGACGGTTGAGCAGTAGAGGACCCACATATTCCCCAAAATATTGTACTGAATCCGAGTGCATCACCGATTCAAAACCCTCTATTAAACTCATATGTACCTTCTCGGGAATATTGTTCATTGGCACCAGAGATAGACGGATCTTGAGACGATTGATCATCTCCACACATTTTCGCGGTAGTGGAGGCCCACAAGGTTCATCATTTCCAGAATACATTGATGCGTCCAATCGTTAGAGTTGAGTGTTTATAGGGATTCTTCCTGACAAGTTATTATTCGACAAGTCTAGATAACTTTGGAAAGTTGATATGATCATTGGGATTCCACCTATAATTCTATTGTTGGACAAGTCGAGAGATTCAAGTGACTTCAAATTACCAATCTGTGGAGGGATATTTCCAGATATATCATTGTTTGATACATTGAACGAAACCAACTCTATGTGAGCGGTTATCGTTCTAAGAAATTCTTCAGATAATTTGTTGCTTGACAAATCAACTGCTCTTTATGAATCTTAGATTACTTCAGTAATCATACTCTCTTCCTTTTATGGCAACTAGTGCATTGTCAGTGTAAGTAGGATTGCGAATATAAGATCCGACAACAACATACCATAACCCGTAAGAATGGACAATGATCTCAGATGGATTTTCTTTCCGAATCATGACAGTGAAATTACTAAAACATTCATGCACTCCTCTAGAAATGTTGTTGATAGACAGGTTTAACAATCGAAAAGCCGTTAGATGACATAACTGTAAAGGTATGCTTCTGTAAAATTTATTGGAACACATTCTCAAAACATACAAGTTTGACAAATTTTCACCAATCCAAGCCGGTATAGATCCATATAAATTATTTTTTCGCACATCCAAAAAGCTTAATGTTATGTAATTTCTCAATGACAGACAATTTTCCAAAAAGACTGTTATTGCCTAAATAGAAATCCAAATGATCTAGGATTCCCCAAGAGAAGTTACTCGCGAGATTAAGAACTGTTAGATGTTTAAAATAATCCAACAATCATAAATTCTCCCGATAAAAGGTTATGTGAGAAATCAAGAAAGTATAATAAAGGCCCTGTATCTGTGATTACTTGTAAGAAAGAGAGGTGATGTCCATGCCTGTTAATTTATACTTTGGAGAGTATATATCATTACAATTTCTGTATTTTTAGTGTTTCTCAGAAATTTGGAATTTAATGGAGTAGTTCAGAGTTAGAATGGTGGAATTATGTTTTTTTTTTTGTTTTGAGCTGTAATTGTTAATTGTTTTTGTTGGAAGGCCAAGTTCATTTGCCTAGTTTGCTGCCAGATTACATGTTTTGTTTTTCCACATGGTCCATATTGCCTTTTTGTATGGGTCCCACCGCAAAGTAAGCTTGACATTTGTTGTATTAAAGCATTGCTTATTTGGAACATGGATCAGCAGAGAGAGAAAACAAAGGAAATGGCCTGCCACATAACAACAACAATAATACCAGTTAGATGAAGTAAGCAGCCCATTAGCTTTGGCAACCCAAATAATTGTTTAGCAATCAAGTCATTTTCTTGTACGGGATGCCCTAGATGAATTAAGGGAAAAAATAGAGTCGCAACAAAGAAAGGAGAAGACATAAGATGTGGGAGCAGCGTGCGTACCAAGGCGGAAGGGAAGACAAGAGATAGGAAAAAAAAGCAGATCCCAGAAAAAGAGGATGTTCGGCAGCAACTTAGGAGAGCAGATTTTTTTTTGAGCTCTTCTAGGTGGACATGAAAATTGGACATGAGTGTATTTGAATTTCACCTATTTGTATTTTGACCCCTCAATGAGGGTAAAAATACAAATATGTGAAATTCAAATACTCATGTTTAATTTTCATGTCCAATTTTTATATCCACTTAGAGTTTTTGTTTTTTTTTCTTTTGATAATACCCAATCTGAAACTCATAAGGAGGGGAATCTGGCTTCTAATATGAGGGGTCTGGCAGTTTTAAAAGACGTTTATTGATTGGTTAAATGCAAAGTCAACCACTGAACTTTTCTGATATTTGGGTATTGAGTCCCTTTCTTCCGGTCAATGCAAACTTTTCTGCCACGTGTGCCACGTCAGCAGGTCAATACAATCCAACTTGCAGATAGGTCAGTGAAAATTCCTAGGGGTGTCATTAAAGATGTTCTGATCAAGTTAGATACTTTCTATTTTCCTGTAGACTTTGTTGTCCTTGATACTAAGTCTGTTCAGAACACAAGAAGCCAAATTCCTGTGATTTTAGGGCGGCCATTTCTTGCTACATCCATTGCTCTCATCAATTGTAGAAATGGAGTGATGAAAATTTCTTTTGGGAACCTCACAGCTGAGCTAAATGTTTTTGACATTAGCAAGACCCCGATAGACATTGATGATAATGATTTCGGACAAGTCTTTTTGATTGATAGTCTAGTAGAGGAATCTTTCTTGCAAACTTGTAAAGAGGACCCATTAGAAGCTTGTTTGTCCCATTTTGGTTGTGATTTCGACACTAATGAATTTATAGAGGAGCAAGTCTATGCGCTTTTAGATTCAGTGCCTGTCATGGGTACACATTCTTTCCAACCAAAACCAGTGCCTCTCAATCTCTCATCGACTTCCCAACCTCCTTCCCTTGAAGAACCACCGAAGTTGGACCTAAAACCCTTGCCAAATAATCTGAAGTATGCATTTCTAGGTCCAGCAGAGTCTTTTCCTATTATAATATCTTCTAATCTTAATAATGTTCAAGAGAAGAAATTACTTGAAGTCCGTCACGAGCACAAGGAAGCTATTGGGTGGTCTATCGCAAATTTGAAAGGAATCAGCCCGTCAGTTGTCATGCATAAGATTCACTTAGAGGAATATGCAAAACCTTCTCGTGAACCCACAAAGAAGGTTGAATCCAGTGATGCAAGAAGTAGTTAGGGCCGAGGTACTTAAGCTTCTTGATGCGGGTATTATATACCCGATATCCGATAGTGAGTGGGTGAGCCCTGTGCAAGTAGTTCCTAAGAAGTCAGGAATTACAATGGTAGTCAATGAGCATAATAAGTTGGTTCCATCACGTGTTCAGACGGGATAGGCGTGTTTGTATTGACTATTGGAAGTTGAATTCAATAACTAGGAATGATCACTTTCCTCTTCCTTACATTGACCAAATGTTGGAAAGGTTAGCCAGTCATGCTTATTACTGCTTTTTAGATGGTTATTTCGGTTATAACCAAATTTCAGTCGATCCATCTGATCAAGAGAAGACAACTTTCACGTGCCCTTTTGGTACATTCGCTTACCAACACGTCTTTTGGGCTATGCAATGCACCTGCCACTTTTCTGTATGACTTCCATATTCTCGGACATGGTAGAGCGATTCTTAGAGGTTTTCATGGATTATTTTTCTGTGTTCGAGTCTTCTTTTGATGAATGTTTGAAACACGTAGCTCTAGTCTTAGAGAGGTGTAGAGAGAAAAACCTAGTGCTTAATTGGGAGAAATGCTATTTTATGGTACAAAGAGGAATTGTTCTTGGGCATATCATTTCTAAAGAGGGAATTGAAGTAGACAAGGATAAAGTAGAGTTAATATCTAACCTGCCGCCCCCGCGTACGGTTAAAGGAGATTCGCTCATTCTTAGGCCATGTTGGTTTTTATAGGCGTTTTATCAAGGATTTTAACAAGATTGCTAGATCTCTGTGTAATCTTCTCGCTAAAGACTCCATTTGTCTTTGATGAAGCATGCCAAAAAGCATTTGAGACGTTGAAATCTGCCTTGACCTCTGCACCTATCATCTGGTCCCCTGACTGCAGCCTTCCGTTTGAGATCATGTGTGATGCCTCTGATTATGTAGTTGGGGCAGTTTTAGGTCAGAGAATTGATAAAATCCCTCATGTGATCTACTATGCAAACAGAACTTTGAACGATGCTTAGCTCCATTACTCTACCACAGAGAAAGTTGCTAGCAGTCGGATTTGCCCTAGACAAGTTTAGGTTCTATCTCTTGGGATCTAAAGTCATTGTCTATTCAGATCATGCCGCTTTGAAATACTTGCTTACCAAGAAAGATGCGAAGTCGCGGCTGATTCGGTGGGTCTCTATGCTACAAGAGTTTGATTTGGACATTAAAGATAAGAAAGGAGCTGAGAATGTTGTAGTAGACCATCTATCTAGGCTTATAGTTGAATTCTCAAGTGATCCTTTGCCCATTGCTGAGAAATTCCCTGATGAGCAGCTTATGCATGTCTCCCAGTCACCTTGGTATGCGGACATTTTTAATTATCTTGTCACACACGAAATGCCAAATCATTGATCTAAACAAGATGAGTGCAAATTCTTATCTGAGGTGAAACACTTTTATTGGAATGATCCTTGTCTCTTCAAGTATTATCCTGATCAGGTAATTAGGAGATGTGTCCCTGAGGAGGATCAAATGCAAATTCTCTCCTTTTGCCATGATCAGCCGTGTGGAGGCCATTTTAGTGGAAAAAAGCCGACCGCTAAAGTTTTGCAGTGTGGATTTATTGACCTTCCTTGTTTTGTGATGCACATGTCTATTATGTTGCTTGTGAGAGATGTCAAAAGTTAGGTAGTCTCACGCGACGAAATATGTTGCCCCTTAATTCCATTTTGATAGTGGAGATCTTTGATGTGTGGGGAATAGATTTTATGGGATCCTTTCCTAACTCAGTTTGCAATCTCTATATTTTGGTAGCCGTTGACTGTGTGAAAGTGGGTAGAGGCTATTGACCATAAAGTGGTGGTTAAATTTATGAAAGAGAATATTCTTGCACGATTTGGTACACCCTGCGCTATCATTAGTGATGGGGGGTTGCACTTTTGTAATAGACCATTTAAAGATCTAATGAAGAAGCTCAGAGTGATTCATAAAATGTCAACAGCATACCATCCACAAACTAGTGGGCAAGCTGAAATTTTAAATAGGGAGATTAAACATATCTTAGAGAAGACGGTAAATCCCAACAAGAAGGATTGGTCAGTCCGACTGATTGATGCTTTGTGGGCATACCGTACTGCATACAAGACTTCCATTGGAATGTCCCCTTACCGCTTAGTGTATGGCAAGGCATGTCATCTGTCTGTTGAGTTGGAACATAGAGCTTTTTGGGCTGTTAGACAACTGAATTTTGATGTCGAATAGGCAGGAAATCATAGGAAGCTTCAAATTGCCTAGCTAGAAGAGATAAGGAATGATGCTTATGACTGTGCAAAATCGCACAGGGAGAGGATGAAGAGGGTGCATGATCAAAAGATTCTTTGAAAATCCTTTCACTCTTCCAGAAAGTCCTATATAATGCTCGTATGCATCTATTCTCAAGAAAGTTGAAGTCTAAATGGTCCGGTCCTTTCATAGTCCAGCAGGTGTATCCTCATGGGGCCATTGAGATTCAGAATCCCAAAGATGGTTCTATGTTTAAAGTGAATGATCATCGTTTAAAACCATTTTTAAAGTTGAAAAATTCAGAAGTTGAAGTTATGTTTCTAGAGGATCCTGTTTACCGGGATTGATTTTGAGGCCATGATTCATGTATATTATTGTATATTTGGATTTACTATTTTGCTTTTCTACTTTTGCTTCTCTTTGTTCTATTTCTAACAAAAGTGAAGGATTATCTTGTTAATTTGAGCTTTGAATCCGAAATTCATTAAGTTGTCCAAAGCTACTAACCTGCAGCTGGTTTTCAAGCCCATAACCGAAGTCATGATCTGTCCAAAAACGTTGCGGTAGTTCATATTCAGGTGATACCCTTCCTTTTCCTATTTACTTGTCTTTATACATTGCAGACAATGTAAATTTTAAGTTGGGGGATGGAATTTATATGCCTTATTATTCAATGCGCTTCATAGAGGCCACTTTGTTAGGATAAGAGAAAATTATTTTATTTTATTTTGCAAAAAAAAAAGTAATAAATAAATAAATAATAAATTTATGCAATGGTTCTTGAGCTGATATTAAGTTTCCCTTTGTCTAGTTGATGCAATAACGATGACGCATTCGTCTTGATGCTTTACATGTGCATGCTTAGTTCTCCTACTATCATTATTAAGAGAAATTTTTATGATCTCTAATCCTCATTTTATTTGAGCATAAGACAACAAATGCATGACTAGATGAATGAGTGAGTATAACTTAAAATTTCTTGAAAAACTTGAATGCGGAGACTAAGTAACCTGTGAGATTTGAGCCAATCTTCCTATTAGAGAGTTTTTACATCAACTCTAAATTATTATATTTTTGAAAAGCATATTTTGTTGAGTAGTCTCATTATTCTTTGCTTTGATTGAACACTAGAAAGGTACGTCCATGAAATGTATTTTCTTTTGCAGGATTCCTAATATTGCTTGAACTGAAGAACTCTAGACCTTAGGAAGTGACTTGGGCCATTTTTGATAGCTGACATATGAGCCTAATCCCATATTTACATATGTATTCTAGTCACCCTTTTGAATTCTTACAATCATATTAATCCAAAAATCTTCATAATATTTGTTAAGATCACCTGTGAATTGGCTTGGTCCCACTTCGGTTTGTAAGTGTGAAGTTGAATGCTTGGTATATAAGGTTATCAGCTTATCATTTTGGGTCAAGTTGGATTCAACAATTATATGATATCCTTAGTTATGGACTCCCAAGTTTCCCAACAAATTGTTGTCAAGGCCATGATCTATGACCTTCTGATATAAGCACGAGGGGGTCAGAATTTTATGACAATCTTTCGACTCAAATTCCAAGAGTTCAACGAATGGTGTCAAGTAGTTGTGCTGCAGATGCTTACATTGGAGCTCAACCATGTTCGTTTGTATACAAAACTATGTTCAAAATCATGGAGGGAATAGTGCTCGCGTGACAATGTGAATGTCCTATCATATCAAGGAGATTACGTATGACACGTGGCAACACGAGTTCGGATTCGAAGACGTTCGAGTTGGAGTCCAAGCTCATTAATGAGATCTAGTTGAACGTGCATACATACGTTTTGTGGGTTGTACAAGAATTCCAATTTCCTTTGGAGTCTAGTTTATTTATAAAGCTCGAATTTGATTCTGCCCAGCTCATTTTTTAAAAGTCGAGTTGTGACTCAAGAAGCTCAAATAAAGAAGGTAATAAAAGAAATTTCATGTCTCCAATCTGAATTCATATATATGCAGCAGTAGCCAGTAGCCAACTAAAGGGGAAAAATTAAAAATAAATCTTTGTAAAAACTTGACAAGCTGTTGAGGGAATAAATATCCAAGTTATAAGCAATGAGTATACCTTTTTTTTAAGATATACTTCATACTTGAGCTACGTACGTGAGGCATTGATCCAATTAAATAACGCATTTGATTTGGTATAAAGAAAAATAATACGTACCTAATAACCAAACAAATAAACCAAAGCATTTTAAGCCTCTGCAGCACTCTTGCCTGGACGTAAAATCAAATCACTAACATAAAAAGTCGTGATAGTTTAAAATGTCACATTCATTATAAATTATATAATCCATCATAAATAGTATTAGGAATGACAAAAAAGACTATTTAAAAGACTATTAATCCCCCATCATAGTCCAAAATAGTCCCAAACATGTTTCACTCAGGAACCAAGTTTATAATGGAAACCAAGTTTCACTCAGGAACCCTGAAGCCTAAGTTCCATAATGCATAAACAACAATAAAAAGAAACTACACCAATTTTACATTGATTTAAACCGTCGGCTGGATTGCTGGACAAGTGCTCAATATTTAAAAAAAAATACAAATATATACAAAATATAATTGTGTACGCAAGTCTGTCATAAACAAACCTTAACAAATGTAACTTAAAAGGGTTAATAGGTCGATCAATATATATGTAACATCCTTTGTTCACAAAACGAGTCTTATTTATCAATTATTTTTAGTTTGAAAAAGGAAACCTTTTTATAATTAATTTGATGATAGTACAAAGTGACGATGCCTTGAGATTTGCTATAGTAATCTGACTTTCATGTCATCAATGTCACTAAACAATAAAAAAAAATAAAGGAAGAAAGTAATATCCTTAAATTTTTATAAATTTAACAAAAAATAACTCATTTTGTTGAACGGAGAGTATGTACATAGATTTAGACAACAACGCTGCAAGAAATACAAGTTAGTTGATGAGGTAGAAAGAAGGGAAGTTGGTACTCATGCCATAATTGTGAATGCATACAGAGGGGGCTGCTGCTATTATTCCACCCGCATACATCACTTGCATCCCCTGGTCATTTGGAGTATTATTGTATAGTATAGAGAATCAATTTAAATCCCACAAATTAAATGACAAAGTGGTGGAGTATGGGTGCTAAGACGAGTGAAAAAAGGGTGGCTATGAGGGACAGCAGGGAGTGGAATGCATTATAAGTTGCGGTGTTCAAGGGGTTACCTGTAGTTTTCTGTGTATCTCGAAGGGAGGAGCCGTTGACATATATTGTTGCAATTTAAAATGTGGTCTCTCAAATTTAAGATGCCTGGGCTTGTGCATACCTGAACCACCTGCACCTGAGCCCTCTCCTCCACCTCCACCTCCACCTCCTCCTCAACTTCAAGAATATCTGAAATCAGAGTAAAATCATTTACACTGCAATTGATTCACCCCTAATTGATGCATGTATTATACTAATAAACAGTTGGTGTCTAAAGAGCAATATAATAGTAATCCCAAGACGCATTCTAAACCTGTTTTGAAATATGTACTGGATCCTTCTGAAAACCTATTTATCCAGCACTTCATTTCTCACAAAACGCTCTGCTTTTTGTGCAGCAGTATAAATGCTATCACACAACTTAAAAGGGTATAGGCAAATAAGTACCAAAACTGGTAATATGATCAATAGTTTTTCTCCCTGCTAATAGAATAAAGAACAAGTATGTCTTTTAATAATTCATTGATATTATAGTCGCATTAAAAATTTGCTGTCTCTAACAATAAGAAATTAAACCCTACATAACTCTATTTCCAGCTTACAGGGCGTAACCCTTTTATGTAAGTTTGTATCCCTTGGTCCAGATGTCTTCTTGTCAGCTCTCCTTCAACTTGAATCCATGTTCGCTGATACGCAGTCAAATAGTCCAACATCTTGTGACATTTCAGTGAACCATCCAAATCTTTTAGCATAATATGTACGTTATCCATTTTGTTTCTGGCTTGGAGTTCCACTGATAGAGATGAATGATTAGCTTTCTTGTGCTTTGCGACTGCCCTTTTCCTCTATGCCTGATTGTGAAAATCTGTGTCTAAGAACCTGTAGAACTTCTTCTACTTTCACTTCTCTTAGAGCCAATAAAACCATGGCATGATAGAGCACATCTGCCATCTCCGATGCAGTGTGGGGCTTTTCCTCGTTTTCTTCCAGAGTTCGGCATAACTCATCAGCCTCTTCCCTGCAAGAAATATGTTCAACCTTATTTATTTTAAATTATGCAACCATGGCTAACAGTAATAATACAACTAACACGGTCCTGAATGGCCCAAAACACTTTCAAAAAAAAGAAAATAAATTGTAACTCTCGGAATTTCAACTATGCAAGTCACCTTACCGGATCTTTGAGCAAAGCAACTTGTCATCAAGCAATAACCGTCTTGTCCATGAGGGTTTGCCTTTTGGGGGTTCTGATATTTCTGCTTTTCTTTGGGCAATTGTGGTTTCTAAAGATTGTAATGTTGTCAAAGCCAATCTATATTCATCAACCTAAACAAAGATGGTCATTTTCCCCACTATTAAATTTAACAAAAGAAATCCTGTAAAAGAGCGAGATTTAAGGAATTAAGAAGGTAGTGCACAAAAGGCAAAGAATGTAACCTGTGAATGATTTAGAAAATCAAAAACAGATGTGTAATAGCAAGTATCTGAGCCAGTGTGGCAAGAGGGTCCATCAGGCTTCCCCAAGTATAGTATCTGCCAAAGAGTTCTATATTTAAACTCCAAACAAGAAAAATGATTACTTATGACTATATATTTAATCGGGCAAACTTACAGAATCTCGATCACAATCAATAAAGATATCATAGATATTGATGAAATTCATAGAGGTCTCTCCTTTTGTCCATAATTTTGACCTTGACCTGCTATAAAATGTTGCCTTCTTAGAGGAAATGGTGGTCGCAAGTGCATCCCTGTCGACAAACCCTTGCATTAACACTGCTCCTGTGTCAACATGTTGAGCTATAGCCACGGCCAAACCTTTATCATCCCATTTCACACTATCCAACAATGTACCAAGCTGAAATGTACTTCGTTAGATACTTAATAATCAAATGTTAACAAGAACGGTATAAAATATAAACAATGAAGAACAAAAATAATAAAATAAATTTCAAGCGGAGTCTATTTAATTTATAACCCCACCATTCTAAAAAATAAAAAAGGAAAAGAAAAAGGAAAATGTGCCATTTTATTTGTAGATTACAAAGCAAATGATACTCTTTAGGATGGATGGAGAACTTATTTTCAAACTACCATTATCAGCATTGACACAAACTTGATTAAGCAAATCACATTGCAGAAAAAAAACCATTATATTCATATGGCAATACGGATTAGTTGAGATACAATTTATACAACAAACAGATATGCACGCATACAAGGAAGTATAGGTGTGGCTCCAAGTCTCTAACTCACAAGAAAGCCAAAAATAACGACAATAGGCTCATTGATAAACTAGACCCATCTATCAGATTTTCATCTTTGTCTTAAATTTTCCAGACATGCAACAGTACCTACCATGATAATCAACGGTAGACACCTGACTTATGTCTGCATATTGAAGCTGAGAGTCAACGGTAGACACCTGTTTATGTTGGCAATACAATTTGGCAGAAAAATAGCTTCAGGAATTTTTAAAATTAAATTCCAGCTCACACAATAGCAATTAACAAGTCTATAAGAATATAACGATAACCTATAGCATCGTCATACCCACAAACAAAGGGAAGCAATTGATGAGTGGGTTGAAAGCCTACGAACTGGGTATTATTTTACTTGAATTATTGTGGGTTCTTGGTGTTTTTCTGTGTTACTTGTTTAGTTTTTATGTCACTTTGCAGGAATAAAGGCAAGGATGGGATGTAGGAGCTAAAAAGGGAGAAAAGCTTAGAGAAAGGGATAATCTGATGGAGTGGCGCAGCGCCATATGTTTCAAGAATCTGTACCCCTAGCGCGGACCGCACGGCTCAACAAAGAGGACTGGCGCGGGCGTGCCAGTCTGACAGATTTTCTACATATTTTGTCTCCATAATGCAAAAGTCGACTCAATTAAGGATTTTGACTTCCCTTATGTAAAAGGGTTTTGCTAGAACTATAAGTATTAGTTGTTTACTTAGTTTTAGATATCTTTAAGACTTTTGACCGTAAATCATCGAGAGCCACTTCTTTTGGAGCTTGGAGATTTCCATTGGAGAGCACACAAGGCGGAGATTGAAGCTTAGAGACTAGAGATTCTTCGACAGAGTT
Organism: Panax japonicus; assembly: GCA_020205505.1. Lineage (NCBI taxonomy): Eukaryota > Viridiplantae > Streptophyta > Magnoliopsida > Apiales > Araliaceae > Panax > Panax japonicus. The sequence continues at coordinate 3,956,252 of CM035112.1, read as the reverse complement.
ATTCTTCTTCTCTTAATTTTATTATCTGTACTTGAGATGTTATTTAATTTTAATCTTCTTGACTTTATTATGTTGATGAACTAATTTCTTAAGGGGTACAATGGAACCTTTTGTGATTCAATAATTCAATTATCATTATTTTTACTTGTTGATCTTATTGAGTTGATTATTATATTTTGTGCTTAATCTATTAATTGTCTAGCTAGCACTTAATCTGATATCTTTGATGGAATTGAAAGAGGAAATCTTAGATTAGATCTAAATATAATAACGTATGAATTTGTTGATTTTTGTTAAGGATAACATAATAGTGTACGAGACAAAAGTACTTGTATGCCATGCGTAACTTTATTAGGAGTGTGTGCTTAATGAATCTATTTTAAGTGTCTTGCATAAAAGTAACAAAATAACTGAAATAGGTCTTTTTATTAATCATTGAAAGATGTTAGTAAATTGATAGGCAATCCTAGTTATCAATTCATTGGATTAATCAAGTGGAAATAAGGTAAGGGGATTATTGCAAAAAAAATTGGAGAAATTGTATTCATATGTCTTAATCGTTTGGTAATCAATAATTGTTAGTTTAATTAGTTTTTAATTACTTTGTTTTCATTAATTTTCACAATTCAATTGGAGTGACTGTTTAAGTGGATTAAATTAGTAGAAACTGGATAATTAGAATAATTATTATTGACTGTTCCCTGCGGGTTCGACACTCTTCTTACTTCTTTATTACTTGATTGACCGTGTATATTTGCGTGTATTTGTCATTATATTAAATTGGACAACAACAGCTGAAAATGAAAATATATAAAAAAAATAATAGAAAAGATGAAAAATTTTAAAACTAAAACTGACTAGATGTATACCACGTGCAAAGCACGAGATCTTATTCTTGATTATTAAATTTTATATTTATTTTTTATTATAGTTTTTTTATATAATATTTTGAATAGAATAAGTAATATTATTTTTGACTTAACATGCTATTTTTTTTTTCCACTTGTTACTATTTAGGACTTTTTCAAATTTTATTAATTATTTATTTTTTGTGATAAGTTTTTCATATTTTTAAATATTTATTCTTTTAAGTTATTTTTTAACTAATTTTTAATAATTTAGATTTTTTTAATGTTTTTTGAGCTATCAATGTTCAGATTTTTTTTTGAAATAAAAAAAATTGTAAAAATAATTATGAATTAAATATGAACTTTTTTTTATCTTCAATTCAAAATATTTTGAGATCCTTTTCGTGCAAGTAGACTACAAGCAATGCAATATAGTATAATAAAATAGTTTATTTAACAAAAAACTCAATTATATACTACATAAATACCATATTTTGTTAATTTTAAACAATAAATTGAGCAACGGTGGTGGTGAACTCATTGAATACAATAACATACCAAGTTATTGTAAGGGTGATGCAATAGATTGAGGACATAACATTGACGGGTCATTAATAAACCTGATTCCATGATAATATATGAATATGTAGATGGGTCAGTTTTTGACCTAATAGAAGAAAAGTAATTTTTTAAAGGAGAAGTAATGCAGTAGGAAAAGTAATTTTTGCAAACAAAAAAAAAGAGAATGAACTAAATTGCCTATTTAGTTCAAAGTATAGAAATATAATACTTCTAGCATCTACGCCATGTGTAAAGCACGAAGTCTTATTATAAAGTTACAATATTGTAAATGTTTTATTAATTATTTTATAAATATATTATTGGATTTATAAGGTAAATGGTTTTAATAAGAAAATATTTTCCTTCTAAAATTAAATTATTTAATTTATAATAAGATTTGACTTATACTTGAATATAATTAAGCTCCTACTTGATCAAGAGTAACAAATTCAAGTTAGGTAAGACGGTCTATTTGAAATTTTTTCTTCTCAAACTATATTAACTAAATTGTAATAAAATCTTATTTAATAATGGTAACAAATTAATATTTGGTAAAATGATCTTATGATTCTTTCCTTTAAACTATATTACTAATTTTTATACTTGCCTCGCTTGAACTGAACGAATGGTCTTGTTGTGTAATTATAATATTATTAATTGTTTTTATTTTATTTTTATAAAATTTTATTGAATAGAGTAATTTTTTATTTAATAATTGAATTATATGGTCGATTAGTATATTATATTTTTATTTTATTAACATTAACAATTATATCATCTAAATAATGACTAATCTTATACTCGAAACTATATTTATATTTTAATAATAGTTACAAATTTACGTTAGGTAGATAATTTTTATGATAATTTTCTTTTATTTTTAAACTATATTATCTGAGTGGTAAAATAATTTTACTCAAACTCGTATTATTGTATATATATTTGAATAAAAGAAATCAATTAATATTAGGTAAAATTATCTTATTTTGATTATTTTCTTATAAAATCATATTACAAATTCAAGTTTCTTATAAAACTACAATATTAATTCCAATATTTGAACAAAAGAAACAAAAAAAATATTAGGTAAGATGATCTTATTTTTGATTATTTTCTTATAAAATTATATTACTAATTTTTATTTCCTTATAAAACAATGATAGTAATTCCAATTTCTGGTTTGAATTAATAAATAATTAAAGTTGACTTACTGTAGGAAAAGTCAAAGGCCAAACCAAAAAGAAAGGAGGATGAGCCAAACAAAGGAGGACAAACTAAATTGTCTATTTAATTATAATATAGATATAGCAACACAAGACTACCTTAAATTGAAAGGGGCGATCTTGATTGGGTTTTTCAATGCAAGCAGAAACAAGGCATCTCTGTCTGTACCCTACTCCATTAGAACAGAGAAGGCGGCCTCTAGAATAAATATTCAGTGATTGAAAGCAGTTGACATTCATAATAGCCATTATAATTCCAGTTCACGCAATAAATTTCACCTGATTAAAAGAAAAGGAGAAAATCTTTAGTTTAAATATCCAAACGGAATTCTAACGGAAACGAAGCAACGCCAAGTCAAATTGGGGAAACGAAAAGGAATTGAATTTTTATATTGGAGGAAATATATATAATTTGGTTACATCGCTTCAGCTTCATCTTCTATATAAGAAATTTGGAATCTTTGGTTACGACATATATAGTATTGTGTTTATCAAAAATATGGATGAAAAAGTTAGATAACGGTATATATTTTTAGGGTTCTTAAAGGGTACTAAAGGAAAACTTCACCATTTTTTTTCCTTTTTATCTCTCTGAATTTCAATGCTTCAAGGCTTTTGAAAACTTAAGCATACTATTTTATTCGCGTCAAATTAATGTAATAACTCTGTAATGCAATAAATTATGTGATATATTTTTTGCTTGGTTCATAAATTATATGCATTAACTCATTAAAGACATTAAAGATGTTATACTATTACACCAATTTGGATGGAACATTACGTCCACCAATTAATGTGTACATCCGAAATGTAATAGCTCATAAAAAATAATAAGACAGGAATAATCACAACTGATTTGATGTTTTAATTTAAAATTTACGTTATTCATTACATACAATCATATATTTAGTAAATCAAAAACAATTTTAAATATAATAACAATATAATTACCCCACAAATACCAAATATGAACTAAATAAATATGTTGTAATAAGATATTACTATTTTATTACAATTCTATTGTATTACGTAAACCATTGCATTACATTACATTTCTACTTGGTGAACTTTGCCTTGCCATAAAAAGCTTCAACACATGTATGACTGAACTATTTTTTACTCAAGCTTTCTCGTGTGTTTTCTTAGTATTTATTAAATTAGTGTAGATTTACTTTTTTTGTTGGAAAGAGACGTTGTGTTTTTAGTTGTAATTGTTTTCTCTAATGGTAAATGAAAATTGTTGTCATCGTTATAGATATTGTATCATTTGATCATTGAGTTTATCTTTTATAGCCTATTCATGAGTTTTAATTTCAATTTTTTTGAAGTTTCTGAAATTTAAGAGCTCAACGCACTTGAAAATTTTGACCGTTTAAAAGTAACTTCGTTAACTTACAGCAACTTTCAAACCCAAACTCACAATGCGGTGAGTTTAGGGCATCTATATAAGCTGCTCAAACGCATATTAAAATAAGGTTTCTTAGGAGCGATTTATTTTATACGCAACTTATTTAACTCACAAACATAACTTTGTACTTGCTTTAATTATCTAGTTTAACTATTACTATAATCTTATTTTGATATGTTATAGTTGCTCTGTTGTAATGTCTCGCTTATACCAAAAAAAATGTAGCACTTAAACCTTATCTTACATACATTTTATTTGTACCTCTAAATTTAATATGTCCCTTTATTAATCAAATACTATACACTTGTATTTAAGATCAATTTACAAAAAACAAACTCTAAAATATAACATCTTGTGGCACCCAAAACAAAAAATAAAAATTTCACTAGCAAGGACATACAATAACTTAATTCAATTACATTATCAAGTAATGAAATAAAATAAAAACAACATATTACTAAAGTTATTTTGCATTAAAATCATATAAATTTTGTTATTTTAAATTGAGTAATGTTATAAACACAAGTTCTACATAAAAAATTATACACAAAAAATATAGAAAAAGAGTGAAAATAGAAAGTGGGAGTTAATATTAAATGTTTTATATATCTTTACTGGTATGCAATGCATTCTATTCTTGGTGTGCATTAATTTTATGTGTATAATTTATGTAGATAATATTACTCTTTTAAATTTTAGTTATAGATAGATTCATCGGATCTACTACATATAAACACGTCCAAAGTATTATAAACCCTGAAATTGCATCGATTACACAGTAGTATAGTACAATAGTAGTACTACTACTCCTCTATAATGTTGCCTCCACTTTTCCTTTTTGCAATTATATAGACTCCACTCCATCTTCCTTTTACCTTTTGCAATTATATTAGGGTTTCTTTTAGAGAAGACGACGATAATAACACCGGTGTGATGTTCTGCAATTCTCCTCCATATAATATCGCCTTCAAGTATTGAAATTCAAAGAGATAAAAAGGGAAAAAATGGTCAAGTTCCTATAGTACCCTTTAAGAACCCTAAAAATATACCCTCGACCATAAGCCCAGCAACCAACTATACCGCCGTCTATCTTGTTCATCCATATTTCTGATGAACACGATGCTATATGTATTGTAACCCAAGATTCTAAATTTCTTAGACCGAAGATGAAGTTGACTTGTCGTTGCTTCATTTCCATGAGAATTTCGTTTGAATTTAAGTATGAACACTATGTTTGTGAGTTTGAGAGAAAAATAAGTTAAAGAATTTAAAATTTATGATAAAAAAGAGAATAAAAGGGAGTAAATCAAGTTTTTTTTATCAATTTTCCCAAATCTTCCCAATTTTGGAAAGAAATTTTTGGGAGGAAATTTGCCTCAAAACACCCCACCTGTTTTCTTTTCAATCCTAAAAAACTCGCAAACTTCTAGTTTCTCCCAAAAAATTCTATCCTTCTCCTTTCCTTTCTCTACTTCTTAAAACTCACAAACACAATGGAAGTGTTTTGAAATTATGGCCAAAGAACAGACACCCAGAACTTAAAAACCAAAAAAAATATCTGAAATGTCTTCCAACGATATTGACCAACTTCTCTAATTTGGTGTTATTTTATTAAAATAGTATGCTGTTTTATTTGTTTATGCGTTTGACAAGGTTATTCAGGTGTTTGATGCAAATGCCAATTATGCAGCTAAAATTGAACAAGTAGTAAGAGATTGTTAAAGTCTTTAGGTCTTTAGCTGGTAGTTGTTTTTCTAATAATTCCTATTTAATAGGGAATTTGTTTGTTGCTTGACCTGTTCTATAGGAGTATCTCACAAGTCTAGGAGTTGTTAAATGTGGGATGTCCTTTACTTATTTTTCTGCTTGTTTTGTTTCATGTATTCCTATTTAAGTGAGACTTTGAGTCAATAATAATATCTAAAGTACTTTCACGCAAATTACTTAGGTTTAGCAATCCTTTGTATTTCAGTTTATTTAACATCTGGTATCAGAGCCACACGTGGGGCCTGATAAAAAAAAGGAAAGCAACAGCAAGATCTCATGGCCTCTGACAGCAGCAACAACAGTTACGTGCAACCAACAATTCCTCTATTTGATGGTCATTACGATCATTGGAGCATGCTGATGGAAAACTTCTTCAGATCCAAGGAATATTGGGGTCTTGTGGGAAGTGGAATTACTGAGCCAGAAGGAGTAACCTTGACAGAACCACAAAGAAAGACGCTAGAAGAACAAAAGTTAAAAGATTTGAAGACAAAGAACTACCTTTTCCAGGCAATTGATCGTGTTATCCTGAAAACCATCTAGAAAAAAGACGCAGCGAAACAGATTTGGGACTCCTTGAAAAAGAAATATCAAGGATCAACAAGGGTCAAAAGGGCACAACTTCAAGCTCTTCGCAAAGAGTTTGAGATTCTCCACATGAAGGAAGGAGAATCAGTTGATGTCTTTTTTGGGAGAACGTTGGCAATCGCAAACAGGATGCGGATTCATGGTGAAAACTTGCAGGATGTCACCATTATTGAAAAAAATTTGCGCTCCATGACCACCAAATTCGACTACGTGGTTTGTTCAATTGAAGAATCGAATGACATTGATCGCCTTTCAGTTGATGAGTTGCAAAGCTCGTTGCTGGTACACGAGCAGAGGATGACAAGTCACATCCAAGATGAACAGGCCCTGAAGATGACAACTCAAGGTGAATCATTTGCATGGAGAGGATCTGGAAGAGGTCGTGGTGGAGGTCGTTTTAGAGGACGTGGTCGTGATCAAGGGCATTTTGATAAATCAACTGTGGAATGCTATGGTTGTCACAAGCTTGGTCATTATCAATATGAATGCACTGAAAAGGATGAAAAAAACAACTTTGCAGAAGTTGAAGAAGAATTGCTTCTGATGGCAGCTATTGAAAAACAACAGACTAAACCAGACATATGGTACTTGGATTCTGGGAGCAGCAATCACATGTGCGGTAACAAATTCTTTCTCTGTCTTACTAGATGAAACGTTTAGAGAGAATGTGAAACTTGGTAATAACTCTTAAGATTTCGGTTATGGAAAAGGGAAATATAAGAACCCGAATAAATAATGTTATGCAAACTATTACGGGTGTATTCTATGTTCCAGACTTTAAAAGTAACTTGATCAGCTTGGGGCAATTGCAAGAAAAAAGGTATGACATACACATTCAAAATGGCTGTAATGGCTGCTGCCAAATTCAACATCCAGAGAAAGGATTGATTGCACAAGTTGAAATGACATCAAACAGGATGTTCCCTTTGCATGCACAAAGCGGTGATGCTTCGCTACAAAGGTACATGACTCAGCCTGGTTGTGGCATTTCCGTTATGGACATCTGAATTTTAATGGACTAAAGACCTTGCAACAAAAAGAAATGGTAATTGGGCTCCCTCCAATCCAATCATTTCAAAGAGTGTGTGATGAATGTGCCATTGGAAAGCAGCATCGTGATTCCTTTCCAAAAGGAGACTCGTGGAGAGCCACACAAGCACTTCATTTAGTCCATTTAGATATTTGTGGGCCAATCAATCCAACATCAAACAGCAACAAGAGGTACTTCATTACCATTATTGATGACTATAGCAGGAAGACTTGGGTATATTTTTTGGCATAAAAATCTGAGGCTTTTGGTATGTTTAAAAGGTTTCAGGCTCGAGTAGAGAAAGAATCAGGAATGCCCATTAAGATTTTGCAGACAGATCATGGTGGTGAATTTAATTCACATGAATTTACTAATTTTTGTGAATTGCGAGGTAATCGTAGCCAACTTACCACAGCCTACACACCACAGCAAAATGGAGTGGCAGAACGGAAGAATCGCACAATCATGGACATGGTGAGGAGCATGTTAGCAAGGAGACACATTCCAAAGATTTTTTGGCCAGAAGCAGTGAACTGGAGTGTCCATGAGTTGAATAGAAGTCCGACACTAACAGTTAAAAAATAAAATACCAGAGGAGGCATGGACTGAACACAAACCAGCAATGGATCATTTCAGAATCTTTGGATGCATAGCATATGTGCATGTACTTGATCAAAGGAGAAACAAACTAGATGATAAAGGTGAAAGATGTGTTTCCCTCGGTATTAGCGAGGAATCCAAAGCATACAGGTTATATAATCCTATTGCCAAAAAGATAATTATCAGTCGTGATGTTATCTTTGATGAAGATGATACATGGGACTGGAGTGGTACTGAAAAACAGCAAGTACCAACCAATTTTGATGAAGCGGAGGAGTCTGAACAACAAGTGCAAGCCCTCAATGAAAGTCAGCCAAGTTCCGCAACAAATGAACCTTCTAATGATGTTCCAATAGAAAATGATCAACAACCAAGTCGTGAAGATCAACGCCCAAGAAGAAGGCCTTCCTAGATGACGGATTATGTAAGTGGTAGCGAACATGATGATACACATGCTCCCTTGGCTTTGCTTGCAGATTTTGATCCAATATCTTTTGAAGAAGCAAGAAAAGAGGAAAAATGGCAGAAAGCCATGGATGCTGAAATTGAAGCTATTGTGAAGAATGACACCTAGGAACTCACTATTCTACCAAGAAAAAAAAAGTATCGGTGTAAAGTGAGTTTATAAGACAAAGCTAAATGAAAGAGGAGAAATTGACAAGGACAAAGCAAGGCTGGTTGTGAAAGGTTACAAGCAAAAATATGACATTGACTATCAAGAAGTCTTTGCTCCGGTTGCAAGACATGAGACAATCCGTTTGGTGGTTTCATTGGCAGCACAAAATTCATGGCCCATCTTCCAACTTGATGTCAAATCAGCCTTCCTCAATGGGGAATTACTTGAGCAAGTCTACATTGACCCCCTGGCTATGTGAAAGAAGGAGACGAACAGAAGGTCTATAAACTGAAGAAGGCCTTATATGGACTGAAACAAGCACCACGAGCCTGATACAGTCGTTTAGAGGTATATTTTGAAAAGGCAGGTTTTCACAAGTGTCCATATGAGCACACTTTATTCATCAAGATCAATGAGGGAGGTAAACTTTTGATAGTCTGCTTATATGTCGATGGTTTAATTTTCACTGGAAATGATGAAGATATAATTGCTGATTTCAAGAATTCTATGATGGATGAATTTAACATGACTGATCTAGGAAAGATGAGATATTTTCTTGGCATTGAGGTTGTGCAGACACCTATTGAAATTTTTATTGGGCAAAAGAAATATGCTCAAGAGGTTCTGGTAACCAAGTTGGGACTCCAAGTGAACCAGGTCTGAAGCTCACGAATGATACAGAAGGAAAGAGGATTGACAACACTTACTTTAAACAAATTGTTGGAAGTTTAATGTATTTAACAGCCACTAGACCTGATATTATGTATGCAGTATGTCTAATTAGCAGGTTTATGGAGAAACCAACAGAGCTTCATCTCAAGGCTGCGAAAAGAGTGTTTCGTTATTTGAAGAGAACAACTGAGTTCGGGATCTTTTACAAGGAAAATGGAGGATCAGATCTTATTGGTTTTCAGCGACAGTGATTACGCAGGTGATTTAAAAGAAAGACGAAGCACATCTGGTCATGTGTTTATATTGAGTTCTAGAGCAATATCATGGATGTCAAAAAAACAGCCTATTGTCACTCTGTCCACAACAGAGGCAGAATACAGCTGCAGCAAGTGCTTGTCAAGCCGTGTGGTTGAAGAGGGTTCTTGAAGAATTAAAGTGTTATCAGCAGGGTCCTATACTGATTTTTTGTGATAACAGTTCTTCCATCAAGCTCTCTAAAATTCCAGTTTTACACGAACGAACCAAGCATATAGATGTAAGATCATTTTTTGCGTGATCTTACAAAGAATGGAGTTATAAATCTAGTCTACTGTCGAAGTGAAGACCAAGTTGCAGATACCTTCACCAAGCCATTAAAGTTGAGTTCATTTGCCAAGCTGCGTGGGTTGCTTGGAATCTGCTCAGTTAGCTCTATAAACTGATTTGCTTAAATAGCATTCAGTTTAAGGGAGGGTGTGTCTTTAGGTCTTTAGCTGGTAGTTGTTTTTCTAATAATTCCTATTTAATAGGGAATTTGTTTGTTGCTTGACCTGTTCTATAGGAGTATCTCACAAGTCTAGGAGTTGGTAAACGTGGGATGTCCTTTACTTATTTTTCTGCTTGTTTTGTTTCCTGTATTCCTTTTTAAGTGAGACTTTGAGTCAATAATAATATCTAAAGTACTTTCACGCAAATTACTTGGGTTTAGCAATCCTTTGTATTTCAGTTTATCTAACAGAGATAAAGCCAAACACAAAAAGCTTTTCCAATTTTCTTGGTAGTTTTCCGTTTTCCAAATGTCAAGTTATACATAGCCATGGTTATACACCTATAATTTTGAATGTGTTGTAAAACAAACAACTGAGATGAAATGAAAAAAAAAGGAAATTATTCAACATGCGTTTGAATCTCTGAAAATGTGCAAACAATATTGACCGAAAAAATGTGAAATACATACCTCCTTCTTCTTCTTCGTGGAAGCCGTCGAGAAGCCTTGAAGAGGGAACAAACTCTGCGAGGTTTTAGGCAGGAGAGCAGAAACCCTGATTATGGCCCTTCATTTATAACAATGAAATGGGGGTGACTTTAGCCGTCAGATTCATAAGTATTTAGATCGTAGCCGACCAAATTTGGGCCTGAAACATGCTGCTCGATCTTTAGCTTGTATATTGGCCTCGTTACACGGCCGGTTTGGTGAAATTAGGCAATAAAGGAGACTTAAGTATTGATTTCTAAATAAAAAATTAAAATAATAAGGTAGTAGTAAAATGTCTGATTTTTTTCTTAAAGTTAAAATTTATGAAATTCTAAAATTAAAATTAACATGATTCATGTAAATTTTAAAATAATACTTTTTTGATTAATACTTTATTGGTTAACAAAAAGAGACCCATTTGCCGCACTAAAAAAAGGAATTTTTTTATATAAAAAAAAAGTGGCTAAAAATAGAGTATCATTTCTTTTGATCTTAGTATAAATGACATTGTATTCAAATTTATCATCACAATTTTATTACCAAGAAACAATTACATTCTTAATATTTATAAATTTGTAGGCTCTTTTTATTATGTACAGAATGGAGTAATATTTAATCATAAAAAAATTATCAAAATAAAAGGCGATTCTCACCTCATGGCTATGGGAGTATTTTATTTTATTTTATTTTTATTTTTTTGATAGATGACTTCAAAAAATAAAGATAAAAATTCAAGTAAAATCTTTAACTAATTAGTCAAACTTTCATTGGATTTTTGTCCTCCTTGATAGTATTTTGAATAAAAGGAAATTATATTCTTAAAAAAAGAAAACGCACAATAACCTTCAATTTGTCAGCACGAAGATCACTCCTCCATTCTCCCTCCTCCTGCAGGCCTCTCCTCTCGTTGGCCCCTCTCTTTCCTTTCTCTCATATCTGCCCTCTCACATTTCTTTCCCCTCTCTCTCCACTCCTTCTAACCCTTGCATAGTGGTGGTGGCGGCGACATATAGAAGTGGTGGCAACGACCGCTAGTGGTGGCAGCATAGTAGTTGCTCTCCTTCTCCTTCAACTTCTACATTATTGTCCACTTGCAGGCTTTAATTCCCTATCTTTTTATTTAGAGCTAATTTATGTTACAATTGGAGTGATTATATTATTATTTTTGTTATGAAACTTTAGCAAAGTGTTTAAAGATATTTTTATAATTGCTGCATAAATTTAGAGAGAATAAGCAAGAGAAAAAAGAGAGAAATTCTTCAGAGAAAATTCTTATTATTTCCTTCAGAATTCTTCCTTTATATAGGAAATTCTGAAGTCATGGGGGAAAGAAGAAAAGGAGGGGGAAGAGCACGGATCGAATGAAACAAGAGGGAAAGGGGGAATTCCCTTAATGTAAGGGAAAGGAGAGTGAGTTGCCTCCCAAGTAGGTAATTACATGCATGTAATCATATTACAACACTTTCCCTGATTTCTTACGATATAAGATTATGTCTCATTAAAAACCTTGTTAAGAAAATCCAGTGGGAAAAACTTAACGAAGAGAAAAAGAGTACATATCTTTTACATAAATATCTTAGTTGACTGTCTCGTTAAAATCTTGTCAGGAAAAACTCATTGGGATAAAAATCGTGACTAAGAAAAAAGAGTACAGTCTTTCCCTCAAAACGAATTCATTACTTCTTGATGAAATATTGTCATAAGTCTTTCGGTCGACACATTCCGATCTCTTTTCGAAGTTTTGCAAACGTTGCATTTGGTAGCGACTTAGTGAATAAGTCGGCTAGATTATCACCTGATCGAATTTGATGCACATCTATATCACCCTTCTTTTGTAGCTCATGTGTAAAGAAGAATTTAGGTGAAATGTATTTTGTTCTATCTCCCTTGATGTACCCTCCTCTAAGTTGAGCAATACATGTAGCGTTATCCTCATACAAATTGTAGGAATGTCTTTGATTGATGGTAATCCACATAATTTTTGAATATGCTGAATAATTGATCTCAATCAAACACATTCTCTGCTTGCTTCATGTATAGCGAGAATCTCTGAGTGATTTGAAGATGTAGCTGTCATGGTTTTCTTTGTGGATTTCCAGGATATAGCCGTATCACAATATGTAAATACATAACCTGTTTGTGATCTTCCATTGTGTGGATCTGATAAATATCATGCATCGGCATATCCAACCAATCGCGACGTTGAATCTCTTAGATAAAATAACCCAAGATCAATACTTCCACGGAGGTATCTCAAAATGTGTTTAATCCCATCCCAATGTCTCTTAGTCGGAGAAGAACTGTATCTTGCTAACAAGTTGACAGCAAAAGTAATATTAGGTTGTGTACAGTTTGCAAGATACATAAGAGCACCTATTGCACTTAGGTATAGAACTTTAGGTCCAAAAACTTCTTCCATTGCACTTAGGTATGGAACTTCAGGTCCAAGAACTTCTTCCCCACTTTCTAGAGGCCGAAATGGATCTTTATTAACTTCTAAAGATCGAACAACCATCGGGGTAGTCAAAGGATGAGCTTTATCCACATGAAAATGTCTGAGAATTTTTCAGCATATGTGGATTGATGAACAAAAATTCCAGATGCTAAATGCTCTAATTGTATTCCCAAACAAAATTTTATCTTTCCAAGATCTTTCATTTCAAATTCATCTTTTAGATAAGTAACAGTTCTTGTGAGTTCTTCAGGAGTACCTACAAAATTCAAATCATCCACATATACAACAATGATAGAAAATCCACTTTGTGATTTCTTAATAAAAACACATGGACATACATGATCATTTATATATCCATCTTTCATTAAATAATCACTAAGTCGATTATACCACATACAACCAGACTGTTTCAACCCATACAATAAGTGTTGTAACTTGATTGAATATATGTGACAGGGCCTTTGTGATTCAGCCATTTTCAATCCTTCAGGGATTCTCATGTAAATCTCACTATCAAGTGAGTACATATAGGTATGTTGTTACATCATCCATCAGACGTGTTTCCAAACCTTCCATGGTTGACATACCTATCAGAAAAGCGAAAAGTGATTCCATCCATTACGTATTAGAGAGTCTGTATCCTGATAATCAATACCAGGTTTTTGTGAAAACATTTGAGCTACAAGTCGGGCTTTATATCTCACAATTTCATCTTTCTCATTTCGCTTTCGTACAAATACCCATTTGTTTCCAACCGGGATTACACCCAACGGTGTTTGGACTACTGGTCCAAATACTTCTCTTTTCAATAGAGATTTTATTTCCACCCGGGATTACACCCAGCGGTTTTTGAACTACTGGTCCAAATACTTCTCTTTTCAATAGAGATTATAACTCAGTTTGAATAACATCTTTTCATTTTGGCCAATCTTTTCTTTTCCGACATTCTTCCACGTTTTGTGGTTCAGGATCCGTGTCAGGAATCAAAGTAATATCTGATGCTATAGAGAAAGCAAATATATCGTCAATCATGACTTTGCTTCGATCTCATATTTTCTCATCATGTACATAATTTATTGAGATCTCTTGGTGTTCATCTCTTATCCCTTCATTGAGATTTTGAACCTCTTCTGGGGCTATTCCCACTATGGGAAAATGTGCTGCTTCTGGAGCAATTTGTATTTCTTATGGGGCTATTTTCACTCTTGGAATAAGTGCTACTTCTGGAGCGGGTATTCCTTCAGGGATTCCCTTATTTGCTTTTGATTTTCGTGGTACAGTGTCTTTTGCACCAACCGGTCTTCCACGCTTCTGGCGTGGTTTAGATTCCTCTATTACCTTATTCGTCAATTCTCCAGGAATTGATTTTTCAATAGGTATTTCTATCTCTGTTGGAGTATTCACTGCAAGTGTATATGACTTTATCATTTTTCTAGCATCATTAAATGCATCTGGCATTTGATTTGCAATATTTTATAAACAAATAATTCTTTGAACTTCAATTTCACGTTGTCCTGACGATGATCAAGTGAATTTAATTCTGATGCATTCCATGATATGTCGGAGGGTTTTTTATTTAAAATTTTCCCTCCTCCTAATGGTGGAAATACAGATTCATCAAAATGACAATCTACATAACGTGCAGTAAAAACATCTCCAGTTAAAGGCTCAATGGAGATTCCAATAATCATTAAAAGTCATTGATGAAAATTCAGCTGCGTTATCAAGTCGAATTGACTTGATTGGATTGTCCGAGAACTGAGCCCGTAACTTGATTATTTAAGCAAGAAGTTTTGAAAAGGCAAAATTTTGAGAAGAGAGAAGACAAACATGAGACCATATAGTTGAAACATCTATTAAAACCATGAAATATCGAAATAGGCCAGACAATGGGTGAATAGGTCCACAAATGTCTCCTTGAATTCTCTCTAAGAATTTTGTGGCTTCTTTATAAACTTTTACTGGTGATGGTCGAACAATTAATTTTCCTCGAGAACACGCAGCACAAGGAAATTCACTACTAGGAAAAACCTTTTTATTTTTGAGAGGATGACTAGTATAATTTTCAATAATATGACACATCATAGAAGTACCTGGATGACCGAGTCTTTCAGGCCAAAGCATAAAGGATTTGGGATCTATGATTTTTGGAATCATAACATTATGAGACTCAATTGCTCTAATATTCATAGAATATAATCAAGAAGAAATTGAATGAAGTTTTTCTAGGATATTATATTTTTCAAAAATAGTATAAGTGATGCGAAGATATTTATTAAAGATGGTCTGACACATGTAAAAACATAAATAAGAAAAGTTACATTTCATATATAATTTTATTCATGATAAACACATACCACGTATAGAATGAAAACTAATAATATTATATATGCAGGGTGTTTAACTAAAACAAGAAATTAAACGATATCCCAAAAGATACTTTCAGAAGGTCCATTAATATCAACAACCTTTTCCTCATTGTTGGTCATTGGTGGAACATCAACAATATCCAATTGATGATTAACAAAGTTTGTTTCTGCCTCCATTACTTTGTTATTTTGAGACTCCTGGAATAAATTAACCTGATGCCTCGGCGTACGATAGGTACGCAGCCAATGCCCATTCATCCCACACCTAAAACAAACATCTGTTTTGTTCTTTATCGGTGCTGTATTTTCTTTATTTTTACCTGACCCAGACACTTGCCACTTCTGGTGGCCCGAATTATCGCGGTTCTGGAATTTGTTGTTATGATGGCCTCGCTTATTCTTTCGCCCCCAATGCTTCTTATTATATGACCATCTCTTGTCACGTCTATTCTGCTGGAATGACGTGCTGTTAATATCTGGCAATGGGGTATCACCCCTTGGCCGTACTTGATGGTTTTTTCAACAACAATTCATTATTCTTTTCTGCAATAAGGAGAATAGACAACAAGTCACTGAATTTTGTGAACTTACTCTATCTATATTGTTGTGACAGAATCATGTTGGTGGGATGAAAAGTTGAGAGTGTTTTCTCTAACATTTGGGTTTCAGAAACTGGATCTCCGCACAAAGCCAAAGTAGAGGTTATTCTATAAACATTGGAACTTTATTCCGTAATTGATTTGTAATCTTGTAGCCTTAAATTAAGCCACTCAAATTTGGCATTAGGGAGAACAACCATTTTTTGGTGATCAAATCATTCCTTCAGTTGTGTCCATAAAGATAAAGAATCATTGACTGTTAAATACTCAGTCTTTAATCCTTCATCAATATGGTGACGAAGAAAAATTATGAATTTTGCATTTTGTGCCAAGTTACTGTATTTTCTGATTCAATGGTCTTTTCTAACTCATTTGCACTAAGATGCAATTTTGCATCAAGTGCCCAAGCCAAATAGTTGTCTCCAGAGATTTTCAAAATAGAAAAATCTATTTTTGCCAAGTTTGCCATCTATTTTGGGTTAAAACATAATTCTATTATTTATTAAAATAATAAATAATTATATGTATGATATAGAAAAAATAAATTATACCACAACCTCAAGTGGTGATAAAATGCAAATATAAATAATCTTATATTTACGTTATTAGCATATTATTTTAGTAAAAAGAATATGCAATCGTTAATGTATATATATAAGTATTATAGTTCAACAAAATATATATATACAAAAATGCAAATGGATCTTCACCCGCCATGCGGTAATCCACGTAGACAGATCATTTCCACAATTTAATAAAGAATGAATACGAAGGATCATTCACTATGCATGCGGTAGTCCACATAGACAAGTTATTCCCAACAGAATAATAAAGAATGGAATAACAGAAGAATTCACCATGCATGTGATAGACCGCACAGACAGGTTATTCCCAATAGAATAATAAAGAATGGAACCAAGTTATGCGTAATCCGCACAGATAGGATATTCCAATAGAATAATAAAGAATGGAACCAGGTCATACGAAATCCGCACAGACAGGATATTCCAACAGAATAATACAGGATGGAACCAGGTCATGCGTAATCCGCACAAACAAAATATTCCAACAATTTAATAAGCGGTAAAAAGGTTCCCACCAAGTCTTGTAAGATCAACAAGGATAGATGGTACCTCTGTAAATAACATAATTTAAAAATGGTCAATAAAACATAAATATAACTTGACAGTTAAAGAATATAATAGGCGGCAAAGCCAGGCCAATTGTAAGAATAACATTATACTATTGGTGGCATAGCCAAATCGGTAATATAATAATAAATTACAAGAATTTAATTTTACCGTCTCAGTTGGTTAGAGCTTCGTGCTGATAACGTATTATGAAACTTTAGCAAAGTGTATAAAGATATTCTTATAATTGCTGCATAAATTTAGAGAGAATAAGCAAGAGAAAAGAGAGAGAAATTCTTCAGAGGAAATTCTTATTATTTCCTTCATAATTCATTCCTTTATATAGGAAATTCTGGAGTCACGGGGGAAAGAAGAAAATGAGGGGGAAGAGCACGAATCGAATGAAACAAGAGGGAAAGGGGGAATTCCCTTAATGTAAGGGAAAGGAGAGGGAGTTGCCTCCCAAGTAGGTAATCACATGCATGTAATCATATTACAACAATTTTGTGTTAGTACATACAATTTTTAATGAACATATTTGATTTGATGATGATATGAATTAAATGTACAATTGTACTTAAGTAGCTTTTGTAAAGTCTTTGTTAAATGATTCTTATGTAAAAGGGCTTAGTTTATGATATAAACTTGTTAGGTTGATTTAAATTCGTAGAGTTAAAACTCTATAATAGCTAAGTTGTTCAGACTACAAGACGATCGTAGTGCAAGAGAAAATAATCACTCTAAGATCGTAGAGCAGTCTAAAGATCGTAGAGAATAAGTCGGATCGTAAAGTCAAGATCATAGAGTCACCATCATTCGTATAGCAAAAGAACAAAAGATCTACTCTATGATTTCACTCTGAGGAATCCAAAATCGTATAGTGCAGAAATTTGACAAGTCAGTGACAGGTTGTGTTAGGTTGTGATAAGTTCATCAACCTTAACACTCGACCATCCGAGGTTATCTCTAAATAGTCGACAAAGCCTCTATCCAATAACTATTTTAGTAGAGTCAAAGAACACGTGGCTGCTATTGCACTGTTCACTGTACTGAAGAAAGCGCCCTGAGGTAATTGATGAAAGATAAGTGTCCAAACAAGAATGGAGCAACGATAACTTTCTGTTGTTTCCGAGAGGCACAAAAGAGATTTAAAAGGGGGGTTGAATAGATCATTTAAAACTTTTTTATTATAAAAAAATTTATTACCAGATAGTTAATTAAGCACAATGGAATATTAGTTTGAAATCCCCATAAAGATAGTATAAATCATCGTTATGAATTTAGTTCTTATGACAGAAAGTAAATAGAAAGTAAGGACATAAAGTAAATGACACAAGAAGATTTAAGTGGTTCGGATACTGAATAACTCTTAGTCCATTCTTCTACTCTACGAGTAGGAAATCCACTAAGGATATAGATCACTGAGATCTTTTACAACTGAACCACTTATGTGAGATCCCGAAATTATGAAATGAAAGTATTCAATTTTCTTATAATTATTATTTTATTTAGTGAATAGTTAAATTGAGAAAGGGTTAAAGTTAAGGGTGATATGTGAAAATTTTGTAAAGTATGCAAGTTGTTATAAAATATTCGTTTGGTCGAGGGAATATTCCGTACGACGACACAATCATTGGTGGACCCCACAATGGAAGTATTGTCGTAGTAAGAAAATAACAGAATTATCTTTTTATAAAAATAACGGCGAAAGTGTTACTGTTAAAACTGTTGAACTACCCGGTAGTAAAAGTACAGTAATACGCGTGGTTGCATAGTAGCACACGGTATTAATTATTGATGCTTACGTAAGAAGTCACTCAGTTATACTCAATTATTGCTACAATAATTGCTGCATCATATCTCTCATATTATTGATTCAATTATTGTCACAGTATCATCTGCATAATATGTTATATTATTAAATCAATAATTGAGATGACAAAGTTATTCATATTATTATTTGCAATTTTGACAATGTCTAGAAGTTCTATCAAGAAGAGGTTTGGTCACCTAATTGCGCGCCAATAAGGAGAAATTCTTATCGGAAAGCCCCCTCTTTCCTGGGAATGACCTAGTTATTAAATATTGTGAGTTATTGTAATACCCGGTAAAAAAAATAAAATAAAATAAAAAAATAAAATAAATAATATTTAAATCTATATTTTAATTGGGCTTTTCTTAAGTTTGGGTCAAACTAGTTATTTAATTTGTGTGGGCTAATAAATATTAATAAGAGATGGGTAAATTAATTTAGTACAAATTGGGCCTTAAAAATTAATTGGGTTTAATTTATGTGGGGGTAATAATAATTAATAGATGATATTAATTTAATAAAATTGGGTACAATGTATATTTAAAACACAAACCCTATATACTTTATTATACTCTTTCTTTCTCTGATAAGCAAAAGGAGCCTTGAGCACAATCAGGCGGTGGCCTTCGTCCATTACCAACTACCTTTTTTTACCATTTTTTTTGTGAAAATTCAACCCATCCATGTTATTAATCAGGAGGATAGATATAAGTCATCATTCTCTACCCATCTATTTCAAAGTTGAGCCCCTCCACTTTTTTTTCTTCTAAATAATAGATGGGAAATTCTATACAAATGTATGTGTATATCATTTTTTTTCTATATTTTCAAATTCTTATTCTTTCAATCAGATTCTGGCCCACTATCGCCATGCACTGTTTGGGGTTCCTCTATTTTTATTAATTTGTGGAACAACTCAAAGAATAAGAGAAATATGGAGCAAAATACTTGGTTGCTGATTGTTATTCGGGTAAGTTTTTTTTTTCCTTTTTCTTTTTTCCTTTTAATTATGTTATGGTCATTGTGATCAAGAATCAAGAGTCAATTGAATTATCAATTAGAGTTATAGAAGTTCTGTAGGCCTGTTTAATTAGTATATTTTTTATCTATGTAATATATTATTTAGTAATTAATTATCATGTTAAACCTATAAATTGAATTGAAAACTATATTTAATTTGCAGTTCTTGGAACCATTAAGTAATGTAGTAGTAGTAGTAGTAATAATAATATCAGCCTAAAAAAAGAGAAGAATTTGGTAAGTAGTAATTTAGCACGTAAATTATTAATTTATTTTTTTATTATTTTATTTATGTTAAATTGTGTAATTAGTTCGGACGTAAGGAATTTAATGAGTTATTTTTAGAATATAAATTTTGGAGTATTAATAATTGATAAAAGGCGATGATTAAAGGAACATTAAACAGTTTATGAATTATTTTTGAATTATTAGTTTGGATTATTTTTTTTTAATTTGAGGTGAATATGTTTAGGTTGTGAATAACGTTTCGTACTTGATATCGTTGGCATTTGAGGGTAAGATTTAGTGGAGTGTGCTATAAATGGTTTGGAAGTATCATGTACGGATTCCGTACTCTTTCAGCGATACCTTTGTTAAATTTGATTTGTTCATTTGTTTCCTTATTTCGAATTCTATTATGATTTCACATAATTGTTTCTTGTAAAATAAATATATTAGTTTCATTTTAGAGTTGATGCGTATGACTCGTATTTGTACTCTTTGAATTAGGTTATCATGTTTAGTATTATTTATTTTGATAATTGTAGTGCGGTACATATTGCTACCTTCCTTTTGAAACCTTGTGACTATAATTTGATTCGGTTCAACATGTATATATAGAACCCTTTTGTTGGTATTATGTCGCATGTGTTGTGACATGATATTTTTTTTAGAATATATTGTAGGGTATACCGGAGCTATAACCACTTGTGGGGGTACCACAGGCATGTCGTCTTGGCACAAGAGACATGACACTTTCCGTGGCGGTGTGATTAGTCCACGACGTCTCCGTTTTGGGCTCCGGAGTAAGTGGGCCATTTGGTGTTTTGTTGTGGGAGGCGTATGGGTTAACCCTAGTTTTCTGTTCTGCGGATTGGTGATGTTTTGCCAAACACACCTATCCGATTTGCATACATTGGATTCGCGGTCCAATGTGTGATTGTCTGTGTGGAATTGTTTCGATGTGCCTGTGTGGCATGGTTTTAACTTACCTATGTGGCATCATTTGACTTGCCTGTGTGGCAATATTTTGACTTGTCTGTGTGGCATTTTTTTGACTTGCCTATGTGGCAAAGTATATTTCTAAGCTCAATCGGTATGAAATAACCCCAGCCATTCGTTTCAGCCTATTATTTTATTATATTAGTTGTTGGCTTCTGTTCAGTTCAATTCATCGGATTAGTTACTTCAGTTCGTTATTTCTTTAATATTCTATCTGTTTCATTAATTCTGTTGGTTCAAATATATTCTATTCAAATCTTCAGAGATTTTATTTTTGTTAGAGGTAATATTTGGTCTCAGTTGATTTTGTATTTTAGTTGTATATCTTTTGTATCTTTACATCCGTACTGGGCAATTGACTCATGCTGTGTTTTTCTTCCGGCAGGTTTGCAGGGGTGATTCAGGGCTAGGGTGATGAGATTTTTGCCTTTGACCATTTAGGTTGATTCGAATTTTAAGTTTTGATTATTTTGACTCAGTTTGGAGAATTGTACTTATTACATTATTAATGAATCACCACTATTAATATTTTGAGGTTGTTAGTTCTCTGTTTATTTATTTTGAGGTTTGTTGTGCTTTACACGTGACCTCCCTTTCCTTTTCGGGAAGGGGGTGTTACAGAGATGATATCAGAGCTTAGGTTCTTTCTTGTAGAAAACCTATTTAAGTTTGACCTGTGAGTTGTGGGTAAATCACTGGGTATACGTAGGAGTTTGATTTTATTTTGTTCTCTGTTTGGTTGGTCTTGATTTAGACCAAGTATTTTTTAGCTCCTTGAGTTGTAGTTGATTTGAGAAAGGCGAACTAGTTTGTTAAGATTATTATTGTTATGCGTTGAAGCAATAATATTAGTTCAGGATTTTGATTTGATCATTAAGAAGAAGAATGTCATATTTTATTCAGTTAAGAAATTATTATACGATTATGATATGAGCATTTGTAGCAGGGAATTTTGATATTGGAGAATTATTTGTTAGAGTTATTTCGGGTAATTACAAATTATTATGATTTTGGAATTGAGGATTTGATTCGATTTAAATTATGATTTTTGTTAAGTTGTGAATAATTTGAGGTATGTGAATCGGTGGGATAATATGATAAAGTGGAAACTATTAAGTACAGGGGATCTATGGTAATTTTGAGTTGTTGTAGAAATTCGAGGTAAATAGATTAATCTTTTGGAGTAAATGAATTTTACGATTACTTCCTAATAGAATATTGGAGTTATCTTATATGAAATTTTGAGTGATAGTATGAGGAGATCTTGGAATTTATTCGGTTAAGATTTCCATTAAGAGAATGATTGATTCATTAAATGATTAGATATATAATAAGTGATGAATCTTTAAGAGATTTTGAAAGCTATCATTTGCTTATTCAGATAGTAGGATATATGATTTAGAGTTTGATATGGTGATGGAGAGATCTTAGTAGTAGTATATTTTTGGTGTAATAACATTTGAGAACTAATTTGATTGGAGGTTATGATATTTTGAAATTCTTAAGGACTTAGGAGAGTTGGTGATAAAGAGATATTAGTAGTATATTCTTTGGTGTAATATTATTTGGTGAATAGTTCAAATGGAGGATGAGATATTTTGAAGCTCTTGAGGACTTGGGGAGAGTTGGTAATATAGTTTGCATAGTTGTTTTGTTTATCTGATGTCTTTAGAGTTTTGTATGAATTTATGTAAAATAAATCAAAAAAAAATAATTTTTTAAATCTTTATCATGTGTGGAAAAACATTTCACAAATTGAAGGTAATTTTAAATAATTTGGGTATTCGAATCGTATTTAAATGAAAAGAAAATTTTGTGTGATTTTGAATTATGTTCCGAAGAGTACGTACGTTGCAAGAATGAAACTCAAAGATATTAGCGACAGCCGCACCAACAGTGGATCATGTGATTTAACGCGAAGAACCTTACCAAAGCTTGACACGGTAGCTGACGAATCTTTTCCGAGTACGTGGACAATTGTGTGGACTGACTTACCCGCGTTGATCGTTACAAATGGTGGCGCTACGTCGTAACTAAATTAATTTTTTTAGCTTATTTGAATTCCGAGGACGGAATTATTTTTAAGGGGTGAAAAATATAATAACCCATATTTTTTTTATTAGTAATTAAATATTAATTGATTTTATCTTATACAGTTGTGTTTAAATTGAAAAAAGTAAATGATTTTGTTTCCCTCTTTTCTTCTTTGTTTTGTTTGAAAAATTAAATTCGTTTAGTAGATAATTAAATAACTGATTAAATTAAAATTGAGAAAGATATTTCTTTTTGTTAAAATCTTGTGGTAAAATTATTCGGAGCGGGAAGCTACTTGGGAGATAGAGGAGTCTATTCGAGCGGAGTATTCACATCTTTTGATAATTAGGTACGTTCATTCTTTTGATTCCGGGGACGGAATCCTTTTTAAGGGGTAGGTGATGTAATACCCGGTAAAAAAAATAAAATAAAATAAATAATATTTAAATCTATATTTTAATTGGGCTTTTCTTAAGTTTGGGTCAAACTAGTTATTTAATTTGTGTGGGCTAATAAATATTAATAAGAGATGGGTAAATTAATTTAGTACAAATTGGGCCTTAAAAATTAATTGGGTTTAATTTATGTGGGGGTAATAATAATTAATAGATGATATTAATTTAATAAAATTGGGTCCAATGTATATTTAAAACACAAACCCTATATACTTTATTATACTCTTTCTTTCTCTGATAAGCAAAAGGAGCCTTGAGCACAATCAGGCGGTGGCCGTCGTCCATTACCAACTACCTTCTTTTACCATTTTTTTGTGAAAATTCAACTCATCCATGTTATTAATCAGGAGGATAGATATAAGTCATCATTCCCTACCCATCTCTTTCAAAGTTGAGCCCCTCCACTTTTTTTTCTTCTAAATAATAGATGGGAAAATCTATACAAATGTATGTGTATATCATTTTTTTTTCTATATTTTCAAATTCTTATTCTTTCAATCAGATTCTGGCCCACTATCGCCATGCACTGTTTGGGGTTCCTCTATTTTTATTAATTTGTGGAACAACTCAAAGAATAAGAGAAATATAGAGCAAAATACTTGGTTGCTGATTGTTATTCGGGTAAGTTTTTTTTTTTCCTTTTTTTTCCTTTTAATTTTGTTATGGTCATTGTGATCAAGAATCAAGAGTCAATTGAATTATCAATTAGAGTTATAGAAGTTCTGTAGGCCCGTTTAATTAGTATATTTTTTTATCTATGTAATATATTATTTAGTAATTAATTATCATGTTAAACCTATAAATTGAATTGAAAACTATATTTAATTTAAAGTTCTTGGAACCATTAAGTAATGTAGTAGTAGTAGTAGTAGTAATAATAATAATATCAGCCTAAAAAAAAGAGAAGAAGTTGGTAAGTAGTAATTTAGCACGTAAATTATTAATTTATTTTTTTATTATTTTATTTATGTTAAATTGTGTAATTAGTTCGGACGTAAGGAATTTAATGAGTTATTTTTAGAATATAAATTTTGGAGTATTAATAATTGATAAAAGGCGATGATTAAAGGCACATTAAACAGTTTATGAATTATTTTGGAATTATTAGTTTGGATTATTTTTTTTAATTTGAGGTGAATATGTTTAGGTTGTGAATAACGTTTCGTATTTGATATCGTTGGCATTTGAGGGTAAGATTTAGTGGAGTGTGCTATAAATGGTTTGGAAGTATCAGGTACGGATTTCGTACTCTTTCAGCGATACCTTTGTTAAATTTGATTTGTTCATTTGTTTCCTTATTTCGAATTCTATTATGATTTCACATAATTGTTTCTTGTGAAATAAATATATTAGTTTCATTTTAGAGTTGATGCGTATGACTCGTATTTGTACTCTTTGAATTAGGTTATCATGTTTAGTATTATTTATTTTGATAATTGTAAAGCGGTACATATTGCTACCTTCCTTTTGAAACCTTGTGACTATAATTTGATTTGGTTCAACATGTACATATAGAACCCTTTTGTTGGTATTATTTCGCATGTGTTGTGACATGATATTTTTGTTAGAATATATTGTAGGGTATACCG
This sequence comes from Panax japonicus, assembly GCA_020205505.1. Taxonomy (NCBI): domain Eukaryota; kingdom Viridiplantae; phylum Streptophyta; class Magnoliopsida; order Apiales; family Araliaceae; genus Panax; species Panax japonicus. The sequence goes on along the minus strand of CM035112.1, from coordinate 3,931,020 downwards.
GAGCTATAACCACGTGTGGGGGTACCACAGGCATGTCGTCTTGGCACGAGAGACATGACACTTTCCGTGGCGGTGTGATTAGTCCACGGCGTCTCCGTTTTGGGCTCCGGAGTAAGTGGGCCATTTGGTGTTTTGTTGTGGGAGGCGTATGGGTTAACCCTAGTTTTCTGTATGCGGATTGGTGATGTTGTGCCAAACACACCTATCCGATTTGCATACATTGGATTCGCGGTCCAATGTGTGATTGTCTGTGTGGCATTATTTCGATGTGCCTGTGTGGCATGATTTTGACTTACCTATGTGGCATCATTTGACTTGCCTGTGTGGTATTATTTTGACTTGCCTGTGTGACATTGTTTTGACTTGCCTATGTGGTAAGGTATATTTCTAAGCTCAATCGGTATGAAATAACCCCAGCCATTCGTTTCAGCCTATTATTTTATTGTATTAGTTGTTGGCTTCTGTTCAGTTCAATTCATCGGATTAGTTACTTCAGTTCGTTATTTCTTTAATATTATGTCTGTTTCATTAATTCTGTTGGTTCAAATATATTCTATTCAAATCTTCAGAGATTTTATTTTTGTTAGAGGCAATATTTGGTCTCAGTTGATTTTGTATTTTAGTTGTATATCTTTTGTATCTTTACATCCGTACTGGGCAATTGGCTCATGCTGTGTTTTTCTTCCGGCAGGTTTGCAGGGGTGATTCAGGGCTAGGGTGATGAGATTTTTGCCTTTGACCATTTAGGTTAATTCGAATTTTAAGTTTTGATTATTTTAACTCAGTTTGGAGAATTGTACTTATTACATTATTAATGAATCACCACTATTAATATTTTGAGGTTGTTAGTGCTCTGTTTATTTATTTGGAGGTTTGTTGTGCTTTACACGTGACATCCCTTTCCTTTTCGGGAAGGGGGTGTTACAGAGATGGTATCAGAGCTTAGGTTCTTTCTTGTAGAAAACCTATTTAGGTTTGACCTGTGAGTTGTGGGTAAATCACTGGGTATACGTAGGAGTTTGATTTTATTTTGTTCTCTGTTTGGTTGGTCTTGATTTAGACCAAGTATTTTTTAGCTCCTTGAGTTGTAGTTGATTTGAGAAAGGTGAACTAGTTTGTTAAGATTATTATTGTTATGCGTTGAAGCAATAATATTAGTTCAGGATTTTGATTTGATCATTAAGAAGAAGAATGTCATATTTTATTCAGTTAAGAAATTATTATACGATTATGATATGAGCATTTGTAGCAGGGAATTTTGATATTGGAGAATTATTTGTTAGAGTTATTTCGGGTAATTACAAATTATTATGATTTTGGAATTGAGGATTTGATTCGAGTTAAATTATGATTTTTGTTAAGTTGTGAATAATTTGAGGTATGTGAATCGGTGGGATAATATGATAAAGTGGAAACTATTAAGTACAGGGGATCTATGGTAATTTTGAGTTGTTGTAGAAATTCGAGGTAATTAGATTAATCTTTTGGAGTAAATGAATTTTGCGATTATTTTCTAATAGAATATTGGAGTTATCTTATATGAAATTTTGAGTGATAGTATGAGGAGATCTTGGAATTTATTCGGTTAAGATTTCCATTAAGAGAATGATTGATTCATTAAATGATTAGATATATAATAAGTAACGAATCTTTAAGAGATTTTGAAAGCTATCATTTGCTTATTCAGATAGTAGGATATATGATTTAGAGTTTGGTATGGTGATGGAGAGATCTTAGTAGTAGTATATTTTTGGTGTAATAACATTTGAGAACTAATTTGATTGGAGGTTATGATATTTTGAAATTCTTAAGGACTTAGGAGAGTTGGTGATAAAGAGATATTAGTAGTATATTCTTTGGTGTAATATTATTTGGTGAATAGTTCAAATGGAGGATGAGATATTTTGAAGCTCTTGAGGACTTGAGGAGAGTTAAGGATGATATGTTAAAATTTTGCAAAGTATGCATGTTGTTAGAAAATATTCGTTTGATCAGGGAATATCAGTACGACGGCACAATCATTGGTGGACCCCAAAATGGAAGTATTGTCACTGTAAGAAAACGACAAAATTATCTTTTTATAAAAATAACGGTGAAAGTGTTACCGTTAAAACTGTTGAACTACCCGGTAGTAAAAGTATAGTAATACGCGTGGTTACATAGTAGCACACGGTATTGATTCAATTATTGTCACAGTATCATCTACATAATATGTTATATTATTAAATTAATAATTGAGATGGAAAAATTATTCATATTATTATTTGCAATATTGATAATGTCTAGAAGTTCTGTCAAGGAGAGGTTTGGTCACCTAATTGCGCTCCAATAAGGAGAAATTCTTATCGGAAAGCCCCATCTTTCCTAGGAATGACCTGGTTGTTATTGTGAGTTATAATATTAATGATGAATAAGTTCGTGTTGATTAAAGATAAAATTGATAGTTTCATTGTGTTGAAATTATTAGTGTTAGTGGAAATCGACATTTATTTCGATATTAATTGATGTCTAGAAGTTATACTGACCAATCGGATAATTAATCGGATAAATGAGCAATTAATTGCTATTAATTCATATGATTATAACTATTTGTTCACATGTGTGTGCTATTGATTTACATTCTTGTACTATTAAGGGAGGTGGTGCAAGATTGATAATACTTGCATGACTAAGTTAAAAATGGAGGTATAGATGGAGGTACTATTCTGTAATTCGTATTTTCACATGTCTAGAACTATTGATTCGCATGATTTACTATTAGAGGAGGTGGTGCAAGTTTGATAATACTTGCAGGACTAAATTAAAAATAAAGGAAAAGAGGAAGGTATTATACTGTAATATTTTGTGCCCCAAAACGTACAATTATTGAAACTATATTTTTCTATAAATAGAAGCTCATTCCTTCATTATTTTTCACCAATTCACTAAAGCTATAAAGCAATTATTATAGAGAGAAATTATAGAGAGAAAGAAGAAGAGAAGTTTGCTACCTCACTATTCTAGTATCCAGTTTTCTTCTAAGGTAAGGGATATTATTATTATAGTAAGGGGTATTATTTCTTTCGTATTCATGAAGAGAGCTATTGTTATTCTATTCTTTATTATTATGTTGGAATAACCTATCTATGCGAAGTACTGCATACATTGTGAAATTCTTCTGTTATTCCATACTTTATTATTCTGTTGGAATATCTTGTCTGTGTGGATTACGTATGACTTGGTTCTATTCTTTATTATTCTGTTGGAATATCCTGTCTGTGCGGATTACGCATGACTTGGTTCTATTCTTTATTATTCTTTTGGAATAACCTGTCTACGCGGACTACCTCATGCATGATGAATTCTTCTGTTATTTCATTCTTTATTATTCTGTTGGAATAACCTGTCTATGTGGATTACCACATGCACGGTGAATGATCCTTCGTATTCATTCTTTATTAAATTGTGGAAATGATCTACCTACGTGGATTACCGCATGGAGGACGAAAATCCATTTACGGTTTCATAATTTTTCTGACCCTCAAAAATTCTGGAAAAATTTAAAATGTTAGTTTGATGAGTTTTCTAGATTGTGTCCAAAAATGGCAATTTTTGGATGTATAAATTAGGAGTTATGAATTTTATAGGAAAAGACTATTTTAAAAGTAAACCCTTATAACTCCTTGTGGTTAACTCCAAAATTTGTGAAATTTTTATTGGGAGTACATATATATAACATGAGTATACCCTGTAAATTTAGGAATTTTTGGACAAAAGTACATTTTATGATAATTGTCTAAATATTCGACAATTTTGGCCATATAAAAAATAGTAAATGAATTTTAAAAATTTTGAGAAAAATATATGTTCAATATAGGACTATATTATGTTAAATCCCAAAAAGAAAACTTTTTGGTACTGATTTGTTATTTTTCATGAAAAATAGTTTAGTTACGAACATATGAATTAAATATGTTATGTGAAGTTGAAAAATTGGTCAATAGGATTTTATGACTTGGAAATCCTATATAAGGTATATGCAGATTTTTGATAAGGGATTTGATCATTGGTGATTAAATCTTATGAGTATGACATTTTTGAATGATTAAATACATTATTTGGTAAAGTGTAAACAATTAAAATAAATTGTTTATAAGTTTAAGAAATTATTAAAATATTGTTATAATATTAATGATATTAGATTATGGGATTATTAAGTGATTGATAACATTTGGATATTTTAAACTCTGGATAAATTTAAAGTCTTTAATATTTATCCTTGATTTCATTTGATTAATGCTTATATTATTGTCATCATCCTCATGTTTATATTATGATGAAAGTCATCTTTGGCTTACGTGCAAAGATGGACTGTTGATTATTGGTTTTACAGTTGTATATCTTTGGCTTACGTGCAAAGATGAACTATTGATTGATGAGTATCTTTGGCTTATGCGCATAAATGAACTATTTACTGGTATGATTATGACCAGGGATCATTCGGTATAATCATGACCCGTAATGTTATAGATGATGTGGTAAAAGTCCTCATTGGCCCGTAGTGCATTGATGGACAGTTATTGATATGATTATAACCAGGGATTATTTGGTATAATCATGACCATTGATGATTACATAAATATCCTTGGCTGTAGTGCAGGGATGATTCGATGATATGGATTATTTATTAAGCTGAGTCTCAGCGATAAAACATTGATTATACACTTTTAATTCGTAGAAGATAGTAGATATCATGCTCTACTTGACTCTTCTAAAATGCAGTTGTATGTTTTTGGCCAGTAGTGCAAAGATGAATTGTTAATGAATATCTTTGGCCGTAGTATAAAGATGAATTTATTCGTATTATTATGAGTATGAATTGTGATTTGGTAAAACCATGGTTTTTGATGTTTCAGGTGAAGATAGATGATTAAAATTATCTTCGTCCTGGGTGCGAAGAGGAATTTAGAATCACAATTATGATTACGAGTTATTCATATGACTGTGGACAAGAATTGTTGATTGATGTTACAGGGATAAAACATTATTGGTGAACTTTTAACATGGAGAAGATAATATACCTGACGGTCTATTTAATTCTTCTAATGGATTGCTCGTTCCGCTGCAACTATGGTTGAAAAGTTTTATCATCTACCATATGTTCTAAATCTCTGATTTATTACTGATGAAGGCTATTGATGATGTAAATTATCTTTAGTCATGATATTCTTTACTAGGCTAGTTATGCTCACCCTTTTTTCTTCATAATTCCTTTCAGGTAATAAGAGTGTTGCCGGGTCGAGTGGGGATAACAGGGGAATAGAACGGTGGTCTATAGCTGTTGAGGTTCTCCCTAAATAGTATGAAAATAATTTTGTTGAGAACTTTAGATAAGTGTGTCGTATTGTATATGTCATTTGATATTTAAGTTTGGTGAACCGAATAGGGTGAGGTGAACCCAACTTTGGAAGGGTGTTTTGCCACTATCATACAAGATGTCTAATGACATACAACCTCGTATTATCATAAGACAGGGTTGTGCACATCCACTTGCTGAGTATATCTACGAGCAGTACCTATATGATCTTGGAGTTTATTTGAAATATAATTTTCACTTGGAGACAACGGAGATAATTATATGTCAAGAGAAGACTCACCATTGGAAAGAAGATGATAGTAATCTTCTTATTTTTATTTGGGGACTTTTGGGTCAACCAAGGATATTTCTGTGGACATATGATATCTATCATAACCTAGACGCATGACCTCCCATGTACGAATGTTTCCTTTAGTATTTTCCAAAGATTTTAAATTTTTAAAACAATTATTGACTGTACCTTTATGTAAGGTACCATTGTAAGGTCCTGTGGTCAAGGCACCATGAGAGTTATATATATTTGTATTAAAACTCACAGCTTATCTGTTGTCGTACTCTGCACGACAGTTCAACAGTTGTATAAATGGAGTTTATATTTGATTTTTATAGTGCGATATCTGGCGACTCAGAATGGGTCGTGTGGACCTATTTTGGGGGCGTCACAACTTAGGTTCCTTTGAGTTACTAAGTCTTGAAATGGGGACAATCAGTCTAGATCACTAAGATATCTTCAAATCACTTAGACTTGGGATATTGTCTTTAACGACCCCAAATCCGGGTCCCTTAAACTTTGGTCCTGGTGCGTCACGACACATCATCTTCTTATACATTCTATAATTAACGTAGAATATATAAACATACATTGTTTATTACAAATGATTCTACAACCTTAACTCAATACATACCTTAATAACTCAAAAGGTTTACATAATCATTTACATAAGATAACATAATAGTTAACGCATATTAAGTTACTCTTGAATTTTCCCTCTTGGCTTTGTTCCTTCTGAAGCACTCGGGCTTAACTGAAATATTATTATGATATAGCATGTGATGCCCCCAAAACAGGTATACAACACCCATTCTGAGTCGCCAAATACATGGTACATAAAGCAAACTACAACTTCAATAATACAAATGTCGTGTGAAATACGACAATACATACTGTGAGTTTAAATACAAATATTGTCTTCTAGATAATATCCACACGCAAATAAGTCCTCATTACAATTATTCAAACACTATTTTATAGAAATAGTGAGGATTGCTAAAACATCTTCTTAGAACCATCACTCCATACCCCGACTCGATCCTGCTATGTTCTCACCTCCTGAGAAGAAAAATGGAACAAAAAGGAAAGGGTGAGTTCAACTAGCCCAGTAAAGAATATTATGACTAAGATAATATACAACAAATTATCGTTAGTCTTCAACAATGAAAAATCTGATAAAATATAATAGACAACAAGTTTTAGATCAACAAATGCAGCGGAAATAGCAATCCATTAGAAGAGTCACGTAGAGAATGAATTCTACTGTCTTCTAAGATTTAAAAGTCCATCATCAATATTTCATCCCTGTAACAACAATCAATATACATCTTTAATCATCTTTGCACTACAGGCCAAAGATATTCATTTGTATCACCAGTTGGTCATGTTCATCTCAACACCTGTTCATCTTTGCACTACGGGCCAAATAGATTCATCAGTTTAATCATTCATCTTTGCACTACATGCCAAAGATATTCATCAAGTATCACCATTAAGGACTGAGGATGATGAAAAGCATTTTTAAGAACGAATCCAATGAGATAGAAGGACAAATATTAGGGATTCGTACAACAGTTTGTCCAAGATCAATAATACTTCATAACAACTGATTTTGAAGTAGAACTCAAAAATAACGATCAAAACATGGATACAATCAAAGATAGTAGCCAAAATAGATATTTTGGACAAAAAGAAGAAATTTCATTTTTCGATGAATAGTTCCGTATTCGTGAATAGTACCGTATACGTGAATAGTGTCGTACACGTGAATAGTAACTCCGACACCAAAATATAGAAATTTCACAAAAACATCATCACGTTTTGTGAATAGTACTCGTGAATAGTAACTCATGAATAGTAACTCGTGAATAGTAACTCATGAATAGTAACTCCGACATGAAAAAGTTCCAAATTGATAAAAAGTTCAGAACAATATTTCGGCATAATGATATTGAAGAAGATAATATCATTGAAGAAGAAACAACATCCCTTACCTCAAAATAACCGTACTTCTGACTGAATTTGGTATAGTGCTGACAGAAACTCGCACCATATAACAACACTCAAAGTATACTCACAAGAATACGCTCGATAATATACAGAGAGAAAGAGAGAAATCTTTGTTTCTGGTGTGATTTTCAATTCTAACTTAGCACTCTATTTATAGAAAAATGCTAGAACGCCAAAGGAGACTAAATTAATAAAATATTAATTTTTTTATATAATTTTCCTTAGCCCACCATTTTGACCAAAGAAATCAGCCACAACACATGTTAAAGATGCCCACCAACCTTTGAAAAACGTTTTTCTTGAAAATAATAATTAAAACTTCCAAAAATCAATTATTTCGGAACTCTGGAACTTCAATAATTCACAATAAATAGCTCTTTTATCAGAAAATTCAAATCTCGTGATTTTTTATAGGAATTTCAATTCTCTACAACTTTGCAGAAAATTTTTTTTCGAAATTCCAAACATAAATAATCTGAAATCCACAAACGGGCGATTTTACAGTCTATTATCAATTTTCGGTCAAGAATTGTGTCCACCGACACACAAAATATGTGTTAAACATTTAATGCCACAAAAATACTCTTCCTCCTCATATACTCATATATCCCACATTCATTGTAAAAATATCATCGTTAATATATTATTAAAATAATATATTTAAATGAATTATTTTATCAGAAAAAGATAAAATATTAATTTTCAACAATTGTCACATTAAAATTTTTTTCCATCTATATCCACATAAAATGAATATTTTCTTTATCATAATAATCAATAATTAATTATTTAAAAATAATATTACAGAATCACAGTACTGACAACCAGGCTGTTCCCAGGAAAGAGGGGGCTTTCCAATAAAAATTTCTCCTTACTGGCGCGCAATTAGGTGACCAAACCTCTCCTTAGACAGAACTTTCTAGACTTTGTCAATATTGTTATCTGATAATATTATTCAAATAATATGAATTATTGATCTGATAATGGAAAATACTGTACAGTGACAAGTATTAAAACAATAATAATATAAATATCAACGCAATAATTATTGAATCAATAAAATAAAATAATGAACAGTAATTACTGTAACAATTATTGAGTAGTGCCTTCTTACGTACGAATCAATAATTCAATAATATTGTGCAATACCGTGTGCTACTGTGCAACCACACATATTACTGTATTTTAACCACCAGGTAACCCAACAGTGTTAACGGTAATAATTTACGTCGTTATTTATAAAACTCAATATTTGTCATTTTCTTTCATCCAACCATTTTCTGTTATGGGGCCCACAAATGACTGCGCCGTCGTATGAATATTCCCCGACAACAAGAATATTCCACGACCAAACGAATATTTCCCGACAACAATGATTATTTTATAACCACTTGCTTATTTTGCAAAATTTGCACATTTCACCCATAACCAAAGCATTATATCAAATTACCACCTTATTAATCAAGAATAATCATTAGAGGAAATTCGATTTTATTTATAAAAAGTTGGGGTCTTACATAGCAAGGGTGAGCAACTATTTTGCTCAACAAGTTTAAATATAATAAAGATATATCATGATTGAAAAAAATAAGCTTTTAAATTTTCAATAATATATAAGGATTGTGAAAGAGCACGAATCAAATTTCAATACATGAGTGAATGAATCAATAATGTTGAGTGGCCAACAATGACCATGAACAAACATAAAAGTTTATCCGTAATTTAACTGGACCTTTTGGTAATTGAGGTGATCAGACTTTCATACCCGATGAATATACGAAACTTGCACTAAGTGCGAATAACAATAATTATCATGGATGTGGAATAATTGACCATAATTAAACCACTAGCATACATGAAACCTAAGAACTCGAGTTTGAGTTAGGAAACTTGAAAAATCATTGATTACATGCACAATGTAAAAACATAGGTTAGGATACTTGTTCAAACAAATAATACTTGCACAATATCCAAAGTGATGTAAGTTAGGGAACTTATCTTTAGCGTTAATTATAGTTCTAAAGCTTAACATCACTTCAATGTTGTGACGCTCCCAAAATAGGTCCAATCCACCCAACCTATTCTGAGTCACCAAATACATGGTACATAAATAACTACAATTTCATTATTATAATTGTCGTGCAAAATACAATAACACATATACTGTGAGTTTAAATACAAATATTGTCTTCTAGATGATATCCACACTCAAATAAAGTCCTCATTATAATTATTGATACACTATTTTAAAAAATTGTGAGAACTACTATAACAACTGCCTTGGAACATAACTCCACACCCGACTACTTTCCGCTATATTCTCGCCTCATTATATTCTCGAAAAATAGAACAAAAAGGAAAAGGGTGAGCGCAACTAGTCCAGTAAAGAATATTATGCCTAAGATAATGTACAATAAATTATCCTTAGTCATCAACAGGGAAAAAATCTGATAGAATATAATTGACAACAAGTTTTAGATCAACAACTGCAGCGGAAACAAAAATTTATTAGAAGAGTTAAGTAGAGAATAAAATTTACTATCATCTATGATTTAAAAGTCCATCATCAATATTTTATCCATGTAACATCAATCAATATATATCTTGAATCAAATATTCATCTTTGCACTACAGACCAAAGATATTCATCAGTTGGTCATGTTCATCTCAATACCTGTTCATCTTTGCACTACGGGCCAAAGATATTCATCAGAAAATCATTCATCTTTGCACTACAGGCCAAAAATATTCAGTTATATCATCATTTAGGACTGAGGATGATGAAAAATATTTTTAAAGAAACGAATCCAGCGAAATAAAAGGACAAAGATTAGGAATTCGCACTTTAGACAATCCAAGTTCAAAAATACTCCATAATAAACTATAATGGAGTAAAATTCAAGAATGAAGATCAAAATATGGATACAATCAGAGATAGTAACCATAATAGACATTTGGGACAAAGAATAAAAATTTATTTTTTCTGTGAATAATGTCGTGTTTGTGAATAGTACCGTATACGTGAATAGTGCCATATACTTGAATAGTAACCCTGACACTAAAAGGTAGAAATTCCACAAGAAAAATCATCATACTTCATGAATAGTACTCGTGAATAGTAACTTATGAATAGTAACTTGTAAATAGTAACTCATGAATAGTAACCCCGACATGAAAAATTAAAAATTTCATAATAAAATTCATACTAATATTTCGGGATAATGATATTGAAAGAAATAATATCATTTACGAAGAAAATTAATAACACCCCTTACCTCAAAAGAATAGTACTTCTGGCTGAAATATCAGATATAATGCTGAAGGAAACTTGCACCGTATAACAACACTCAAATTATTAAAATACTCACAAAAATACGCTCGATAATATAGAGAGAGAAAACTTCAATTTCTGGTGTGATTTTCAATTCTAACCTTAGCACCCTATTTATAAGAAAATGCTTAGAACACCAAAGCAGAAAATTTTATAAAATAATATTATTTATATATATTTTCTTACGCACACTTGAAATCTGATTTCAGCATCTTACACATGCAAGTGGGGCCCACCAAAATGAAAAATATGTTTTAAATATTTTTTGTAACAAAATCAATTCAAACCCAATATTCCGGAACTTAAATAATTCATAATAAATAGCAATTTTATCAAAAAAAATTAGAATCTTATTTTCATTCCATAAAAATTTAATTCTCTACAACTTTGTAAGTTTAAGTTTTTCCAAATTACAAACAGAAATTGACCAAAATTCATATACAGGACGATTTTGCAGGCTATAATCAAATTTTAATCAAAAATAGGGCCAACCAACATGTTTAACATATTTTTAACATTTATTGTAATAAAAATAATCTTCTTCCTCATTTATTCATATATCACACATTCATTGTAAAAATATCACCATTATTATATTATTATAATATAATAATATATTTAAATTAATTATTTTATCAGAAAAGATAAAATATCAATTTTCAACAATTGTCACTTTTTTAAAAATTCCTCCATTTATATCTACATAAATAAATATTTTTTTTATCATATAAATCAATAATTTATTATTCACAAATAATCATAATAATGACAACCAGGTCGTTCTCAGGAAAGAGAGGGCTTTCCAATAAGGATTTCTCCTTACTGGCGCGCAATTAGGTGACCAAACCTCTCCTTAGACGTTGCCAATAATGCTATCTAATAATATTATTCAAATAATATGAATTATTGATCTGATAAAGGGAAATACTGTGCAGTGACAATTATTGAAATAACAATAATATAAAATATCAACGTAGCAATTATTGAATCAATAAAATAAAATATTGAATAGTAATTACTATAACAATTATTGAGTAGTGCCTTCATACGTAAGAATTAATAATTGGTGCAATACCGTGTGCTACTGTGCAACACCGCGTATTACTGTGTTTTAATCACCGGGTATTCTAACACTGTTAACGGTAACAACTACGTCGTTATTTTTAAAAAAACTCATACTTGTCAGTTTTCTTCATCTAATCACTTTTCATTACGGGGCCCACACAAGGCTAAACCCTCGTACGAATATTCCCCGACAGTAAGAATATTCCACGACCAAATGAATATTTTCCGATAACAATAAATATTTTATAACCACTTGCTTATTTAAAATATTTGCGCATTTTACCCATAATTAACCACATTAATCAAATCAACCCATTACTATTTCAAAATAATAAATAGGGGAAATTAAATCTTTATTTATAAAAAGTTGGGGTCTTACAACCTCCCCTCCTTATGAAATTTTGCCCTCGAAATTGACGTTCATACCTGATATTTCGATCCATAAAACTTTGACTTTAGGTATAACCTTTGAGCGTAGGACATGCTCCTTCCTATCCAAGATCTTGACAGGTACCTCCTCGTACGTTAAATCTTCGGCTATCTCGTTGGTTCTAACTAAATAACGTGGTTCGGGTCGTCCACATATTTACGTAACATCGATACGCGAAAAATGTTATGAACACGCGACATACTTGGCGATAAAGCGAGTCTATAGGCCACAATTCCTACTCGATCGAGAATTTCAAATGGACTAATAAATCGAAGTTTTGAGCTTTCCTCACATCGTCGATTCTCACTATTGGAATAATGACTTCTTGCACCTTCTTCTTCATATTCATCATGTGAGAGCCCAAATTTTATGAATAAAGATTTAATTTTCTCAAAATATTTTTTAAATATTATGGTGTGGATTTGAGATAATGTTATAGTTGTGGGTAATATTTATAAATTTTGCAAAGTAAGCAAGTTGTTATATAATATTCGATTGGTCGGAGAATATTTTTTTTGTCGGGGAATATCCGTACGACGGCAAAGCTATTTGTGGGCCCCATAACAGAATAACTGTCGGATGAAGAAAACGACAAGTTTGAGTTTAATAAATTTGAATTATTGAAATTTTGGAAAATAAAATAATTTTTCTTAAAATTGAGTGGGACCCACTTTTGTTTTTAACATACGGGCTGCCAAAAATGTTCAAAAATGGCTGCCCAACAATTCAACAAATCATGCATAGAAATTTTGTATAAATAATAATATTATTTTATTATTTAGTCTCATTTGACGTCCTAGCATTTTTCTATAGATAGGTGCTTAAGTTAGAATTAAAAATCACACCAGAATCAGAGAATTCTTCTTCTATACTATTTAGCGTATTTCTTTCGAGTTTTAGAAAGCTTTGAGCGTAGAAAATAGTGAAAGTTTTCTTCAAGAATATCCCCGCTATACCAGTTGGAATACTCTTCTTTTCAAGATAGGGGATGTTATTTTTGTTCAATATTCGCTTGAAATAATATTTTCTTCCACTCTGTAGTATGTAAGTAATATTATTTCATTTCAGATTTCAAATTCTATACTCATTTGTTAAAATTTTGGCTTCTATACTCCATGAAATTAGTAGAATGTCCTTGATATTTGCGCTTCATCCAGTATATTTTCGTGAAAATATTATTCTGAGCATTCTTGATAAGTTTTAACTTTTTCATGCCGAAGTACTATTCACGGGGTTACTATTCCCGAAGTACTTTTTACGAGTTACTATTCACTCGAGTACTATTCACCCGGGGTACTATTCATGATAAAAACTGATTTGTGTTCGGTACAAATAATTTTTGGTACAATATTATTCTTGAATTTTACTCCACAAAATAGTATCATATTGACAATTTTGATGTTATTGATTTCTGAATAAATTAAATTATAAATCTTTAAAAATTTATCCTTGAACTTGTTTTATTGAATTCTTATATCATTATCATCATCCTCATGTTTATATTATGTTGAAAGTTATATGTGGCCTGTAGTGCGTAGATGGACTTGGTATGATTATGATCAAGGATTATTCGGTATAATCATGACCGTAATGTTACAAATGATGTGGTAAAAGTCCTCATTGGCCCGTAGTGCATTGATGGACAGTTATTTGCATGATCATGATCATTGATGAATACACAAATATCCTTGGCCCGTAGTGCATGGATAATTTGTGGTCGTGATACTAATGAATATCATTGGCCGTAGTGCTGGGATGATGTGAATTATTTATTAAGCCGAATCTCAGCGATAAAAGTGATGAAAAACATTTTAAATAATAGAAGATAGTAGATTTTATTCTCTAATTGACTCTTCTAATGGACTGCTTGTTCCGCTGCAGTTAAACTTGATGTTTGTTATATTGTATCAGTTTAACACTGTTGAAGGCTAACGAAAAATTATTTTGCATTATCTTAGTTATAATATTTCTTACTGGGCTAGTTGAGCTCACCCTTTTACTTTCATTGCCCTCTTCAGGAAATGAGAACGTAGCCGGGACTATTCGGGGAACGGAGTGACGGTCCAGATGATAGCATTAGTAGTCCTCACTATTCTATAAAATAGTGTGATAATAAATGTATTGAGGACTCCATTTGAGTTGAAAACTGTCTAGAAGACAATATTAGTTTTAAAACTCTCAGTTTATATTTTGTTGTATTTTACAAGACAGTTGTATTATTAAGTTGTATTTGAATTTTATACCATGTATTTGGCGACTCAAGATGGGTGATGTATACCTATTTTGGGGGCATCATAGTTGGTATCAAAGCTTAGGGATATGATCCCTTGCTGAGATGTGAGACAAGAACTAGGAGGGAAGAGACGGGGAATTTCTTCGCTAGTATGACCTACCTAAGTTTTGATATTTAATTGGTCGGTTAGAGTATAGGGATAATATGTGACATGTCAATTAACCCTTGTTTTGTGGCAGTATTTAAAAATGACATCCGAGAATGTTGAGAATAACAATGGAGCACATAAGACCGTTGAGTCACCGATGATCAATAGCCAGGATAATGTGCATCACGAAGACAATAATCCTCTTGTAAACAACAACACTGATCAAATCACGAACGATCTGGAGTGGACTCGAAGTATTCCTTCTTCATCGATTCTTGCTTCTAGAATAACATCTTCTTTTACTTTCTTCTTTATATGCATCAGCTCCGGGTCTGTAGCTTGAGCAACTTTAACTTTATTGATTAAAGTCAGTTCTATGCGTATACTTGACATCATCGCATGGGTCCCCGAAGTCTTGAATTCTATCTTCATCTTTTGTAAATCACACAAAATGGGCCTTTGTGTTAAAAACATTGCACTCATACCCACATATGATCTTCTACTTAATGCGTCAGCTACAACGTTTGCTTTTCTAGGATGATATTGAATGATATGGTCATAATCCTTTAACAGCTCGAGCCAACGTCGTTGCCTCATGTTGAATTCCTTTTGGGTGAAAAATATTTGAGGCTTTTATGATCCGTATAAATCTCCACTTTCTCCCCATACAGGTAGTGTCTCCAGATTTTTAACGCAAAAACAATTGCTGCCAACTCCAGATCATGAGTAGGATAATTCCTCTCATATTCTTTAAGTTGTTGCGAGGCATAGGCTATGATTTTTCCATGTTGCCTGAGAACACACCCTAACCCTTTGCCCGAAGTATCGCTGTAGATAACAAATCCATCCGAACCAGATGGTATTGTCAGAACAGGTACCGAAATGAGTCTCCTCTTAAGCTCTTAAAAACTCTTCTCGCATTCCTCGCTCCATACGAATTTTGTATCTTTCCGAGTCAGATGAGTTAACGGAGTAGTGATTCGAGAAAATCCTTTCACGAATCTCCAATAATAACCAGCTAAGCCCAGAAAACTACGTACTTCGGCACCGACTTCGATTGCTCCCAACTTTGTATTGCTTCAATCTTCACCATGTCAACAGATACTCCATGTTTTGACACCACGTGCCCAAGGAATGCTACTTCCTCAAGCCAAAACTCGCATTTCTTCAACTTAGTATAAAGCTTGTTTTCATGAAGCCTTTGGAGTACCAGCTTCAAATGGTGCTCATGATCTTCACGGCTTTTGGAATATATGAGGATGTCATCAATGAAGACAATAACGAACTGATCCAAATATTCCTTGAATACTCGGTTCATCATATCCATAAAAGCCACACGAGCATTAGTCAATCCAAAAGACATGACTAAGAATTCATAATACCCGTACCGATTTCTGAAGGCAGTCTTTGGAATATCCTCAGTTCTAATCTTTAGCTGATGATATCCAGAACGAAGATTGATCTTTGAAAAGAATTGTGCTCCTTGCAACTGGTCAAACAGTTCATCAATGCGAGGTAGCGGATACCTATTCTTGATGGTGACATAGTTAAATTCTCGATAGTCAATACAAAGTCGCATACTCTCGTCTTTCTTCTTTACAAATAAAACAAGAGCACCCCAAGGAGATGTACTAGGACGAATAAAATCGATGTCCAACAACTCCTGTAGTTGGACCTTTAACTCATAAAGTTCAATAGGAGCCATTCGATAGGGGGTTTTAGAAATGGTCTTTGTACCAGGTTCAAGGTCAATAAAGAATTCAACTTCACGTTCTGGGGGTAGACCGGGAAGTTCTTCAGGAAATACGTCAGGAAAGGTACTAACAACATGAATATTATTCAAATCTGACGTGTCTTTATTCAAATCCATAACATGGGCTAAGAAAGTTTGACATCCGTTTTTCAATAAACGAATAGCTTTATGACTTGATATGACAGTGATTGATTTTAGTGGTTTAGTTGCTTGAATTCATACAACAGGTTGGTTAGGAATATGAAAACTAACAACCTTACGAAAATAATCAATTTTGGCATGATGAGTAGTTAACCAATCAATCCCTAAAATTACATCAAAAGTAAGTATCTTTAAAGAGATAAGGTCAATAGGTAATGTGATGGTGCCAACTTGGATCAAATAGGATTTATAAACAGTGGATGTAATGAAAGTTTCTCCTAATGGAGTCTCCATAGATAAGTCAAAGTCTAATTTCCTCTGGAGTCAAGTTTAAACGTTGAGCACAAGCAGGAGAGATAAATGAATGGGTAGCACCAGTATCTAGTAAGGTATAAACTTTGCAAGAATTTATGATTAGCTTACCCGTGATCATCTAGTTTGGGTTCCTCGCATTTTGACCTAGTCACGACAAACGCTCTTCCAGGAATCGTTGACTTTGACTTTTCTGGGACATTCTTTTAAGTCACCATCCCCAATGGACTTGGTTTTTCTACCGTACAATCTCGAGCGATATGTCCTTCCTTTCACAATTATAACATACCTTGAACTGTTGTGGGAAGTTTGGGTTGATATGTCCTTCTTTCCCGCATTTATAGCATAAGACCGATGGTCGTTCTCCTCCCTTAGAACCAGCTGCTGTCTGGTGCTGACGTCTTCATATTTTCATTCTTGAATCTCCTCTTTTTAAAATCTCTCCCCGACTCGCTTCTTCTATTTTCATGGCCATGATTACCACCAGAGTGGTTACCGCTTTTGTCCGTATTTTTCTTTCCCCGCTGGTTATTATTGTTCCGATGACTGCTGTCACCGGTATGACCCTGGTTGTGGTCCCTCGGTTGAACGTACTCGTTATCTCGCTCTAATAATTGAGCTCTGTTGACAACATCTGAATATAGAGAAAATTATGAGAAATGAGATATTGACGTATGTCGGGTTTCAACCCTCTCAGAAACATCCGCGTCATACGTTCCTCATTCTCCACCAAATGAGGTCCAAACATGGATAACTCCGCGAACTTCACCTCGTACTCAGACACCGTCATGTTGTTCTACTCTAGTCTAATAAACTCTAACTCCTTTATATGACGGATACTTTCAGGAAAGTACTTGTCATTAAACAGTTTCTGAAACGTTTCCCAAGACATGCTGAGTCCGACTGGATCGGTACGCTTCACAGATTCCCACCAGTAATCTGCCTCATTAAAGAACATAAAGGTGGCGAATGAACCTTCTATTCCTCCGTGCATCCCAAGACGTCGAATACCTTGGTAATTTGCTTGACCCATGTCTCCGCCTTAATCGGATTCGGTTTTACCCCAGAATTCTGGTGGTCCCAACTCTTTGAATAGCTTGTCTGTGACAAACCGTGCATTGCTATCATTTCCACATGTATTTTGTACACGAGTCTCCTTCGTCTGATTTTGCATGAACTGCAAAAAGCTTCTAAACATGTCATCGTTCATCGTCTGATCAGTGGTGTTGTTTACAGGAGGAACATTAACGGCCTGTTGCATGTTCTCCTCATTGGTGAGTAAAAGAGTCTCCACAGTCTCATTTACTCCATTGTTAACATTCTCAGTTGCCATTCTCAAATATTGCCATAAAACAATGGTTAATTAAAGAAATTAACATATCACATAATATCCCTATATTCTGACCAACCAACAAATAAGCTTAGGTAGGACACACTAGTGAAGGATTTACTCGTCTCTCCCCTTCTAGTTTAATTCCCCCTATCTCCGCCAGAGATCATATCCCTAAGCTCTGATACCAACTGTGATGCCCCCAAAATAGGTATACATCACCCATTCTGAGTTGTTAAATACATGGTACAGAAATAACTACAACTTTATTAATACAATTGTCGTGCAAAATACGACAACACATAATCTGCGAGTTTAAATACAAATATTGTCATCTAGTCAATATTCACACTCAAATAAGTCCTCATTATAATTACTGATACACTATATTAAGAATTCGTACTTTAAACAATCTGAATTAAAAAATACTTCATAAATAATCATAGTGGAGTCAAATTCAAGAATGATCAAAACATGGATAGAATCAAAACTAGTATCCATAATAGATATCTTGAACAAAAAAATGAAAATTTAATTTTTCTGTGAATACTGATGTATTCGTTAATAGTGCCGTATACGTGAATAATGTCGTATATGTGAATAGTAACCCCGACACTAAAAGACAAGAATTGTACAAAAAAAATCTTACCAATATTCCGGCATAATGATATTGAAAGAGATAATATCATTTATAAAAAAAATAACATCCCTTACCTCCAAAAAGACAGTACTTCTGACTAGAATACTGGATATAGTGCTGAAAGAACTTGGACCATATAGCAACACTCAAAGTATCAAAATACTCACAAGAATACGCTCAATAATATAGAGAGAAATCTTTAGTTTCTGGTGTGATTTTCAATTCTAACCTAAGCACCCTATTTATAGAAAATTGCTTAGAACACCAAAGCAGAAAATTTAATAAAATAATAATATATTTTTTCATAACCTTCCTACGCACACCACCATTCCCAAAACATCATCCATCCACCCAATAAAAGTAAGAAAAATGTTTATCTTAAATAAAACAATTAAAACTTCAAAAATCAATTATTCCGGAACTTCAGAACTTCAATAATTCATAATAAATAGTCCTTTTATCAGAAAAAATTGAATCTTATGTCCATTGCATAGGAGATTCAATTCTCTACAACTTTGTAGTTTTAAGTTTTTCCAAATTCTAAACAAAAATTGACCGAAATTCATATTTAGATGATTTTACAGGCTATAATCAAATTTCAGTCAACAAATGGGGTCCACAAACATAAAAAACATGTTTTAAATATTTTTGGTTGCAAAAATACTCTTCCTCCTCATTTATTCATATATTCCACATTCATTGTAAAAAATATCACCATTATTATATTATTAAAATGAATTATTTTATCGGAAAAGATAAAATATCAATTTTCAACAATTGTCACATTAAAAATTTTCTCTATCTATATTAACATAAAATGAATATTTTTCTTATCATAATAATCAATAATTAATTATTTATAAATAATATTACAGAATCACAATATTGACAACCAGATCGTTCCCAGGAAAGAGGGGGCTTTCAAATAAGGATTTCTCCTTACTAGCGCGCAATTAGGTGACCAAACCTCTCCTTAGATAGAACTTTATAGACATTTCCAATAATGCTATCTAATAATATTATTCAAATAATATGAATTATTGATCTGATAATGGAAAATACTGTGTAATGACAATTATTGAAACAACAATAATATAAAATATCAACGTTGCAATTATTGAATCAATAAAATAAAATATTGAACAGTAATTACTATAACAATTATTGAGCAGTGCCTTCTTACGTAAGAATCAATAATTGGTGCAATACCATGTGCTACTGTGTTTTAACCACCGGGTATTCCAACAGTATTAACAGTAACAACTACGCCGTTATTTATAAATAACTTATACTTGTCGTTTTCTTCATCCAGTCGCTTTTCATTATGGAGCCCACACAAGGCTGCGCTGTCGTACGAATATTCCCTGACAGTAAGAATATTCCACGACTAAACGAATATTCCCCGACAACAATGAATATTTTATAGCCACTTGCTTATTTGAAATATTTTCGCATTTTACCCATAACTAACCACATTAATCAAATCAACCCTTACTATTTCAAAATAATAAATAGATAAAATTTAATTTCATTTATAATAAGTTGGGGTCTTACAGTATCCGCCTTTGGTGCCACCATCCCAGCTGGACTTGACTTTGGTGCACGACCAAATCGGGTTAGGTGACCTTCTTTTTCGTAATTATAACATGTAATTTGGACTGCATCATACAATTTGGACTGATATGTCCCTCTACTCCGCATTTGAAGCATACAATTGGTGGTCGTTCTCCTTCCTTGAAAACGGGTGTTGGTGCTGCTGTCTTTCCATCGTTGTCTAACATTCTCTTCTTGAAATTTCCACTCCTATTATCTTGGCCATGATTACCACCGAAGTGGTTACCATTCTTGGCATGATAATTTCCCCCACAATGGTTATCATTGTTCCGATAGCCGTTGCCACTGTTATGATTATTATCGTGTTGTTGGTCATTGCCTTTTGGTTGTGCTGACTCATTATCGCGCTCCAATAAGTGAGCCGTATTCACAACATCTGAATATAAACAAAGTTTGTGAGAAATGAGGTATTGGCGTATATCGAGTTTCAAACCTCTTAGAAACATTCGCGTCATTCGTTCCTCATTATCGACCAAATGGGATGCAAGATAACTCTGCAAATTTAGCCTCGTATTGCGACACGGTCATATTGTTTTGCTCCAACTTGATAAACTCCACCTCCTTCATGTGACGAATACTTTCGGGAAAGTACATGTCGTTGAATAGCTCTTGGAACTTCTCCCAATGTGATGCCCCCAAAATAGGTATACATCACCCATCTTGAGTCGCCAAATACATGGTACAAAATTCAAATACAACTTAATTATAGAACAGTCGTGTAAAATACGACAAAACATAATCTAAGAGTTTTAATAAGAATATTGTCATCTAGACAATATCCACACTCAATGGAGTCCTCATTAAATTTATTATCACACTATTTAACAGAATAGTGAGGACTACTAATGTTATCATCTGGACCGTCACTCTGTTTCTCGACAAGTCCCGGCTACGTTCTCATTTCCTGAAAAGAACAGTGCAAGAAAGGGTGAGCTCAACTAGCCTAGTAAGAAATATTATGACTAAGATAATGCAGAATAAATTATCATTAGTCTTCAACAATGTTAAACTGATAAAATACAATAGACATCAAGTTTAACTACAGCGGAATAAGCAATCCATTAGAAGAGTCAAGTAAGGCATGATATATACTATCTCCTTTGATTTAAAATATTTTCATCAATTTTTATTGCTGAGACTAAGCTTAATAAATAAACCACATCATCGAATCCTCCCTGCACTACGGGCCAAGGATATTCATTAAATCATCAATGGTCATGACTATACTGAATAATCCCTGGTCATAATCATACCAAAAATTTTCCATCAATGCACTACATGCTACTGAGGACTTTTACAACATCATTTATAACATTACAGGTTATGAATATACCGAATGATCCCTGGTCATAATCATACCAAGTTCATCTATGCACATAAGCCAAAGAAGACTTTCATCACAATATAAGCACGAGGATGATGACAATGACATAATAATTCAATAAAACAAGTTCAAGAATAAATTTTAAAGATTTATAAGTTAATTTATCCTAAAATCAATTACGTCCAAATTGTCAACATGATACTGCTTTGTAGAGTAAAATTAAAGAATGCTTAGAAGAATATTTCCGTGAAAAGATACTGGATGAAGCTCAAATATCCAAGATATTCTACTAATTTCATGGAGTATAGAAGCCAAAACTTTAACCAACTGAATATAATAGAATATATGAAACTACAAATGGATTTTCGCCCACCATGCTGTAATCCACGTAGACAAATCATTTCCACAATTTAATAAAGAATGAATACAAAGGATCATTCACGATGCATGTGGTATTCCACATAGAGAGGTTATTCCAATAGAATAATAAAGAATGGAATAACAGAAGGATTCACCATGCATGCGATAGATCACACAGACTGATTACTCCCAATAGAATAATAAAGAATGAAACCAGGTCATGTGTAATCCGTACAGACATGATATTTCAAAAGAATAATAAAAAATGGAATCAGGTCATGCGTAATCCGCACAGACATGATATTTTAACAAAATAATAAAGAATGGAATAACAACAGAATTCACCAGGCATGCGATATACCGCACAAACAGGTTATTCCAACAGAATAATAAATAATGGAACCAGGTCATGCGTAATACGCACAGACAATATATTCCAACAGAATAATAAAGAATGAAATAACAACAGAATTCACCAGGCATGCGATAGACCACACAGACAGGTTATTCCAACAGAATAATAAATAATGATACCAGGTCATGCGTAATACGCACAAACAGGATATTCCAATAGAATAATAAAGAATAGAATAACAGAAGAATTTTACCATGTATGCGGTACTTCGCATAGACAGGTTATTCCAACATAATAATAAGGAATGAAATAACAGAAGAATTTCACCATTATGTAGTACTTCACATATACAGGTTATTCTAACAGAATAATAAAGAATGGAATAACAGAAGAATTTCACCATGTATGCGGTACTTCGCATAGACAGGTTATTCCAACAAAATAATAAGGAATGGATTAACAATAGCTCTCTTCATGAATACGAAAGAAATAATACCCCTTACCTTAGAAAGAAACTGGATACTGGAGTAGAGAGGTAGCAGACTTCTCTTTTTCTTTCTCTCTATAATTTCTCTCTATAATAATTGCTCTATAGCTTTAGTGAATTGGTGAGAAATGAAGGAAGAATGAGCTTCTATTTATAGAAAAATATAGTTTCGATAATTGCATATTTTGGGGCTTGAAATATTATAGTACAATACCTTCAACTTTTCTTTCATTTTTAATTTAGTCCTGCAAGTATTATCAAACTTGCACCACCTCCCCTAATAGTAAATAATGTGAATCAATAGTTCAATCATGTGAATCAATAGTTATAATCATGTGAAAATATGAATTATAGTATAGTACCTCCATCTATACCTCCTATTTTTAACTTAGTTATGCAAGTATTATCAATTTCCACTAACACTAATAATTCCACCACAATGGAACTATCAATTTCATCTTTAATCAACACGAACTTATTCATCATTAATATTATAACACAAAATATTTAACAACCAGGTCATTCCCTGGAAAGAGGGGGCTTTCCGATAAGGATTTCTCCTTATTGGCACGCAATTAGATGACCAAACCTCTCCTTGACAGAACTTCTAGATATTGTAAATATTTCAATTTAATATTATGAATAACTTTGTCATCTCAATTATTGATTTAATAATATATCATATTATGCAGATGATACTGTGACAATAATCGAATCAATAATATGAGAGATATGATGCAGTAATTACTATAGCAATAATTGAGTATAACTGAGTGACTTTTCACGTAAGCATTAATAATCAATACCGTGTGCTACTATGCAACCACACGTATTACTATACTTTTACTACCAGGTAGTTCAACAGTTTAATGGTAAAACTTCCGCCGTTCTTTTTTTAAAAAGATAATTATGTCGTTTTCTAACTAAGACAATACTTCCGTTGTGGGGTCCACCAATGATTGTGTCGTTATACGAACATTCCCTGTTAAAATGAATATTCCTCGACCAATCGAATATTATATAACCACTTACTTTGCAAAATTTGTAAATATTACCCACAACTATAACATTATATGAAATCCACACCATAATATTCAAAAATATATTTCGAGAAAATTATTCTTTATTCATAAAAGTTGGGGTCTTACACCTAAGACATCTTGAGTGCGTCAGGCTGGGAACATTTTATAGATTCCCACTAGTAATCTGCCTCTTCACGCAACATAAATGTGGCAAAGGGAACCTTTTGCTCCTCAGAGCATCCCAAGACATCAAATATCTTGGTGATCTACTTTAACCAAGTCTCCGCCTTAAGTGGTTCTGGTTTTCCCAAAAACTTCGCTGCTCCCAGCTCCTTGAACTGCTTAGCGGTGACCAACCGTGGGTCGCCATTGTTTCTACCTGCATTTTGAATAGGAGCCGCTCTCGCCTGTTGTTGCATGAATTGTATAAAGCCTCTGAACATCCCATCGTTCACCATTTCATAGGTGTAATTGTTTACCTGAGGATTATTATCTTCATGTTGCACATTATTATGAGTATTGATCATTGGTGACTCAACGGTCCTCATGTGCTTCATTGCTTATCTCAGTATTTTCGGATGCTATTTTCAAATACTGCCACAAAACAAGGGTTAATTAACATATCACATATTATCCCTATACTCTTACCGACCAATTAAATACCAAATAAACTTAGGTAGGTCACACTAGCGAAAGAATTTCCCGTCTCTCCCCTCCTAGTTCTTATCTCACATCTCAGCCAGGGATCATATCCCTAAGCTTTGATACCGACTGTGACGTCCCCAAACAAGTATACATAACCCATCTTGAGTCGCCAACTACATGGTATAAAATTCAAATACAACTTAATAATACAACTGTAGTGTAAAATACGAAAAAAACATAAACTAAGAGTTTTAATAAGAATATTGTCATCTAGACAATATCCACACTCAAAGGAGTCCTCATTACATTTATTGCCACACTATTTAACAGAATAGTGAGGACTACTAATGTTATCATCTGAACCGTCACTCCGTTCCCTGACTCGTCCCAGCTATATTCTAATTTCCTGAAGAGAACAGTGAAAGAAAGGGTGAGCTCAACTAGCCCAGTAAGAAATATTATGACTAAGATAATGCAGAATAAATTATCATTAGCCTTCAACAATGTTAAACTGATAAAATATAATAGACATCAAGTTTAACTACAGTGGAATAAGCAATCCATTAGAAGAGTCAAGTAGAGCATGATATCTACTATCTTCTATGATTTAAAATGTTTTCATCAATTTTTATCGCTGAGACTCAGCTTAATAAATAAACCATATCATCGAATCTTCCCTGCACTAAAGGCCAAGGATATTCATTAAATCATCAATGGTCATGACTATACCAAATAATCCATGGTCATAATCTTACCAAAAACTGTCCATCAATGCACTACAGACCATTGAGGACTTTCACCACATCATTCGTCACATTACGGTCATGATTATACCGAATAATCCCTGGTCATAATCATACCAAGTCCAACTATGCACGTAAGCCAAAGATGACTTTCATCATAATATAAGCATGAGGATGATGACAATGACATAATAATTCAATAAAACAAGTTCAAGGATAAATTTTAAAGATTTATAATTTAATTTATCCAGAAATCAATAACATCAAAATTGTCAACATGATACTGCTTTGTAGAGTAAAATTCAAGAATGCTCAGAAGAATATTTCCATGAAAAGATACTGGATGAAGTGCAAATATCCAGGATATTCTACTAATTTCATGGAGTATAGAAGCCAAAACTTTAACCAACTGAGTATAATAGAATATATGAAACTGTAAATGGATTTTCGCTCGCCATGCGGTAATCCATGTAGACAGATCATTTCCATAATTTAATAAGGAATGAATACAAAGGATCATTCACCATGCATGTGGTAAATCCACATAGAAAGGTTATTCCAACAGAATAATAAAGAATGGAATAACAGAAGAATTTCACCATGTATGCGGTACATTGCATAAACAGGTTATTCCAATATAATAATAAAGAATGGAATAACAGAAGAATTTCACCATGTATGTGATACTTCGTATAGACAGGATATTCCAAAAGAATAATAAAAAATGGAACCAGGTTATGCGTAATCCGCACAAACAGGATATTCCAAAAGAATAATAAAGAATGGAACCAGGTCATGCGTAATCCGCACAGACAGGATATTCCAACAGAATAATAAAGTATGGAATAACAACAAAATTCATCAGGCATGCGATAGACCGCACAGACAGGTTATTCCAACAGAATAATAAATAATGGAACCAGGTCATGCGTAATACGCACAGACAGGATATTTCAACAGAATAATAAAGAATGGAATAACAGAAGAATTTCACCATGTATGCGGTACTTCGCATAGATAGGTTATTCCAACATAATAATAAAGAATGGAATAACAGAAGAATTTCACCATGTATACGGTAGTCCGCGTATACAAGTTATTCTAACAGAATAATAAGGAATGGAATAACAATAGCTCTCTTCATGAATATGAAAGAAATAATACCCCTTACCTTAGAAGAAGACTGGATATTAGAATAGTGAGGTATCATACTTCTCTTCTTCTTTCTCTCTATAATTTTTCTCTATAATAATTGCTCTATAGCTTTAGTGAATTGGTGAGAAATGAAGGAAGAATGAGCTTCTATTTATAGAAAATTATAGTTTCGATAATTGCACGTTTTGGGGCTCAAAATATTACAGTATAATATCTTCCTCTTTTTCTTCGTTTTTAATTTAGTCCTGCAAGTATTATCAAACTTGCACCACATCCCCTAATAGTAAATAATGTGAATTAATAGTTCAATCATGTGAATCAATAGTTATAATCATGTGAAAATACGAATTACAGTATAGTACCTCCATCTATACCTCCATTTTTAACTTAGTCATGCAAGTATTATCAATCTTGCACCAACTCCCCTAATAGTACAAGAATGTGAATCAACAGTACACACATATGAACAAATAGTTATAATCATGTGAATTAATAGCAATTAATTGCTCATTTATCCGATTAATTACCCGACTGGTCAGTATAACCTCAAGACATCAATTATTATCAAAATAAATATCGATTTCCACTAACACTAATAATTCCAACACAATGGAACTATCAATTTCATCTTTAATCAACACGAACTTATTCATCATTAATATTATAACTCACAATATTTAATAACCAGGTCATTCCCAGGAAAGAGGGGGCTTTCCGATAAGGATTTCTCCTTATTGGCGCGCAATTAGATGACCAAACCTCTCCTTGACAGAACTTCTAGATATTATAAATATTACAATTTAATAATATGAATAACTTTGTCGTCTCAATTATTGATTTAATAATATAACATATTATGCAGATGATACTGTGACAATAATTGAATCAATAATACGAGAGATATGATGCAACAATTAATGTAGCAATAATTGAGTATAACTGAGTGACTTCTCACGTAAGCATCAATAATCAATACCGTGTGCTACTTTGTAACCACGCGTATTACTGTACTTTTACTACCGAGTAGTTCAACAGTTTTAACAGTAACACTTTCGCCGTTATTTTTATAAAAAGATAATTCTGTCGTTTTCTTACTACGACAATACTTCTGTTGTGGGGTCCACCAATGATTGTGCCGTCGTACGAATATTCTCCAAAAAAATATATTCCCCGACCAATCAAATATTATATAAAACCTTGCATACTTTGAAAAATTTATAAATATTACTCACAACTATAACATTATATCAAATCCATACCATAATATTCAAAAAAAATATTTCGAGAAATTTAAATCTTTATTCATAAAATTTGGGTTCTCACATCTAGAAGTTATATTGACCAATCGAGTAATTCACCGGATTAATGAGCAATTAATTGCTATTAATTCACATGCTTATAACTATGTGTTCACATGTGTGTACTATTGATTCACATGATTTACTATTAGGGGAGTTGGTGCAAGATTGATAATACTTGCATGACTAAATTAAAAATTGAGGTATAATAAAGGTACTATACTATAATTATTTTTTTCACATGTTTAGAACTATTAAGTCACATGATTTACTATTGATTCACATGATTTACTATTAGGGGAGGTGGTGCAAGTTTGATAATACTTGCAGGACTAAATTAAAATGAAGAAAAAGAGGAAGGTATTATACTGTAATATTTTAAGCCCCAAAACGTGCAATTATCAAAACTATATTTTTCTATAAATAGAAGCTCATTCTTCTTTCATTCTCACCAATTCACTAAGTCTCACAAGAGGAATTATTATAGAGAGAAATTATAGAGAGAAAGAAGAAGAGAAGTCTGCTACCTCACTATTCCAGTATCCAGTTTTCTTCTAAGGTAAGGAGTATTATTTCTTTTCGTATTCATGAAGAGAGTTATTTTCTTTCAATACTCGTAATGGTTGTTATTCCATTCTTTATTATTCTGTTGGAATAATCTTTCTGTGCGGTCTATCGCATGCCTGGTGAATTCTTCTGTTATTCCATTCTTTATTATTCTGTTGGAATAACCTGTCTGTGTGGTCTATCGCATGCCTGGTGAATTCTTCTGTTATTCCATTCTTTATTATTCTGTTGGAATAACCTGTCTATGCGGGCTACCGCATGCATGGTGAATTCTTTTATTATTCCATTCTTTATTATTCTGTTGGAATAACCTGTCTACGCGGGCTACCGCATGCATGGTGAATTCTTCTGTTATTTCATTATTTATTATTCTGTTGGAATAATCTATCTACGCGGGCTACCGCATGCATGGTGAATGATCCTTTGTATTCATTCCTTATTAAATTATGGAAATGATCTGTCTACGTGAATTACCGCATGGCGGGCAAAAATCCATTTACAGTTTCATATATTCTATTATACTCAGTTGGTTAAAGTTTTGACTTCTATACTCCATGAAATTAGTAGAATATCCTGGATATTTGCGCTTCGTCCAATATCTTTTCATGAAAATATTCTTCTGAACATTCTTGAATTTTACTCCACAAAGCAGTATCATGTTGACAATTTGGACGTTATTGATTTCTTGATAAATTAAATTATAAATCTTTAAAATTTATCTTGAACTTGTTTTATTGAATTATTATGTCATTTTCATCATCCTCATGCTTATATTGTGATGAAAGTCATCTTTGGCTTACGTGCATAGATGGACTTAGTATGATTATTATCTAGGGATTATTCAGGTATAATCATGATCGTAATGTGACGAATGATGTGGTGAAAGTCCTCATTGGCATGTAGTTCATTGATGGACAGTTGTTGGTATGATTATGACTAGGGATTATTCGGTATAATCATGACCATTGATTATTATATGAATATCCTTGGTCGTGATGCAGGGATGATTCGATTTTTATTTATTAAGCTGAGTCTCAGCGATAAAGTTGATGAAAAACCTTTTAAATTATAGAAGATAGTAGATTTTATTCTCTACTTGACTTTTCTAATGGATTGCTTATTCCTGCTGCAGTTGGTGATCTAAAACTTGTTGTCTATTATATTCTATCAGTTGTTATACTGTTGAAGGCTAAAGATAATTTATTCTGCATTATCTTAGTCATAATATTTCTTACTGGGCTAGTTGAGCTCACCATTTTCTTTCACTGTTCTCTTCAGGAAATGTGAATATAGCTGGGACTGGTCGGGGAACGGATTGACAGTCTAGATGATTGTTTTAGTAGTCTTCACTATTCTGTAAAATAGTGTGATAATAAATGTAATGAGAATCTCCATTGAGTGTGGATAGTGTTTAGATGACAATATTCTTATTAAAACTCTTAGATTATGTTTTATCGTATTTTACCCGACAGTTGTATAATTAAGTTTGTATTTGATTTATATACCATAGTATTTGGCGACTCAAGATGAGTGATGTATACCTGTTTTGGGGGCGTCACACCATGTGTCAGTCAAGTCAGCGAAATTTTAACCTCGTTTATCTTCTGTTAACGGCAGGGGCACGAGCGACCCAAAAAATATAACGTTAAGGGTATTTTTGAAAAAAAAAGTATAGGGTGCTCGGTAGACATTGGGATAAAAGTCATGGACATTTTTTAATCTTCTCCCTAATCATGTGTAACATAATTGAAGGGCGAATATAGTCTTAAGGAAAAAGTGGTCACCATTCAATTCAGTCGGTAATATTGTTGTTCTATATTAAACTACAAACCGGGTTAAAACAACTAGTGTTAGCCACTTCAAGTTAAAAACAACAATAATATTAACAACGATTACAAGTGTTTGGATGTAATCATTTACCAAATGTAACTTGACTTATATATATAGGCACTTTTCTTTACTACTCTGGCAGCAAAAGTGCTTTACTACACAATACTACTCTTGCAATTAAAAGTAGTGAGCATTCGGTTATTATCCAAACCGAATAAATATTTCGGTTATAACCGAAAATCAGAATTACACTGTTTTGAATATCTGAACAACTAACCAAAATACATGATAACTGAATAATCAAATATAATAGTTTACAACAACTCTGGGCTAACTTAATAATACACAGTGATATTAAGGTTGTGTTTGATAAATCTGAGAATTAAGAGTTGAATGATTATGATGTCTTAATAAATTAGATCATCTGAATGGTTATGAGGTCTAAATCTAAAAAATTGTTTTATAACTAAAAAGTAAGTTGACACTATTTTACCATTTTAAAGGGTAAAATTTTATTTAATAATTTTAAATATTTAATTTAATAAAAATGAGTGCATAATATTGTTGAATATATTTATATAAAAAAATTATCAAAAAAAATTCATTAAGAGGTACCTCTTAATTATTAAGATTTTATTTTCTGTCTTACCGATTAAGAGGCATTCAGAGATAAAAAAAACAGTATCATGCCTATTAGCGAATAAGAGGCAATCGGATGTAAACAAACAACACCTAAGTCTAAAGATTAACTGCAACAAGACTAAAGAAAAGGATAATTATTAAGTAAATTGACATGGTAATTGATAACATGGAAAGAGTGAAGAAAAGAGTAGGTTAATGAATCTACTTTCATAAGATAGCCCAAAGACTTAAATTAGCACTAAAACTACTCAAAATTCTGCAATGAAGAGCACCGCCCGTCTAGCTTCAACAGTAATCAATATTATTGCCTTGTCCCAACTTAGCCAGCTTGTCTTCAACACTATTGCTTCTCTTCCCACGCGCTTCAAATGCCACTCCCATGGTTTCCTTAACAGTTCTCTGAAATCCTGAATGGGGCCATTAAGCGGATGAGAGAAAAAAATAATAATAAACGCAAGGAACATGCATCATACTTGCACTGCAAACGCACTTGAAAATCATACATTTACATTCCTTGTAGGCAAAAATGTATTTATATATATATATATATATAGAACACGGATCCGGACCTGATCCAAAATCCGGATCCAATTTTTTTTTTTGTAGAACAACTAAAAAAAAAATTATGGAACTAAATTTTTTCCATAATACAGTGTTTTGGGTGTGTTTTTAATACCTACACCAACCAATGTATGTACAGTCTGCCCAGACTGTACAGACATATTTTGTTATACGTATTCAAATCACACCCAAAACACTGTATTATGTAAAAATTCAAGTTACATAATTTTTTTTTAGTTGTTTTAAAAAAAAAAAGTAAAAAAAAAAGGTCCGGATTTTGTTAAAATCCGGGAGTCCGGACCTGATCCGGACTCTATCTCTCTCTATATATATATATATGCATGCATCACGCAACCAATTTATTTGTCCTATTTAGAGTGGGTCTGGAATTACCTACTGTGGAATTAAGGTATCAGAATTTATGCATAGAAGCAGAATGTGAAGTGGTTCATGGGAAGCCCCTGCCTACTCTATGGAACACTCTCAAATGGATTTTCTTTATAAGTTTTGTTACTATCCTTTTCGTAATCTCTAAACAATTATTAATAGTCCCTCTATCCATGTGAACAAGAAAACAAGGACTTGGAGGACAGACATTCCGTGAATTAGAAAATACAACGCTCATATATCAATATTGTCAATGATTATATTAGTGAGACAACTACTATCTCACTTGTGACCTGCATATTTGTCTCCCCAATTTCAAGAGTAGCAGGAGGTATTACAGGTGTTGTCATGCTGTCAAAAAGAAAAGTGCACTTTCTCAAACTTTCACAATACAAGAGCTGCAAACCACATAAATCAGACACAGTACCAAATTTTTAGGAATTTTTAGGAATGTCGAAGTAGTTTTCTAATTAGCAAAATAGTTGTTTAACACGGAAGCAGAGTTACCATTCACAAGTTAAATAAAGGAGAAATTTGTATATATATTTCATACTTTTTAATGTGAGGCAGTTTTTCCTATGGATTATACATCATTTAATTAATTTGTAGTAAAGACGGCAAGTAACAATCATCCACAATATATATATATATATATATATATATATATATATATATATATATATATATATATATATATATATATATATATATATATATATATAGGGACCGGATCAGGTCCGGGAGTCCGGATTTTAACAAAATCCGGACCTTTTTTTTTTTTTTTTTTTTTGATTTTTTTTTTTTAAAAAAACAAAAAAAAAAAAAAAAAAATTTATGGAACTGAAATTTTTCCATAATACAGTGTTTTGGGCGTGATTTGGATGCCTATACCAAAATATTTCTGTACAGTCTGGGCAGACTGTACATACATTGGTTGGTGTGGGTGTTAAAAACACACCCAAAACACTGTTTTATGGAAAAATTTCAGTTTCATAATTTTTTTTTTTTTTTTTTAGTTGTTTCAAAAAAAAAAAAGCAAAAAAAAAGAAAAAAAAATTTGGTCCGCATTTTAGGACCTGTCCGGACTCCCGGACAGGATCCTGGTTGTATATATATATATATATATATATATATATATATATATATATATGTTATGAGTTATGACAGCCCCCTGAATTTGGTGGTTTCCAATGTGATGCCCCCAAAATAGGTATACATCACCCTCTCCTATTCTGAGTCATCAAATACATGGTACATAAAATAACTACAACTTCATTATTAAAATTGTCGTGCAAAATACAATAACACATATGCTGTGAGTTTTGATACAAATATATACCAACTGTGACTCTCATCCCAACCTTGGATAGAACGTCACAATGGCACCTTACATAAAGGTACAGTCAATAACTGTTTTAAAAATTAAAATCTTTGGAAAATGCTCAAGAAAACCTTCGTACATGGGAGGACCATGCATCTAAGTTATAATAGATATCATATGTCTGGAGAATTATCATTGGTTGACCCAATAGACCCCAAAGAAAAACGAGAAGATTACTATCATGTTCTTTCCATTGGTGAGTTTTCTCTTGACATATAATTATCTCCACTGTCGGCAATTTAAAATTATATTTCAACCAAACTCCAAGATTATATAGGTAGTACTCGTAGATATACTCAGCAACTGGATATGTACAACTCTGTCTTATGATAACATGAGGTTGTATGTCATTAGATATCTTGTATGATAGTGGCAAAACAACATTCTAAAGTTGGGTTCGCCTCACCCTATTTGATTCACCAAATATAACTATTAAATGACGTATAAAATATAACACACTTATCTAAAGTTCTCAATAAAATTATTTACACACTATTTAGGGAGAATCTCAACAACTATAGACCACCGTTCTATTCCCCTGTTATCCCCGCTCGACCCAGCTACATTTTTATTACCTGAAAGGAATTGTGAAGCAAAAGGGTGAGCAAAAATATCCCAGTAAAGAATATCATGACTAAAGATAACTAAATTATCAATAGCCTTCGTCAGTAATAAATCAGAGATTTAGAACATATGGTAGATGATAAAACTTTTCAACCACAGTTGCAGCGGAACGAGAAATCCATTAGAAGAGTCAAATAGACCATAAGGTCTATTATCTTCTCCATGTTAAAAGTTCACCAACAATGTTTTATCCCTGTAACAGCAATCAACAGTTTCTGTCCACAATCACGTGTATAAAGCATAATCATAATTGTAGTTCTAAATTCCTCTTCTGATTCAAGACGAAGATAATTTTCATCACACATCTTTACCTGAAACATCAAAGATCATGGTTATACTAAATCACAGTTCCTGTTCATAATCATACTAATAAATTCATCTTTGCACTACGGGCCCAAGATATTCATTAACAGTTCATCTTTACACTACAGGCCAAAGACATTCAACAACAGATCATCTTTGCACTACAGGCCAAAGATATTCAATAATAGGTCATCTTTGCACTACGGGCCAAAGATATTCAACAACAGTTCATCTTTACACTACAGGCCAAAGATATCAATCAACAGTTCTTCTTTGCACTACAGGCCAAAGGCATACAATTATAAAACCAATAAACAACAGTCCATCTATGCACTACGGGCCAAAGATGACTTTCATCACAATATAAGCATGAGGATCATGACAAGGATATAAAGAATCAAGCACGTGAGAAAGGATAAATTTTTAAAGACTAACAATTTAATTTATCCAGAATTCAA
The DNA here is from genome assembly GCA_020205505.1 of Panax japonicus. Lineage (NCBI taxonomy): Eukaryota > Viridiplantae > Streptophyta > Magnoliopsida > Apiales > Araliaceae > Panax > Panax japonicus. The sequence continues at coordinate 3,896,244 of CM035112.1, read as the reverse complement.
TAATATCCAAATTGTCAACATGATACTTCTTTGTGGAGTAAAATTCAAGAATAATATTATATCAAAAATGATTTGAACAGAAAATAATATTTCAACGAATATTTAACGAAGATAATAACATTATTCATTATATTATAAACTCCATTTAATATTATTCATTATATAATAATATTAAATTCATTTACAAATATTATTAATCATTAAATAATATTTTAAATCAATGATTTCATAACACCTTAATCCAAATATTATAAATCACTTAATAATCTCATAATCTAATATTATTAATATTACCACAATATTTTAATTATTTCTTAAACTTGTGAACTAATTTATTTTAATTGTTTACACTTTACTAATTAATGTATTTAATCATCCTTAAAATGTCAAACTCATAAGATTTCATCACCAATAATCAAAACCCTCATCAAAAATCTGCATATACCTTATATATGATTCTCAAGCCATAAAATCCTATGTTTCAATTTTCGTACTTCACATAACATATTTAATTCATTTACTCATAACTAGTCTATTTTTATGAAAAATACAAAATCAGTCCCAGAAAATTTTCTTTTATGGGATTTAGCAGAATATAGTCCCATATTGAACATATATTTTTCTCGGAATTTTTAAAATTCATTTACTATTTTTCATATGACCAAAACTGTCGAATATTTAGACATTTATCATAAACTGTACTTTTATCCAAAAATTCTGAAATGTTTCTAGTATGATCTTCAATTCTAACTTAAGCGCCTATTTATAGGAAAATGCTAGAACGCCATAGGAGACTAAAATAATAAAATATTATTATTATTTTTTCTTCATTCTATGCATGCCCATCTTGAATTGCTAGGCAGCCATCTTGGAAGAATTTTTATCCCACATGTTTTGAAAAAACAAAATTGGGTCCCACCCATAATTTTAATAAAAATATTTTAATTTTGAAACTTCAACAATTCATAATAAATAGCTATTTTTTTTAAAAAAATATGAATTTTATGTCCATTTCATACGAAATCGAATTCTCTATAACTTTGTAGCTTTAAGTTTTTCCAAATTCCAAGCAGAAAATATCCAAATTCCACAAACGGACAATTTTCAACACCTCTTAAAATTCATAACAAATCATACGTTAATTTTTAACAGTTCAAAATTTATGGATATATACTCAACTTATATATGTATAACATATCCAAAAATCACAACAATTCAACGGTCGGATTAAAATTATAACTCACGCAATAGAGCTTTAAGAGCACCGATTTGATTTTTTAATACCTCAAATCCGAAAAAATACTGATAAAACACCTCAAACTTAATTTCTTCATTTATAACCACATAAAATAAATATATCCATCATTTATATCCACATCAAATAAATATTTCCTTATCATATAAATCAATAATTAATTATTCACAAATAATATTACAGAATCACAATAATGACAACCAAGCTGTTCCCAGAAAAGAAGGGACTTTCCGATAAAGATTTCTCCTTACTGACGCGCAATTAGGTGATCAAACCTCTCCTTAAAAGAACTTTCTAGATATTGCCAATAATGCTATCTAATAATATTATTCAAATAATATGAATTATTGATCTGATAATGAGAAATAATGTGTCGTGACAATTATTGAAACAACAATAATATAAAATATCAACGCAGCAATTATTGAATCAATAAAATAAAATATTAAACAATAATTACTGCAACAATTATTGAGTAGTGATTTCTTACGTAAGAATCAATAATTCAAAAATAATGTGCAATACCGTGTGCTACTATGCAACCACGCGTATTACTGTATTTTAACCACCAGGTATTCCAAAAGTGTTAATGATAACGATTACGCTATTATTTATAAAAACTCAAATTTACCATTTTCTTCATCCGACAGTTATTCTGTTATGGAGCCCACAAATGGCGGCGCCAGTCGTACGAATATTTTTCAACAGCAAGAATATTCCACTGACCAAACGAATATTCTCTGACAACAATGAGTATTTTATAACCACTTGCGTGTTTTGTAAACTTTACATATATCACCTTTAACTTTAACTTTTTATCAATTTAACCATTTACTGAATAATAATTAAAAAAATTAAATACTTTTATTTCATAAAATTCGGGGTCTTACATCCAATGTCCCTATGAAAAAGAATAAGACATAGAAAAGAAAAGAAAAAATGCAGGAATATCGAAAAACAACTCAAAGGGTATTTTATTTTATTTTTTAAAGTCCTTACTGTTGAGGGATATCATTATAAGTACGAATGAATTTCATAACCAACATCAATAATATCTCAATTACAATATCTAGTAAACTAGAGCAGTAGAGCTAATGGGTGAAAATATTGCAAGTACAACTAGCCTCAGATAAGGAGAAAATACAAACTCACAAAAGGAAAGGGGTTAGAATCAAAACTAGTAGCGGTCCCAATAGCATGACCCCAGTACTATTTAATTTATTCTACGAGATAAATGACTACATCGACCAAATTACACCACAAGAAAGTAGTAAAGTAGGCAGATTAACATGAACTGTAAATAAGTCAATTTCGAGTTATATAACTAGTCAACCATATCATGGATATACAATTGCCAATTGGAACAAAATCTGGAAGTCTGTGCCAGCACTTTCAAAAAATCAAAAGCTAAATATGTAACATATAAAATTAGTACTTTGAACTTTTGAAGAAAACAAACCAACCTATATGAAATTAGTAGTTTCAAAGAATTGAAGATGTCAGACCAAATGAGAGATCGAGAGTTCAAGAGTTCGAGTCTTCGAGATTGACTGATGATGAACGATGAAGGGATGCCGAAGGCGATGAGGTGATAAGGCGATGCGCCGATGGCCGTCGGCCGATGAGAGATTGCGACTTCAGAGTTGAGAGTTCCGACTTGAGAGTTCGAGATCTGAGTTTGGGATGAGAGATTGAGGCTTGAGAGTTCGAGATCTGGGTTTGGGAATTGAGAGTTCCGACTTCAGAGTATGGGGCTCTGGGCTAGTAGTGGAATGAGTGATGACTGATGAGTCATATTATTATTTTAAATAAGTGTTGTGCAAAGCTTTGTTCGGTTATTCGGTTAAACCAAATAACCCAAAAGTGAAACCTGTATAAACTAACTTAACTTTTTGCTCGTGCATATGGCAATCATTGATGGTAAAGGTCTTCCAACATGCTACATTTGTTTTAAGTTATAAGATAATTATTGGCTTTGTAAGTCAATTTTGTGAGACCCCGAATTTTATGAAATGAAAGTATTCAATTTTCTTATAATTATTCTATTTAGTAAATGGTTAAATTGATAAAAGGTTAAAGTTAAGGGTGATATGTTAAATTTTTTCAAAGTAAACAAGTTGTTATAAAATAATTGGTGATAAAAGTATAGTAATATGCGTGGTTGCATAGTAGCACACGATATTGTACAGTATCTTTGATTATTGATGCTTATGTGAGAAATCACTCAGTTTTATTCAATTATTGTCGCAATATTTTATATTATTAAATCAATAATTGAGACGACAAAGTTATTCATATTATTATTTGCCATATTGACAATGTCTAGAAGTTCTGTCAAGGAGAGGTTAGATACTCTAATTACGTGCCAATAGGGAGAAATCCTTATCGGAAAGCCCTCTCTTTCCTGGAAACGACCTAGTTGTTAAATATTACGAATTATAATAATAATGAATAAATGTTATTAAAAATTGAATTTGAGTTTGAAGTTGAATTTGGAGACGCGAACGTGATATTTGAGTCCAGAATGATGAAATTAATAAAAATAGACTATAAACACAAAATTTATCGGGGTTGACTTTTTGGTCAAAAAGTCAATAGTTGACTTTTTTGGAAAAAGTCAAACTTCAAAAATAATTTTTTTGATAAAAATAGTTCCATTGTGTTGGGATTATTAGTGTTAGTGGAAATCGACATTTATTTCGATATTAATTGATGTTTGAAGTTATATTGACCAATCGGGTAATTAATCGAATAAATGAGCAATTAATGGCTATTGATTCACATGATTATAACTATTTGTTCACATGTGTGTACTATTGATTCACAATCATTTACTATTAGGGGATGTGGTGTAAGTTTGATAATACTTGCATGACTAAATTAAAAATGAAGAAAAAGATGAAGGTATTATATTGTAATATTTCAAGCCCCAAAATATGCAATTATCGAAACTGTATTTTTCTATAAATAGAAGCTCATTCCTTCATTATTTTCACCAATTCACTAAAGCTATAGAGCAATTATTATAGAGAGAAATTATAGAGAGAAAGAAGAAGAGAAGTCTGCTACCTCACTATTCCAGTATCCAGTCTTTTTTTGAGGTAAGGGATATCATTATTGTAGTAAGAGGTATTATTCTTTCGTATTCATGAAGAGAGTTATTTTCTTTCAATACTCGTAAGAGTTGTTATTCTATTCTTTATTATTATGTTGGAATACTCATTACAATTATTGGTACATTATTTTACAAAAATGGTGAGGACTACTAAATAACTTTTTAGAACCTTCATTCCATACCCCGACTAGTACTTGCTATATTCTCGTCTCCTGAGAAGAAAAATAGAACAAAATGGAAAAGGCTGAGCTCAACTAGCCCTGTAAAGAATATTATGACTAAGATAATATAGAAAAAATTATCGTTAGTCTTCAACATGGAAAAATCTGATAAAATATAATAGACAAAAAGTTTCAGATCAATATTCGCAGCGAAAATAATAATTCATAGAAGAGTTACGTAGATAATGAAATCTACTATTATCTATGTATTTAAAAGTCCATCATCAATATTTTATCCCTGTAACATCAATCAATATACATCTTGAATCAAATATTCATCTTTGTACTACAGGCCAAAGATATTCATCAGTTGGTCATGTTTATCTCAACACATGTTCATCTTTGCACTATGGCCAAAGATATTCATAAGAAAATCAACCATCTTTGCACTACAGGCCAAAGATATTCAGTAATACCATCATTTAGGACTGAAGATGATGAAAAATATTTTTAAAAAAACGAATCCAATGAAACAAAAGAACAAATATTAAGGATTCGTACTTTAAACAATCCGAGTTCAAAAATACTTCATAAATAATCATAGTGAAGTAAAATTCAAGAATGATCAAAACATGGATACAACCATAGCTAGTAACCATAATAGATATTTTGGACAAAAAAATGAAAATTTAATTTTTCTGTGAATAGTGCCTTATTCGTGATTAGTGCCGTATACGTGAATAATACCGTATACGTGAATAGTAATCCCGACACTAAAAAACAAGAATTTCACAAGAAAAATCTTACCAATATTCCAGCATAATGATATTAGAAGAAATAATATCATTTAAAAAAAATAATAATATCTCTTACCTCGAAAAGACGATACTTCTGACTGGAATACTGGATATAGTGTTGAAGGGAACTTGCACCGTATAACAATACTCAAAGTATCAAAATACTCACAAAAATATGCTCGATAATATAGAAAGAGAGAGAAAACTTCAGTTTCTGGTGTGATTTTCAATTTTAACCTAAACACCCTATTTATAGGAAATTGCTTAAAACACCAAAGCAGAAAATTTAATATAATATTAATAAAAAAATTTAAATTTCCTACACCCACTTACTAGCCCACAACATCAGCCACACATGTGCCAAAACATTAAAAACGTTTTTCTTAATTAAAATATTTTAAACTTCAAAAATTAATTATTTTGGAACTTTGAAACTTTAATAATTCATAATAAATAGCCCTTTTATCAGAAAAATTTGAACCTCATGTCCTTTTTATAGGAAATTCTATTCTCTACAACTTTGCAGAAGAAAGTTTTTCCAAATTCCAAACAGATATTGATCGAAATCCACAAACGGACGATTTTGCAGGCTATAATCAAATTTCAGTCAAGAAATAGGGTCCACAAACATGAAAAACATGTTTTAAATATTTATAGTAACACAAATACTCCTCCTCATATACTCATATATCATACATTCATTATAAAAATATCACCATTATTATTTTATTAAAATATAATAATATATTTAAATGAATTATTTTATCGAAAAAGATAAAATATCAATTTTTAACAATTGTTACATTAAAAATTTTCTCCATCTATATCCGCATAAAATGAATATTTTCCTTATCATATAAATCAATAATTAATTATTCACAAATAATATTACAGAATCATAATACTGGCAACCAGGCTGTTCCTAGGAAAAAAGGGGGTTTTCAACAAGGATTTCTTTTTACTGGCGCGCAATTAGGTGACCAAACCTCTCCTTAGATAGAACTTTTTAGACATTGCCAATAATGTTATCTACTTATATTATTCAAATAATATGAATTATTGATCCGATAATGGAAAATACTGTGTAATGATAATTATTGAAACAACAATAATATAAAATATCAATGTAACAATTATTGAATCAATAAAATAAATTATTGAACAGTAATTACTGTAACAATTATTGAGTAGTGCCTTCTTATGTAAGAATCAATAATGGGTGCAATACCTTGTGCTACTCTGGTTTAATCACCGGGTATTCCAACAGTATTAACGGTAACAACTACACTGTTATTTATAAACAACTTATATTTGTCATTTTCTTCATCCAATCGCTTTCCGTTATGGGGCCCACACAAGGCTGTGCTGTCGTATGAATATTCCCCGACAGTAAGAATATTCCACGACTAAACGAATATTCCCCGACAACAATGAATATTTTATTGTGGCAAGATTATATTTCTGCTCCTCACTGGGGTTATCTCCGGTTGGGGGCTGATAGCAGACGTTGCTCAGGGTTACATCTGAGATTGGACTGCTGCAAGTGTTTCACTACAAAAAAATGGGCCTTTAGCAACGATTTTTTGGAAAACAACTTTATAAGTCGTTGCTAAAAGTATATGTTTAGCAATGAAATTTGTCCTTCATTGCAGATTGTGTCAGGCTTTCACTTTTTGCAATGAAATTCATAAGTCGTTGCAACATTTCTTTGCTAATTCATTGGCGGGAAAAAATTTCGTTAGAAATTCATTGTAAAATTTTTGGTCACTTGATTTCCCGTCATCGTGGGCAACGAAAGTTTTTTTGTTACTAAAAATGGGTCTTTAGCAACAATTTTTCAGCCAACGACTTTATAAGTCGTTGCTAAAAGTGTATGTTTAATTTTATTTATAAAAAGTTGGGGTCTTACAACCTCCCCTCCTTATGAAATTTCGTCCTCAAAATTGACGTACGTACCTGGTGTTTCGAAAAGGTGAGGATACCTCGCTTTCATTTCCGTTTTTAACTCCCAGGTCATTTCCTTAATAGCATGGTTCCTCCACAAAATTTTGACTTGGGGTATGACCTTTGCGCGTAGGAAATGCTCCTTCCTATCCAAGATCTTGACAGGTACCTCTTCGTACGTTAAGTCTTCGGCTATCTCATCCAGTTTTAACTCAATAAGGTGGTTCGGATCTTTCACATATTTACGAAGCACAAATATGTGAAACACATTATGAACACGAGACATACTTGGAGGTAACGCGAGTCTGTAGGCTACATTTCCTACTCGGTCAAGAATCTGAAATGGACCAATAAATCATGGATTAAGCTTTCCTCTTTTCCCGAATCTTGTAACTCCCTTTCATGGAGCTACACGCAATAATACATGATCCCCAATACTAAATTCCACGTCCTTTCAATGAAGATCCGCATAACTCTTTTGTCGATCTTGTGCCGTTTGTATACGTTGTCGAATCATTTGGATCTTTTCCGTAGTCATACGTACCAACTCTGGTCCCAACAATGTTGCTTCACCAACCTCCTCCCAACATACTAGAGAGTGACACTTTTGTCCATACAATGCTTCAAATGGGGCCACGCCTATACTTGCCTGATAACTGTTGTTGTAAGAGAATTCCACCAATGGTGAATACTTATCCCAACTCCCTTTGAAGTCTAGGACACAGAGTCTTAATAGATCTTCAAGAGTTTGAATAGTCCTCTATGATTGTCCATCCGTTTGAGGATGGTATGCCGAACTGAATCGTAAATCCGTGCCCATAGCTTTTTGCAAGCTAACCCAAAATTATGAAGTGAATCTTGGGTCACGATCCGAAACTATGGATACTGGCATGCCATGCAATCTCACAATCTCATTTATATACATATGAGTAAGACGTTCAAGGGAATAAGTCTCCCGTATCGGCAAGAAATGAGCAGACTTGGTTAATCTATCAACAATAACCCAAATAGCATTTATGCCTTGAGAAACCGTGGGAAGACCCATAACGAAATCCATGGTAATGTGTTCCCACTTCTATTTTGGAATCTCAAGTGGTTGCAATGGACCCTTAGGCACTTGATGCTCCGCCTTTACCCGTTGACAAGTTAAACACCTCAAGTTAAACTTTGCAATCTTTCTCTTCATATTGTTCAACCAAAATGTATGTCGAAGATCACGATACATTTTGGTACTTCCAGGATGGATTGCAAAAGGTGTATTGTGTGCTTCCATCATGATCTTATACTTCAAATTAGAGTCGTTAGGAACACAAAGTCTGGAGTGTATTCGAAGTATTCCTTCTTCATCAATTCTTGCTTCTGGAATAGCACCTTCTTGTACTTTCTTCTTCATACGCATTAGCTCTGGGTCGGTGGCTTGAGTAACTTTAACTTTATCGATTAAAGTTGGTTCTATGCGTATACTTGACATCATCGCACTCGTTCCTGCATATGATCTTCTACTCAATGCGTCAGCTACTACGTTTGCTTTTCCAAGATGGTATTGAATGGTGTGGTCATAATCTTTTAGCAACTCGAGCCAACGTCATTGCCGCATGTTGAGTTCGTTTTGGGTGAAGAAATATTTGAGGCTTTTATGGTCTGAATATATCTCCACTTTCTCTCCATATAGATAGTGCCTCCAGATCTTTAGCGCGAAAATGACTGCTGCCAACTCTAGATCATAAGTAGGATAATTCCTCTCATACTCTTTAAGTTGTCATGAGGCATAGGCTATAACTTTCCCACATTGCATGAGAAAAAATCATAACCCTTTGCCTGAAGCATCGCTGTAGATAACAAATCCATCCGAACCAGATGGTATTGTCAGAACAGGTGCCGAAATAAGTCTCCTCTTCAGCTCTTGAAAACTCTTTTCACATTTCTCGCTCCATACGAATTTGGTATCTTTCTGAGTCAGCTGAGTTAACGGAGTAGCGATTCGAGAAAATCCTTCCACAAATCTCTGATAATAACCAGCTAAGCCCAGAAAGCTATGTACTTCGGTTACCGACTTCGGTTGCTCCCAAATTTATATTGCTTCAATCTTCGCTGGGTCAACAGATACTCCATGTTTTGACACCACGTGCCCAAGGAATGCTACTTCCTCAAGCCAGAACTCGCATTTCTTTAACTTGGCATATAGCTTGTTTTCACGAAGCCTTTGGAGTACCAGCTTCAAATGGTGCTCATGGTCTTCACGACTTTTGGAATATATAAGGATGTCATCAATAAAGACAACAACGAATTGATCTAAATATTCCTTGAATACTCGGTTCATCATATCCATGAAAGTCGCAGGAGCATTAGTCAATCTAAAAGACATGACTAAAAATTCATAATGCCCGTACCGAGTTTTGAAGGCAGTCTTTGGAATATCCTCAGTTCTAATCTTTAGATGATGATATCCAGAACGAAGGTCGATCTTTGAAAAGAATTGTGCTCCTTGCAACTGGTCAAACATGTCATCAATGCGAGCTAGCAGATACCTATTCTTGATAGTGACATGGTTCAATTCCCTATAGTCAATACAAAGTCGCATACTCCCGTCTTTCTTCTTTACAAATAAAACATGAGCACCCCAAGAAGATGTACTAGGACGAATGAAACCGATATCTAACAACTCCTGTAGTTGGACCTTTAACTCCTGAAGTTCAATAGGAGCCATTCGATATGGGGTTTTAGAAATGGGCTTTGTACCAGGTTCAAGATCAATAAAGAATTCAACTTAACGTTCTGGGGGTAGATCGGAAAGTTATTCAGGAAATACGTCAGGAAATTTACTAACAACAGGAATATTATTCAAATCTGACGTGTTTTTATTCAAATCCATAACATGGACTAAGAAATCTTGACATCCATTTTTCAATAAACGAATAGTTTTATGATTTGATATTATAGCGATTGATTTTTGTAGCGCCCCCAAATCCGGGTATCTTACAACCCGACAGATGGTGCTATACTGTACAAACATTCATACATTCATTAAATTAAAAGTCTCAAAGAATGAACATAACTTATATATATTTAATTCAATATTTACATTTCCCAAGTTCTAAACCCATTACAAAGGTTCTCTTGTCATAATATTCATTACATTACAACAATAGACCTATACTATTACATGACAGCTTAATAATCTGCCTTAGCTTTTCCTTTATCCTTATTTGATCCTTCAGGACGTTCAGTCTTAGCTGCATTCATATGGTTCAAGCAAGAGTGAGCATGACTAGCTCAGCAAGTATAACAATTATAACATACGACCTTTCCTTTGAGACAGACTCCCAAGTGAGTCTTCCCGCAGGTTTTACAGGCCTCCATCCTCCTTTTAGAATCGCCTTGTTTCACTCCAGTATTCCCAGAGTTAAAACCCTTTCTTTTCTGACATTCGCCACTACCACTGGCTCCTTCGGTCTTAATTCCCCCATCAACTCTTCTTTTATTTTTCTTATCTTTGTGGTACTGGCTTAAAGCCTCATTCCCACCTTCGGCTATTATTGCCTTCTCTAATATGGTTCCAAAGGAAGTACTTTGGAACACAGAGATTCGGCTATAGAGCCAGGGTTTTAAGCCCTGCTCGAATCTTCTAGCCTTTCTCACTTTAGTGTCCACTTGATGTGGAGCAAATCGTGCCAGTTCATTAAACTTGGCGGCATACTGGGGAACTGACATATCTCCGTGTTTCAATTCCAGAAACCTCATTTCCATTCTCCCTTGCATACTCGTGGGAAAATAATTCTCGAAAAAAATCTCCTTAAACCTCTCCCACGTTAGGTTTCCTATATCGGACCTAGCCTGGTTTGCCTCCCACCAGAAGTTGGCCTCTCCTTTCATCAAATAGGTTGCAAAGGCAACCTTTTGACCCTCCTTCACATTTGTAATTACAAATGCTTTCTCAATTTCTTTCACCCAAGTTTGGGCTTTTATAGGGTCCGTAGTTCCCTTGAACTCCGGCGGACCTACACTTTTAAAGTTCTTAAAAGTAATAGCTCGTACTACTCCAGGAATTACGGGTACATTAGCCCCCGTTCTATTAAATGCAGCCGTTCAAAGATTAACGAACTCTTGCATTGGATTAACCGGACCACCTTCCGGTTGGTTAACATTAGTTTCTTGATTTCGTTGTCCCCTTCTTGGCGGCATTTCGCTGTTAAGAAAACAACACATCATTATTACTTTCTTCTTGTGAGTTAGTTATTATTTGTGATAAAACAATAACTCATACTCATTACTCAATATGTTCCATAAAAGAGGCTTATATTAATTAATAACTTGTAGTATAACACTACATTGTTTACATCATTCAGCCTTAGCTGATTACATTACTCAGTCTTAGCTGATTACATTACCATCCCGCAATTACTTTCCAAAAATTGGGATTTACAAAAGACTACCCTTGTTTATAAAAAAGAGGGTTTTACGTCACTACTAGATACATAATATTTACATATCTACGCTACTCTAGCTATTGCTAGATTACATCTGCCGTAAGGCATTCTCAAAATCTTTGCTGGCCAGACCGGCAATAACATCCCTACTGATGGTATGTCGTGTCTGTCCCGCCTCTACCGGATACCCAGCCACTTGCTGCTGGAAATCCACATGAGAACTCCTATGTATATAGGACATCCTCTCCAATCTCCCCTGTTTAGTCTTTAGCTTTTACTTGAGCTCAAAGACTTCACATTTCAGCTCTCGGACCTTATCCTTAGCTAAAACACGATCATCGTGTTCCTCCTCCCACATTCCCTCCATGCTAAGCTTGTCCTCACGGACAGCTTGGAGTTCCACTTTCAACTCCTTTACCTCCTGGCAATAATGGACATTCCTATCCAATACCGCCATAAACAATGCTTTCATCGAATCCCCCGTAGACATCTCCTCTGCGGGTGGAACTTGGTCAAAGGACATTACGTCCACCTCCTCCTCTAGCATGCCAACGAAAATAGACATATAGTCTAAATTGTCCGAGTCTCCAGACTCTATTACTACCACTTATGGCTCTATCGCTACGGGATTTGGTAGTATCTCTACCCGATTAACCGAATCCTCATTTACTACATGTATATTTCTATACATATCATTTTCTCCTGACATCTACAATAAAACAATACAGTTTGATTAGTACACGTCAGTAACATAAATAAAAACACATAACATACTATAATACATTTTTATAAGGTTATCTTTCTTCTTTTACTTCTTTATTAAGGTTATGACTTAAGGTTCTAATTCCCTTTAAGTTTTATAACCTAGGCTTTGATACCAACTTGTAGCGCCCCCAAATCCGGGTATCTTAGAACCCGACAGATGGTGCTATACTGTACAAACATTCATACATTCATTCAATTGAAAGTCTCAAAGAATGAACATAACTTATATATATTTAATTTAATATTTACATTTCCCAAGTTCTAAACCCATTACAAAGGTTCTCTTGTCATAATATTCATTACATTACAACAATAGACCTATACTATTACATGACAGCTTAATAATCTGCCTTAGCTTTTCGTTTATCCTTATTTGATCCTTCAGGACGTTCAGTCTTAGCTGCATTCATATGGTTCAAGCAAGAGTGAGCATGACTAGCTCAGCAAGTATAACAATTTCAATAACAACATGTTTGATACATATGAATCATATATCTTCGATAACTGAACAATAGCTATGAAGTACTATTGATGATTCAAAATAGCAATTCATCTTTCTTTTCAAAATGTTTCACAATGAATAAATTCAGTAAAACATTCACTCCGGTCAAAGACCTTGAGTATTCATTCTTTCTTTGAAAAGGACAACCCGGACCTAAGTCCGTAAGCCCGATATTACTTACGAGCACTTCTAGGTGATCAGCATATTATACTCTGTGTTGATCAACACTACATCCATTAAACGTATGTACGTTTAATCATTTGGCAACCTCGCGTGCCTGTCGTTTTACCGACAAAACATTCGTTTAACAATTCAGTCTTCTTTTGAAAACTATCAGTAGTTGACAAAAGATACTAGCATTTGATAACAGATGAACAGATTATCAATAATCCACTCAATATGTTAAGTCTAACCAAAGAAACTGGCTTTAACTTCATTATACTTCAATTCATGCGAAAGGATACATGAACATCATAAACTTGTTCAGATTGAACTGAAACAAGAGTTAGAATACTTGCCTTTAGCGTCAGCTACTGTGTATTTTACTTTACGTTCAAGTCTTTCAAGTCTCTACAATACATGATCACATAGTGCCTTACATTAGGTCACATATAATCAAGTATGTATCTGAATATATCTTACCCTTCATTTCAATCTAATTATAGATTAGATTTCATTCTTATGCGTTTCGACTTATCGTTCGCTTTACATTCATTCGACTTGGTTATATTAACCATTCTTCATTACTTTTAAGTCTTAACAATGTCCCAACAATGTTACTTTAAGTTGTTTAAGGTAGGTTTAGTTCAATCTCCTACCATCCCCTTCCTTTCCCTTCATTTTTATTCTTTACTGTCCAAGTTCTGTGCCTGGCGCTGCGGCGCGGGCATTACTCTTGCAACTCGCGCTGCGGCGCGAGTTAACAGTAGCCGAGTCCCAGATGTTTCACTGTCGCATGACCAAAAGGCTGAGGGTTGGCGCCGCGGCGCCAACTCTGTGCACCAGAAAATTTTTCTAACTTTTAATTTTTGTGAACTTCCCGGACGCATAACTTCTTCGTTTTAAGTCCGAATTGGCTCGTTCAAAAGCCTACGGTTCACAAATTACGTAATCTACGCGTTCATGCAAGAATTTTATCTATTTGACTTCGTTTGCTAAAAATTCACCTATTGGTTCATTTTTAACGAAAACGATAAACGTTCGTGAACGTTAAACGCTCGTTTCTTCGTTCTAAGTCGGAATTCGTCCATTTTTGAGTCCGCAACTCTTAAATGACAAACATGACTTGTCTCCATTGGAAAATAACATTCCCGAACTCAAACTCAAAATTTGACTTCCATTTTGGGAAATTTACGAATTCGACGATTATCGTCTAATCGTACGATTTCCAGCAATTCTTCGTTCTTAGAACTTGTTCAACACTACCAATGAATTACATTCATAATGTGAACATCTTAACATCCTTATTACAAATATTTATACTCATGGTTGGATTTTAACTTATCTCATTGTAAGCTTATACTTGATAACTTATTATTCATAACTTATGACAATTAAAGTTCTTAATCATCATCCATACATGATTTCATCATATAACTTTACTTATGTATTCTTGATACATATGTTCTTACAAGTTGATGTATATACATATACTTTCATTAATAAACCTATCACAAGTTCATCATGCATTCACATAAGTTTACAACTTATGCTATCTTAAATGACTTATTACCAACTTATGTGGCTTAAGTTAATTACTTATACATACTTCTTTTTTTTTTTTATCATTCATGTTCCTTAATCCAAGCTTTTCTTATCAACCTATCATGTTAGAGATAGAAGATAATTGGAGAAGGAGTCTTACATTTGAAGTCTTTAGTAAGTAGCTTCTTCTTCTTCTTGACTTATGGAATAACTTACTTGCAACTTAATTCTCCTAACACTTAAGCACTTTGAGAGAGAGTGATTGGATTAATTTGAATAACTAGCAAATGACTTGCCATGCTTCTCTATTTATAGAATTTGCAAGGCTTGGGGTAGATTAGTCTTTACACAATCCACCTCCTTACTATTCATTAATTGACCAACACCACTCATATCCTTTGCTTGGTCCCTACTTTATTTACTTGGTTACCACTTAACTTGGTCACCACTTTTAATACTTGGTAACCACACATTTACCACATTAATATGGTTTAACCCATGGGTTTGCCAACTCATGGATTCTAGCTTGGGCTTGGATTACATAAATCCTTGGGCTTTGCTTAACAAACCTTCATATGTTTATTAATTCATAAGTTGGGCCTTAACCCTTAATTCATTTGGGCTTGTACAAAATCCTAACCAATCTTTACAAGTCCATTAATATTACATAATACATATACATATAGTTTATGTATTATTCTCGTATTCTAATTCATATAGAATTTATATACGATAATGCATTCTTCTTACAAACTCATATAATACTTTGTATTATACTCGTTTACATTCCTTGTACAATACTCACATATCATACCATCATTCCTTAACGCAATAGTTCTTCATTTTCCTTACGTTCTCGATTTAAGTCCGCAAGCGAAATATTACGTTTTGCATAACTAGATTATTATTACATAATCCGTCTTACTTTAATATTCTACCATTACGTATTTCTCGGAAATTCAAAAATAAATCCCGAGCAAATACCGATGAATAGTGTTTTTCGGAAAATTTCTCGGAAAACTTTTATTTTCGTCTTGGAAATTCAAACACCTTAAATCCTTCACATAGCTCAAATACTACGATATTCCAATATCAAAAGGTTACAAAATGACAACCATCTTGATATCCCACATAATATGATTTTATTATTATTTAATCTAATAAAATCATCTTATATTAAAATCCGAATTTCTCGGTCGTTACATTCTTCCCCCTTATAAAGATTCTGTCCTCAGAATCTCGTTTTTTTTCAAATAAATGAGGAAATTTTTTTTTCATCTTTTCTTCTAACTCCCACGTTGCTTCTTCAGCATCATGGTTCTTCCATAACACCTTCACTGATGGTATTACTTTGTTCCTCAGAACTTGTTCCTTTATATCGATGATTTGAACCGGGGATTCTTCATATGTTAAATCCTTCTCGATATGAATCGGCTCATACTCGATTACGTGCTTATAGTCCGGCTTATACGGACGTAATACAGATACGTGAAACACGTTATGTATTCTTTCTAGGTCTGGAGGTAATGCTATCTTATAAGCTACCTCTCCCACCCGGTTTAATATTTCAAAAGGTCCTATAAACCTTGGACTTAACTTTCCTTTCTTTTCAAAGCGTATCTTTCCTTTCCAGGAAGATACCTTCAGAAACACATACGAACCTACTTCGAACTCTCGATTTAATCGATGTGAGTCCGCATACTTCTTCTGTCTGTCTTGAGCCGTTAACATAGACAACTTTTCCCGACCCTTCCTACTTAAGGCATCGGCAACTACATTGGCTTTCCCAGGGTGATACAGGATTTCACAGTCGTAATCCTTTATCAACTCCAGCCATCTCCTCTGTCTCATATTCAACTCCTTCTGAGTGAAGATATACTTTAGACTCCTATGGTCTGTATATATCTCACATTTCTCCCCATAAAGATAATGCCTCCATATCTTTAGGGCAAATACTACCGCGGCCAGTTCCAGATCATGAGTAGGGTAAACTTTCTCATAATCCTTCAACTGCCGTGATGCATACGCAATGACTTTGCCATGCTGCATGAGCACGCAACCAAGCCCTTTATGCGAAGCATCACTATATACTACAAAATTTCATGTGTCATCTAGCAATGACAAAACAGGTGCTTTACATAGTCTTTTCTTCAGTTCTTCAAAACTGTCGTCACATTTATCCGTCCATACGTATTTCACCGTCTTCCTTGCTAAATTAGTCAACGGGGTAGCTATCTTCGAAAAATCTTGGATAAATCTTCGATAGTAACCCGCTAACCCTAGGAAACTCCGCACCTCAGTCGGCGTTTTCGGTTGTTCCCAGTTCATCACTGCTTCTACCTTTGTTGGATCCACTGAAATCCCTTCCTGATCAATGACATGACCTAAAAACTGAACTTTCTCCAGCCAAAATTCACACTTAGTGAATTTCGCATATAACTTCTCCTTTCTTAGTGTTTCCAACACTAATCTTAAGTGTTCAGCATGATCTTCTGGCATTTTTGAATAGACTAGAATATCATCAATAAACACAACCTCAAACTTGTCCAAATATGATTTGAACACTATGTTCATCATGTCCATAAATGCAGCTGGTGCATTCGTCAACCCAAATGACATCACCAGAAACTCGTAATGACCATAACGAGTTCTGAATGCCGTCTTTGGTATATCCTCTTTCCTCACCTTCAACTGGTGATACCCTATCCGCAAATCTATTTTAGAAAAATATTTGCCCCTTTCAACTGATCAAAGAGATCATCAATCCTGGGCAATGGGTATTTATTCTTTATCGTTAATTTGTTCAACTCTCGATAGTCGATACAAAGTCTTAACGATCCATCTTTCTTCTTGACAAACAACACTGGTGCACCCCACGGGGAAACACTTGGTTGAATGTACTTCCTATTCAACAGTTCCTGTAATTGAACCATTAGCTCTTTCATTTCCACCGGCGCCATACGGTACGGTGCCCTTGACACTGGTGCCGCTCCTGGCACAATGTCTATTACAAATTTGATCTCCCTATCCGGTGGTAAACCCGGTAACTCACTTGGAAATACATCCATGAATTCGTTCACTATAGGTATTTGTTCTATGGTTGTTCCCACTCGCTGGGTATCAACAACATGGCACAAGTAACCCACGCATCCCTTTCTTAAGAGTTTTCTAGTTTGTGTCATCGTAAGACAACACGATCTCATCGGTGATTTATTACCGTAGAATACTACAGGAGGTTGCTTCAACGTCCTAATGCTCACACGTTTCTTTTGGCAATCTATAATTGCTCCATGGTTAATCAACCAATCCATTCCGAGAATTACATCAAATTCTCTCAACCTTATCGGTATTAAATCTACCGATAACTTACATCCACGTATATCTATGCAACAACTCCTATGAATACTATCCACATGAATTATCTCTTCATTTGCTACCTTAATGTTCACAGGTATAGGCAACTTTTCGGGAAATAATTCTAATCGTCTAGCAAAATCACATGCTATAAACGAACAAGTAGCACCCGAATCAAATAGCACATATGCATTAATGTTATTGATTGGGATAATACCTGCAACTACGTCCCCGGATGCCACCGCATCTTGGACTGTCATATTAAAAGTACGGGCCATTGGTCTACCCGGCTGAACTGGACCGCTAATAGCTAACTTTCCACTATTAGTGCCCTTATTTCCTTCCATACCCTTCTTCGGGCAATTCTTTGTTATGTGGTCAGATGATCCACATACAAAACATCCGTGATTTTTCTTCAGATTTGGACAGTTAGGCGAAATGTGCCCGTCATGTCCACAATTATAACATACGACCTTTCCTTTGACACAGACTCCCAAGTGCCCAGGTTTTACAGGCCTCCATCCTCCTTTTTGAATCGCCTTGTTTCACTCCGGTATTCCTAGAGTTAAAACCCTTTTTTTTTCTGACCGTCGCCACTACCACTGGCTCCTTCGGTCTTAATTCCCCCATCAACTCTTCCTTTATTTTTCTTATCTTTGTGGTACTGGCTTAAAGCCTCATTCCCACCTTCGACTATTATTGCCTTCTCTAATATGGTTCCAAAGGAAGTACTTTGGAACACAGAGATTCGGCTATAGAGCCAGGGTTTTAAGCCCTGCTCTAATCTTCTAGCCTTTCTCACTTTAGTGTCCACTTGATTTGGAGCAAATCGTGTCAGTTCATTAAACTTGGCGGCATACTGGGGAACTGTCATATACCCTTGTTTCAATTCCAAAAACCTCATTTCCATTCTCCCTTGCATACTCGTGGGAAAATAATTCTCGAAGAAAATCTCTTTAAACCTCTCCGGCGTTAGGTTTCCTATATCGGCCCAACCCTGGTTTGCCTCCCACCAGAAGTTGGCCTCTCCTTTCATCAAATAGGTTGTAAATGCAACCTTTTGACCCTCCTCCACATTTGTAATTACAAATGCTTTCTCAATTTCTTTCACCCAAGTTTGGGCTTTTATAGGGTCCGTAGTTCCCTTGAACTCCGGCGGACCTACACTTTTAAAGTCCTTAAAAGTAATAGCTCGTACTACTCCAGGAATTACGGGTACATTAGCCCCCGTTCTATTAAATGCAGCCGTTAAAAGATTAACGAACTCTTGCATTGGATTAATCGGACCACCTTCCGGTTGGATAACATTAGTTTCTTGATTTCGTTGTCCCCTTCTTGGCGGCATTTCGCTGTTAAGAAAACAACACATCATTATTACTTTCTTCTTGTGAGTTAGTTATTATTTGTGATAAAATAATAACTCATACTCATTACTCAATATGTTCCATAAAAGAGGCTTATATTGATTAATAACTTGTAGTATAACACTACATTGTTTACATCATTCAGCCTTAACTGATTACATTACTCAGTCTTAGCTGATTACATTACCATCCCGCAATTACTTTCCAAAAATTGGGATTTACAAAAGACTACCCTTGTTTATAAAAAAGAGGGTTTTACGTCACTACTAGATACATAATATTTACATATCTACGCTACTCTAGCTATTGCTAGATTACATCTGCCGTAAGGCATTCTCAAAATCTTTGCTGGCCAGACCGGCAATAACATCCCTACTGATGGTATGTCGTGTCTGTCCCGCCTCTACCGGATACCCAGCCACTTGCTGCTGAAAATCCACATGAGAACTCCTATGTATATAGGACATCCTCTCCAATCTCCCCTGTTTAGTCTTTAGCTCTTACTTGAGCTCAAAGACTTCACATTTCAGCTCTCGGACCTTGTCCTTAGCTAAAACACGATCATCGTGTTCCTCCTCCCACATTCCCTCTATGCTAAGCTTGTCCTCACGGACAGCTTGGAGTTCCGCTTTCAACTCCTTTACCTCCTGGCAATAATGGACATTCCTATCCAATACCGCCATAAACAATGCTTTCATCGAATCCCCCGTAGACATCTCCTCTGCGGGTGGAACTTGGTCAAAGGACATTACGTCCACCTCCTCCTCTAGCATGCCAACGAAAATAGACATATAGTCTAAATTGTCCGAGTCTCCAGACTCTATTACTACCACTTATGGCTCTATCGCTACGGGATTTGGTAGTATCTCTACCCGATTAACCGAATCCTCATTTACTACATGTATATTTCTATACATATCATTTTCTCCTGACATCTACAATAAAACAATACAGTTTGATTAGTACACGTCAGTAACATAAATAAAAACACATAACATACTATAATACATTTTTATAAGGTTATCTTTCTTCTTTTACTTCTTTATTAAGGTTATGACTTAAGGTTCTAATTCCCTTTAAGTTTTATAACCTAGGCTTTGATACCAACTTGTAGCGCCCCCAAATCCGGGTATCTTAGAACCCGACAGATGGTGCTATACTGTACAAACATTCATACATTCATTCAATTGAAAGTCTCAAAGAATGAACATAACTTATATATATTTAATTCAATATTTACATTTCCCAAGTTCTAAACCCATTACAAAGGTTCTCTTGTCATAATATTCATTACATTACAACAATAGACCTATACTATTACATGATAGCTTAATAATCTGCCTTAGCTTTTCCTTTATCCTTATTTGATCCTTCAGGACGTTCAGTCTTAGCTGCATTCATATGGTTCAAGCAAGAGTGAGCATGACTAGCTCAGCAAGTATAACAATTTCAATAACAACATGTTTGATACATATGAATCATATATCTTCGATAACTGAACAATAGCTATGAAGTACTATTGATGATTCAAAATAGCAATTCATCTTTCTTTTCAAAATGTTTCACAATGAATAAATTCAGTAAAACATTCACTCCGGTCAAAGACCTTGAGTATTCATTCTTTCTTTGAAAAGGACAACCCGGACCTAAGTCTGTAAGCCCGATATTACTTACGAGCACTTCTAGGTGATCAGCCTATTGTACTCTGTGTTGATCAACACTACATCCATTAAACGTATGCACTTTTAATCATTTGGCAACCTCGCGTGCCTGTCGTTTTACCGACAAAACATTCGTTTAACAATTCAGTCTTCTTTTGAAAACTATCAGTAGTTGACAAAAGATACTAGCATTTGATAACAGATGAACAGATTATCAATAATCCACTCAATATGTTAAGTCTAACCAAAGAAACTGGCTTTAACTTCATTATACTTCAATTCATGCGAAAGGATACATGAACATCATAAACTTGTTCAGATTGAACTGAAACAAGAGTTAGAATACTTGCCTTTAGCGTCAGCTACTGTGTATTTTACTTTACGTTCAAGTCTTTCAAGTCTCTACAATACATGATCACATAATGCCTTACATTAGGTCACATATAATCAAGTATGTATCTGAATATATCTTACCCTTCATTTCAATCTAATTATAGATTAGATTTCATTCTTATGCGTTTCGACTTATCGTTCGCTTTACATTCATTCGACTTGGTTATATTAACCATTCTTCATTACTTTTAAGTCTTAACAATGTCCCAACAATGTTACTTTAAGTTGTTTAAGGTAGGTTTAGTTCAATCTCCTACCATCCCCTTCCTTTCCCTTCATTTTTATTCTTTACTGTCCAAGTTCTGTGCCTGGCGCTGCGGCGCGGGCATTACTCTTGCAACTCGCGCTGCGGCGCGAGTTAGCAGTAGCCGAGTCCCAGATGTTGCGCTGCGGCACGACCAAAAGGCTGAGGGTTGGCGCCGCGGCGCCAACTCTGTGCACCAGAAAATTTTTCTAACTTTTAATTTTTGTGAACTTCCCGGAAGCATAACCTCTTCGTTTTAAGTCTGAATTGGCTCGTTTAAAAGCCTACGGTTTACAAATTACGTAATCTACGCGTTCATGCAAGAATTTTATCTATTTGACTTCGTTTGCTAAAAATTCACCTATTGGTTCATTTTTAACGAAAACGATAAACGTTCGTGAACGTTAAAAGCTCGTTTCTTCGTTCTAAGTCGGAATTCGTCCATTTTTGAGTCCGCAACTCTTAAATGACAAACATGACTTGTCTCCATTGGAAAATAACATTTCCGAACTCAAACTCAAAATTTGAGTTCCATTCCGGGAAATTTAAGAATTCGACGATTATCGTCTAATCGTGCGATTTCCGGCAATTCTTCGTTCTTAGAACTTGTTCAACACTACCAATGAAATACATAAATAATGTGAACATCTTAACATCCTTATTCCAAATATTTATACTCATGGTTGGATTTTAACTTATCTCATTGTAAGCTTATACTTGATAACTTTCAAACTACTTATGAACTTATCATTCATAACTTATGACAATTAAAGTTCTTAATCATCATCCATACATGATTTCATCATATAACTTTAATTATGTATTCTTGATACATATGTTCTTACAAGTTGATGTATATACATATACTTTCATTAATAAACCTATCACAAGTTCATCATGCATTCACATAAGTTTACAACTTATGCTATCTTAAATGACTTATTACCAACTTATGTGGCTTAAGTTCATTACTTATACATACTTCTTCTTCTTTTTTTATCATTCATGTTCCTTAATCCAAGCTTTTCTTATCAACCTATCATGTTACAAATAGAAGATAATTGGAGAAGGAGTCTTACATTTGAAGTCTTTAGTAAGTAGCTTCTTCTTCTTCTTGACTTATGGAATAACTTACTTGCAACTTAATTCTCCTAACACTTAAGCACTTTGAGAGAGAGTGATTGGATTAATTTGAATAATTAGCAAATGACTTGCCATGCTTCTCTATTTATAGAACTTGCAAGGCTTGGGGTAGATTAGTCTTTACACAATCCACCTCCTTACTATTCATTAATTGACCAACACCACTCATATCCTTTGCTTGGTCCCTACTTTATTTACTTGGTTACCACTTAACTTGGTCACCACTTTTAATACTTGGTAACCACACATTTACCACATTAATATGGTTTACCCCATGGGTTTTCCAACTCATGGATTCTAGCTTGGGCTTGGATTACATAAATCCTTGGGCTTTGCTTAACAAACCTTCATATGTTTATTAATTCATAAGTTGGGCCTTAACCCTTAATTCACTTGGGCTTGTACAAAATCCTAACCAATCTTTACAAGTCCATTAATATTACATAATACATATACATATAGTTTATGTATTATTCTCGTATTCTAATTCATATAGAATTTATATACGATAATGCATTCTTCTTACAAACTCATATAATACTTTGTATTATACTCGTTTCCATTCCTTGTACAATACTCACGTATCATACCATCATTCCTTAACGCAATAGTTCTTCATTTTCCTTACGTTCTCGATTTAAGTCTGCAAGCGAAATATTACGTTTTCCATAACTAGATTATTATTACATAATCTGTCTTACTTTAATATTCTACCATTACGTATTTCTCGGAAATTCAAAAATAAATCCCGAGCAAATATCGATGAATAGTGTTTTTCGGAAAATTTCTCGAAAAACTTTTATTTTCGTCTTGGAAATTCAAACACCTTAAATCCTTCACATAGCTCAAATACTACGATTTTTCAATATCAATAGGTTACAAAACGACAACCATCTTGATATCCCACATAATATGATTTTATTATTATTTAATCTAATAAAATCATCTTATATTAAAATCCGAATTTCTCGGTCGTTACAATTTTAGTGGTTCAGTTGCTTGAATTCGTACAATAGGTTGGTTAGGAATATGAAAACTAACAACCTTATAAAAATAATCAGTTTTGGCATGATGAGCAGTTAACCAATCAAACCCTAAAACCACATCAAAAGCAAGTATCTTTAGAGAGATAAGGTCAACAGGTAATGTGATGGTGCCAACTTGGATCAAACAAGATTTATAAATAGTAGATGTGATGAAAGTTTCTCCTAACGGAGTCTCCACAGATAAATCAAAGTCTAATTTCTCTGGAGTCAAGTTTAAACGTTGAGCACAAGCAGGAGAGATAAATGAATGGGTAGCACCGATATCTAGTAAGGTATATACTTCGTAAGAATTTATGATTAGCTTACCCGTGATCACCTCGTTTGGGTTCCTCACATTTTGACCAGTCATGACAAACGCTCTTTCAGGAACCGTTGACTTTGACTTTTCTAGGATAGCCTTTTGAGTCACCATCCCCGCTGGACTTGGTTTCGTTGCTGTACAATCTCGAGCGATATGTCCTTCCTTTCCACAAATATAACATACCTTGAACTGTTGTGGGCAGTTTGGGCTGATATGTCCCTCTTTCCTGCATTTATAGCATACGACCGGTGGTCTTTCTCCTCCCTTAGAACCAGTTCCTGTTGGTGCTGACGTCTTCATATTATCATTGTTGAATCTCCTCTTTTTAAAATCTCCCCCCGACTCGCTTCTTCTATTTTCATGGTCATGATTACCACCAAAGTGGTTACCATTTTTGTCCGTATTTTTCTTTCTCCGCTGGTTATCGTTGTTTTGATGACTGCTATCTCTGGTATGATCCTGGTTGTGGTCCCCCGGTTGAACGTACTCGTTATCTCGCTCTAATAATTGAGCCCTATTGACAACATATGAATAGAGAGAAAATTTATGAGAAATGAGATATTGACATATGTCGGGTTTCAAACCTCTTAGAAACATCCGCGTCATACGTTCCTCATTCTCCACCAAATGAGGTGCAAACCTGGATAACTCTACAAACTTCGCCTCGTACTGGGACACCGTCATGTTGTTTTTTTCCAATCTAATAAACTCCACTTCCTTCATATAACGAATACTTTCAGGAAAGTACTTGTCATTGAATAGTTTCTGAAATGTCTCCCAAGACATGCTGAGTGCGGCTGGATGGTACGCTTTACAAATTCCCACCAGTAATCTGCCTCATTACGGAACATAAAGGTGGCGAATGGAACCTTCTGTTCCTCCGTGCATCCCAAGACATAGAATATCTTGATAATTTGTTTGACCCACGTTTCTTCTTTAATCGGATCCGGCTTTCCCCAGAATTCTGGTGGTCCCAACTCTTTGAACTGCTTAACTGTGACGAACCGTGCGTTATTATCATTTCCACCTGTATTTTGTGCACGAGTCTCTCTCGTCTGATTTTGCATGAACTGCAAAAAGCTTCTAAACATTTTGTCGTTCATCATCTGCTCAGTGGTGTTGTTCACAGGAGGAACATTGCTAGCCTGTTGCACGTTCTCCTCGTTGGTGGGTAAAGGTGTCTCCACGGTCTCATTTGCTCCACTGTTAACATTCTCAGTTGTCATTCTCAAATACTGCCATAAAACAAGGGTTAATTAAGAAAATCAAAATATCACATAATATCCCTATATACTGACCAACTAACAAATAAGCTTAGGTAGGACACACTAGCGAAGGATTTACTCGTCTCTCCCCTCCTAGTTCTATTCCCTGATCTCCACCAGAGATCATATCTCTAAGCTCTGATACCAACTATAACGCCCCCAAAATAGGTATACATCACCCATTTTGAGTCGTCAATAACATGGTACAGAAACAACTACAACTTTATTAATACAACATAAAAACTATGAGTTTAAATACAAATATTGTCATCTAGAAAATATTCACACCCAAATAAGTCCTCATTTCAATTATTGGTACATTGTTTTACAAAAAAGGTGAGGACTACTAAACAACTTTCTAGAACCTTCATTCCATACCCCGACTAGTACTTGCTACATTCTCGCCTCCTGAGAAGAAAAATAGAACAAAAAGGAAAAGGGTAAGCTCAACTAGCCCAGTAAAGAATATTATGACTAAGATAATATAGAATAAATTATCGTTAGTCTTCAACAGGGAAAAATCTGAAAAAATACAATAGACAACAAGTTTCAAATCAATATTCGCAGCGAAAATAATAATTCATAGAAGAGTTACGTAGAGAATGAAATCTACTATTATCTATGAATTTAAAAGTCCATCATCAATATTTTATCCCTGTAATATCAATCAAATACATCTTGAATCAAATATTCATCTTTGCACTACAGGCCAAAGATATTCATCAGTTGGTCATGTTTATCTCAACACCTGTTCATCTTTGCACTACGACCAAAGATATTCATAAGAAAATCAACCATCTTTGCACTACAGGCCAAAGATATTCAGTAATACCATCATTTAGGACTGAGGATGATGAAAAATATTTTAAAGAAAACGAATCCAATGAAACAAAAGAACAAATATTAAGGATTCATACTTTAAACAATCCGAGTTCAAAAATACTTCATAAATAATCATAGTGAAGTAAAATTCAAGAATGATCAAAATATGGATACAATCAAAGCTAGTATCCATAATAGATATTTTGGACAAAAAAATGAAAATTTAATATTTCTGTGAATTGTGTCGTATTCGTGATTAGTGTCGTATACGTGAATAGTGTCGTATACGTGAATAGTAACCCCGACACTAAAAGACAAGAATTTCACAAGAAATATCTTACCAATATTCCGGCATAATGATATTAGAAGAAATAATATTATTTTAAAAAAAATAATAATATCCCTTACCTCGAAAAGACGGTACTTCAGACTGGAATATTGGATATAGTACTGAAGGGAACTTGCACCGTATAACAACACTCAAAGTATCAAAATACTCACAAGAATACGCTCGATAATATAGAGAGAGAAAACTTCAGTTTCTGGTGTGATTTTCAATTCTAACCTAAGCACCCTATTTATAGGAAATTGCTTAGAACACCAAAGCATAAAATTTAATATAATATTAATATAATTTTTTCAAATTTCCTACGCCCACTTACCAGCCCAAAACATCAGCCACACATGTGCCAAAACATTAAAAACGTTTTTCTTAATTAAAATATTTTAAACTTCAAAAATTAATTTTTTCGGAATTTCGGAATTTCAATAATTCATAATAAAATAGCCCTTTTATCAGAAAAATTCAAACGTCATGTCCTTTCTATAGGAAATTCCATTCTTTACAACTTTACAGAAGAAAGTTTTTCCAAATTTCAAACAAAAAATGATCAAAATCCACAAACGGACGATTTTACAGGCTATAATCAAATTTCAGTCAAGAAATAGGGTCCACAAACATGGAAAATATGTTTTAAATATTTATAGTAACAAAAATACTCCTCCTCCTCATATACTCATATATCCTACATTCATTGTAAAAATATCACCATTATCATATTATTAAAATATAATAATATATTTAAATGAATTATTTTATCGAAAAAGATAAAATATCAATTTTCAAAAATTGTCACATTAAAAATTTTCTCCATCTATATCCACATAAAATGAATATTTTCCTTATCTTATAAATCAATAATTAATTATTCACAAATAATATTACAGAATCATAATACTGGCAACCAGGCTGTTCCAAGGAAAGAGGGGGCTTTCCAACAAGGATTTCTCCTTACTGGCGCGCAATTAGGTGACCAAACATCTCCTTAGACAGAACTTTTTAGACATTGCCAATAATGTTATCTACTAATATTATTCAAATAATATAAATTATTGATCCGATACTGGAAAATACTGTGTAATGACAATTATTGTAACAACAATAATATAAAATATCAACGTAGCAATTATTGAATTAATAAAATAAAATATTGAACAGTAATTACTATAACAATTATTGAGTAGTTCTTTCTTACGTAAGAATCAATAATTGGTGCAATACCGTGTGCTACTATGTTTTAACCACCGGGTATTCCAACAGTATTAACGGTAACAACTACGTCGTTATTTATAAACAACTTATATTTGTCATTTTCTTCATCCAATCGCTTTCCGTTATGGGACCCACACAAGGCTGCGTCGTCGTAAGAATATTCCCCGACAGTAAGAATATTCCACGACCAAAAAAATATTCCCCGACAACAATGAATATTTTATAACCATTTGCTTATTTGAAATATTTGCGCATTTTATCCATAACTAACCACATTAATCAAATCAACCCTTAATATTTCAAAATAATAAATAGAGGAAATTCAATTTTATTTATAATAAGTTGGGATCTTACACGTAGGACATGCTCTTTCCTATCCAAGATCTTAACAGGTACCTCCTCGTACGTTAAATCTTCGGCTATCTCGTCTGGTTCTAACTCAATAATATGGTTTAGGTCTTTTACATATTTACGAAGCATAGATATGTGAAAAACATTATGAACACAAGACATGCTTGGAGGTAATGCGAGTCTATAGGCCACATTTTCTAGTCGGTCAAGAATCTCAAATGGACCAACAAATCTTCGATTGAGCTTTCCTCTCTTCCAAAATCTTGTAAATCCCTTCCATGGAGAAATATGTAACAATACATGATCCCCAATAAATTCCACATCCTTTCGATGAAGATCCGCATAACTCTTTTGTCGATCTTGTGAGGTTTATATACGTTGCCGGATCATTTGGATCTTTTCTGTAGTCATACGTACCAATTTTGGTCCCAAAAACGTTGCTTCACCAACCTCATCCCAACATACTGGAGAGCGGCACTTTCGTTCATATAACGCCTCGAATGGAGCCATGCCTATACTTGCTTGATAACTGTTGTTGTAGGAGAATTCCACAAGTGGCAAGTACTTATCCCAAATTCCTTTGAAATCAAGGACACAGAGTCTTAATAGATCTTCAAGATTTTGAATAGTCCTCTCTGATTGTCCGTCTGTTTGAGGATGGTATGCCAAACTGAATCGTAAATTCGTGCCCATAGCTTTCGTCAAGTTAACCCAAAATCGTGAAGTGAATCTTGGGTCATGATTCGAAACTATGAATACTGGCATGCCATGCAATCTCACAATCTCATTTACATACATACGAGCAAGACGTTCAAGGGAATAAGTCTCACGTATAGGCAAGAAATGAGTCGACTTGGTTAATCTATCAAAAATAACCCAAATCGTATTTATGCCTTGAGAAACCTTGGGAAGACCTGTAACGAAATCCATAGTAATGTGTTCCCACTTCCATTTCAGAATCTCAAGTGGTTGGAATGGACCCTTTGGCACTTGATGCTCCACCTTTACACGTTAACAAGTTAAACACCTCGAGATAAACTCCGCGATCTCTCTCTTCATATTGCTCCACCAAAATTTATGTTGAATATCATGATACATTTTGGTACTCCCATGATGGATTGTAAACGGTGTGTTGTGTGCGTCCATCATGATTCTATGCTTCAAGTCAGAGTCGTTAGAAACACAAAGTCTGGAGTTAACTCTAAGTATTCCTTCTTCATCGATTCTTGCTTCTGGAATAACACCTTCCTGCACTTTCTTCTTCATATGCATCATCCCCAGGTCCATAGCTTGAGCAGCTTTAACTTTATCAATTAAAGTCGGTTCTACTCGTATGTTTGATATCATCACGTGGGTACTTGGAGCCTTTAACTCTATCTCCATCCTTTGTAAGTCGTATAAAATGAGTCTTTGTGTTAACAACATCGCACTCTTACCCGCATACGATCTTCGACTCAATGCGTCAACTTCAACGTTTGCTTTTCCAAGATGATATTAAATGATATGGTCGTAATCCTTCAACAGCTCGAGCCAACGTCGTTGCCGCATGTTGAGTTCTTTTTGGGTGAAGAAATATTTGAGGCTTTTATAATCCGTATAAATCTCAACTTTCTCCCCATACATGTAGTGTCTCCAGATTTTCAACGCAAAAACGACTGCTGCCAACTCCATATTATGAGTAGGATAATTCCTCTTATATTCTTTGAGTTATCGCGAGGCATAGGCTATGAATTTCTAATGTTGCATGAGAACACATCCTAACCCTTTACCTTAAGCATCAATGTAGATAACAAATCCATCCGAACCAAATGGTATTGTTAGAATAGGTGCTGAAATAAGTCTCCTCTTGAGCTCTTGGAAACCCTTCTCGCATTCCTTGCTCCATACGAATTTTGTATCTTTCCGAGTCAGCTGAGTTAACGAAGTAGCAATTCGAGAAAATCCTTCCACGAATCTCCGATAATAACGAGCTAAGCCCAAAAAGCTACGCACTTCGGTCACCGACTTTGGTTGCTCCAAACTTTGTATTGCTTCAATCTTTGCCGGGTCAATAGATACTCCATGTTTTGACAACACATGCCCAAGGAATGCTACTTCCTTAAGCCAGAACTCGCATTTTTTCAGCTTGGCATATAGCTTGTTGTCACAAAGTCTTTGACGTACCAACTTCAAATGGTGTTCATGATCTTCATAGCTTTTGAAATAGATGAGGATGTCATCAATAAAGACAACAACAAACTGATCCAAATATTCCTTGAATACACTGTTCATCATATCTATGAAAGCAGCAGGAGCATTAGTTAATCTAAAAGACATGACTAAGAATTCATAATGCTCGTACCGAGTTCTGAAGGCAGTCTTTGGAATATCCTCAGTTTTAATCTTCAGCTGATGATATCCAGAACGAAGGTCGATCTTTGAAAAGAATTGTGCTCCTTACAAAACTGGTCAAACAGGTCATCAATGCGAGGTAGGGGATACCAATTCTTGATGGTGACATGGTTCAATTCTCGGTAGTCAATACAAAGTCACATAATTCCGTCTTTCTTCTTTACAAATAAAATAGGAGCACCCCAAGGAGATGTACTAGGACGAATGAAACCGATGTCTAACAATTCCTGTAGTTGGACTTTTAACTCCTGAAGTTCAATAGGAGCCATTCGATATAGGGGTTTTAGAAATGGGCTTTGTACCCGATTCAAGATCAATAAAGAATTCAACTTCACGTTCTGGGGGTAAACCAGGAAGTTCTTTAGATACGTCAGGAAATTCACTAACAACAGGAATATTATTCAAATCTGACGTGTTTTTGTCAAGTCCATAACATGGGCTAAGAAAGCTTGACATCCGTTTTTTAATAAACGAATGGCTTTATGGCTTGATATGACAATGATTATTTTTAGTGGTTTAGGTGCTTGAATTCGCATAACAGGTTCGTTATGAATATGAAAAATAACAACCTTACGAAAATAATCAATTTTGGCATGATGAGTAGTTAACCAATCAATCCCTAAAATCACATCAAAAGCAAGTATCTTTAAAGAGATAAGATCAACAGGTAATTTGATGGTGCCAACTTGGAGCAAACAAGATTTGTAAACAGTGGATGTAACAAAAGTTTCTCCTAACGGAGTCTCCACAGATAAGTTAAAGTCTAATTTTTTCGGAGTCAAGTTTAAACGTTGAGCACAAGCAGGAAAGATAAAAGAATGGGTAGAACCAGTATCTAGTAAGGTATAAACTTCGCAAGAGTTCAAGACTAGCTTACACGTGATCACCTCAGTTCGGGTTTCTCGCAGTTTTGGCCTAGTCACGAAAAACTGCCCTCCCTTGAACCACCGACTTTGTTTTGTCTGTATTCGCCTTTGGTGTCGTCGTCCCAGTTGGACTTGACTTCGCTACAGGACAAAATCAGGCTATATGACTGTTTTTTCCATAATTGAAACACACCTTGGAAGGCTGTAAATAGTTTGGACTTATGTGTCCCTCCTCTCTGCATTTGTAGCATCTAACTGGCGGTCGTTCTCCTCCCCTAGAATTTGTTGTTGGTGCTAGTGCTGCTGTTGATGTCTTTCCGTTATTGTTGAATCTCCACTTTTTGAAATTTCCAATTGACTTACCTCTCTTATTATCATGGTCACGATTACCACACGAGTTGTGACGCCTCTAAAATAGGTCCACACGACCCATCCTGAGTCGCCTAGATATCGCACTATAAAAATCAAATATAAACTTCATTTATACAATTGTTGAACTATCGTGCAGAGTACGACAACATATAAGCTGTGAGTTTTAATACAAATATATATAACTCTCGTGGTGCCTTGACCACAAGACCTTACAATGGTACCTTACATAAAGATACAGTCAATAATTATTTTAGAAATAAAAATCTTTGGAAAATACTCAAGGAAACCTTCGTACATGGGAGGTCATGCGTCTAGGTTATGATAGATATCATATGTCCTCAGAATTATCCTTGGTTGACCCAAAAGTCCCCAAAGAAAAATAAGAAGATTACTATCATCTTCTTTCCAATGGTGAGTCTTCTCTTGACATATAATTATCTCCTTTGTCTCCAAGTGAAAATTATATTTCAAATAAACTCCAAGATCATATGCGTAGTGATCGTAGATATACTCAGCAAGTGGATATGAACAACCCTGTCTTATGATAACACGAGGTTATATGTCATTAGACATTTTGTATGATAGTGGCAAAACACCCTTCCAAAGTTGGGTTCACCTCACCCTATTCGGTTCACCAAAATTAAATATCAAATGACGTATACAATACGACACACTTATCTAAATTTCTCAACAAAATTAATTCCATACTATTTAGGGAGAACCTCATGCTATAGACCACCATTCTATTCCCATGTTATCCCCGCTAGACCCGGTAACACTCTTATTACCTAAAAGGAATTGTGGAGCAAAAAGGGTGAGCACAACTAGCCAGTAAAGAATATCATGACTAAAGATAATTTACATCATCAATAGCCTTCATCAATAATAAATCAGAGATTTAGAAAATATGGTAGATAATAAAACTTTTCAACCATAGTTGCAGCGAAACAAGCAATCCATTAGAAGAGTCAAATAGACCATCAGGTTTATTATCTTCTCCAAGTTAAAAGTCCACCAATAATGTTTTATCCATGTAACATCAATCAAAAATTCATGTCCACAATCATATGAATAACTCATAATCATAATTGTGATTCTAAATTCCTCTTCGCACCTAGGACGAAGATAATTTTCATCACCTATCTTCTCCTGAAACATCAAAAATCATGGTTATACCAAATCACAATTCCTACTCATAACCATACTAATAAATTCATCTTTGCACTACGGCCAAAGATATTCATTAACAATTCGTCTTTGCACTACAGGCCAAAGACATACAACTGAATTTTAGAAGAGTCAAGTAGAGCATGATATCTACTATCTTTTACGAACTAAAAGTGCATAATCAATATTTTATCGTTGAGACTCAGCTTAATAAATAATCCACATCATCGAATCATCCCTGCACTACGGCCAAGGATATTCATGTAATCATCAATGGTCATGATTATACCCAATAATCCCTGGTTATAATCATACCAATAACTGTCCATCAATGCACTACGGGCCAATGAGGACTTTTACCACATCATCTATAACATTACGGGTCATGATTATACCGAATGATCCCTGGTCATAATCATACCAATAAATAGTTCATCTATGCACATAAGCCAAAGATACTCATCAATTAATAGTTCATCTTTGCACGTAAGCCAAAGATATACAATTGTAAAACCAATAATCAACAGTCCATCTTTGCAAGTAAGCCAAAGATGACTTTCATCATAATATAAGCATGAGGATGATGAAAATGATATAAGCATTAATCAAACGAAATCAAGGATAAATATTAAATACTTTAAATTTATCCAGAGTTTAAAAATATCCAAATTGTCAACATGATACTACTTTGTAGAGTAAAATTCAAGAATAATATTCATGTACTAAAAATAATTTGGACAGAGAAGAAATATATTTTTTGGATAGAAAGTACCCTGCAATAGTACCCTATGAATAGTACCTCGTGAATAGTACCCTCGACATGAAAAGTATCCCAAATACCTGAGTGAATAATATTCGGGTGAATAGTAATTTGGGTGAATAGTAACTCGTGAATAGTACTCCGACACAAAAATTACCCCGAATACCTAAGTGAATAATACTAGAGTGAATAGTAACTCGTGGTAACTCGTAAAAAATACTAAAGAAAATGATATTCCATGACGAGTACAAAAGAAATGATATCTCATACGAGTATAATAGAATATATGAAACTGCAAATGGATTTTCACTCGCCATGTGGTAATCCACGTAGAGAGATCATTTCCACAATTTAATAAAGAATGAATACGAAAGATCATTCACCATGCATGTGGTAACAGAAGAATTCACCAAGCATGCGATTGACCGCACAGTCAGGTTATTCCAACAAAATAATAAAGAATGGAATAACAGAAGAATTCACCAGGCATGCGATAGACCGCACAGACAGGTTATTCCAACAGAATAATAAATAACTGAACCAGGTCATGCGTAATCCACACAGATAGGATATTCTAACAAAATAATAAAGAATAGAACCAGGTCATACGTAATACGCACAGACAGGATATTCCAACAAAATAATAAAGAATGGAACCAGGTCATTCGTAATCCGTACAGACAAGTTATTCTAATAGAATAATAAAGAATGGAATAACAGAAGAATTTCACCATGTATACGGTAGTCCGCGTATACAGGTTATTCCAACAGAATAATAAGGAACGGAATAACAATAGCTCTCTTTATGAATACGAAAGAAATAATACCCCTTACCTCAAAAGAAAACTGGATACTGGAATAGTGAGGTAGCAGACTTCTCTTCTTCTTTCTCTCTATAATTTCTCTCTATAATAATTGCTCTATAGCTTTAGTGAATTGGTAAAAAAATAATGATGGAATGAGCTTCTATTTATAAGAAAATATAGTTTCAATAATTGCACGTTTTGGGGCTCAAAATATTACAGTATAATACCTTTATCTTTTCCTTCATTTTTAATTTAGTCCTGCAAGTATTATCAAACTTGCACCACCTCCCCTAATAGTAAATCATGTGAATCAATAGTTCTAGACATGTGAAAATATGAATTACAGTATAGTACCTCCATTTATACCTCTATTTTTAACTTAGTCATGCAAGTATTATCAATCTTGCACCACCTCCCCTAATAGTACAAGAATGTGAATCAATAGTACACAAATGTGAACAAATAGTTATAATCATGTGAATTAATAGCAATTAATTACTCATTTATCTGATTAATTACCCGATTGGTCAGTATAACTTCCAAACATCAATTAATATCAAAATAAATGTCGATTTCCACTAACACTAATAATTCCAACACAATGAAACTATCAATTTCATCTTTAATCAACACGAACTTATTCATCATTAATATTATAACTCACAATATTTAACAACCAGGTCGTTCCCAGGAAAGAGGGGTCTTTCCGATAAAGATTTCTCATTACCGGTGCGCAATTAGGTGACCAACCCTCTCCTTGACAGAACTTCTAGACATTGTCAATATTGCAAATAATAATATGAATAACTTTGTCGTCTCAATTATTGATTTATAATATAACATATTATGCAGATGATATTATAACAAAAATTTAATCAATAATATAAGAGATATGATGCAGCAATTACTGTAGCAATAATTGAGTATGACTAAGTGACTTCTTACGTAAGCATCAATAATCAATACCATGTGCTACTATGCAACCACGCGTATTACTGTACTTTTACTACCGGGTAGTTCAACAGTTTTAACGGTAACACTTTAGCCGTTATTTTTATAAAAAGATAATTATATCGTTTTCTAAATACGACAATACTTCTGTTGTGGGGTCCACCAATTATTGTGCCGTCGTACGAATATTCCTCGATAAAAAGAATATTCCCCGACCAAACGAATATTTTATAACAACTTGCATACTTTGAAAAATTTTCACATATCACCCTTAACTTTAACCCTTTCTCAATTTAACCATTTACTAAATAAAATAATAATTATAAGAAAATTGAATACATTTATTTCATAATTTCGGGATCTCACAATCTCCACTCCTTATGAAATTTCGCCCTCGAAATTTACGTACGTACATGGTATTCGAAGAGATGAGAATACCTTACTTTCTTTTCGGATTATACCTTCTCGGTTATATCCTCTGTATAATGATTTTTCCATTTCTCATCTCCTGTATTTCAGATATCATTCTAGAATATATCTTCAAAACAAAGGTCAATTGACATATCACAAATTGTCAACTTATCAAGTAAAAATTTTGGCTTAGGTAAGTCACACACTAACGAAGTATATTACTCGTCTCTCTCCTTCTAGTTCTAGACTCATATCTCCGTCAGCGACCATATATATAACTCTCGTGGTGCCTTGACCACAAGACCTTACACTGGTACCTTACATAAAGGTACAGTAAATAATTATTTTAGAAATTAAAATCTTTAGAAAATACTCATGGAAACCTTCGTACATTGGAGGCCATGCGTCTAGGTTATGATAGATATCATATGTCCATAAAACTATCCTTGGTTGACCCAAAAGTTCCCAAAGAAAAAGAAGAAGATTACTATAATATTTTTCCAATGATGAGTGTTCTCTTGACATATAATTATCTCTGTTGTCTCCAAATGAAAATTATATTTCAAATAAACTCCAAGATCATATCTCAGCAAGTGGATATGCACAACCCTGTCTTATGATAACACGAGGTTGTATGTCATTAGACATCTTGTATGATAGTGGCAAAACACCCTTCCAAAGTTGGGTTGACCTCACCCTATTCGGTTTACCAAAATTAAATATCAAATGACATATAAACTGCGACACACTTATATAATGTTCTCAACAAAATTATTTCCATACTATTTAGGGAGAACCTCAACAGCTATAGACCACCATTCTATTCCCTATGTTATCCCCGCTCGACCCGGCAACACTCTTATTACCTGAAAGGAATTGTAAAGCAAAAAGGGTGAGCACAATTAGGCCAGTAAAGAATATCATGACTAAAGATAATTTACATCATCAATAGCCTTCATCACTAATAAATCAGAGATTTAGAACATATAGGTAGATGATAAAACTTTTCAACCATAGTTACAGCGGAACGAGCAATCCATTAGAAGAGTCAAATAGACCATCAGGTCTATTATCTTCTCCATGTTAAAAGTCCACCAATAATGTTTTATCCCTATAACATCAATCAACATTTCATGTCCACAATCATATGAATAACTCATAATCATAATTGTGATTCTAAATTCCTCTTCACACCCAGGACGAAGATAATTTTCATCACCTATCTTCACCTGAAACATCAAAAATCATGGTTATACCAAATCACAATTCCTGCTCATAATCATACTAATAAATTCATCTTTGCACTACGGTCGAAGTTATTCATTAACAATTAATCTTTGTACTACATACCAAAGACATACAATTGTATTTTAGAAGAGTCAAGTAGAGCATGATATCTACTATCTTTTACGAATTAAAAGTGTATAATCAATATTTTATTGCTTTGACTCAGCTTAATAAATAATCCACATCATCGAATCATCCTTGCACTACGGCCAAGGATTTTCATGTAATCATCAATGGTCATGATTATACCGAATAATCCCTGGTTATAATCATACCAATAACTGTCCATCAATGCACTACGGCCCAATGAGGACTTTTACCACATCATCTACAACATTACGTGTGACACCCCAAAATAGGTATACATCACCCATCTTGAGTCGCCAAATACATGATACAAAATTCAAATACAACTTAATTATACAACAGTAGTGTAAAATACGACAAAACATATGTTGTGAGTTTTAATACAAATATTGTCATCTAGATAATATTCACACTCAATTTAGTCCTCATTACATTTATTATCACACTATTTAATAGAATAGTGAGGACTACTAATGCTATTATCTTGACCGTCACTCCGTTCCCCGACTAGTCCCTGCTATGTTCTCATTTCCTGAAGAGAACAATGAAAGTAAAAGGGTGAGCTCAACTAGCCCAGTAAGAAATATTATGACTAAGATAATGCAAATAAATTATCATTAGCCTTCAATAATGTTAAACTGATAAAATACAATAGACATCAAGTTTAACTGCAGCGGAACAAGCAATCCATTAAAAGAGTCAAGTAGAGAATAAAATCTACTATCTTTTATGATTTAAAAGGTTTTTCATCACTTTTATCGCTGGGACTCAGCTTAATAAATATTCCACATCAACCCTGCACTACGACCAAGGATATTCATTAATATCACAACCACAAATTATCCATGCACTACGGGCCAAGGATATTCGTGTATTCATCAAAGGTCATGATCATGCCAACAACTGCCCATCAATGCGCTACGGGCCAATGAGGACTTTTACCACATCATTTGTAACATTACAGTCATAATTATACCGAATAATCCATGGTCATAATCATACCAAGTCCATCTATGCACTACATGCCAGAGATGACTTTCAACATAATATAAACATGAGGATGATGATGATGATGGCAATGATATAAGAATTCAATAAAACAAGTTCAAGAATTAATTTATCCAAGAACTAATAACGTCCAAATTGTCAACATGATACTTCTTTGTAGAGTAAAATTCAAGAATTCTCAGAAGAATATTTCCATGAATAGATACTGGATGAAGCTCAAATATCAAGGATATTCCACTAATTTCATGGAGTATAAAAGTCAAAACTTTAACCAACTGAGTATAATAAAGAATGGAATAACAAAAGAAATCATCAGGCATGCAATAGACCGCACAGACAGGTTATTCTAACAGAATAATAAATAACGGAACCAGGTCAGGTGAAATTCGCACCGACGGGATATTTCAACAGAATAATAAAGAATGGATTAACAACAGAAATCACTATGCATGCGATAAACCGCACAGAATGGTTATTCCAGCAGAATAATAATTAATGGAACCAGGTCAGACGTAATACGCACCGATAGGATATTCCAACAGATTAATAAAGAATGAAATAACAGAAGAATTTCACCATGTATGCGGTACTTCGCATATATAGGTTATTCCAACATAATAATAAAGAATGGAATAACAGAAGAATTTCACCATGTATGTGGTACTTCGCATAGACATGTTATTCCAACATAATAATAAAGAATGGAATAACAGAAGAATTTTACCAAGTATAGGGTAGACCGAGTATACAGGTTATTCTAACAGAATAAAAAATGGAATAACAGAAGTTCACTTCATGAATACGAAAGAAATAATACCCCTTACCTTAGAACAACTGGATATAAGAGTAGTGAAGTAGCAGAATATTTTTCTTCTTTCTCTCTATAGTTTCTTTCTCTAGAGTTTCAGTGAATTTGTAAGAAATAATGAAAGAGTGAGCTTCTATTTATAAGAGAATGAACTGAATAGTAACTAATTCCTGAACGGTCCAGATTTATTTATTTTTAAACGGACGGTCCAGATTGGTTTATTATAAAATATTCTAATAAAACAAAATATTTTAAATAAAATATAATATATTCTATTTATAATCTAATAAAATGAATAACTTTATAAAAGTATTCTGTTTTATATAAAAAGCTTTTCTGTTTTATTACATTAATAATACTAATAAAACAAAACTTCATCATCGTTATTATTATAATTCACACTATTAATCGACCAGGTCATTCCCAGGAAAGAGGGGGATTTCCAATAAGGATTTCTCCCTATTGGCGCGTAATTAGGTGACCAAACCTCTCCTTGGCAGAACTTTTAGACATCGTTAATATTGCAAATAATAATATGAATAACTTCGTCGTCTCAATTGTTGATTTAATAATATATAAAATATTGACAATAATTGAATCAATTAATGTGAGAAACTATGCAACAATTACTAAAGCAATAATTGAACAAAACTGAGTGATTTCTCACGTAAGCATCAATAATCAATACTGTGTACTACTATGCAACCATGCGTATTCATGTTCTTTTAATACCGGGTGTTTCAACAGTTAATAATAAAACTTCCGCCGTTATTTTCATAAAATATTTTTGTCATTTTCTCAATCCGACAATAATTCTGTTGTGGGGTCCACCAATAATTATGTCGTCGTACGAATATTCCCTATTAAAATGAATATTCCCCAACCAATTAAATATTATATAACAACTTGCATACATTTCAAAATTTATAAATATTACCCACAACTATAACATTAATTCATTCCATAATATTCAAAAAAAAATTCGAGAAATTTAAATCTTTATTCATAAAATCTGGGGTCTCAGAATCTCCCCTCCTTATGAAATTTTGCCCTCAAAATTTATGTACATACCTGGTATGCCGAACAGATGAGGATACCTTGACTTCATTTCAGATTCTAACTCTTGAGGTATAACCTTTGAGTGTTGAATATGATCCTTCTTATCCAAGATTTTAACACGTATCTCCTCATACGTTAAATCTTCTGCTATCTCGTCTAGTTTTAATTCAATAATGTGGTTCGGGTCGTCCACATATTTACGTAACATCGATACGTGAAAAACGATATGAACACGCGATATAATTGGCGATAAAACGAGTTTATAGGCCACAGTTCCTACTCCATCGAGGATTTCAAATAGACCAATAAAATCGAGGGTTGAGATAACGCCTTCTTGAACCTTTTTCTTCACATTCATCAGTTTCGGGTGTGTATCTTGAGCGGCCTTTAACTTTATCGATTAAAGTTGATTCTACTCGTATATTCTTTATCTTCACGTGGGTCCCTAGAGTCTTTAACTCTATCTTCATCATCTGTAAGTTATACGAAATGAGACTTTATGTTAATAACATCGCACTCGTAAACTCATACGATCTTCTACTCAACATGTCAGCCACCACGTTCGCTTTTCCACGATGGTATTGAATGGTATGATCGTAATCTTCAACAGCTCGAGCCGACGTCTTTGGCGTAATATACGTTCGTTTTAGGTGAAGAAAATATTTGAGGGTTTAAGAAATGGGTTTTGTACTGGGGTCAATACAAAATTTGATTTCATGCTCTAGGGGTAGGCTAAGAAGTCTTAAAGAATACGTCAGGAAATTTATTAATAATAGAAATGTCATTCAAAACTGTGACTCTCATCCAAGACCTGGATAACACGTCACATTGATACCTATCAACTTACCACTGTTATTCATGACGTCCCCTACGAATATTCTGGCTTCGGTGTATTCCAAGACTTGGAAGTCACCGGCGAAAGGTTCGGGGCTCTTTACTTATAGCTTGATATGACAATGATTGACTTTAGTGGTTTTGTTGCTTGAATTGGTATAACAGGTTGGTTAGGAATATAAAAGCTAACAATCTTACGAAAATAATCAATTTTAGCATGATGAGTAGTTAACCAAT
Source organism: Panax japonicus (assembly GCA_020205505.1). Classification (NCBI taxonomy): domain Eukaryota; kingdom Viridiplantae; phylum Streptophyta; class Magnoliopsida; order Apiales; family Araliaceae; genus Panax; species Panax japonicus. The sequence continues at coordinate 3,855,034 of CM035112.1, read as the reverse complement.
CGATTCCTCAAATCACATCAAAGGAAAGTATTTTCAAAGAGATAAGATCACAGGTAACGTGAAAGTGTCGATTTGAATCAACAAGATTTATAAACAGTGGAGGTAACGAAGGTTTCTACTAATGAAGTTTTAACCAATAAGTCAAAGTCTAACTTCTCTGGAGTCAAATTTAAACGTTGAGCGCAAGCAAGAGAGTTAAAAGAATGGGTAAAATCGATATCTAATAAGGTATAGATTTCGCAAGAATTTATAATTAACTAACTCATGCTAACTTCATTCGAGCTACTCGCTTTTTGAGAAGTCACGAAAAACTGAAACCACCGACTTTTTTTTGTCCGTATCCGCCTTTGGTGCCACCGTCCCAGCTGGACTTGATTTCCCTGAATGACAAAATTGAGCTAGGTGACCTTCTCTTCCACAATTATAGCATGCTTTGGACGGCATCGCGCAGTTTAGACTGATGTGTCCCTCCCCTCCGCATTTGAAACATATGATAGGTGGTCGTTCTCTTTCCTTAACAACGGGTGCTGGTGCTGACGTCTTTTCATCATTGTTGAATCACCTCTTCTTGAAATGTCCATTCTTATTGTTTTAGCCATGATTACCATCGAAGTGGTTACCATTTCTGGCATGTTGATTCCCTCCACACTTATTGTCATCACTTCGATGACTACTATCACTAGTATTATCATTTTGTCGGTTTCTCTCTTTTGGTTGGGTTGACTCATTATCGCGCTCCAATAATTGAGCCCTATTAAACATCTGAATACAAACACAGTTTATGAGAGATATGATATTGACGTATCTCGGGTTTCAAACCTCTTAGAAACATTCGCATCATTCTCTCCTCATTATCAACCAAATGGGACGTAAACCGGGACAACTCGACAAACTTGGCTTCATACTGCGAAACGGTCATGTTGTTTTGCTCTAGCTTGATGAACTCTACCTCTTTCATGTGATGAATACTTTCGGGAAAGTACTTGTTATTGAACAATTCTTGGAACTTCTCACAAGTCATCTTCAGTGCGACAGGTTGAGTACGTTTTACAGATTCCCACCAGTAATCTGCCTCTGCACGCAACATGAAGGTGGCAAAGGGAACCTTTTGCTCCTCGGAGCATCCCAGGACATCAAATATCTTGCAGATCTGTTTTATCCACGTCTCCGCCTTAAGTGGTTTTGGCTCTCCAAAAAATTCTACTGGTCACAATTCCTTGAACTGCTTAGCGGTGACCGTCCGAGAGTTGTCAGTGTTTCCACCTGCATTTAGTATAGGAGCCGCTCTTGCCTGATGTTGCATGAATTGAATAAAGCCTCTGAACATTCCATCGTTCATCATTTGGTCAGTGTTGTTGTTTGCATGAGGATTGTCGCCTTTCTGATGCACATTATCCTGATTATTGATCTGTGGAGACTCAACGGTCTCCTGTGCTCAATTGATGTTCTCAACATTCTCGGATGTCATTTTCAAATACTGCCACAAAACAAGGGTTAATTAACATATCACATATTATCTCTATACTCTGACCAACCAATTAAATACCAAATAAACTTAGGTAGGTCATACTAGTGAAAGAATTCCCCGTCTCTCCTCTCCTAGTTCTTGTCTCACATCTTAGCCAGGGATCATATCCCTAAGCTTTGATACCAACTGTGACGCCCCCAAAATAGGTATACATCACCCATCTTGAGTCGCCAAATACATGGTAGAAAATTCAAATACAACTTAATTATACAACAGTCGTGTAAAATACGAAAAAACATATGCTATGAGTTTTAATACAAATATTGTCATCTAGACAATATCCACACTCAATTGAGTCCTCATTACATTTATTATCACATTATTTAACAGAATAGTGAGGACTACTAATGCTATTATCTTGACCATCACTCCGTTCCCCAACTAGTCTCTGCTACGATCTCATTTCCTGAAGAGAACAATGAAAGTAAAAGGGTGAGCTCAACTAGACCAGTAAAAAATATTATGACTAAGATAATGAAGAATAAATTATCATTAACCTTCAATAATGTTAAACTGATAAAATATAATAGACATCAAATTTAACTGCAGTGAAGCAAGCAATCCATTAAAAGAGTCAAGTAGAGAATAAAATCTACTATCTTTTATGATTTAAAAGGTTTTTCATCACTTTTATTGCTGGGACTCAGCTTAATAAATAATCCACATCATCCCTACACTACGACCAAGGATATTCATTAGTATCACAACCATAAATTATCCATGCACTACGGGCCAAGGATATTCTTGTATTCATCAATGGTCAGGATCATGCCAACAACTGTCCATCAATGCACTACGGGCTAATGAGGACTTTTACCATATCATTTGTAACATTACGGTCATGATTATACCGAATAATCCCTGGTCATAATTATCCAAGTCCATCTATGCACTACAGGCCACAGATGACTTTCAACATAATATAAACATGAGGATGATGACAATGATATAAGAATTCAATAAAACAAGTTCAAGAATTAATTTATCCAGGAACTAATAACGTCCAAATTGTCAACATGATAATTCTTTTTAGTGTAAAATTCAAGAATGCTCAGAAGAATATTTCCATGAAAAGATACTGGATGAAGCGCAAATATCAAGGATATTCCACTAATTTCATGGAGTATAGAAGTCAAAACTTTAACCAACTGAGTATAATAAAGAATAAAATAACAAAAGAAATCACCAGGCATGCAATAGACTGCACAGATAGGTTATTCCAACAGAATAATAAATAACGGAACCAGGTCAGGCGAAATTCGCACCGACAGAATATTCCAACAGAATAATAAAGATTGGAATAACAACAAAAATCACCATGCATGCGATAGACCGCACAGACAGCTTATTCCAACAGAATAATAATTAATGGAACCAGGTCAGGCGTAATACGCACCAACAGGATATTCCAACAGAATAATAAAGAATGGAATAACAGAAGAATTTCACCATGTATGCGGTACTTCGCATATACAGGTTATTCCAACATAATATTAAAGAATGGAATAACAGAATAATTTCACCATATATGCGGTACTTCGCATAAACAGGTTATTCCAACATAATAATAAAGAATGGAATAACAGAAGAATTTTACCAAGTATAGGGTAGACCGAGTATACAGGTTATTCTAACAGAATAAAAAAATAGAATAACAGAAGTTCTCTTCATGAATACGAAAGAAATAATAACCCTTACCTTAGAACAACTGGATATAGGAGTAGTGAAGTAGCAGAATATTTTTCTTCTTTCTCTATATAGTTTCTCTCTCTAGAGTTTCAATGAATTCGTAAGAAATAATGAAGGAATGAGCTTTTATTTATAGTAGAATGGACAGAATAGTAACTAATTCCTGAACGGTCCAGATTTATTTACTTTTAAACGGACGGTCCAGATTGGTTTACTATAAAATATTCTAATAAAACAAAATCTTTTAAATAAAATATAATATATTATATTTATAATCTAATAAAACGAATAACTTTATAAAAGTATTCTATTTTATATAAAAATCTTTTCTATTTTATTACATTAATAATACTAATAAAACAAAACTTCATCATCATTATTATAATTCACACTATTAATCGACCAGGTCGTTCCTAGGAAAGAGGGGGCTTTCCAATAAGAATTTCTCCCTATTGGCGCGCAATTAGGTGATCAAACCTCTCCTTGACAGAACTTATAGACATCGTTAATATTGTAAATAATAAATTAATAACTTCGTCGTCTCAATTATTGATTTAATAATATATAAAATATTGACAATAATTGAATCAATTAACGTGAGATACTATACAACAATTACAGAAGCAATAATTGAACAAAACTGAGTGACTTCTCACGTAAGCATCAATAATCAATACCGTATGTTACTATGCAACCACGTGTATTCATGTACTTTTAACACCGGGTGTTTCAACAGTTAACGATAAAATTTCTGCCGTTATTTTCATAAAATATTTTTGTCATTTTCTCAATCCGACAATAATTCTGTTGTGGTGTCTACCAATGATTGTGCCGCGTACGAATATTCCCTGTTAAAATGAATATTTTATAACAACTTGCATACTTTGCAAAATTTTCACATATCACCCATAACTTTAACCCTTTCTCAATTTAACCATTTACTAAATAAAATAATAATTATAAGAAAATTGAATACTTTTATTTCATAATTTTGGGATCTCACAATCTCCCCTCCTTATGAAATTTCGTCCTCGAAATTTACGCACGTACCTGGTATTCGAAGAGATGAGAACACCTTGCTTTCTTTTCGGATTGTACCTTCCCGGTTATATCCTCTGTATCATGAATTTTCCATTGCTCATCTCCTGTATATCAAAAATCATTCTAGAATATATCTTCAAAACAAAGGTCAATTGATATATCATAAATTGTCAATTTATCAAGTAAAAATTTCGGCTTAGGTAAGTCACACACTAGCGAAGTATATTACTCGTCTCTCCCCTCCTAGTTCTAGACTAATATCTCCGCCAGCGACCATATCCCTAAGCTCTGGTACCAAATGTGACACCCCCAAAATAGGTATACATCACTCATCTTGGGTCACCAGAAAATACACCACTAACAACTTTATTTATACAACTGTGGTATAAAAAATATAACAACACATACGTTGTGAATTTGATATATATACCAACTCTGACTCATGTCATAATTGCACCTTACATAAAGGTATAGTCAATAATTTTTTAAATTAAAATCTTTGGGAAGTGCTCAAGGAAACCTTCGTACATGGGAGGCCATACGTCTAGGTTATGATAGATATCATATGTCCACAGAATTATCCTTAGTTGACCCAATAGACCCCAAAGAAAAATTAGAAGATTACTATCATCTTCTTTCTAATGGCGAGTCTTCTCTTGACATATAATTATCTCTGTTGTCTCCAAGTGTAAATTATATTTCAAATAAACTCCAAGATCATATAGGTAGTGCTCATAGATATACTCAGCAAGTGGATATGCACAACCCTTTCTTATGATAACACGAGGTTGTATGTTATTAGACATCTTGTATGATAGTGGTAAAACACCCTTCCAAAATTGGGTTCACCTCACCCTATTCGGTTCACCAAAATTAAATATCAAATGACGTATACAATACGACACACTTATCTAAAGTTCTCAAAAAAATTATTTCCATACTATTTAGGGAGAACCTCAACAGCTATATACCACCGTTCTATTCCCCGGTTATCCCCGCTCGACCTGACAACACTCTTATTACCTGAAATGAATTGTGAAGCAAAAAGGGTGAGCACAACTAGTCCAGTAAAGAATATCATGACTAAAGATAATTTACAGCATTAATAGCCTTCATCAGTAATAAATCAGAGATTTAGAACATATGGTAGATGATAAAAAAATTTAACCATAGTTGCAGCGGAACGAGCAATCCATTAGAAGAGTCAAATAGACCATCAGGTCTATTATCTTCTCTATGTTAAAAGTCCACCAATAATGTTTTATCCCAGTAACATCAATCAACAATTCATGTCCACAATCATATGAATAACTCGTAATCATAATTGTGATTCTAAATTTCTCTTTGTACCCAAGACGAAGATAATTTTCATCACCTATCTTCACCCGAAACATCAAAAATCATGGTTATACCAAATCACAATTCCTGCTCATAATCATACTAATAATTTCATCTTTGCACTACGGCCAAAGATATTCATTAACAATTCATCTTTGCACTGCAGGCCAAATACATACAACCGTATTTTAGAAGAGATCATGTAGAGAATGATATCTACTATCTTCTATGAATTTAAAAGTTTGTTATCAATATTTTATCGCTCAGACTCAGCTTAATAAATAATCCACATCATCGAATCACCCCTGCACTACGGCCAAGGATATTCGTTAATATGACATCCATGAATTATCCATGCACTACGGGCCAACGATATTTATTATTATCACATCCATGAATTAATATTTCATTGTTGAGACTCAGCTCAATAAATAATCCACATCATCCCTGCACCACGGCTAAGGATATTCATTAGTATCACGACCACAATTTATCCATGCATTATGGGCCAAGGATATTCGTGTTTTCATCAACGATCATGATCATGCCATAAAAAAATTCATCTTTGCACCCTTGGGGGAAGAGAATCCATAGCCATAATCATACCAAAAACTGTCCATTAATGCACTACGGGCCAATGAGGACTTTTTCCACATCATTTGTAACATTACAGTCATGATTATACCGAATAATCCCTGGTCATAATCATACCAAGTCCATCTATGCACTACAGGCCACAGATGACTTTCAACATAATATAAACATGAGGATAATGACAATGATATAAAGAATCAATCAAATGAGATAAAGGATAAATATTAAACATTTATAATACAGTTTATCCAGCGTTCAATAATAACCAAATGTTATCAATCACTTAATAATCTCATAATCTAATTTCATTAATGGTATAACAATATTTTAATCATTTCTTAAACTTATAAATAATTTATTTTAATTATTTACACTTTTCTAATTAATACATTTAATCATCCTAAAATGCCAAACTCATAAGATTTCATCATCAATAACCAAAATTCTCATCACAAATCTGCATATACCTTATATAGGATTTTCAAGCCATAAAATCCTATTTTCCAAATTTGATACTTCACATAACATATTTAATTTATTTATTCATAACTAGTTTATTTTAATGAAAAATACCAAATCAGTCCCAAAAATATTTCTTTTCTGGAATTTAGCAGAGTATAGTCTCATATTAAACATATATTTTTCTCAAAATTTTAAAAATTTATTTACTATTTTTTATATTGCCAAAACTACCGAATATTTAGACATTTTTTATAAACTGTACTTTTGTCTAAAAATTCCAAAATTTACACCGTATACTTCGGTTATATACATGTACTCCCAATAAAAATTTCACCAATTTTAGAATTAATCACAAGGAGTTATAAGGGTTTACTTTTAAAATAGTATTTTCCCATAAAATTTATAACTCTTAATCTATACATCCAGAAATCCCCATTTTTGGACACAATATAGAAAACTCATCAAATCATCATTTCAAATTTTTCCAAAATTTTTGAGGTTAAAAAAAAATTACAAAACTGCAAATGGATTTTCACCCGCCATGCGGTAATCCACGTAGACAGATCATTTCAACAGAATAATAAAGAATGGAATAACAGAAGAATTCACCATGCATGCAATAGACCGTACAGGCAGGTTATTCCCAACAGAATAATAAAAAATGGAACCAGGTCATGCGTAATCCGCACAGACAGGATGTTCCAACATAATAACAAAGAATGGAACCAGCTCATGCGTAATCCGCACAGACAGGATGTTCCAACAGAATAATAAAAAATGGAATAACAACAGAATTCACCAGGCATGCGATAGACCGCACAGACAGGTTATTCCAACAGAATAATAAAGAATAGAATAACAGAAGAATTTCACCATGTATGCAGTACTTCGCATAGATAGGTTATTCCAACATAATAATAAAGAATATAATAACAGCTCTTACGAGTATTTGAAAGAAAATAATTCTCTTCATGAATACGAAAGAAATAATACTCCTTACTATAATAATAATATCCCTTACCTTAAAAAAATGAGTATTCCGACGGGTAGGGCGAGGATATTCTTGAAGAAAACTTATACTGTTTTCTACGCTCAAAGCTTCTTAAAACTTTAAAGAAATACGCTCAAGATTATGGAAGAAGAATTCTCTGAATTTCTGGTGGGTTTTCAATTCTAACTAAGCATCCTATTTATAGGAGAATGGAAAGGATACTATGCAATAAAATATAATATATTCTATTTATAATCTAATAAAATAAATAACTTTATGAAAGTATTCTGTTTTATATAAAAAGATTTTACTATGCAAACACTATGAAGGCACTATACAAACACTATGCATAATAAAATATAATATATTATATTTATAATCTAATAAAATAAATAACTTTATAAAAGTATTATATTTTATATAAAAAAATTTTACTATGCAGGCACTATACAAATACTATTCATAATAAAATATATTATATTCTATTTATAATCAAATAAAAAAATTTTATAAAAAGTATTCTGTTTTATTACATTTATAATAATAATAAAACAAAATTCATCATCATTGTCATAATTCACACTATTAATCGACCAGGTCATTCCCAGGAAAGAAGGGGCTTTCCAATAAGGATTTTTTCCTATTGGCGCACAATTAGGTGACCAAACCTCTCATTGACAGAACTTCTAGACATCGTTAATATTGCAAATAATAATATTAATAACTTTTTTATCTCAATTATTGATTTAATAATATATAAATATCAATAATAATTGAATTAAATAACGTGAGATACTATACAGTAATTACTGTAGCAATAATTGAACATAACTGAGTGACTTCTCACGTAAGTATCAATATTCAATACCGTGTGCTACTATGCAACCACACGTATTACTATATTTTTACTACCGAGTATTTCAACAGTTTTAACGATAAAACTTTCGCCGTTATTTTCATAAAAATATTTTTGTCATTTTCTCAATCCGATAATAATTCTGTTATGGGGCCCACCAATGATTGTGTCGTCATACGAATATTCCCTGACCAAACGAATATTTTTTAACAACTTGCATACTTTGCAAAATTTTCACATATCACCCTTAACTTTAACCCTTTCTCAATTTAACTATTTACTAAATAAAATAATAATTATAAGAAAATTGAATACTTTTATTTCATAATTTCGGGATCTCACAACAACTACAACTTTATTATTACAATTGTCGTGCAAAATACGACAACACATACTGTGAGTTTAAATATAAATATTGTCTTCTAGACAATATCAACACTCAAATAAATACCTCATTATAATTATTGATGCACTATTTTACAAAAATAGTGAGGACTGCTAAAACAACTGTCTAGGACCATCACTCTATACCCTGACTGGTTCTTGCTATGTTCTCGCTTACTGAGAAGAAAAATGGAACAAAAAGGAAAATGGTGAGCTCAACTAGTCCAGTAAAAAATATTATGACTAAGATAATATACAATAAATTATCCTTAGTCTTCAACGGGGAAAAATCTGATAGAATATAATAGACAACAAGTTTTAGATCAACAACTGCAGCAGAAATAACAATTCACTAGAATAGTTAAGTAGAGAATGAAATCTACTATCATCTATGAATTTAAAAGTCCATCATTAATATTTTGTCCCTGTAACATCAATTAATAAATATCTTGTACCAAATATTCATCTTTACACTACGGGCCAAAGATATTCATTTGTATCACCAGTTGGTCATGTTCATCTCAACACTTGTTCATCCTTGCACTACGGGCCAAAGATATTCATCAGGTAATCATTCATCTTTGCACTACAGGCCAAAGATAATCATCAAGTATCACCATTAAGGATCGAGGATGATGAAAAATATTTTAGAGAAAACAGATCCAGTGAGACAGAAGGACAAATATTAGGGATTCGTATTTCAGTTTATCCAAATTCAATAATACTCCATAATAACCAATTGTGAAGTAGAATTCAAAAATAAAGATCAAAATATGGATACAATCAAAGATAGTAATCATAATAGACATCTGGGACGAAAAGGAAAAATTTATTTTTCGGTGAATAGTATCGTATTCGCGAATAATGTCGTATACGTGAATAGTGTCGTATACGTGAACAGTAATCTCGATACAAAAATGTAGAAATTTCACAATAAAATCCATATCAATATTTCGGTATAATGATATTGAAAGAATAACATCATTACAAAAAAAATAATATCCCTTACCTCAAAAGAATAGTACTTCGGACCGAAATATCGGATGAAGTGTTGAAGGAAACTTGCACTGAATAGCAACTCTCAATGTATCTAAATACTCACAAAATACGCTCGATAATATATATATATATATATATATAGAGAGAGAGAGAGAGAGAAAAAAAAAAAAAAACTTGCTTCTGGTGTGATTTTCAATTCTAGCTTAGCACTCTATTTATAGAAAAATGTTAGCATGCTGAAGCAGACTTTACCTGCTACCTGATGGCTTTACCTGCTACTATTTCCACCCACCACATTTAAAATAAAATTTCAGTACATTTCTTCACCAACCATAGATGGGGCGCACTCATTCTAGAATTTTTTACCAAAATGATAAATTCAGAAACTTTAACAATTTCTGAACCAGTCACCTCTTAAAATTCATAACAAATCATATGTTTATTTTTAACGGTTCAAAATTTGTGGACATATACTCAACATATATATGTATAACATATCCAAAAATCACAACGATCCAACGGTCAAATTAAAAATTATAACTTACGTAATATATCTCAAAAACACTGATTTTTCGGATTATGAGTCATTCGGACCAGTTTCCTTCATTTATAACCACATAAAATAAATAAATTCATCATTTATATTCACATAAAATAAATATTTCCTTATCATATAAATCAATAAATAATTATTCACAAATAATATTACAGAATCACAATAATGACAACTAGGCCGTTCCAAGGAAAGAAGGGGCTTTCCGATAAAGATTTCTCCTTATTGGCGCGCAATTAGGTGACCAAACCTCTCCTTGACAGAATTTTCTAGTCATTGCCAATAATGTTATCTAATAATATTATTCAAATAATATGAATTATTGATCTGATAATGGAAAATACTATGCAATGACATTTATTGAAACAATAATAATATAAAATATCAACGCAACAATTATTGAATCAATAAAATAAAATATTAAACAGTAATTACTGTAACAATTATTGAGTAGTGTCTTCTTACGTAAGAATCAATAATTCAAAAATACTAAAAAAAGTTACTAATTTTTTTTAATATTTTATGGAACTGGAATTTTTTCATAATACAGTGTTTTGGGCGTAATTTGGATACATATAAAATACTGTATTATAGAAAAATTCCAGTTCCTCAAAATATTAAAAAAAAAATTAGTTGTTTAAAAAAAAGCCAAAAAAAAGTACGTATTTTAGTACCGTGCGGGAGTCCGGACTGGAACCGAACTCTATCTCTGTATATATTAACTCTAATTTATTATTATGAGTATATAGTTTATTATTATTATTATTATTATTATTATTATTATTATTATTATATGTATATTATTTTTATTATTATAATAATAGTTTATTATCATAATAATATTCTGAATTAACAATATTCTGAATTAATAATAGTTTATTATTATAATTCTCTACTTGTAAATATTCCTACAGCTGTTTAATATTCCTACAGTAGTATTAATATTCTGGTGATGTCAACCAGAAGAGAGTATAAGACGGAAATTTAGACCTGGCAAGTGGGCCGGGCCGGCCCGACTGCCAAAAAGCAGGCTTTGGGCCGCATTTTTTTGACCCGTGAAAATTCGGGCCTTTTTGGCCCAACCCGTTCACTTTGGATCCAAAAAATATCAAAAAAATAGGCATAAAACACCCTCGGATGACCCGACCCGAGCTTTCGAGAGTCGGCTCTGATACCATATGAAACAACCCGGGTCAAATCCCGAGTCCAGAACAAATCTTGGGTCAAATCCCAAGTCTGAATCAAATCGAATCAAATCCATCCAAATAAGGCCTCAAACCACTGGCCCAATAGTATCTTCTTGGGTCATCTAGCCCACCACAGGCTCCCAAAAGGTCATGACTTGAAGGTACTATTAGTAGTAACTTATTTCCTTATATGCAGACAAATTTTCCCCCTATCTTTCGATGTGGGACTGGGGTGTTACACTCGGCCCGCGGGCCGGCCCGCCCGTGAACCTGCGAGCTTTGGGCTTATATTTTACGGCCCGCCAAAACTAAGATCGTTTGCCCCACGCCCGCCCGCCCGCCCGTTTGCCAGGTGTAGACGGAATGCAAGGGGTGGGTTGGGGTGACGTGGGTCCCGGGGTGTTTTGGAACAGAGAAAATTATATTTTCAAAAATTTGGAGTTAAAATAATTAAGGACAAAATTGTCACATTATTTATTATTAAAGGTTATTTTTGATAATATAAAATATTTTATTTTTCTATTTTCCTCATCCCTCCAAATCCTCCCACTTTTGAGAGGGAAGTTTTGAGCCAAACATAAAATTAATTTTACCTCCAAATCATTTCTCTTCCTCCCTAAAAAATTCACAAACATGAAAATTAGAGGGATTTTAATTATTTTCTCTTCCTTTCCCTCCCTTCAAATAAAAACTTACAGACACAGTTAAACAACAATTACTTCTAATTGTGAAAATATCAATTTCCGTTAATTTATTATTATTTTTTATCTTTATAATACAAAAGTTAAATGAGTCAATCTACTTTGACTTCGTCCGGTTAAGTAAGGGAGTTGAACCTTGTCGAGGTCAATTCATTTACTAAACAAGTTGAGCTTTTATACTAAATATCAAATTCGTTTAGGGCATGTTCAACTCTTACTTATAAGTTGGTCAAACCAATTTATAAATAACTTTTTACTGTTCAAGTGTTCGTGCGAGACTTATTTTTTAACTTATAAAATGACTTATAAGTCATTTTTTGAGAAATAAAAAATTGTTACTTCTCAAAAAATAACTTATAAGTCATTTTAAAATAAGTAAATTTGACCAAATGTAAAAATAGTTTTGTCCTTATTTTAGTAATCTTTACAATTTATTTCAATTTATAAGGCATTTTAGTAAAATACCTTTATAGTTTATTTTAACTTGTAAATAAAAATGATGTCAAATACTTTTATTTATAAATCATAATTTAAAATAACTTATAAGTTATTTTAAAATTTTTAACTTATAAGTCATTGCGGAACATGCCTATTTATCTAACTTGATTCGGCTTGTTTGATTTTTAAACAAATTCAAGCCCGATAAGTGAAAATATGACTCGATTTGGCTTTAAATAAAAATTTTAAGAATTTAATTCGATTGAAACTCTTCCTTATGATGCGCATAGAAATGAAATTAGTCTTCCGACAAGCAACATGCAAATTAGGAAGAAGTAAAACATTAAGGCAAGTTCAAATAGTTTTACGAGAGCCACCAAATTAGAACAACCGTCCAAGTGGAGAGATGCTTAGAAAAGCAGCCAACAGTTTCAGTTTGATTTCACTTCTATTGTGGTTGGACAATTTTTGACCTCAAAATTATTTCTGGTCAGTGTTTTACACGAGCCTTTTAAAAACTTTCAAATCCCTCATTTCTTTCCCTTGCCCCAATTTTCTTAAACCTTTTCATCCAAGTACACGAATCTTTGACTGCACTTATCAATCTCCAATTTTCTTGGAAACTCACCTAAGTTTTCTTGGTTTTCTAAATTGGGTATCTCTTGTTTTCTTGAATTTTTAATCAAAAGTAAAGATCTAGGTGTTATTTCATTTGGGTTTTTGTAGATTTCCATATTTGTTTTTGATAAAAAAAATCAAGTGCTTTTTATTCTGGGAATTTTTTTTGGGAATGAAAATGGTGGGGACTTTATCTGTGGTGGGTTCATCAATGGTGGATTCACAATCTTGTCCATGTTTATGCTTGGATTCTTTGACATCAAATGCTATGAATCACAAGAGCAGTGGGGATTTGATTTTGCATATGAATTCAATGAGTAAAAAGCATAATTTGCTAAGCAGTTCTTTCATTGATTCGCGGCGGCTTTCGGCCAAAGCTCTGTCCAGGAACAAGAATCCAAAGAAGCAACGCAAGGCTAGGAGTCTTGTGATTGTCAATGAAGTGGCTGGACAGTATGAAGACAGTTTTGAGGATGTTAAAACAGTAAGATTAAAGTTTCAAATATTTGTGTAATTTATGTTTGATTAGTTTAAAGTATGAGACAATTTTCAAATTCATTTGTTTAGTCTAATGTTTCTCTTTTACACCTGGATTTTAAACATCCAAAATTTGATATTTCCTGAACAAAAATGATGTTAGCGTTCAAAGTATTGAAATACTAAGTTTCTCTAGAACAATTATAAACGTGTGACTAAATGTATTTTTGCTCTACCTATTTTTATTATTATTGAAAAGTAGATTAGCAATCTTTAATATGACTTGCGATGTTTAACAGTATATATCCACGTATATCGGAAACTTTCTAATATTTATACCAACCATAGTAACTATAGGCTACTGGATCTAGATCAAACGGCTCAATTTGGACAAATATTCTATTCACAAATCGTGATGATGATAGGAAAAACTGCTGTATGGCTTATATTCAGGCTGGATTAAGTCACAAAATTCCTCATCCTTAATCTGAAAACCCTGAAGTCAAAAACTTTGCATCACTATTATGCTATTATTGATTTGTTAAATTCACAATCAAAATTTTGTTATGAAGTTTTGTTAGTTGTGCAGAAGTTTCAATTGTTTGTGGGAAGATTTGGTTATTTGGGTCATTTACAAAACAGATGACATATAGACCATTTCAAAATAAAATTTCATCTTTTGGGTGTTAATTGCGAAGTTTCTAAAGTTTATTGGAATAGTATTGATGTTTTAAGAGGCAATGCAGGACTTGGAGTTTCAAATATATCTCTTTACATTAGTTGTAGTAGATCATTTGGTCAGAAGTATCCAATTACATATGAACATGAAATATGATCTGAACTCTGTTGCTTTATCATAACACAATGAAGATAAAACCGGAGTACTCATTTGAAGCAAATATTTAAATGAAGAATTTACATTTTCTTCATTTAAAGATATTTCTACTTACATGTACAAAAGGACAAATATGGAATGTCTTCATATTGGATACATTTATGTTCGCGTGTAATGTGTACGTATCATTGATGGTAGAACACACATGAACTTGTGCATATGCCTTTTGTGGAGAAAACCTAAAGGCCCTAAATTAATCTTTACTATGCTAGCTATGTAGTTTAATTTAACTCCTTTAATATCTGTCACATAATAATATAAAGGAAAAGTAAACATTTTTTTGGCTAAATAAGGTGAAGTATACATTTCAGTCCCTTAATCATTATCATATACACTGTTCTAAAAATCCCCGCCTAGATCCGCCTAGTCCCCCCCTTGGCGCCCCGCCTAGGTGCTAGGCCCCCCTTGGCGCCTCTAGGCCCCCCAGGCACCTCACCAAGGCGGCAAAATAATCCCTTTAAGAAATTAGGCGAATTCTGGCGGGAGAGATTTTTTTTTATTTTAATAACTACCCAAACCAAATCTTGATATATTTATTTTTCTAATGATTTACAATATTCATAATACATATTGTAACATATCAAATCACAACAAGAAGTGAACAATATCAAGTCAAAGTGGATAATTTTATTATAGTTGTAATTTTTTGAACTTGCACCAACTTCAAATTATATAAATGATGATACATTTGTAATATTTAGTTGAATTAAATTTTATAATTCTTAAATTTATGTTTAGTTTCTTAAGTTTTAATATTGAATTAAATTCTTGAAATTTTAAATTTTATTATTTAATATCAATTTTGTTTATAAATAAAATTAATACGTTAAAAATATGTTTAAACTTTGAACAATTGCATATTTGTGTTTGAACTTTGACATTAGCAATATGGATATGTGTTTGAACTTTAAGAAAAGGCCTTTATTATCTTTATTATAGGTTGTTTTGCTTTATATTATTATTTTGTTTGGATAAATGTAAGATAAAATATTAAAATTGGCTTAAAATAAAAAATTCCGCCTAGGCCCCGCCCAGGCCCCGCCTAGGCCCCCTAGGCGCTAGGCCCCCCTCGTCCGCCCGCCTCCCGCCTAGCGCTTTTTAGAACATTGATCATATACTCTGTTTAACATCTTTTATACTTTGGAGTCTTTCTCAATATCTGTTGTATTGTATTTTGACCGAGATTAATTTTCTTGCAGCAAATAGTTAACTATTTTACATACAAAGCTGTGAGGACTGTTCTAAACCAGCTTTATGAGATGAACCCAACCCAATACCGGTGGTTCTATGAGTAAGTGGCGTGACCATCTTATTTAAGTTTGCTCCTTTTTTCATGATTATATCCTAGCAACCAAAGTTAATAACTTCTGCTGGATTACAGCAACTTCATCATTGCTTGCGAGTCTGCATGGTCAAAATATGTGTGAAGCCCTTCTCAATACAGTAGGTCTTGCGGATAAATTTCAAAAGAGAAAGAAAACCTTTTGCCTGCCGTTCTCAAGTTCAATGCATATAAAACAAGTGTTTCTCTCTTTCCCTCTCACTGTAAGGGCGTCTTAGGCCCCACCTAGCTACACCTCCCAGAAAATGTGAAAAGCAATCCATCTCAGTTACATGCATCCCACAATTGCCTCTAAAAGTTTACATATTCGCTATCTCAGAACCAAACATTGACAATTTCCAGATGCTCTGAAATGAATTCAAGAACCTCTAGGTTGCCTTGGTTTAGTATCTATGTATCTAACTTGCACCGCACAATCTTTCTAATCTTTAGACCAACTAATAAAACTATAGGCTTCAGAATTCAGAGAACAATTTGAACAAACTTTCAATCCACAATAATGATCATAAAAGTGTTGTTGTATGTGTCCTTAAAAAGAAATTCTCTTTATTTCCTGAAAAACCCAATGATATTTATCATTTTCTGGAATTGGGTTTTAAATATATTTGAAGATTTTAACCAATCCTAGGGACTGAGTTTGTGCTCAGTGATTGTTATTGAGCTTTTTTTGTTGATTTTTGTGGAATTTGTTAGTCCGCATTAGATTTCACAAAGTTCCTCATCCTTGGTCTGAAACCCTGCAGTCGTTTCCAATATATTCTAAGTCATTTGTGGTTTTTCTCCTAGACAGTTTTGTTGTATCAAACAAGCCCGGTGATGGAAATCGGTTTCTTCGCATCCTCGTAAAGGTAAAGACCTCGAGAGTTACAGTCAAATTTACCATACAATCTAATAAGCACTTGGCCTTATTTCAACAATGCCTCTCAACCAACAAAATGACATTATACTAATGTTGTTTACAATCAACAGGAGAAGCAAGAACTTGCTGAAAGAGTGATGGTAACACGCCTTCACCTCTATGGAAAATGGGTGAAGGTATTGAATCAATGATTTAGCTCAAGTTTTTCCAGTTGAAATGCGATTTTTATTTTATTTTTTTTAAAATTAAAAATGTTCCTCTTTTGGTATGTTTATTGTGTTTTAGAAATCTGATCATGCTGCAATGTATAAAGAGATCTCGGACCAGAACCTAGAGTTGATGCGTGAACGACTCCTTCAGACCGTGATCTGGCCCTCAGATGACACAAACACAGAGAAGATTGGATGAAGGGCTTTAATCTTGTTTTGGTTGTTCTTATTGTCTAGGTATAGGTAGGTCATATGCATGCTCCAAAGTTAACTAGTTTGATATGAAAATTGTATTTTCATTATTTTCCACAAAGTAATAAGGATGGTCATTTAATCTGTTCTAAACGTTGCATATATATAAATCATTTTAGATTATTTTGACTAGAAGAATTTAAAGCTGAGATTTTCCTATGCTGTGTATTGTGGATTTTAGCTTAATTTTATGCTTATATGATTTTTTTGAAGAACTTGAAGGTCAATAAGGTGGTTTTAGGCTGATAAAAAGGCAAATCTAAGGCTTGCATTGTTGTGGTTGTTTTTTACCCTTTTAAGTATATGTTTGGTTACACAAATAACTTATATAAAATGCAGATGCAAACTCTATATTAGATCGTACCCACATAGGTTGCAAATGCAGCTTGATGTGGGTTGATATAGGCATTAGCCTCTCATCTCCTCTTGGGTAGCTAACTTTTCAAAATGGGTCAAAGGGGCTAAAGATTATAGCATTCTCCCTTTCATTAAGAGCTTTACTTGCAAGTCGTTAGAATGAAGCTGTCATAGGGAATAGTCCACATCTGTTGCAAATGTAATTTCTCACGTAAACAGCTGATATTTCTTATTAAAACTATTTTAAGAAATCATTCCTCTTTGATAATTCTAGCTACAAAGTGTGTATTGGTAAATATAGCGCCCATTTAGCTACTAGAAAACTGACCAAGGCCGCGTTTGGATTTTGTATGTACTTTTAATATACATTCTTATTTACTAAAATTACTAGGGTTTGGTGCAATCAGAGAGGTAGTTTTTGATTATTAGTGGTTGGTGCAGTTGAAGCGGTAGTTTTCAAACCAAGCGTACGATACTATTTTTGGTGCATTGCGTTTGAGCTAGGGATGCAATTTAGGTTGGGCAATTTACAGATAACTGGAGTCCACCCACAATTTTATAGTTGGGTAAGAGTGTTTTATATTTTTTAAAGTCCGCCCAACCCATAGCCCGCCCAAATCTAACTTGGGTGGGTTTGGGTTTTTACTTTTGTAAACTCACGAAATCCGAATGTCTAAACCCGCCCAAATTATATATATAGGGCTATATGTATATACACAGCTGTGTATTACACAGTAGGTCTATGACTACAAATTTTTTGGGCTATAGCGACGGTAAACTGTCGCTATAGCCCAGAATAGCTATGATGACGGATGAAACCGTCGTTATAGCACAAAAAACTGTCGTCATAGTCTATTGTGTAATACACAGCTGTGTATATACATTTTTCCCATATATATATATATATATATATATATATATATATACAGAACCGATCAGGTGAGGGCTCCCTTACTTTGTTAAAATGCGAATTTTTTTTTTTGCTTTTTTTAAAAACAACTAATTTTTTTAATATTTTATGGAACTGAAATTTTTCCATAATACAATATTTTGGGCATGATTTGGATACCTATACCAAAAAATATATGTATAATCTGCACAAATTGTACAAACCTGTTTTGTTATACTTATCCAAATCACATCCAAAATACTATATTATGAAAAAAATTCAGTTCCATAAAATATTAAACTTCTTTTTAGTTGTTTTAAAAAAAAACAAAAAACCCAAAAAAAATCCGCATTTTAAGAAAGTAAGGCCACCCTTACAGGAACCGGACCCTATATATATATATATATATATATATATATATATATATATATATATATATATATATATATACACACTCTCTGCATGATCTATAACAAGTATTTGTTATAGTCTTTTTGGGCAAATAGATCAAATATTGAGCACCTCAAAATTAAACAACATAGTTTAAAAAATATTTCCTCATCCGCTACAGTTACTATCAGATGTAAAAATTAGATTGAACCATTGCTAGTATTACTAGCAAATGGTGATCAGAATTATAAGGTTTCATTAAAGCAAGTCAGTTTAATCTTACATATAATAAGTAATAAATAAATCCTAAACCCTAGTTAATAAATCATAAAACTTAGTTAATCAACCTTAAACCCTAATTAATAAACCTTAAATCCTAAATAATAAATCCTAAACACTAGTTAATAATTCCTAAACTCTAGTTAATAAACTCTAAAATCTAGTTAAGTTGATCATTGTATTTCCTATGACTGATTGGGGGGTAAATTAGTCAAAATCTTATGATTAATTCGTCAGTTACTACTACTAGCGGACGTCAATTTTGCCTTTTTAATCATGCCCGTTCGATTTAGTATTGTATGGTAGAGATGGTGTATGTCCAATTTTGATCCATAACAACTATTTGCTATAGATTATTCCCATATATATATATATATAGGGTCTGGTTCCTATCCGGACTCCCGCATTTTCTTAAAATGCGTACTTTTTTTTTTTTGCTTTTTTTAAAACAACTAAAAATAAGTTTAATATTTTATGGAACTGAAATTTTTACATAATACAGTGTTTTGGGTGTGATTTGGATACATATAACAAAACAGGTCTGTACAGTCGCAAAAAAAAGTCTGTAAGTTAAGTCAGTTCGGGAGTCCGGACTGGATCCTCATCCTATATATATATATATATATATATATATATATATATATATATATATATATATGGGTTGTTGGGAGCAACCCATTTTTGGCCCAGCCGCTACAACTTGTAGCGGCTTATAAAAAAAATTGATAAGGGTCGGTACAGGTTGTAGCGGCTGGACAAAATGGGTTGCTTCCCAACAACCGGTTGCTGTGGATGGAATCCCTATATATATATAGGGGAGAGATCCATAGCATCTATATGCTATTGGACAAATATGGGCATATAGGCTCTAAATCACACGATTTATGGATTAACGGCTTGGATCAGGAATTTTATTTCCCAGTCCGCTAGTATTACTAGCGGACGTTATTATTACAATTTCTGGACAATTATGCCCCTCGTTCATAGCAGTAACCTCTAGTCCGCTAGTAATACTAGCGGATATAAGTCAGTATGATGGTTGTAGTCCGCTAGTATTACTAGCGGATATTAGTCAGTAGCATTCCCACTTTCCCTGTACGCATAAACAACATGCCTGTTACTTGTTACACAAAGATCCCTGTACAAACAATTTCAGCAAGATATCAGTCCACACGATTTCTTTCCTGTTATAATAATAAATTACACAAGATTGTAGCCAATACAGACAATCCCTGTAGTTATTTCAATTCAATTACAACACTAAACAAGATTGTATACATCAGAAAATCCAACATTCTATTTCAACTCAATTACAACACTGCTAAAACAACTGGAAGATTTCCTTCCTGTACTGAAAATCCCATTAAATACCTGCATCAATTAAGATAAAACAATAGCAATAAAGATTGGGATCTCAGCAACATAAATTCAAATAAAGAAAACCACATAATTAAGGAGATTAGTATTCGCATCTCAAATCGTCAACGAAGAAAACCACACAATTAAGGAGATTAGTATTCGAACCTCGAATCATCAAGGAAGAAAATCACACAATTAAGGAGATTAGTATTCGCACATCAAATCGTCGTGGTAAGTTTATAATTATGGCGGAAGATATGTTTAATTCTAGTTCCTCAAATTCTTCTCGTGATAATATTGACATGGATTATATTGGTGCTCATAACATGAACCAATCGCATATTAACCATTCAAAAAGTCCATACGAGGGTCAGATTTTTTCTACTATCCAAGAGGCGGAAGAATTTTATAGAAACTATGCACGAAGTAGTGGCTTTGAAATAAAAATTGGGGTAAGTCATAAACATGCCCGCTCCAACAATTTGTCCAACAGACTTTTTACGTGTACCAAAGCAAGAAAACCGATCGAAAGAAAGAAACAGGATGTTGATGATGTTGAAGGTAGTAAGGTCAAAAGAAAAAGGGATTCAATAGGTCGCACGATGTGCAAAGCTAGAATGTCTGTTGTTCATCTACAAAAGGAAGATACATGGAAAGTTTCAAAAATTGAGTTGACTCACAATCATGATTTGGTTACTCCGAGCAAGAAAATTTTTATTCAAACTCGGAAAAACATAACTCCTGTTGCTCGAACTTTAATCGAAACTTTAAACAGCGCTGGCGTTGGGCCAAGTACAATGATGAATGTTTTTAGTGAAATAGGAGGAGGGAGGGAAAATGTTGGTTTCAGTGATATGGATATTCGGAATGTTGTGCGAGATTTAAGACGTGACACGATAGATTCTAACGATGCCCAAGCAGCCCTGCAGTATCTCAAAAAACTCTCAGTTGAAAATCCGCTATTTTTTTACGATATCAAACGAGATGAAGATCATCGAATCGCATGCATTTTGTGGATAAATTACCGATCAATGATAGCTTACAAAAATTTTGGGGATGTAGTGACATTTGATACAACTTATCGAACGAACAAGTATTCCATGCCTTTTGTTCCATTCACTGGGGTAAATCACCATTACCATTCCGTCTTGTTTGGTTTTGCACTGATACAGGATGAAACAGAGGATACTTTTGTCTGGGTCTTTGAGACTTGGCTTAATGCAATGAACAATAAGGCACCGGTTACCATTATAACTGATCAGGAAAAAGCCATGACCAATGCGATTGCTAGGGTTCTTCCTGAAACACACCATGCACTTTGCACATGGCATATTAGTAACAAATTTCCAGAGAAATTGCATACATTGTATGACGCGTATCCTACATTTAAAAATGATTTTAACTGGTGTGTGTATAAATCATTGACTGCTGCGGAATTCGAGGATCGATGGGAAAAGCTGATGACAGATTACGGACTGTATGACCATGATTGGCTACAATCACTCTATGAGGTTAAGCACAAATGGATCATGGCGTACACAAAAATTTTTTTTGCAGCGGGAATGACGACTACATCCAGGAGTGAGGGGATGAATAGTTTATTTGATGAGTATGTCAATGCGACAACGAGTATAAAGGAATTCATCGTAAACTCAGAAAAAGCCATTGAGAAGCAGGTAATGAGAGAGAGACAAGCTGATTACGCAACCTGTCATCGGACTAGAACTATGATTCTTGAATCACCGTTGGAAACGCATGGAGCTGCTGTTTATACAAAGGAGATGTTTAGACGCTTTCAGATTGAGATTGTAAAATCCCAAAAGTACATAATGAAGAAACTTCAACATGTAACATCGGATACGAAGTTGTACGCAGTGTACAAGACAAACGCCAGCGAAGAATCCAACAGGTATTTTACTGTTGTTAGTAATGTTCAAACTGGAGATATACAATGTAATTGTAAAAAATTTGAACAAAGACAACCAAAAACTCGTAAGTGTGAATAAGTTATATCCCGATGACAGAGAAGTTAAGTTAGAGAGTAGTGTTTGAGCTTCTTGCTAGGGAGAATGTTCAAGAGGTATGTTACCATTTTTTAAGCGTGATGCCAAAAAGAAGGGGGCATAGATGAGTGATCAAGGAGAGTTCGAATCAAGTTGTTTATGGTTCATATTTTTCGTTCGGCTTTTCCATTTTGAGGGGAAGTGTGAGGGAATGAGAAACGAAATATCATACCATTTTTGTGGCAGAATAATTTAAATGGCTCATTATCATATTCCCTCCCATTGTCACATTGGAAGCATTTAATATTCTTCTCAAATTGTGTTTGGATGAACGCACTAAATAATAGAAAAATGGAATAAACTTGTGATTTTTTGCCAATAGGAAATGTCCATAAAAAATTAGTGTAATTATCCAAGAGAAGAATATAATACGTATGACCTGCCGAGCTTAAAATAGAAGATGTCCATAAATCACTATGCACGATATCAAATGGCATTGCAGTGCAAGAAGAAGATGGATTAAATGGTAACTGAACATGTTTCCCAAAAACATAAGATTTGCAAACAGATGAGCATGTAAAATGTTTACAATAAATAAACTTATTATTGCAAAGAGAGCGTAAAATAGGTGCTCCCGGGTGTCCCAATCTATTATGCCATAAGATAGGAGAAATAGTTGCAAAAGCTGATGGAGAGGTGCCTAGATGATTGATGGTGTTGGTAATAGGATAAAGAACCTCGGTGTTATCACATCTCATTATAGGCATCCCCGTCTGAATGTCCTTCACAGAAAACCCAAATGGATCAAATTAGATGGAAATATTATTGTCAGATGTAAAACGACGCACAGATATCAAGTTTTTAATAAGTTTGGGTGCATGTAGGACATTATGTAACTGTAAAGGAAGATGGGGAGGGGGAAGGTGCGTTTGACCAAAACCACGAATTGGAATTTCTTGTCCACCGCCAACAATAATATTTTTATTAATGCTCATATTAAAATAAGAGGAGAGAGTACCTTGAGATGCCGTCATGTGTGATGTTTCCCCATTATCCATGTACCAGTTTTCATCAGGAGCATTAAGAGTCATAGTATGCATTGCTTACTCGATGTCGGTAGGAGAATAACTCAAAGGAGGGGACACATAATGTAACACCCCCTTTCCAAAAAGGAAAGGGAGGCCAAGTGCAAAGCACAATAAACCTCAAAATAAGTAAACAGAGCACTAATAACCTCAAAATATTAATAGTGGTGATCCATTAATAAAGTACTAAATACAATTCTCCAAATAGAGTCACAATAATCAAAACTTAAAATTCGAAACAACCTAGATGGTCAAAGGCAACTTTCTCATCACCCTAGCCCTGAATCACCCCTGCAAACCTGCCGAAAAAAAACACAGCATGAGCCAATTGCCCAGTACGGATACAGATATACAAAAGATATACAACTGATATACGAAAATAACTGAGACAAACTGAACAAAGCCTCAGGTGCAAATACGGACGAAAATATAATATCCAAAGATCTGAATGGAATATATCTGAATCAACATAATTAACGAAACCAATAAAAGAATAAAGAAGTAACGAACTGAAGTAACTAACTCAATGACTTGAACTGAACAGAAACAAATAAAACCAATACAATTAGATAATAGTCTGAATCAAATGGCTGGGGTTATTTCATACCGAGTGAGCTCAAGAATATATCTTGCCACACAGTCAAGTCAAACTAATGCCACACAGGCAAGTCAAAATAATGCCACACAGGCAAGTCAAATGATGCCACACAGGCAAGTCAAAATAATGCCACATAGGCAAGTCAAATGATGCCACATAGGCAAATCACACATTGGACCGCGAATCCAAATGTATGCAAATCGGATAGGTGTGTTTGACACAACATCACCAATCCGCAGAACAGAAAACTAGGGTTAACCCATACGCCTCCCACAACAAAACACCAAATGACCCGCTTCCTCCGGAGCCCAAAATAGAGACGCCGTGGACTAATCACACTGCCACGGAAAGTGTCATACCTCTCGTGCCAAGACGACATGCCTGTGGTACCCCCACAGGTGGTTATAGCTCAGGTATACCCTACGGTATATTCTAACAAAAATATCATGTCACAACACATGTGACATAATACCAACAAAAGGGTTCTATATATACATGTTGAACCAAATCAAATTATAGTCACAAGGTTTCAAAAAGAAGGTAGCAACATGTACCGCTCTACAATTATCAAAAATAAATACTAAACATGATATCCTAATTCAAAGAGTACAAATACGAGTCATATGTATCAACTCCAAAATAAAACTAATATATTTATTTCACAGGAAACAATTATGAGAAATCATAACAGAATTCGAAATAAGGAAACAAACGAATAAATCAAATTTAATAAGAGTATCGCTGAAAGAGTGCGGAATCCATACCTGATACTTCCAAAACACATTTCAATAAATAATCCACATCACCGAATTATTCATGTACTACGGGCCAAGGATATTCGTTATTATTACCAATGGTCATTATCATGCCAAACAACTGTCAATCAATGCACTATGGGCCAATGAGGGCTTTTACCACATCATTTGTAACATTACAGGTCATGATTATACCGATATCATAATTCATTGTCATAATCATACCAATAAACAGTCCGTCTATGCACTATGGGCCAAAGATGACTTTTATCACAATATAAGCACGAGGATGATGACAATGATATAAGAATTCAATTAAGTGAGATCAAGGATAAATTTTAAAGATTTATAATTCTAATTTATCCAGAGTTTAAGAATGTCCAAATTGTCAATATGATAACTTCTTTGTGGAGTAAAATTAAAGGATAATATTCATGTATCAAAAATAATTTGGACAGAAAAGAAATCAATTTTTATCATGAATAGTACACCGGGTGAATAGTATCTGAGTGAATAGTACCATGTGAATAGTACTTCATGAATAGTATCTTGTGAATAGTACTGTATGTATAAATAGTGTCGTATGTATGACTAGTGCCCATGAATAGTACTCCGGCATTAAAAAAGGTTAAAATTTAACAAGAATGTTCAGAAAAATGTTTTTGTGAAACGATACTAGATGAAGCGCAAATTGTGACGCCCCCAAAACAGGTATACATCACCCATCTTGAGTCGTCAAATACATTGTACAAAATACAAATACGAACTTAATTATACAACAGTCGTGTAAAATACGACAAAACATATCCTATGAATTTTAATACAAATATTGTCATCTAGACAATATCCACACTCAATGGAGTCCTCATTACATTTATTATCACACTATTTAACAGAATAGTGAGGACTACTAATGCTATCATATGGACCGTCACTTCGTTCCCCTACTCGTCACAGCTATATTCTCATTTCCTAAAGAGAACAGTGAAAGCAAGGGTGAGCTCAACTAGCCCAGTAAGAAATATTATGACTAAAATAATGCAGAATAAATTATCATTAATCTTCAACAATCTTAAACTGATAAAATACAATAGACATCAAGTTTAACTGCAGCAGAATAAGCAATCCATTAGAAGAGTCAAGTAGAGCATAATATCTACTATCTTCTATGATTTAAAATATTTTCATCAATTTTTATCGCTGAGACTTAGCTTAATAAATAAACCACATCATCGAATCATCCCTGCACTACGGGCCAAGGATATTCATTAAATCATCAATGGTCATGACTATACCGAATAATCACTGGTCATAATCATACCAAAAATTTTCCATCAATGCACTACAGGCCACTGAGGACTTTTACCACCTCATTTACAACATTACAGGTCATGATTATACCGAATGATCCCTGGTCATAATCATACCAAGTCCATCTATGCACGTAAGCCAAAGATAACTTTCATCACAATATAAGCATGAGGATGCTGACAATGATATAAGCATTAATCAAACGAAAACAAGGATAAATATTAAAGACTTTAAATTTATCCAAATATTATCAATCACTTAATAAACTCATCATCTAATATTATTAATATTATAACAATATTTTAATCACTTTTTAAACTTATAAACAATTTATTTCAATTGTTTACACTTTACCAAATAATGCATTTAATCATTCAAAAATGTCATACTCATAAGATTTCATCACCAATGATAAAATCCCTCATAAAAAATCTGCATATACCCTATATAGGATTCCCAAGTCATAAAATCCTATTTTTCAATTTTATTACTTCACATAACATATTTAATTCATTTACTCATAACTAGTTCATTTTCATAAAAAAAATACCACATCAGTCCCAAAAATATTTCTTTTCTGGGATTTAGCAGAATATAGTCTCATATTGAACATATATTTTTATCGGAATTTTTAAAATTCATTTACTATTTTTTATATGGCCAAAACTGCCGAATATTTAGACATTTATCATAAATTGTACTTTTATCCAAAAATTCCAAAATTTACAGGGTATACTCCTGTTATATACATGTACTCCCAATAAAAATTT
Source organism: Panax japonicus (assembly GCA_020205505.1). Taxonomy (NCBI): domain Eukaryota; kingdom Viridiplantae; phylum Streptophyta; class Magnoliopsida; order Apiales; family Araliaceae; genus Panax; species Panax japonicus. The sequence goes on along the minus strand of CM035112.1, from coordinate 3,827,825 downwards.
CATCAATTTTGGAGTTAACAACAAATAGTTATAAGGGTTTACTTTTAAAATAGTCTTTTCCCATAAAATCCATAACTCTTAATCTATACATCTAAAAATCGCCATTTTTGAACACAATCTAGAAACCTCATCAAATTATCATTTTAAATTTTTCCAAAATTTTTTAGGGTCAGAAAAATTACGAAACTGCCCCTAGCAGAAACCCCTTTTGAATAAAAATATTATTCATATGAATACAAAGGATTATTCACCATACATGTGGTAATTCACATAGACAGGTTATTCCAATAGAATAATAAAGAATGGAATAACAGAAGAATTCACCATGCATGCGATAGACCGCACAGACAGGTTATTCTCAATAGAATAATAAAGAATGGAACCAGGTCATGCGTAAACCGCACAGACATGATATTCTAATAAAATAATAAAGAATGGAACCAGGTCATGCGTAAACCGCACAGACAAGATATTCTAACAGAATAATAAATGATGAAACCAGGTCATGCGTAAATCGCACAGACAGTATATTCCAACAGAATAATAAATGATGAAACCAGGTCATGCGCAAACCGCACAGACAGGATATTATAACAAAATAATAAAGAATGAAATAACAATAGAATTCACCAAGCATGCGATAGACCGCACAGACCGGTTATTCCAACAGAATAATAAAGAATGGAATAACAGATGAATTTTACCATGTATGCGGTAATTCGCATAGACGGGTTATTCTAACATAATAATAAAGAATGGAATAACAGAAGCTCTCTTTATGAATACGAAAGAAATAATATCTCTTATCTTAGAATAAAGCTGAATACTAGAATAGAGAGGTAGCAGACTTCTCTTCTTTTTTTCTCTCTATAATTTCTCTCTACAATAATTGCTCTATAACTTTAGTGAATTTGTGAGAAATGAAGGAAGAATGAGATTCTATTTATAGGAAAATATAGTTTCGATAATTGCACATTTTGGGGCTCGAAATATTACAGTACAATACCATCAACTTTTCTTTCATTTTTAATTTAGTCCTGCAAGAATTATCAAACTTGCACCACCTCCCCTAATAGTAAATCATGTGAATTAATAGTTCATTCATGTGAATCAATAGTATAATCATGTGAAAAATACGAATTATAGTATAGTATCTCTATTTTTAACTTAGTCATGCAAGTATTATCAATCTTGCACCACCTCCCCTAATAGTTCAAGAATGTCAATCAATAGTACACACATGTGAACAAATAGTTATAATCATGTGAATTAATAGCAATTATTTCCTCATTTATCCGATTAATTATCCGATTGGTCAATATAACCTCTAGACAACAATTATTATCGAAATAAATGTCGATTTTCACTAACACTAATAATTTCAACACAATGGAACTATCAATTTCATCTTTAATCAACACGAACTTATTCATCATTAATATTATAATTCACAATATTTAACAACCAGGTATTTCCCAGGAAAGAGGGGGTTTTTCGATAAGGATTTCTCTTTATTGGTGTGCAATTAGGTGACCAAACCTCTCCTTGACAGAACTTTTAGACATTGTCAATATTGTAAATAATAATATGAATAACTTTGTCGTTTCAATTATTGATTTAATTATATATATTATGCAGATAATACTGTGACAATAATTGAATCAATAATATGAGAGATATGATGCAGCAATTACTGTAGCAATAATTGAGTATAACTGAGTGACTTCTTACGTAAGCATCAATAATCAATATTGTGTGCTACTATGCAACCACGCGTATTACTATACTTTTACTACCGGATAGTTCAACAGTTTTAACGGTAACACTTTCGCCGTTATTTTTATAAAAGGATAATTCTGTCATTTTCTAACTATGACAATACTTCCGTTGTGGGGTTCACCAATGATTGTGCCGTCGTACGGATATTCCCCAATAAAAAAAATATTCCTCGACCAATCGAATATTATATAACAACTTGAATACTTTGCAAAATTTATAAATATTATCCACAACTATAACATTATATCAAATCCACACCATAATATTCAAAAAAATATTTCGAGAAATTTAAATCTTTATTCATAAAATTTGGGATCTCACAATCTCCCCTCCTTATGAAATTTCGCCCTCGAAATTTGCGTACGTACCTGGTATGCCGAAGAGGTAAGGATACATTGACTTCATTTCAAATTCTAACTCTTGAGGTATAACTTTTGAGTGTAGAATATGATCCTTCTTATCCAAGATTTTAACACGTATCTCCTCATACATTAAATCTTCTGCTATCTCATCTAGTTCTAATTTAATAATGTGGTTTGGGTCGTCCACATATTTACGTAACATTGATACGTGAAAAACGTTATCAACACGCGATATACTTGGCGGTAAATGAGTTTATAGGCCACAGTTCCTACTCGATCAAGGATTTCAAATGGGCCAATAAAATCGAGGGTTGAGATTTCCTCTCTTCATCGATTCTTACTTCTAGAATAACACCCTCTTGAACCTTCTTCTTCACATTCATCAGATTCGGGTGTGTAGCTTGAGCGGCTTTAACTTTATCGATTAAAGTCGATTCTACCCGTATATTTTTTATCTTCACGTGGATCCCTAGAGTCTTTAAATTTATCTTCATCATTTGTAAGTTATACGAAATGGGTTTTTTGTTTTAACAACATCACACTCATAAACGCATACGATCTTCTACTTAACGCGTCAGCTACCACGTTCTCTCTTCCACAATGATATTGAATGGTACGATCGTAATCTTCAACAGCTCGAGCCAACATCTTTGGTGCATGATACGTTCGTCTTGGTTGAAGAAATATTTAAGAGTTTTAGAAATGGGTTTTGTACTGGGGTCAATACAAAATTTGATTTCACGCTCTAAGGGTAGGCTAGAAAGTCTTCAAGAATACGTCAGAAAATTTATTAATGATAGAAATATCATTTAAAAATTGCGACTCTCTTCCAAGACTTGGATAGCACATGAAATGAAGATTTCTCCTAATGGAGTTTCAACCGATAAGTCAAAGTTTAATTTCTCCTGAGTTAAATTTAAACGTAGAGCGCAAGCAAGAGAGACAAGAGAATGGGTAGAACCGGTATCTAATAAGGTATAGACTTCGCAAGAATTTATAATTAATTAACCCGTGCTAACTTCGTTCGGGTTACTCGCTTTTTGAGAAGTCACGAAAAATACTCTTCCTGAAACCACCATTTTTTTTGTCTGTATCCGCATTTGGTGCCACCGTCCCAGCTGGACTTGACTTTGGTGCACGAAAAAATCGGGCTAGGTGACCTTCTTTTCCATAATTATAACATGTTTTGGTCTGCATCACACAATTTGGATTAATATGTCCCTCCCCTCCACATTTAAAACATACGACCGGCGGTCGTTCTCCTTCCTTAACAACAGGTGCTGGTGCTGACGTCTTTCCATCGTTGTTGAACATTCTCTTCTTGAAATTTCTACTCCAATTATTTTGACCATGATTACCACCGAAGTGGTTACCATTCTTGGCATGATAATTTCCCCCACGATGGTTATCATTGTTCCGATGGCCGTTGCAACCGGTACGATTATTATCGTGTTGTTGGTCGTTGCCTTTTGATTGTGCTGACTCATTATCGCGCTCCAATAACTGAGCCTTATTTACAACATCTGAATATAAACAAAGTTTGTGAGAAATGAGGTATTGACATATATCGGGTTTTAAACCTCTTAGAAACATTCGCGTCATTCGGTCCTTGCTATCGACCAAATGGGATTCAAACCGGGATAACTCTGCAAATTTAGCCTCGTATTACGACACGGTCATATTGTTTAGCTCCAACTTGATAAACTCCACCTCCTTCATGTGACGAATACTTTCGGGAAAGTACTTGTCGTTGAACAGCTCTTGGAACTTCTCCCAAGACATCTTGAGTGCGTCAGGCTGTGTATGTTTTACATATTCCCACCAGTAATTTGCCTCTTCACGCAACATAAAGGTGGCAAAGGGAACCTTTTGCTCCTCAGAGCATCTCCAGACATCAAATATCTTGGTGATCTGCTTTAACCACGTCTCCGCCTTAAGTGGTTCTGGCTTTCCCAAAAACTCCGGTGGTCCCAGCTCCTTGAACTGCTTAGCGGTGACCGACCGTAGGTTGCCATTATTTTCACCTATATTTTGAACAGGAGTCTCTCTTACCTAATGTTGCATGAATTGTATAAAGCCTCTGAACATCTCATCGTTCATCATCTGATCGGTGTTGTTATTTACCTGAGGATTATTATCTTCATGTTGCACATTATCCTTGGTATTGATCGTTGGTGACTCAACGGTCTCATGTGCTTCATTGTTTATCTCAATATTTTTAGATGTCATTCTCAAACACTGTCACAAAACAAGGGTTAATTAATATGTCACATATTATCCCTATACCCTGACCGACCAATTAAATACCAAATAAACTTAGGTAGGTCATACTAGCGAAGAATTCCCCGTCTCTCCCCTCCTAGTTCTTGTCTCACATCTCAGCCAGGGATCACATCCCTAAGCTTTGATACCAACTGTGACACACCCAAAACAGGTATACATCACCCATCTTAAATCGCCAGATACATGGTACAAAATATAAATACAAACTTAATTATACAAACGTCGTGTAATATATGACAAAACATATGCTATGAGTTTTAATATAAATATTATCATCTAGACAATATCCACACTCAATCGAGTCCTCATTACATTTATTATCACACTATTTAATAGAATAGTGGGGACTACTAATGCTATCATCTGGACCGTCACTCCGTTCCTCGACTAGTCCCAGCTATATTCTCATTTCCTGAAGAGAACAGTGAAAGAAAGGGTGAGCTAAACCAGCCCAGTAAGAAATATTATGACTAAGATAATGCAGAATAAATTATCATTAGTCTTCAACAATGTTAAACTGATAAAATACAATAGACATCAAGTTTAACTGCAGCGGAATAAGAAATCCATTAGAAGAGTCAAGTAGAGCATGATATCTACTATCTTCTATGATTTAAAATGTTTTCATCAATTTTTATCGCTGAGACTCAGCTTAATAAATAAACCACATCATCGAATCATTCCTGCACTACGGGCCAAGGATATTCATTAAATCATCAATGGTCATGACTATACCGAATAATCACTGGTCATAATCATACCAAAAATTTTCCATCAATGAACTACAGGCCACTGAGGACTTTTACCACATCATTTACAACATAATAGGTCATGATTATACCGAATGATCCCTGGTCATAATCATACCAAGTCCATCTATGCACGTAAGCCAAAGATAACTTTCATCACAATATAAGCATGCAGATAATGACAATGATATAAGCATTAATCAAATAAAAACAAGGATAAATATTAAGGACTTTAAATTTATCCAAATATTATCAATCACTTAATAAACTCATCATCTAATACTATTAATATTATAACAATATTTTAATCACTTCTTAAACTTATAAACAATTTATTTCAATTGTTTACACTTTACCAAATAATACATTTAATCATTCAAAAATGTCATACTCATAAGATTTTATCACCAATGATTAAATCCCTCATTAAAAATCTGTATATACCCTATATAGGATTCCCAAGCCATAAAATCCTATTTTTCAATTTTGTTACTTCACATAACATATTTAATTCATTTACTCATAACTAGTTTATTTTTATGAAAAATACCAAATCAGTCCCAAAAATATTTCTTTTCTGGGATTTAGCAGAATATAGTCCCATATTGAACATATATTTTTCTCGGAATTTTTAAAATTTATTTACTATTTTTTATATGGCCAAAACTGTCGAATATTTATACATTTATCATAAATTGTACTTTTGTCCAAAAATTCTAAAATTTACAGGGTATACTCCTGTTATATACATGTACTCACAATAAAAATTTTACCAATTTTGGAGTTAACCACAAAAAGTTATAAGGGTTTACTTTTAAAATAGTCTTTTCCCATAAAATCCATAACTCTTAATCTGTACATCCAAAAATCGCCATTTTTGAACACAATCTAGAAACCTCATCAAATTATCATTTTAAATTTTTCCAGAATTTTTGAGGGTCAGAAAAATTACGAAATTGCCCCTAACAGAAACCCCTTTTAAATAAAAATATTATTCATATGAATACAAAGGATCATTCACCATACATGCAGTAATTCACATAGACATGTTATTCCAATAGAATAATAGAAGAATTCACCATGCATGCGATAGACCGCACAGACAGGTTATTCTCAACAGAATAATAAAGAATGGAACAAGGTCATGTGTAAACCGCACAGACAGGATATTCTAATAAAATAATAAAGAATGGAACCAGGTCATGCGTAAACCGCACAGACAGGATATTCCAACAGAATAATAAATGATGAAACCAGGTCATGCGTAAACTGCACAGACAGGATATTCCAACAGAATAATAAAGAATAGAACCAGGTCATGCATAAACCGCACAGACAGGATATTCCAATAAAATAATAAAGAATGAAATAACAATAGAATTCACCAGGCATGCGATAGACCGCACAGACCGATTATTCCAACAGAATAATAAAGAATGGAATAACAGAAGAATTTTACCATGTATGTGGTACTTCTCATAGACACGTTATTCCAATATAATAATAAAGAATGGAATAACAGAAGCTCTCTTCATGAATACGAAAGAAATAATATCTCTTATCTTAGAATAAAGCTGGATACTGGAATAGAGAGGTAGCAGACTTCTCTTCTTCTTTCTCTTTATAATTTTTCTCTATAATAATTGCTTTATAGCTTTATTGAATTGGTGAGAAATGAAGGAAGAATGAGCTTCTATTTATAGAAAAATATAGTTTCGATAATTGCACGTTTTGGGGCTCGAAATATTACAGTACAATACCATCAACTTTTTTTCCATTTTTAATTTAGTCTTGGAAGTATTATCAAACTTACACCACCTCCCCTAATAGTAAATCATGTGAATTAATAGTTCATTCATGTGACTCAATAGTATAATCATGTGAAAAATACGAATTACAGTATAGTACCTCTATCTATACCTCCATTTTTAATTTAGTCATGCAAGTATTATCAATCTTGCACCACCTCCCCTAATAGTACAAGAATGTGAATCAATAGTACACACATACGAATAAATAGTTATAATCATGTGAATTAATAGCAATTAATTCCTTATTTATCCGATTAATTACCTGATTGGTCAATATAACCTCTAGACGTCAATTATTATCGAAATAAATGTTAATTTCCCCTAACACTAATAATTCTAACACAATAGAACTATCAATTTCATCTTTAATCAACACGAATGTATTCATCATTAATATTATAATTCATAATATTTAACAACCAGGTCGTTCCTAGGAAAGAGGAGGCTTTCGGATAAGGATTTCTCCTTATTGGCGCACAATTAGGTGACCAAACCTCTCCTTGACAAAACTTCTAGACATTGTTAATATTGCAAATAATAATATGAATAACTTTGTCATCTCAATTATTGATTTAATAATATATATTATGCAGATGATACTGTGACAATAATTGAATCAATAATATGAGAGATATGATGCAGCAATTACTGTAGCAATAATTGAGTATAACTGAGTGACTTATCACGTAAGCATCAATAATCAATACCATGTGCTACTATGCAACCACGCGTATTACTATATTTTTACTACCGGATAGTTCAACAGTTTTAACGGTAACACTTTCGCCGTTGTTTTTATAAAAAGATAATTCTGTCGTTTTCAAACTACGACAATATTTTCGTTGTGGGGTCCTCCAATGATTGTGTCGTCGTACGGATATTCCCCGACAAAAAGAATATTTCCCGACCAATCGAATATTATATAACAACTTGTATACTTTGCAAAATTTATAAATATTACCCACAACTATAACATTATATATCAAGTCCAAACCATAATATTCAAAAAATATTTCGAGAAATTTAAATCTTTATTCATAAAATTTGGGATCTCACACAAATTCCAAGGATATTCTACTAATTTTAAGAAGTATAAAAGCAATACTTATCAACATAAATGTAGAATTATGAATATAAAACGAAATAATATTATTTACATACTACAGAGTATGGAAGAAAATTTTATTTCTTATGAATATTAACAAAAATAATATCCCTCACCTTAGTAGGAGAGTAATTCCGACTGGTATAGCGGAGATATTCTTGAAAAAAACTTGTACTGTTTTCTACACCCAAAGTTTCCTTAACTCAAAAGAAATACACTCAGTATTATAGAAGAAGAATTCTTTGATTCTGGTGTGATTTTTATTTCTAAACTAAGTATCATATTTATAGGAGAATGACAGGATACTATTTAAGAAAATAATCATGAGCGCACAGTAAAAAAAAAAATTCGAACGCAATTCATCGGCATACATTTGAGACAACCAATAAGAGAGTACCCTCCTGAGGAGGTAATTAGAATTTGGGAGATATGGACCAATGAGAGAGCGCCATTATTAACAAGTTAGTGAATAGTACTGAAAGTTTGGTCAAAAATAATATAACCAATCAATCAAAGGATTACCTACTTTGAAGGTAATTGGGGCTACGGAAGAATTATGTATCCTAAAAAAAACTAAATGAACAAACACCAATTTAAAAGGATAATTGAACAAACATCTTCCAGTCATCAATTATTATTCATATATTTAATTAACACGATCTTTATTCATCATTAATATTATAACTCACAATATTAACAACCAGATCATTCCCAGGAAAGAGAGGGGCTTTCTGATAAGGACGTCTCCTTATTGACGCGCAATTAGGTAACCAAACCCCTTTCATCAACAGAACTTTCTAGAAATTGTCAATAATGAAAATAATAATATGAATAACTTTGTCCTCTTAGTTACTGATTTAATAATATAAAATATTGTGCAGATGATACTGTGACAATAATTAAATCAATAATGTGAGATACTATACAGTCTGTACAACACTGTTTTGTTATATGTACCAAAATCACACCCAAAATATTTTTTTTAAAAAAAATTTCAATTACAAAAATTATTATACATTTTTTATTAGTTATGTTTTTTTTATAAAAAAAAAAGCAGGGTGAGCTCGAGGTGAGCTCAATAAGGGTGAGCCTAAGAAATGAACTATATATATATATATATATATTGTAAGACTTCAAAATTTTTTTAATAAAATGGAATTTCCTCTATATATTATTTTGAAAAAGTAAGGGTTGAATTGATTAATGTGGTTAGTTATGAGTAAAATACGCGAATATTTTAAAATAAACAGGTGGTTATAAAATATTCATTGTTGTCGGGGAATATTCGTTTGGTCGTGGAATATTCTTGCTGTCGGGGAATATTCGTACGACGACGCAGTCTTTTGGGGTCCCCATAACGGAAAGCGATTGGATTAAGAAAAAGACAAGTATGAGTTGTTTATAAATAACGGCGTTGTTGTTACCGTTAATACTGTTGGAATACCCGGTGGTTAAAACACAGTAATACGCGTTGTTGCACAGTAGCACATGATATTGCACCAATTATTGATTCTTACGTAAGAAGGCACTACTCAATAATTGTTACAGTAGTTACTATTCAGTATTTTATTTTATTGATTCAATAATTGTTGCGTTGATATTTTATATTATTGTTGTTTTAATAATTGTCACTACACAGTATTTTCTATTATCGAAGCAATAATTCATATTATCTGAATAATATTATTAGATAACATTATTGGCAATGTCTAGAAAGTTCTGTCTAAGGAAAGGTTTGGTCACCTAATTGCGCGCCAGTAAGGAGAAATCTTTATTGGAAAGCCCCCTCTTTCCTGAGAACGGCATGGTTGTCAGTACTGTGATTCTGTAATATTATTTGTGAATAATTAATTATTGATTTATATGACGAGAAAAATATTGATTTTATGTGGATATAGATCGAGAAAATTTTTAAAGTGACAATTGTTAAAAATTGATATTTTATCTTTTCTGATAAAATAATATTTTATTATATTATTATAATATAATAATGATAATATCTTTATAATGAATGTGAGATATATGAGTATATGAGGATGGAGAGTATCTTTATAATAAAAGTTGTTTATGGATTTCGGTCAATTTATGTTTGGAATTTGGAAAAAAATTCTTCTATAAAGTTGTAGAGAATTGAATTTCCTATAAAAAGTCGCGAGATTCAAATTTTCTGATAAAAGGGCTATTTATTATGAATTACTGAAGTTCCAAGGTTCCAGAATAATTGATTTTTGTAAGTTTTAAATAATTATATTAACAAAAACATTTTTTACATTGTTGGGAATCGTTTAACATGTGATTAGGTGGCTGATTTCAGAAGCTAAGTGTGCGTAGAGAATTTATAAATTTATTAATATTTTATTAAATTTTCTGCTTTGGTGTTCTAAGTAATTTTCTATAAATAGGGTGCTTAGGTTAGAATTGAAAATCACACCAGAGACTGAAGTTTTCTCTCTCTATAATATCGAGCGTATTTTGTGAGTATTTTAGTAATTTGAGTATTGCTATACGGTGCAAGTTCTTTCAGCACTATATCCAGTATTCCAGTCAGAAGTAACTATTCTTTCTGAGGTAAAGGGTGTTATTTCTTCAAAAATGATATTATTTCTTCAATATCATTATGCCGAAAATATTGGTTGGAATTTTTATCAAATTTGAAACTTTTCATGTCGGGGTTACTATTCATAATTTACTATTCACGAGTTACTATTCATGAGTTACTATTCACGAGTACTATTCACAAAGCATGATGATTTTTTTGTAAAATTTCTATCTTTTAGTGTCGGAGTTACTATTCACGTATACGACACTATTCACTGTATACGGCACTATTCACGAATACAACACTATTCACAGAAAAAATTAAATTTTCTTTTCTGTGTCCAAGATCGTCTGTTATGATTCCTATCTTTGATTGGATCTATGTTTTGATCATTCTTGAATTTTACTCCACTCTGGTTATTTATGAAGTATTTTTGAACTTGAGTTATTTAAAGTATGAATCCTTAATACTTGTACTTTTGTTTTACTGGATTCGTATCCTTTAAAATATTTTTCATCATCCTCAGTCCTAAATGATGATATAACTGAATATCTTTGGCCTATAGTGCAAAGATGAACAGGTGTTGAGATGAACATGACCGGCTGATTAATATCTTTGGCCCGTAGTGCAAAGATGAACATTTGTTTAGATGAACATGACCAACTGATGAATATCTTTGGCCTGTAGTTCAAAGATGAATATTTGATTTCAGATATATATTGATTGATGTTACAGGGATAAAATATCAACGATAAACTTTTAAATTCATATATAGAAGATAGTAGTTTACATTCTGTGACGCCCCCAAAACAGGTATACAACACCCATTCTGAGTCGCCAAATACATTGTACATAAAGCAAACTACAACTTCAATAATACAAATGTCGTGTGAAATACGACAATACATACTGTGAGTTTAAATACAAATATTGTCTTCTAGATAATATCCACACACAAATAAATCCTCATTACAATTATTCAAACACTATTTTACAGAAATAGTGAGGACTGCTAAAACATCTTTCTAGAAACCTCACTCCATACCCCGACTCGATTCTGCTATGTTCTCACCTCCTGAGAAAAAAAATGGAACAAAAAAGAAAAGGGTGAGCTCAACTAGCCCAGTAAAGAATATTATGACTAGGATAATATACAACAAATTATCGTTAGTCTTCAACAGGGAAAAATCTGATAGAATACAATAGACAACAAGTTTTAGATCAACAACTACAGCGGAAACAACAATCCATTAGAAGAGTCACGTAGAGGATGAATTCTACTATCTTCTAATATTTAAGATTTCATCATCAATATTTTATCCCTGTAACAACAATCAATATACATCTTTAATCACCTTTGCACTACAGGCCAAAGATATTCATTTATATCACCGGTTGGTCATGTTCATCTCAACACCTGTTCATCTTTGCACTACGGGCCAAAGATATTCATCAGTAATCATTTATCTACAGGCCAAAGATATTCAATAATACCATCATTAAGGACTGAGGATGATGAAAAATATTTTTAAGAACGAATCCAGTGAGATAGAAGAACAAATATTAGGGATTCGTATAACAGTTTTATTCAAGATCAATAATACTCCATAATAACCAATTTTGAAGCAGAATTTAAAAATAACGATCAAAACATGGATACAATCAAAGATAGTAGCCAAAATAGACATCTTGGACAAAAAGGAAAATTTTCATTTTTCGGTGAATAGTGTCGTATTCGTGAATAGTGCCGTATATGTGAATAGTAACCCCGACACAAAAAGTTCCAAATTTGATTAACAAAATTTATCAATAATTCGCCATAATGATATTGAAGAAAATAATATCATTTAAGAAGAAAATAACATCCCTTACCTCAAAATAACCGTACTTCTGACTGAATTTCGGTATAGTGCTGACAGAAACTCGCACCGTATAGCAACACTCAAAGTATACTCACAAGAATACGCTCGATAATATAGAGAGAGAAAGAGAGAAAACTTGTTTCAGGTGTGATTTTCAATTCTAACTTAGCCCTCTATTTATAGGAAAATGCTAGAACGCCAAAGGAGACTAAATTAATAAAATATTAATATTTACCAAATATTCAAGCCCACCACCAAGGAATCTGATTTTAGCATTTCCCACATGCCCCCCCTTCTAGAAAAAAAATAAAAAAACGTTTTTGAAATAAAAAAATAATTAAACTTTTAAAAATCAATTATTTCGGAACCCCGGAACTTTAATAATTCACAATAAATAGACCCTTTGTCAGAAAATTCGAATCTCGCGCTTTTTTAAAGGAATTTCAATTCTCTACAACTTTGCAGAAGAAAATTTTTCCAAATTCTAAACAGAAATTATCTGAAATCCACAAACGGATAATTTTTAATTCTTCCAGTCCGACAAAATACTGATAAAACACCTCAGCATTAATTTCTTCAATTATATCCACATAAAATAATATATTCATCAATTATATCTACATCAAATAAATATTTCCTTATCATATGAATCAACAATTAATTATTCTTAAATAATATTACAGAATCACAATTATGACAACTAGGCCGTTCCTAGGAAAGAGGGTGCTTTCCAATAAGGATTTCTCCTTACTGACGCGCAATTAGATGACCAGATCTCTCCTTGACAGAACTTTCTAGACATTGCCAATAATGTTATCTAATAATATTATTCAAATAATATGAATTATTGATCTGATAATGAGAAATACTGTGCAGTGACAATTATTGAAACAATAATAATATAAACTTACAATGCAACAATTATTGAATCAATATAATAAAATAATGAACAGTAACTACTATAACAATTATTGAGTAGTGCCTTCTTACGTACGAATCAATAATTCAACCATACTGTGCAATACCGTGTGCTACTGTACAACCACACGTATTACTTTATTTTAACCACCAGGTAACCCAACAGTGTTAACAGTAACAATTTACGCCGTTATTTATAAAACTCAATTTTTGTCATTTTCTTTCATCCAACCGTTTTCTGGTATGGGGCCCACAAATGGCTGCGCCGTCGTACGAATATTCCTGACAAAAAGAATATTCCACGACCAAACGAATATTCCCCGACAACAATGATTATTTTATAACCACTTGCTTATTTTGTAAAATTTTCACATTTCACCCATAACCAAAGCATTATATCAAATTAACCCTTATTAATTTAGAATAATGAATAAAGGAAAATTCAATTTTATTTATAATAAGTTGGGGTCTTACACATTCTCTACTTAACTCTTCTAATGAATTATTATTTCCGCTGCGAAGATTGATTTAAAACTGGTTGTCTATTGTATTCTATTAGATTTTTCCCTGTTGAGGACTAACGATAATTTGTTCTATATTATCTTAGTCATAATGTTCTTTACTGGGCTAGTTGAGCTCACCCTTTTCCTTGTTGCTCCATTTTTCTTCTCAGGAGGCGAGAATGTAGCGAGTACTAGTCAGGGTGTGGAATGATGGTTCTAGAAGTTGTTCTAGTAGTCCTCACTATTCTGTAAAATAGTGTATTAATAATTGTAATGAGGACTTATTTGAGTGTGTATATTGTCTAGATGACAATATTTGTATTTAAACTCACAGTTTTTATGTTGTATTAATAAAGTTATAGTTGTTTCTGTACCATGTATTTGGTGACTCAGAATGGGTATTGTATACCTATTTTGGGGGCGTCACAGTTGGTATCAGAGCTTAAGGATATGATCTCTGGCGGAGATCAGAAAATAGAACTAGGAGGGGAGAGACGAGTAAATCCTTCGCTAGTGTGTCCTACCTAAGCTTATTTGTTGGTCGGTCATAATATAGGGGTATTATGTGATTTATTAATTTGTTTAATTAACCCTTGTTTTATGATAGTATTTAAGAATGGCAGCTGAGAATATTAACGGTGGAGTTAATGAGACCGTGGAAACACCTTTAATCACCACCCAGGTAAACGTGCAACAGGAAGGCAATATTCCTCCTGTAAACAACACCACTGAGCAGACGATGAACGAAGGGATGTTTAGGAGCTTTTTGCAATTCATGCAAAACCAGATGAGGGAGACTCGTGTACATAATACAGGTGGAAATGATAGCAACGCGCGGCTTGTCACGGCCAAGCAGTTCAAAGAGTTGGGACCACCATAATTCAAGGGAAAGCCGGATCCGATCATGGCAGAAACATGGGTCAAGCAAATTACCAAGATATTCGATGTCTTGGGATGCACGAAGGAACATAAGGTTCCATTCGCCACCTTTATGTTCCGTGGCGAGGCAGACTACTGGTGGGAGTCTGTGAAACGTACTCAGCCTGCCACACTCTGCATGTCTTGGGAAATGTTTCAGAAACTTTTCAACGAAAAATACTTTCCTGAAAGTATTCACCATATGAAAGAGGTAGAGTTTATTAGACTAGAACAAAACAACATGACGGTGTCCCAATACGAGGCGAAGTTTGCAGAGTTATCCAGGTTTGCACCTCATTTGGTAGAGAATAAGGAACGAATGACGAGTATGTTTCTGAGAGGTTTAAAACCCGAGATTCGGCAATATCTTATCTCTCATAAATTTTCTTTATATTCATATGTTTTCAATAGGGCTCAATTATTAGAGCGAGATAGCGAGTACGTTCAACCAAGAGACAGCAACCAGGATCATACCGGTGACAGCAGTCATCAAAACAACGATAACTAGCGGAGAAAGAAAAATACGGACAAGAGCTACAACCACTCTGGTGGTAATCGTGGCCATGAAAATAGAAGAAGCGAGTCGGGGGGGGAGATTTTAAAAAGAGGAGATTCAACAATGACACTGCGAAGACGGCAACACCAGCAACTAGTTTTAAGGGAGGAGAACGACCACCGGTCGTATGCTATAAATGTGGAAAAGAGGGACACATCATCCCAAACTGTCCACAACAGTTCAAGGTATGCTATAATTGTGGAAAGGAAGGACATATCGCTCGAGATTGTACGGTAGCAAAACCAAGCCCAGTGGGGATGGTGACTCAAAAGGCTATCCCAGAAAAGTCAAAGTCAACGGTTCCTGGAAGAGCATTTGTCGTGCCTGATCAACATGCGAGGAACCCAAACGAGGTGATCACGGGTAAGCTAATCATAAATTCATACGAAGTTTATACATTACTTGATACCGGTGCTACCTATTCATTTATCTCTCCTGCTTGTGCTCAACGTTTAAACTTGACTCTGGAGAAATTAGACTTTGACCTATCTATGAAAACTCCGTTAGGAGAAACTTTCATCACATCCACTGTTTATAAATCTTGTTTGATCCAAGTTGGCACCATTGCATTACCTGTTGACCTTATTTCTTTAAAGATACTTGCTTTTGATGTGATTTTGGGAATGATTGATTAACTACTCATCATGCCCGTGACACCCCCAAAACAGGTATACATCACCCATTCTGAGTTGTCAATACATGGTTCAGAAACAATTACAACTTTATTATTACAACATGAAAATTATGAGTTTAAATATAGATATTGCCATCTAGACAATATCCACATACAAATAAATCCCCATCATATTTATTGATACATTATTTTATAAAAATGGTGAGGACTACTAAACAACTCTCCCTAGAACCTTCATTCCATACCCCGACTCGTACTCGCTATATTCTCGCCTCCTGAGAAGAAAAATGGAACAAAAAGGAAAGGGTGAGCTCAACTAGCCCAGTAAAGAATATTATGACTAAGATAATATACAACAAATCATCGTTAGTCTTCAACAGGGAAAAATCTGATAAAATATAATAGACAACAAGTTTTAGATCAATAAGTGCAGCGGAACAGCAATCCATTAGAAGAGTCACGTAGAGAAAGAATTCTACTGTCTTCTAAGGTTTAAAAGTCCATCATCAATATTTTATCCCTGTAACAATAATCAATATACATCTTTAATCATCTTTGCACTACAGGCCAAAGATATTCATTTGTATCACCAGTTGGTCATGTTTATCTCAATACCAGTTCATCTTTGCACTACGGGCCAAAAATATTCATTAGTTAATCATTCATCTTTGCACTACAGGCCAAAGATATTCATTTGTATCACCATTTAGGACTGAGGATGATGAAAATCAAAATATGGATTAAACTTTAAGAATAAGGGTCACAACAAATAATTTGGAAGAAAAGAATATATTTTTTTGTGAACAGTACCCGTGAACAGTACCCGTGAACAGTACCCATGAACAGTACCCATGAACAGTATTCGTGAATAGTACTCGTGAACAGTACTCATGAACAGTACCCGTGAACGGTACTCATGAACAGTACCAGTGAACAGTACCAGTAATGACAAGTTCCAAATTTGATAAAAAGATCAGACCAATATTCCTATGAAATGATATTAGATGAAATGAAATTTCTAATCATTTTAGGAATTATAAAAGCAATATTTATCATAGTAAGTTCAAATTTAAGAATACGAGATGAAATAATATTGCTTACATAATATGGAGTATGAAAGGAAATAATATTTCTCATGAGTATTGGAAAAAAAAAATATCCTTTACCTTAGTAGAAATTGGATTTAACTGGAATATCGGATATTATTTTGAGAAAATCTTGCAGAAAAATACGCTCAAAATATTCCTATACTCAAGAAAAATACTCACAATACTCTAGAATAATAACTTCTGAATTTAGAATTGGAGTGTTGTGGAAGGAGGGTTATCCCTCTATTTATAGTTTAAGACAGAGTAAGAAAATCATATGAGCTGCCTAACTTTTTCTGCCAAATTCTTTCCTGCCAAAATTTTCTTCAATCATGCCTAACCTTTCCTTTTCATTCATTGTCTAACTCTTATTTTCCAATAGATGAGGCCCACTAGTTTGGAAAGACACCAGCTTTGCAGAGAATTCAAAAGACCATCCACAACAAAACAAAGCATACTTGTAAGAATTTCTTCCACCCACCAACTAATTCCACCAATCAATGGCCTTTATTCCATAAATTGAAAATCACATTTTGCAGAAGAATTCTCACCAACCAATCTAGGAAAATCAAAGATATACTGCTATGTATTCGAATGCAATTTGCTTACTCCATCCTTTAATCACATACTTATATATATAAATAATAATATTATTATTAAACAATTATAATATAATATAATAATATATATGGAGAAAATAATTACCAACTTTCAACAAATCATTTCCTGCAGAATTCCTTCAATTATATCCACATAAAATAAATATTTCCTTATCATATGAATCAATAATTAATTATTCTTAAATAATATCACAGAATCACAATTATGACAACCAGGCCGTTCCCAGGAAAGAGGGGCTTTCCAATAAGGATTTCTCCTTACTGGCGCACAATTAGGTGACCAAACCTCTCCTTAGACAGAACTTTCTAGACATTGCCAATAATGTTATCTGATAATATTATTCAAATAATATGAATTATTGATCTGATAATGGAAAATATTGTGCAGTGACAATTATTGAAACAATAATAATATAAAATATCAATGCAGCAATTATTGAATCAATAAAATAAAATATTGAACAGTAACTCCTGTAGCAATTATTGAGTAGTGCCTTCTTACGTAAGGATCAATAATTCAAAATACTGTGCAATACCGTGTGCTACTGTGCAACAACGCGTATTACTATATTTTAATCACCAGGTAACCCAACAGTGTTAACGGTAAAAATTATGCCGTTACTCAAATTTGTCGTTTTCTTCATCCGATTGTTATTCTGTTATGGGGCCCACAATTGACTGCGCCGTCGTACGAATATTCCCGACAAAAAGAATATTCCACGACCAAACGAATATTCCCCGACAACAATGATTATTTTATAACCACTTGTTTATTTTGCAAAAATTTGCAAATTTCACCCATAACCAAAGAATTATATCAAATTAACCCTTATTAATTTAGAATAATGAATAAAGGAAAATTTAATTTTATTTATAATAAGTTGGGGTCTTACAACCTCCCCTCCTTATGAAATTTCGTCCTCGAAATTGACGTACGCACCTGGTGTTTCGAAAAGGTGAGGATACCTCGCTTTCATTTCTGATTCCAACTCCCAGGTCATTTCTTCAATAGCATGGTTTCTCCATAAAACCTTAACTTGTGGTATAACCTTCGTGCGTAGGACATGCTCTTTCCTATCCAAGATCTTAACAGGTACCTCTTCGTACGTTAGATCTTCGGCTATCTCGTCTGGTTCTAACTCAATAATGTGGTTCGGGTCTTTCACATATTTACAAAGCACGGATATGTGAAATACATTGTGAACACGAGACATACTTGGAGGTAATGCGAGTCTATAGGCCACATTTCCTATTCGGTCAAGAATCTCAAATGGACCAACAAATCTTGGATTGAGCTTTCCTCTCTTTCCAAATCTTGTAACTCCCTTCCATGGAGCAACACGTAACAGTACATGATCCCCAACACTAAATTCTACGTCCTTTCGATGAAGATCCGCATAACTCTTTTGTCGATCTTGTGCCGTTTGTATACGTTGTCGAATTATTTGGATCTTTTTCGTATTCATACGTACCAACTCGGGTCCCAACAATGTTGCTTCACCCACCTCGTCCCAACATACTGGAGAGCGACATTTTCGTCCATATAATGCTTCGAATGGAGCCACACCTATACTTGCCTAATAACTGTTGTAGGAGAATTCTACCAATGGCAAATACTTATCCCAACTGCCCTTGAAGTCTAGGACACAAAGTCTTAATAAATATTCAAGAGTTTGAATAGTCCTCTCTGACTGTCCGTCCGTTTGAGGATGGTATGCCGAACTGAATCGTAAATCCGTACCCATAGCTTTTTGTAAGCTAACCCAAAATCTTGAAGTGAATCTTGGGTCACGATCCGAAACTATAGATACTGGCATGCCATGCAACCTCACAATCTCATTTACATACATTTAAGCAAGACATTTAAGGGAATAAGTCTCACGTATCGGCAAGAAATGGGCGGACTTGGTTAATCTATCAACAATAACCCAAATCGCATCTATACCTTGAGAAACCTTGGGAAGACCTGTAACGAAATCCATTGTAATGTGCTCCCACTTCCATTTCGGAATCTCAAGTGGTTGCAATGGACCCTTTGGTACTTGATGCTCCGCCTTTACTCGTTGACAAGTTAAACACCTCGAGATAAACTCCGCGATTTCTCTCTTCATATTGTTCCACCAAAATGTATGTCGGATATCATGATACATTTTGGTACTCCCAGGATGGATTGCAAATGGTGTGTTGTGTGCCTCCATCATGATTTTATGCTTCAAATCAGAATCGTTAGGAACGCAAAGTCTAGAATTGACTCGAAGTATTCCCTTTTCATCGATTCTTGCTTCTGGAATAACACCTTCTTGTACTTTCCTCTTCATATGCATCAACTCCGGATCGTTGGCTTGAGCAACCTTAACTTTTTCTATTAAAGTTGGCTCTATGCGTATACTTGACATCATCGCACTTATTCCTGCATATGATCTTCTACTCAACGCGTCAGCTACCACGTTTGCTTTTCCAGGATGGTATTGAATAGTGTGGTCGTAGTCTTTTAGTAGCTCGAGCCAACGTCTCTGCCGCATGTTGAGTTCTTTTTGAGTGAAGAAATATTTGAGGCTTTTATGGTCTGAATATATCTCCACTTTCTCCCCATATAGATAGTGCCTCCAGATCTTTAGTGCGAAAACGACTGCTGCCAATTCTAGATCATGAGTAGGATAATTCCTCTCATATTCTTTAAGTTTTTGCGATGCATAGGCTATGACTTTCCCATGTTGCATGAGAACACAGCCTAACCCTTTGCCTGAAGCATCGCTGTAGATAACAAATCCATCCGAACCAGATGGTATTGTTAGAACAGGTGCCGAAATAATTCTCCTTTTAAGCTCTTGGAAAATCTTCTCGCAATCCTCGCTCCAAATGAATTTTGTATCCTTCCGAGTTAGATGAGTTAACAGAGTAGCGATTCGAGAAAACCCTTCCACGAATCTCCGATAATAACCAGCTAAGCCCAAAAAATTACTTACTTCAGTCACCGTCTTCGGTTGCTCCCAACTTTGTATTGCTTCAATCTTCGCCGGGTCCATAGATACTCCATGTTTTGACACAACGTGCCCAAGGAATGCTACTTCCTCAAGCCAGAACTCACATTTCTTCAACTTAGCATATAACTTGTTTTCACGAAGCCTTTGGAGTACCAGCTTCAAATGGTGCTCATGATCTTCACGGCTTTTGGAATATATGAGGATGTCATCAATAAAGACAACAACAAACTGATCCAAATAATCCTTGAATACTCGGTTCATCATATCCATGAAGGCAGCAGGAGCATTAGTCAATCCAAAAGACATGACTAAGAATTCATAATGCCCGTACCGAGTTCTGAAGGCAGTCTTTGGAATATCCTCAGTTCTAATCTTCAGCTGATGATATCCAGAACGAAGATAGATTTTTGAAAAGAATTGTGCTCCTTGCAACTGGTCAAACAAGTCATCAATACGAGGTAGAGGATACCTATTCTTGATGGTGACATGGTTCAATTCCCTATAGTCAATACAAAGTCGCATACTCCCGTCTTTCTTCTTTACGAATAAAATAGGAGCACCCCAAGGAGATGTACTAGGACGAATGAATCCGATGTCCAACAATTCTTGTAATTGGACCTTTAACTCCTGAAGTTCAATAGGAGCCATTCGATATGGGGTTTTAGAAATGGGCTTTGTATTAGGTTCAAGATCAATAAAGAATTCAACTTCACGTTCTGGGGGTAGACCGGGAAGTTCTTTAGGAAATACGTCAGGAAAGTCAATAACAACATGAATATTATTCAAAATTGACTTGTCTTTATTCAAATCCATAATATGGGCTAAGAAAGCTTGACATCCGTTTTTCAATAAACGAATAGCTTTATGATTAGATATGACAGTGATTGATTTTAATGGTTTAGTTGCCTGAATTCGAACAACAGGTTGATTAGGAATATGAAAACTAACAACCTTACGGAAACAATCAATTTTGGCATGATGAGTAGTTAACCAATCAATCCCTAAAATCACATCAAAAGCAAGTATCTTTAAAGAGATAAGATCAACAGGTAAGGTGATGGTGCCAACTTGAATCAAACAAGATTTATAAACAGTGGATGTGATGAAAGTTTCTCCTAACGGAGTCTCCACAGATAGGTCAAAGTCTAATTTCTCCGGAGTTAAGTTTAAACGTTGAGCACAAGCAAGAGAGATAAATGAATGGGTAGCACCGGTATCAAGTAAGGTATAAACTTCGCAAGAATTTATAAATAGCTTACCCGTGATCACCACATTTGGGTTCCTCGTATTTTGACCAGTCACAACAAACGCTCTTCCAGGAATCGTTGACTTTGAATTTTCTGGGATAGTCTTTTGAGTCATCGTCCCCGCTGGAATTGGTTTCGCTACCGTACAATCTCGAGCGATATGTCCTTCCTTTCCACAAGTATAGCATACCTTGAACTGTTGTGGACAGTTTGGACTGATATGTCCCTCTTTTCCGCATTTGTATCATATGACCGGTGGTCGTTCCCCTCCCTTGGAACCAGTTGCTGCTGGTGCTGCCATTTTCATATTGTCGTTGTTGAATCTCCTCTTTTTAAAATCTTCTCCTGACTCGCTTCTTTTATTTTCGTGGCTATAATTACCACCAGAGTGGTTACCATTCTTGTCCATCTTTTTCTTTCTCCACTGGTTATTATTGTTTTGTTGACTGATATATCCAGTATGATCCTGATTGTGGTACCTCGGTTGACCGTACTCGTTATCTCGCTCCAACAATTGAGCCCTATTAACAACATCTGAATAGAGAGAAAATTTATGAGAGATGAGATATTTTCGTATGCCGGGTTTCAAACCTCTCAGAAACATCCGCGTCATACGTTCCTCATTCTCCACCAAATGAGGTGCAAACCTGGATAACTCTGCAAACTTTGCCTCGTACTGAGACACCGTCATGTTATTTTGTTCTAATATGATGAACTCCACTTTCTTCATATGATGAACACTTTCAGGAAAGTATTTGTCATTAAATAGTTTCTGAAATGTCTCCCAAGACATGCTGAGTGCAGCTGGATGGGTGCGCTTCACAGACTCCCACAAGTAGTCTGCCTCACCACGGAACATAAAGGTGGCGAACGGAACCTTCTGTTCCTCCGTGCATCCCAAGACATCGAATATCTTGGTAATTTGCTTGACCCATGTTTCTGCCATGATCGGATCTGGCTTTCCCTTAAATTCTGGTGGTCCCAACTCTTTGAACTTCTTGGCTGTGACAACTCGTGAATTGCTATCATTTCCTCCTGTATTTTGAACACGAGTCTCCTTCGTCTGATTTTGCATGAACTGTAAAAAGCTTCTAAACATTGCTTCGTTCATCGTCTGATCAGTGGTGTTGTTCACAGGAGGAACATTGCCAGCCTATTGCACGTTCTCCTCGTTGGTAAGTACAGGCATCTCCACGGTCTCATTAACTCCACTGTTAACATTCTCGGTTGCCATTCTTAAATACTGCCATAAAACAAGGGTTAATTAAGCAAATCACATATCACATAATATCCCTATATACTGACCAACTAACAAATAAGCTTAGGTAGGACACACTAGCGAAGGAATTACTCGTCTCTCCCCTCCTAGTTCTATTCCCCGATCTCCGCCAGAGATCATATAACCTAAGCTCTGATACCAACTGTGACACCCCCAAAACAGGTATACATCACCCATTCTGAGTTGTCAATACATGGTTCAGAAACAACTACAACTTTATTATTACAACATGAAAATTATGAGTTTAAATATAGATATTGCCATCTAGACAATATCCACATACAAATAAATCCCCATCATATTTATTGATACATTATTTTATAAAAATGGTGAGGACTACTAAACAACTCTCCCTAGAACCTTCATTCCATACCCCGACTCGTACTCGCTATATTCTCGCCTCCTGAGAAGAAAAATGGAACAAAAAGGAAAGGGTGAGCTCAACTAGCCCAGTAAAGAATATTATGACTAAGATAATATACAACAAATCATCGTTAGTCTTCAACAGGAAAAAATCTGATAAAATATAATAGACAACAAGTTTTAGATCAATAAGTGCAGCGGAACAGCAATCCATTAGAAGAGTCACGTAGAGAAAGAATTCTACGGTCTTCTAAGGTTTAAAAGTCCATCATCAATATTTTATCCCTGTAACAACAATCAATATACATCTTTAATCATCTTTGCACTACAGGCCAAAGATATTCATTTGTATCACCATTTGGTCATGTTCATCTCAACACCTGTTCATCATTGCACTACGGGCCAAAAATATTCATTAGTTAATCATTCATCTTTGCAATACAGGCCAAAGATATTCATTTGTATCACCATTTAGGACTGAGGATGATGAAAATCAAAACATGGATTAAACTTTAAGAATAAGGGTCACAACAGATAATTTGGAAGAAAAGAATATTTTTTTTGTGAACAGTACCCGTGAACAGTACCCATGAACAGTATCCGTGAACAGTACTCGTGAACAGTACCCATAAATAGTATCCGTGAATAGTACTCGTGAACAGTACTCATGAACAGTACCCGTGAACAGTACTCATGAACAGTACCCATGAACAGTACCAGTAATGACAAGTTCCAAATTTGATAAAAAGTTCATACCAATATTCCTATGAAATGATATTAGATGAAATGAAATTTCTAATCATTTCAGGAATTATAGAAGCAATACTTACCATAGTAAGTTCAAATTTAAGAATACGAGATGAAATAATATTGCTTACATAATATGGAGTATGAAAGGAAATAATATTTCTCATGAGTATTGAAAAAAAAAATATCCTTTACCTTAGTAGAAATTGGATTTGACTGGAATATCGGATATTATTCTGAGAAAATCTTGCAGAAAAATACGCTCAAAATATTCCTATACTCAAGAAAAATACTCACAATACTCTAGAATAATAACTTCTGAATTTAGAAATGGTGTGTTGAGGAAGGAGGGTTATCCCTCTATTTATAGTGCAAGACGGAGGAAGAAAATCAAATGAGCTGCCTACCTTTTTCAGCCAAATTCTTTCCTGCCAAAATTTTCTTCAATCATGCCTAACCTTTCCTTTTCATTCATTGTCTAACTCTTATTTTCCAATAGATGAGGCCCACTAGTTTGGAAAGACACCAGCTTTGCAGAGAATTCAAAAGACCATCCACAACAAAACAAAGCATACTTGTAAGAATTTCTTCCACCCACCAACTAATTCCACCAATCAATGGCCTTTATTCCATAAATTGAAAATCACATTTTGCAGAAGAATTCTCACCAACCAATCTAGGAAAATCAAAGATATACTGCTATGTATTCGAATGCAATTTGCTTACTCCATCCTTTAATCACATACTTATATATATAAATAATAATATTATTATTAAACAATTATAATATAATATAATAATATATATGGAGAAAATAATTACCAACTTTCAACAAATCATTTCCTGCAGAATTCCTTCAATTATATCCACATAAAATAAATATTTCCTTATCATATGAATCAATAATTAATTATTCTTAAATAATATTACAGAATCACAATTATGACAACCAGGCCGTTCCCAGGAAAGAGGGGCTTTCCAATAAGGATTTCTCCTTACTGGCGCGCAATTAGGTGACCAAACCTCTCCTTAGACAGAACTTTCTAGTACAAAACCTATTTCTAAAAATCTCATGGCTCCTATTGAACTTCAGAAGTTAAAAATTCAACTATAGAATTTGTTACCCGAGCCTTTATCTGGTGACTTCCTTTGTGGAATGCACTGAAGCCAGAGTCTCTGTAGGGGACGCCATATTCGTGCGGTAGTAAACTGATAGGTGTCATTGTGACGTGCTATCCAAGATTGAGATATGAGTCACAGTTGAGAGCAACCTAAGTCGAATGATTTTCTCGAATCGCTACTCCATTAACGCAGCTAACTCGTAGAGATACAAAATTTGAATGGAGCAAGGAATGTGGGAAGAACTTTGAAGAACTCAATAGGAGACTCATTTCGGCACATGTTCTGACCATACCATCCTGGAAAAGCGAACGTGGTAGTTGACGTGTTGAGTAAAAGATCGTATACGAGTACGAATGTGATATTGTCCAAGACCCATTTTATATAACTTACAAATGATAGATATAAAGTTAAAGACTCTAGGGACTCACATGATGATATACAAGTAGAACCGACTTTTATCGATAAAGTTAAAATCGCTCAAGCTACACACCGGAGCTGATGAATATTAAGAAGGAGGTGCAAGAAGTTGTTATTCCAAGAGCGAGAATTGGCGATGTGAGGAAAGCTCAAACCTTTGATTTATTGGTCTATTTGAAATCCTCGATCGAGTAGGAACTGTGGCCTATAGACTCGTTTTACCGCCAAGTATGACACGTGTTCATAACGTTTTTCACGTATCGAAGTTATGAAATTATGTGGACGACCCGAACCACATCATTGAGTTAGAATCGGACGAGATAGCCGAAGACTTAACGTACGAGGAGGTACCTATCAAGATTTTTGATAGGAAAGAGCATGTCCTACGCACAAAGGTCATACCACAAGTCAAAGTTTTGTGAAGGAACCATGCTATTGAAGAAATGACCTGGGAGTTGGAAACGGAAATGAAAGCAAGTTATCCTCATCTTTTCGAAATACCAGGTACGTACGTCAATTTCGAGGACGAAATTTCATAAGGAGGGGAAGTTGTAAGACCCCGAATTTTTTTTAATAAAATGGAATTTCCTCTATTTATTATTTTGAAAAAGTAAGGGTTGAATTGATTAATGTGGTTAGTTATGAGTAAAATACGCGAATATTTTAAAATAAACAGGTGGTTATAAAATATTCATTGTTGTCGGGGAATATTCGTTTGGTCATGGAATATTCTTGCTGTCGGAGAATATTCGTACGACGGCGCAGTCTTTTGTGGTCCCCATAACGGAAAGCGATTGGATGAAGAAAAACAAAAGTATGAGTTATTTATAAATAACAGCGTAGTTGTTACCGTTAATACTATTGGAATACCCGGTGGTTAAAACACAGTAATACGCGTTGTTGCACAGTAGCACACTGTATTGCACCAATTATTGATTCTTACGTTAGAAGGCACTACTCAATAATTGTTACAGTAGTTACTATTCAATATTTTATTTTATTGATTCAATAATTGATGCGTTGATATTTTATATTATTATTATTTCAATAATTGTCACTACACAGTATTTTTCATTATCAAAGCAATAATTCATATTATCTGAATAATATTATTAGATAACATTATTGGCAATGTCTAGAAAGTTCTGTCTAAGGAAAGGTTTGGTCACCTAATTCCGCGCCAGTAAGGAGAAATCTTTATTGGAAAGCCCCCTCTTTCCTGAGAACGGCATGGTTGTCAGTACTATGATTCTGTAATATTATTTGTGAATAATTAATTATTGATTTATATGATGAGGGAAATATTGATTTTATGTAGATATAGATGGAGAAAATATTTTAAGTGACAATTGTTAAAAATTGATATTTTATCTTTTCTAATAAAATAATATTTTATTATATTATTATAATATAATAATGATAATATTTTTACAATGAATGTGGGATATATGAGTATATGAGGAGGAAGAGTATTTTTGTTACAAAAGTTGTTTAACATATATTTTGTGTGTCGGTGGATCCCATTTCTTGACTGAAATTTGATTATAGCCTATAAAATCGCCCGTTTATGGATTTCGGTCAATTTCTGTTTGGAATTTGGAAAAAAATTCACCTGTAAAGTTGTAGAGAATTGAATTTTCTATTAAAAAAAATGCGAGATTCAAATTTTCTGATAAAAGGGCTATTTATTATGAATTATTGAAGTTCCAAGGTTCCAGAATAATTGATTTTTGGAAGTTTTAAATAATTATATTAAAAAAAACGTTTTTTACATTGTTAGAACTCATTTAACATGTGATTAGGTGGCTGATTTCAGAAGCTAAGTGTGCGTAGAGAATTTATAAATTTATTAATATTTTATTAAATTTTCTGCTTTTGTGTTCTAAGCAATTTCTTATAAATAGGGTGCTTAGGTTAGAATTGAAAATCACACTAGAAACTGAAGTTTTCTCTCTCTATAATATCAAGCGTATTTTGTGAGTATTTTAGTACTTTGAGTATTGCTATACGGTGCAAGTTCTTTTAGCACTATATCCAGTATTCCTGTCAGAAGTACTATTCTTTCTGAGGTAAGGGGTGTTATTTTCTTCAAAAATGATATTATTTCTTCAATATCATTATGGCGAAATATTGGTTGGAATTTTTATCAAATTTGAAACTTTTCATGTCGGGGTTACTATTCATGAATTACTATTCATGAGTTACTATTCACGAGTTACTATTCACGAGTACTATTCACAAAGCATGATGATTTTTTATTAAATTACTATCTTTTAGTGTCGAAGTTACTATTCACGTATACGACACTATTCACGTATACGGCACTATTCACGAATACAACACTATTCACAGAAAAATTAAATTTTCTTTTCTGTGTCCAAGATCGTCTGTTATGATTCCTATCTTTGATTGGATCTATGTTTTGATCATTCTTGAATTTTACTCCACTCTGATTATTTATGAAGTATTTTCGAACTTGGGTTATTTAAAGTATGAATCCTTAATACTTGTTATTTTGCTTCACTGGATTCGTTTCCTTTAAAATATTTTTCATCATCCTCAGTCCTAAATGATGATATAACTGAATATCTTTGTCCTATGGTGCAAAGATGAACTGGTGTTGAGATGAACATGACCGACTGATTAATATCTTTGGCCCGTAGTGCAAAGATGAACATTTGTTTAGATGAACATGACTAACTGATGAATATCTTTGGCCTGTAGTGCAAAGATAAATATTTGATTTCAGATATATATTGATTGATGTTACATGGATAAAATATCGACGATGAACTTTTAAATTCATATATAGAAGATAGTAGTTTGCATTCTCTACTTAACTCTTCTAATGAATTATTATTTCCGCTGCGAAGATTGATTTAAAACTGGTTGTCTATTGTATTCTATTAGATTTTTTTCTGTTGAGGACTAATGATAATTTGTTCTATATTATCTTAGTCATAATATTCTTTACTGGGCTAGTTGAGCTCACCTTTTTCCTTGTTGTTCCATTTTTCTTCTCAGGATGCGAGAATGTAGCGAGTACTAGTCGGGGTGTGGAATGATGGTTCTAGAAGTTGTTCTAGTAGTCCTCACTATTCTATAAAACAGTGTATTAATAATTGTAATGCGGACTTATTTGAGTGTGGATATTGTCTAGATGATAATATTTGTATTTAAACTCACGATTTTTATGTTATATTAATAAAGTTGTAGTTGTTTCTGTACCATGTATTTGGCGACTCAGAATGGGTGTTGTATACCTATTTTGGGGGCGTCACACACACACACACACACACATATATATATATATAGAGGGGGGGAGAAAGGATTCTGTCCGGACTCCAGGACAGGCTTAAAATACGGACTTTTAATTTTTATTTTTATTTTTAATTTTTTAAAAAAACAACTAAAAAAAATTAGACTGTACAGACATGTTTTATTATATATATCCAAATCACACCTAAAATACTGTATTATATAAAAATTCCAGTTCCATAAAATATTAAACTTTTTTTTAGTTGTTTTAAAAAAAATAAAAAAAGGTCCGTATTTTATAAAGTTCGGGATCCTGGATTGGATCCGGACCCTATATATATATATATATATGACCCCGAATTTTATTAAATAAAAGTATTCAATTTTCTTATAATTATTATTTTATTTAGTAAATGGTTAAATTGATAAAAGGATTAAGTTAAGGGTGATATGTGAAAATTTTGCAAAGTAAAACAAGTTGTTATAAAATATTCGTTTGGTCGGAGAATATTCTTTTTGTCAGGGAATATTCATACGATAACACAATCATTGGTTGACCCCACAACAAAATTATTGTCGGAATTAGAAAATGACAAAATTATCTTTTTATAAAAATAACGACGAAAATTTTACAGTTAACTGTTGAAATACCCGGTGATAAAAGTATAGTGATATGCGTGGTTGCATAGTAGCACACGGTATTAATTATTGATGCTTACGTGAAAAGTCACTCAGTTATACTCAATTATTGTTACAATAGTTACTGTTCAATATTTTATTTTATTGATTCAATAATTACTACGTTGATATTTTATATTATTGATTCAATAATTGTCATTGCACAATATTTCAAATTATCAAATTAATAATTCATATTATTTGAATAATATTATTAGATAGCATTATTGACAATGACTAGAAAGTTCTGTCGAGAAAAGGGGTTTGGTCACCTTATTGCGCACCATTAGGGGGAAATCCTTATCGAAAAGCCCACTCTTTCCTTGGAACGACCTAGTTGTCAATATTGTAGTTCAGTAATATTATTTGTGAATAATAAATTGTTAATATATATGATAAGGAAATATTTATTTAATATGGTTTTAAACAGAGGAATTTTTAGCATGTGACATTTGTTGAAAGTTGGTATTTTATCTTTTTCGATAAAATAATTCATTCAAATATATTATTATAATATTACATTATAGTAGTACGATATGATTATATAATAGTATGATTTTAAATTTGAATGGAAGCATTATTATAGTAAATTCATGGTATAAAAGTAAAATGAGGTGGAAGAGAACAAATTGAATTTGAATTCTGATGATGTAAGCAATGATGTCATCGGAACGATGAGGCAAGCAATGATGTCATCAGAACGATGAGGTAAGTAATGATGTCATATGATCAATGATGTAAGTGATGATGTCATAAATTATGGCAAAAAAACTATTTTACCCTTACCCTGCCAAGCCTAGAAATAAAAGCTCATTTCTTCATTATTTTTCACCAATTCATTCAAGCTATAGAGAGAAAGTATAGAGAGAAGAAGAGTATTCTGTTACTACACTATTGCAGTATCCAATCTCCTACAAAGGTAAGGGGTATTATTTCTTTCGTATTCATGAAGAGAGTTATTTTTTTCAATACTCGTAAGGGTTGTTATTCCATTCTTTATTATTCTGTTGGAATAACCTGTCTACACGGACTACCGCATGCATGGTGAAATCCTTTTTGTTTTTCCATTCTTTATTATTTTGTGGGAATAACCTGTCTACGCGGACAACCGCTTACCTGGTGAATAACCCTTCGTATTCATTTGTTATTAAATTATGGAAATGATCTATCTACGCGGACTACCGCATGACAGTTGAAAATTTATTTGCAGTTTCGTATATTGTTCATTTCAGATTCCTAACTCTAAACTTACTATGGTAAGCATTACTTCTATAATTCCTGAAATGTTCAAAAATTCTTTGATATTTGCTCTTCATCCAATATCTTTTCATGGAAATATTATTCTGAGCAGTCTTGATAAGTTTTAACCTTTTTCATGCCGGAGTATTATTCACCATGGGTACTATTCATGAAAAAAAATGATTTCTTTTATGTCCAAATCATTTAAATCATTTTTGATACAATGTTATTCTTGAATTTTACTCCACAAAGCAGTATCGTGTTGACAATTTGGACATTATTAAATTCTTGATAAATTAAATTATAAATCTTTAAAATTTATCATTTATTTTCATTTAATTGAATTCTTATATCATTATCATCATCCTCATGTTTATATTGTTATGAAATTCATCTTTGGCCCGTAGTGCATAGATGGACTATTGATTGGTATGATTATGACCATGAATTATTCGGTATAATCATGACCTGTAATGTTACAAATGATGTGGTAAAAATTGTGACACCCCCAAAACAGGTATACAACACCCATTCTGAGTCGCCAAATACATGGTACATAAAGCAAACTACAGCTTCAATAAAACAAATGTCGTGTGAAATACGACAATACATACTGTGCGTTTAAATACAAATATTGTCTTCTAGACAATATCCACACGCAAATAAGTCCTCATTACAATTATTCAAACACTATTTAATAGAAATAGTGAGGACTGCTAAAACATCTTTCTAGAAAACCTCACTCCATACCCCGACTCGATCCTGCTATGTTCTCACCTCCTGAGAAGAAAAATGGAACAAAAAGGAAAAGGGTGAGCTCAACTAGCCCAGTAAAGAACATTATGACTAAGATAATATACAATAAATTATCGTTAGTCTTCAAAAGGGAAAAAACTGATAGAATACAATAGACAACAAGTTTTAGATCAACAACTACAGCGAAAACAGCAATCCATTAGAAGAGTCACGTAGAGGATGAATTCTACTATCTTTTAATATTTAAGAGTCCATCATCAATATTTTATCCATGTAACAACAATCAATATACATCTTTAATCATCTTTTCACTACAGGCCAAAGATATTCATTTATATCACCGGTTGGTCATGTTCATCTCAACACCTGTTCATCTTTGCACTACGGGCCAAAGATATTCATCAGTAATCATTTATCTTTGCACTACAGGCCAAAGATATTCAATAATATCATCATTAAGGACTGAGGATGATGAAAAATATTTTTAAGAACGAATCCAGTGAGATAGAAGGACAAATATTAGGGATTCGTACAACAGTTTTATCCAAGATCAATAATACTCCATAATAACCAATTTTGAAGCAGAATTAAAAAATAACGATCAAAACATGGATACAATCAAAGATAATAGCCAAAATAGACATCTTGGACAAAAAGGAAAATTTTCATTTTTCGGTGAATAGTGTCGTATTCGTGAATAGTGCCGTATACGTGAATAGTGTCGTATACGTGAATAGTAATCCCGACACAACAAGTTCCAAATTTGATAAAAAGTTTAAACCAATATTTTGACATAATGATATTGAAGAAAATAATATCATTTAAGAAGAAATAAGATCCCTTACCTCAAAATAACCGTACTTCTGACTGAATTTCGGTATAGTGTTGACAGAAACTCGCAACGTATAGCAACACTCAAAGTATACTCACAAGAATACGCTCGATAATATAGAGAGAGAAAGAGAGAAAACTTTGTTTCTGGTGTGATTTTCAATTCTAACTTAGCCCTCTATTTATAGGAAAATGCTAGAACGCCAAAGAAGACTAGATTAATAAAATATTAATATTTAACAAATATTCAAGCCCACAACCAAGGAATCTGATTTTAGCATTTCCCACATGCCTACCTTCTAGAAAAAAAATAAAAAAAAACATTTTTGAATTAAAAAATTAATTAAACTTTCAAAAAATCAATTATTTCGGAACTCTGGAACTTCAATAATTCACAATAAATAGCCCCTTTGTCAGAAAATTTGAATCTCGCGACTTTTTATAGGAATTTCAATTATCTACAACTTTGCAGAAGAAAATTTTTCCAAATTCCAAATAGAAATTATCCGAAATCCACAAACGGATGATTTTTAATTTTTTCAGTCCGACAAAATACTGATAAAACACCTCAGCATTAATTCCTTCAATTATATCCACATAAAATAATATATTCATCAATTATATCCACATCAAATAAATATTTCCTTATCAATAATTAATTATTCTTAAATAATATTACAGAATCACAATTATGACAACCAGGCCGTTCCCAGAAAAGAGGGGGTTTTCCAATAAGGATTTCTCCTTACTGGCGCGCAATTAGATGACCAAACCTCTCCTTGACAGAACTTTCTAGACATTGCCAATAATGCTATCTAATAATATTATTCAAATAATATGAATTATTGATCTGATAATGAGAAATATTATGCAGTGACAATTATTGAAACAATATTAATATAAACTAACAATGCAGCAATTATTGAATCAATATAATAGAATAATGAACAGTAACTACTGTAACAATTATTGAGTAGTGTTTTCTTACGTACGAATCAATAATTCAACAATACTGTGCAATACCGTGTGCTACTGTGCAACCACGCGTATTACTGTATTTTAACCACCAGGTAACCCAACAGTGTTAACGGTAACAATTTACGTCGTTATTTATAAAACTCAATCTTTGTCGTTTTCTTTCATCCAACCGTTTTCCGGTATGGGACCCACAAATGGTTGCGCCGTCGTACGAATATTCCCCGACAAAAAAAATATTCCACGACCAAACGAATATTCCCCAACAACAATGATTATTTTATAACCACTTGTTTATTTTGCAAAATTTTCACATTTCACCCATAACCAAAGCATTATATCAAATTAACCCTTATTAATTTAGAATAATGAATAAAAGAAAATTCAATTTTATTTATAATAAGTTGGGGTCTTACAACCTCCTCTCCTTATGAAATTTCATCCTCGAAATTGACGTACATACCTGGTGTATCGAAAAGGTGAGGGTACCTCGCTTTTATTTTCTATTCCAACTCCCATGTCATTTCCTCAATTGCATGGTTTCTCCACAAAATCTTAACTTGTGGTATAATATTGGTGCGTAGGACATGTTCTTTCCTATCCAAAATCATAACAAGTACCTCTTCGTACGTTAAATCTTCAGCTATCTCGTCTGGTTCTAACGCAATAATGTGGTTCAGGTCTTTCACATATTTACGAAGCATAGATATGTGGAATACATTGTGAACACGAGACATACTTGGAGGTAACGCGAGTCTATAGGCCACGTTTCCTATTCGGTCAAGAATCTCAAATGGACCAACAAATCTTTGATTGAGGTTTCCTCTCTTTCTAAATCTTGTAACTCCCTTCCATGGAGCAACACGTAACAGTACATGATCCCCAATATTAAATTCCACGTCTTTTCGATGAAGATCAGCATAACTCTTTTGTCGATCTTGTGAAGTGTGAATACGTTGTCGAATCATTTTGATCTTTTTTGTAGTCATGCGTACTAACTCTGGTCCCAACAACGTTGCTTCTCCCACCTCGTCCCAGCATACTGGAGAACGACACTTTCGTCCATAC
The DNA here is from genome assembly GCA_020205505.1 of Panax japonicus. Lineage (NCBI taxonomy): Eukaryota > Viridiplantae > Streptophyta > Magnoliopsida > Apiales > Araliaceae > Panax > Panax japonicus. The sequence continues at coordinate 3,793,134 of CM035112.1, read as the reverse complement.
AACGCCTCAAATGGAGCCATGCCTATACTTGTTTGATAACTGTTGTTGTAGGAGAATTTCACCAGTGGCAAGTACTTATCTCAATTTCCTTTAAAATCTAGGACACAAAGTCTTAATAGATCTTCGAGGGTTTGAATAGTCCTCTCTGATTGTCTGTCCGTTTGAGGATGGTATGCCGAACGGAATCGTAAATTCATGCCCATAGCTTTCTGTAAGCTAACCCAAAATTGTGAAGTGAATCTTGGGTCACGATCCGAAACTATGGATACTGGTATGCCATGCAATCTCACAATCTCATTCACGTACATACGAGCAATACATTCAAGGGAATAAGTCCCACGTATCAAAAAGAAATGGGCAGACTTGGTTAATCTATCAACAATAACCCAAATAGCATTTATTCCTTGAGAAACCGTGGGAAGACCTGTAACGAAATCCATTGTAATGTGTTCCCACTTCTATTCCGGAATCTCAAGTGGTTGCAATGAGCCTTTTGGCATTTGATGCTCCGCCTTTACACGTTGACAAGTTAAACACCTCGAGATAAACTCCGCGATCTCTCTCTTCATATTGTTCCACCAAAATGTATGTCGAATATCATGATACATTTTGGTACTCCCAGGATGGATTGCAAACGGGGTGTTGTGTGCCTCCATCATGATTCTATGCTTCAAATCAGAATTATTCGGAACACAAAGTCTAGAGTTGACTCGAAGTATTCCTTCTTCATCGATTCTTGCTTCTGGAATAGCACCTTCTTGCACTTTCTTCTTCATTTGTATCATCCCCAGGTCTGTAGCTTGAGCAGCTTTAACTTTATCAATTAAAGTCGGTTCTACTCGTATATTCGCCATCATCATGTGGATCCCTGGAGTCTTTAATTCTACCTCCATCCTTTGCAAGTCATACAAAATGGACCTTTGCGTTGACAATATTGAACTCGTACTCGCATATGATCTTCTACTCAATGCGTCAGCTACTACGTTCTCTTTTCCAGGATGATATTGAATAGTGTGATCGTAATCTTTCAACAGCTCAATCCAACGTCGTTGCCGCATGTTGAGTTCTTTTTGGGTGAAGAAATATTTGAGGCTTTTATGGTCCGTGTAAATCTCCACTTTCTCCCCGTACAAGTAGTGTCTCCATATCTTCAACGCGAATACGACTGCTGCCAACTCCAGATCATTAGTAGGATAATTCCTCTCATATTCTTTGAGTTGTCGTGAGGCATAGGCTATGACTTTCCCATGTTGCATGAGAACACATCCTAACCCCTTGCCAGAAGCATCGCTGTAGATAACAAATCCATCCGAACCAGATGGTATTGTCAGAACAGGTGCCGAAATGAGTCTCCTCTTGAGCTCTTGGAAGCTCTTCTCGCATTCCTCGCTCCATACGAATTTTGCATCCTTCCGAGTCAGCTGAGTTAACGAAGTAGCGATTCGAGAAAATCCTTCCACGAATCTCTGATAATAACCAGCTAAGCCCAGAAAGCTACGCACCTCGGTCATCGACTTTGGCTGCTCCCAACATTGTATTGCTTCAATCTTTTTCGGGTCCACAGATACTCCATGTTTTGACACCACGTGCCCAAGGAATGCTACTTCCTCAAGTCAGAACTCGCATTTCTTTAGCTTGGCATAAAGCTTGTGTTCACGAAGTCTTTGAAGTACTAGCTTCAAATGGTGCTCATGATCTTCACGGCTTTTAGAATAGATGAGGATGTCATCAATAAAGACAACAACGAATTGATCCAAATATTCCTTGAATACTCGGTTCATCATATCCATGAAGGCAGCAGGGGCATTAGTCAATCCGAAAGACATCACTAAGAATTCATAATGCCCGTACCGAGTTCTGAAGGCAGTCTTTGGAATATCCTCAGTTTTAATCTTCAGCTGATGATATCCTGAACGAAGATCGATCTTTGAAAAGAATTGTGCTCCTTGCAACTGGTCAAACAGGTCATCAATGCGAGGTAGTGGATACATATTCTTGATGGTGACATGGTTTAATTCTCGGTAGTCAATACAAAGTCGCATACTCCCATCTTTCTTCTTTACGAATAAAACAGGAGCACCCCAAGGAGATGTACTAGGACGAATGAAACCGATGTCTAACAATTCTTGTAGTTGGACTTTTAACTCCTGAAGTTCAATAGGAGCCATTCGATATGGGGTTTTAGAAATGGGTTTTGTACTCAGTTCAAGATCAATAAAGAATTCAACTTCACGTTCCGGGGGTAGACCGGGAAGTTCTTCAAGAAATACATCAGGAAATTCTTTAACAACAGAAATATTATCCAAATCTGACGTGTCTCTGTTCAAATCCATAACATGGGCTAAGAAAGCTTGGCATCCGTTTTTCAATAAACAAATAGCTTTGTGGCTTGATATAACAGTGACTGATTTTAGTGGTTTAGTGGTTTGAATTCGTATGACAGGTTGGTTAGGAATATGAAAACTAACAACCTTACGAAAACAATCAATTTTGGCATGATGAGTGGTTAACCAATCAATTCCTAAAATCACATCAAAAGCAAGTATCTTTAAAGAGATAAGATCCACAGGTAATGTGATAGTGCCAACTTGGATCATGCAAGATTTATAAACTGTAGATGTAATGAAGGTTTCACCCAACGGAGTTTCAACAGATAAATCAAAATCTAATTTCTCCGGAGTCAAGTTTAAACGTTGAGCACAAGCAGGAGAGATAAAAGAATGGGTAGAACTGGTATCTAGTAAGGTATAAACTTCGCAAGAATTCAAGATTAGCTTACCCGTGATCACTTCGTTTGGGTTCCTCACGTTTTGGCCAGTCACGACAAACGCTCTTCCAGGAACAGCTGATTTCGACTTATCCGGGACAGCCCTTGGAATCACCACTCCCGTTGAACTTGGTTTCGCTATAGTACAATCTCGAGCGATGTGGCCTTCCTTTCCACAGTTGTAACATACCTTGGATTGTTGTGGACAGTTTGGGCTGATATGTCCCTCCTTCCCGCATTTGAAACATCTAACTGGTGGTCATTCTCCTCCCCTAGAATTTGTTGTTAGTGCTGGTGCTGCTGCTGATGTCTTTCCGTCGTTGTTGAATCTTCTCTTTCTGAAATTTCCGCTTGCGTCACCTCTTCTATTATCATGGCCACGATTACCACCTGAGTGGTTACCGCCTTTATCCGTATTCTTCCTTCTTCGCTGGTTATCATCGTTCTGATGACTGCTGTCACCGATATGACCCTGGTTGTGGTCCTTCGGTTGAGTATACTCACTATCTCGCTCTAACAATTGAGCCCTGTTTACAACATCTGAATACAGAGAAAATTTATGAGATATAAGGTATTGACGAATCTCAGGTTTTAGACCTCTCAGAAACATCCACGTCATACGTTCCTCATTCTCCACCAATTGAGGTGCAAACCTGGATAACTCTGTAAACTTTGCCTCGTACTGAGACACCGTCATGTTGTTATGTTCGAGTCTAATAAACTCTACCTCTTTCATATGACGAATACTTTCAGGAAAGTACATTGTCATTGAAAGTTTCTGAAATCTTTCCCAAGACATGTTGAGTGCATCTGGTTGGGTACGCTTCACAGATTCCTACCAATAAACTACTTCACCACGAAACATAAAGGTAGTGAATAGAACCTTCTGTTCCTCCGTGCATCTCAAGACATCGAATATCTTAGTAATTTGCTTGACCCATGTTTCTGCCATGATCGGATCCGGTTTTCCCTTAAATTCTGGTGGTCCCAACTCCTTAAACTGCTTGGCTGTGACAGACCGCGCGTTGCCATCATTTCCACCTGTATTTTGTACACGAGTCTCCCTCGTCTGATTTTGCATGAACTGCAAAAAGCTCCTAAACATTCCATCATTCATCGTTTGCTCGGTAACGTGATTTACAGGAGTAGTATTGCCTTCCTGTTGCACGTTCTCCTGGTTTGTGACTAAAGGTTTTTCCACCGTCTCATAAACTCCATTGTTAACGTTCTCAGCAAGTCATTCTTAAATACTGCCATAAAACAAGGGTTAATTAAACAAATTAACGTATAACATAATATCCCTATATTATGACCGACCAACAAATAAGCTTAGGTAGGACACACTAGCGAAGGATTTACTCATCTCTCCCCTCCTAGTTCTATTCCCCGATCTCCACCAGAGACCATATCCCTAAGCTCTGATACCAACTGTGACGCCCCCAAAACAGGTATACAACACCCATTCTGAGTCGCCAAATACATGGTACATAAAGCAAACTACAACTTCAATAAAACAAATGTCGTGTGAAATACGACAATACATACTATGCGTTTAAATACAAATATTATCTTCTAGACAATATCCACACGCAAATAAGTCTTCATTACAATTATTCAAACACTATTTTACAGAAATAGTGAGGGCTGCTAAAACATCTTTCTAGAAAACCTCACTCCATACCCCGACTCGATCCTGCTATGTTCTCACCTCCTGAGAAGAAAAATGGAACAAAAAGGAAAAGGGTGAGCTCAACTAGACCAGTAAAGAACATTATGACTAAGATAATATACAATAAATTATCGTTAGTCTTCAACAGGGAAAAATCTGATAGAATACAATAGACAACAAGTTTTAGATCAACAACTACAGCGGAAACAGCAATACATTAGAAGAGTCACGTAGAGTATGAATTCTAATATCTTCTAATATTTAAGAGTCCATCATCAATATTTTATCCCTGTAACAACAATCAATATACATCTTTAATCATCTTTGCACTACAGGCCAAAGATATTCATTTATATCACCGGTTGGTCATGTTCATCTCAACACATGTTCATCTTTGGCACTACGGGCCAAAGATTTCATCAGTAATCATTTATCTTTGCACTACAGACCAAAGATATTCAATAATACCATCATTAAGGACTGAGGATGATGAAAAATATTTTTAAGAACGAAACTAGTGAGATAGAAGGACAAATATTAGGGATTCGTATAACAGTTTTATCCAAGATCAATAATACTCCATAATAACCAATTTTGAAGCAGAATTCAAAAATAACGATCAAAACATGGATACAATCAAAGATAATAGCCAAAATAGACATCTTGGACAAAAAGGAAAATTTTTATTTTTCGGTGAATAGTGTCGTATTCGTGAATAGTGTCGTATACGTGAATAGTGCTGTATACGTGAATAGTAATCCCGACACAACAAGTTCCAAAATTGATAAAAAGTTTAAACCAATATTTCGGCATAATGATATTTAAGAAAATAATATCATTTAAGAAGAAATAGCATCCCTTATCTCAAAATAACCGTACTTCTGACTGAATTTCGGTATAGTGCTGACAGAAACTCGCACCGTATAGCAACACTCAAAGTATACTCACAAGAATACACTCGATAATATAGAGAGAGAAAGAGAGAAAACTTTGTTTCAGGAAAACTTAGCATTTCCCACATGCCTACCTTCTAGGAAAAAAAACATTCTTGAAATAAAAATTAATTAAACTTTCAAAAATCAATTATTTCGGAACTCCGGAACTTCAATAAATCACAATAAATAGCCCCTTTGTCAGAAAATTCGAATCTTGCGTATTTTTATAGGAATTTCAATTCTCTACAACTTTTCAGAAGAAAATATTTCCAAATTCCAAACAGAAATTATCCGAAATCCACAAACGGATGATTTTTAATTCTTCCAGTCCGACAAAATATTGATAAAACACCTCAGCATTAATTCCTTCAATTATATCCACATAAAATAATATATTCATCAATTATATCCACATCAAATAAATATTTCCTTATCAATAATTAATTATTCTTAAATAATATTACAGAATCACAATTATGACAACCAGGCCGTTCCTAGGAAAGAGGGGGCTTTCCAATAAGGATTTCTCCTTACTGGCGCGCAATTAGATGACCAACCCTCTCCTTGACAGAACTTTCTAGACATTGCCTAATAATGCTATCTAATAATATTATTCAAATAATATGAATTATTGATCTGATAATGAGAAATACTGTGCAGTGACAATTATTGAAACAATATTAATATAAACTAACAATGCAGCAATTATTGAATCAATATAATAGAATAATGAACAGTAACTACTGTAACAATTATTGAGTAGTGCCTTCTTACGTATGAATCAATAATTCAACAATATTGTGCAATACCGTGTGCTACTGTGCAACCACGCGTATTACTGTATTTTAACCACCAGGTAACCCAACAGTGTTAACGGTAACAATTTACGCCGTTCTTTATAAAACTCAATCTTTGTCGTTTTCTTTCATCCAACCGTTTTCCGGTATGGGGCCCACAAATGGCTGCGCCGTCGTACGAATATTCCCCGACAAAAAGAATATTCCACGACCAAACGAATATTCCCCGACAACAATGATTATTTTATAACCACTTGTATATTTTGTAAAATTTTCACATTTCACCCATAACCAAAGCATTATATCAAATTAACCCTTATTAATTTAGAATAATGAATAAAGGAAAATTCGATTTTATTTATAATAAGTTGGGGTCTTACAAAAGTCCTCATTGGCCCGTAGTGCATTGATGGACAGTTGTTGAGATGAATATGACCATTGGTGATAATAATGAATATCCTTGGCCCGTAGTGCATGAATAATTTAGTGATGTGGATTATTTATTAAGCTGAGTTTCAGCGATAAAATTGATGAGAAACTTTTTAAATCATAGAAGATAGTAGATATCATGCTCTACTTGACTCTTCTAATGGATTGTTTGTTCCGCTGCAGTTGTTGATCTAAAACGTGTTGTCTATTATATTCTATCCGTTGTTATACTGTTGAAGGCTAAGTCATAACATTTCTTACTGGGCTAGTTGAGCTCACCCTTTTTCCTTTTTGTTCTATTTTTCTTCTCAAGAGGTGAGAATTTAGCAGGAACTAGCCGGGGTATGGAGTGATGGTTCAAGATAGTTGTTTTAGCAGTCCTCACTATTTTATAAAATAGTGCATCAATAATTGTAATGAGGACTTTATCTGAGTGTGGATATTGTCTAGAAGACAATATTTGTATTTAAACTCACATTATACATGTTATCGTATTTTTCACGACAATTGTATTAATGAAGTTATAGTTGTTTCTGTACCATGTATTTGGCGACTCAGAATGGATGATGTATACCTATTTTGGGGGCGTCACACACACACACACACACACACACACACACACATATATATATATATAGACTTGATCATGGCCGGACTCCCGAACAGGCTTAAAATGCGCACATTTTTTTTGTTTTTTAAAAAACAACTAAAAAATATAATTATGGAACTTGGATTTTTACATAATACAGTGTTTTGTTATATGTATCCAAATCACACCCAAAACACTGTATTATGTAAAAATTCAAGTTCCATAATTATTATTTTTTAGTTATTTTAAAAAAAACTAAAAAAAATCCGAATTTTGTCAGCTCCGAGAGTCCGGACCTGATCTGGCCTCTATATATATATATATATATATATATATATATATATATATATATATATATATATATATATATATATATATTAAAGTATGAGAAAAGTAGAAAGTTATTTTGGTGTAAACTCCAAAAGTAAAGATTTTCTAAACTTTCAAACTTACCCTTGTTAGGAGTAATTACTTCTTAAACTAAAAAACTTTTATTTTCTCTCTTCACTCCTTTATCAATCTCTATTTTCTTTCCTAACATTAACTCGTTCATTCTACACACGTATGGGCTGTTTGTTTAGGACTGAATGAATCTGAATGAGTCAAGATCTGAGCGAATATGTCATTAAGACTGTTTTCTTGGGTCTAAGGGGCTGTTTGTTTAGGACTGAATGAATCTGAATGTGTCAAGATCTGAGCGAATAAGTCATTAAGACTGTTTGTTTGGGTCTAATACTAATCTGAATGATTCCTAACAACACTGACCGAATCAGTCTAATTTTCCTACCTGAATCGGTAAGCTGTTTCACTGAATAACTTGTTACTTGAATGCCCTCCTTTAATTATGAAATTACTTGCGACATCTTTGTTTCTTCTCTGAACAACCGTCGAACCTCCTCATGATTCAATATATGATGCAACAGGTCTCTTTTTTCTCTCCGATTTCATCTTTATGATAGAACTGAAAATCTCCATCGAGTCGGCCTCCGGCATATTATTGTTGAGTTCTTTCGAACTTTCTCTCAATATTTTTCCACCAAATTCGTCCTCCGACAAGTTCCACCAAATTCAGTAGTTTGGAAAAAGTAACGCTAAAGTAAAATATAAAGGAAAATCTCACTTGACGTTTAAAATATAATTGAATTTAGTGATTGAATCTATTTACAAATAGATTGATATACTTTGTAATTTTATACCATTAAAACAATATTGATGATGTTAAATAATTGATTTAAATTTAAATTTAAAATGTTCAAAATTGAACTTTCAAAAATATAATAACGATCTTATATTTTGGACGGGGCAAAATAGTAAAAGACTATTATTCAGATGTTTCAGACATGTCAATTATCAAATAATTTTTTTCATTCAGATTCAGCTCATTCAGATTCAGATTCAGATTCAGATTCAGCTCATTCATATTCAGATTCAAATTTATTCATTTTTTATCAAACACCCCCGTAGTGTGTGCCAAAATACTAGTATAGATAGATTAGCTATATTATCTTTTAAAATTACTCACAGTTTATCAATGTGCTTTTAACATGTTTTACATTTTCATTGCGTTTTTTTATTTATTAATATTATTAAAAAAGAGGTTATCTTGTTTAAGAAATAAATAGTAAGATTATTTTTTATATTTCTTTTTTGTTTTAAAAAAATAAATAGAGAGAATTCAAAATTTGTCTCAGTCCATCATTGTGTTCTTCCTATTTTCTTCAAAAATACAGATCAAATAAGTTAATAAAGTTAGTCGTTCAAAATTTATGATTATCAAATATTGTTTTTTGTCGAATTAAATGTATTATAATTATAGTAATATTTTAATTAATGTTTGCTCAAATCCACCCGTACCCATAAACCTTATCACAGATTGATACTTGGGCAACAAAAAGACTGATTTAACCCCCAAGCCCGCACAAGTTTCACCCCTAATTTGAGCTCCATACTTATGCTTTCGTGAATTTATTTAATTCTGAAAATATTAAATTTTGTCATTACTAATAGTGTTTTGATATTTTATAAATTTTGAATTAGGGTCAAATAATCATTTGTTATGAATTAATTTAACTTTAGACTAAATTATAAAATTAATAACTATCCAAATAATACTAATAATTACAATACATCAATTTTAAATTTAAAAATATTTTAAATTGAATTTGAAAATTCAAATTTTTATCAACCCAAAACACACTATCAAATGTCACAACTTCAGACCATATTACCCCTATTGAAACCTTGTGTTTGTCAAACTACCCCAACCACAACTACACTTTTAGTTGCAACAGCCATAATCGAACAACAATTACACTTTCAGCTGCAATTCCAACGGCAATCGCACTTTTACCAGAACGCAACTACCTCTGCAACAGCTACAACTATAGCTGCCCCCCATAAACGAACAAACCACAAACGGCAATTTCACCCGCGTTTACATAGTGTAACTACCTCTGCAACTACAACTATAGCTGCCCCCATAAACGAACAAACACAGAGATTCGAATGTGAGGCGCTCGGTAATGGTCACAAGTCCAGAGAAAACAATGCATATACACCTGCAAAAGAAACAGATACCATAGACAAGCAGAGGTTGGAGATCAAATTCAATGCTGCAAACAATTCCTATACTGGAAAGCAAGTTCATGGGTAAACTGCCATATAAGTGGCACCTTGTAAAAGAATAGGGAAGACAGGGACAAGGTTATACAGCAGTGCCATGCAAGTTCAACATAATGGCTACATAAATATTGGAAGAAACATAAAACTTAAATCCAATCCTAGAAATATGTGAAAAATTAATCAAAAGATGGATTTCTGGAACTCTGTGCACCCTAAAAAAACAAAACAAACAGGGACATGAGAAAATACATGTCTGAAAATACAGAAAATACATGTCTGAACTCTAGAACCTCGAATAATGGCATAATAAACCTCTGGTGGAAGCATAACATGCCCGTTGGCAAAGATGAAACTTTCAGAAAATACGGTGATGTCCACCATTTTGCATCAAAATCTTGTTGGTTGTTGAGTTCAACGTATCAGAAAAGATAATCATGTTGAGCTATCACCAAACATCATAGATTGCACAAGTGCTGTTTTCACACGAAGCTGGAAGGGAAAAAAATTGAATAAATAAACTAATGAAAATATAATGGACAATGAAAAATCCATCGCAATCATGGTATTCGATATTGACCTTTACATCCAAGCAGGGATCGCTGACCATATTAATTAATTGATGAAATACACCAGCATTTCTCAGTTTTACAACCCGGCACAACGAATCAGGACTTCTTGGAGAGGTGAGATTAATTAAAGCCCAGACAGCAGCTATCCGTAATCGGCTGTCATTATGCTGCAATAACTTGACCATGATTAACTGGGGGTCATTGCCTGCTTGTAGCAAGAGTTGATGCATAACCGCTTCCTTATGAAACTCGTTCCCAGATGCCACATTGCAAAGGACGTACATTCCCTTATATGAAAAATGTGTTCACAATCTATCAGAACTCATAAGCAATAAAAGTAACTTAAGCAACTACATAAATGTACACATGACTCAAGCACCATGTTCACATGTGAGATGTACATGTTTGCTCAAAGTGCATCATGCCTATCACTGATCTCCTTTTTATTTACTAAATATTCTTTTTAATGTAAAAGAATATTATAGATTTTCATACGCAATAAACCTAACTTAAGCAACTACGTAAATGTACACATGACTTGAGCACCATGTTCACATGTGAGATATAAGTGTTTGCTCTAGTGCATCATGCCTATCAATTATCTCCTTTGTATTTATTTATTTTTCTTTTTAATGTAAAAGAATATTTATTGGACAAAAAGGAGAGTACAAAAAGGGAGGAGAAAGAGCCTCAAGGAAAGAAAGAGGGAAAAAATACAAATCCTCTCATTGGAGGGCAGCCTACCATTCCTTTGGAGATCAGACATCAGAGATAGAAATCCCAGGAAAACCCCCAAAAGCAGCAGGACAAAGAGAAGCAATAAAGCCATTCTCTCCCACAGAAGATGTGGACGAAAATATCTATCTTGAAAGATCCAAGTATTCCTCTCTGAGCATAGGCTCCAAAGAATCGTGAAACAATCACTCACCACAAGATGTTGCCCCACGTGGACCTCCCAAAACATAGAAACATGTAAATCCTCCGATGAATTGGGACGAACCCTTACCTGCTTAAAACATCCCAAACAAATACTACCACAATCGCCAAGCCAATGGGCAATGAAGAAATAAGCGGGAGTAATTCTCACAACTACGGCACACAGAACAAAGATATACGGAGACGAGGACTAACCAATGGTATTGGCAAACCAAGTGTATAACCAATGATATTGACATGCTATGTATAATCAGAGATACTTACAGTCGTCATTATTCTTATCCCATAGGGGTTTTTAGAATATCACTACGTAATAAACATTGTTATTTACTTACTTATTCCTACAATCACACAAGTGGGAGTTATATTCAAGGGCTCACAGGGGACATAAATTTTACTACTGATTCTGCATTGCAATTGCAAGTAAGCCATCCCTTGTAATCTTGAAAGTTGAAACATATGCTGCTTGAAAGTTATCGCTACTTGCATGAATAGTTTCCAGACAAGATTTATTAGCAATCAGGTAACACAATGTTGTTTTCTGTCAAGAAAGTAAACCAAACCAACTAAACCAGAATCACCCTCCAACTATGCACTTAAATAAAAATTTGTGGTGATACAAGTTAATGCTCAGGTTGTCGTAGAGACGTAGACAAGACTTCTAACCTGGATCAAAACTTCTGTTTCTGAAGCACTCTGCAGTTGCCTTCCAACAGCATGGAGTAAAAGCCCATCCTCAACAAAGACATATTCAATAGAGTCTATAGGTCCATCAACAAGATTCCGAACAAGGCCCAGAGCTTGCTCTTGGACAGAAGCCTTGGGGTCTGAATATACAATACAGTTGTATATTAGTAATTTAGTGTCATATAGTCCAGTCATTTTTCATAGCAAAAAGATAGCAACAAAGATTACCACAGATGAGGCTTCTTAATGTGGTTGCTGTGAGCTCAAAGAAAATTCCTTCTTTACACCTGTTGTCCACAAGGAACATCAAGTTTCTCAAAGCCCATAGGGCATTGACCCTAATAGTTGAATCCATGGATTTTGATAGCTGAACAAGCTGTTTTACACCTCCACATTGTATGAAAATTGACTTGTGCATAGCAAAATCAACCACTATGTTGCTAATAGCACCAAGGGCAGCAGCCTGCATAACAGAGAAAACCAAAGGATAAACAATCATGAAGTTAACATTAGCACGATATAGGGTGTCAAGAACTACAGATAATAAAATGAAAACATACAAATCATTGTAACTACAGCTGTGACCGGGGCCCCCCTCCAAAAAAAAAAAAACTCCCCACGCCCAAAAAAAAACAAACTTCCCCAAAATAGGCTCAGAAAATGTCTCAACCACCATTACTATAGCTGAACAATTACCAAAAATCCAAGCTCTACAGCCTACATCTCTATTAATGTACAATCATAACCACATCTTAACATCCAAGCTCTTTGCATCACAGCATTACACCCCAACTCACTGCCCTCAATGTACCAAATAGCCACCTAAGCCATGACAATTATAAATACTGTCGTTAAAAATAACCTTGGGAAATCTCATAGATGGAGATGGAAGTCGTTTCCAAAGAGGGCACACTCTTCATGGCACCTCCCTCCACCTTAGTGTGAGCTAAGAGCACTTCAAAAGGGGGGAGGAGTGCTTGACAAATCGCTTTCAAAAGGTTTTGGATGAAGGTTCCTATCCAAAATTGAATTGTAACATTTGATTATAGTCACAACAAATTTTGTATTAGGTTGCCTTAATCCGATTATGGTCTTCAAATGCAGCTAAAAATCTCAATGATCTTTACTAAAATTATATATATATATACTATTATACGCATATATTTATACACATAAGTACACACGGGGGGAAATATATCTTCATTATTATTCATTTTAGTAATCGGTAGGTAGAAGCAGGATGGACTAAGGGTTTTCTGGTGGGAGTAGGGAATGAAGAGACCTGTCTCACATATGTTATTTGCAGACAATACAATGATCTTTTGTAAGGCAAACAAGGATCAGTTGAGGTGTACAAGTGAAATTTTATTGTGTTTTGAAGCAGTATCGAGATTGAAAATTATTGTTTGCAAGATCTATTAATCATCCGCGCACGTTTTGGGGGGGAGAGAGGATGCCAGTTGGGGTCTTTTCCTGTTTCTTTTTTGGGTCTGCCCTTAGGGGCATGGTACAAACCCAATGAAATTTGAGCTCCTGTGGTGGAAAGGTTTGAAAGGGTTCTAGTGGGATGGAGATGGACTGATGGAGTTATCTTTCTCAGGGTAACTGGATGGTGTTCATCAAGAGCACCCTGTCGAACCTTTTTACATACTGCTGTGCCTTAGTGTCATGCCTGCCTATGTTATTGGTTGGATAAACTCATGAGAGATTTTCTTTGTTTGGGTGAAGAAAAGGGGAAATATTATTTGGTAAATTGGGACAGGGTTTGTTCTCCTTTGGAGTAAGGGGGTTGGGAATTAGAGATCTTGATCATTTTAATAGGACCCTCCTTCGTAATGGTTGGAGGTTTGCGGTTGAGGAAGATAGTCTGTGGAAAGAGTAGTGGTTGGTAGCAACAATCCACCCTTGAAGTCCTCTTCACACTGCCATATGAGATGCCATATCATAACTTGTAAGAGAAAGTGTCTTTCGTATGTCACTTATCAATTAAGGTTTCCAGTTCTGAAGCTTTCATATCATGTAAACATGAAATTAATATGAAACATGTAACGTTCATCAGAGTTCATAGGGCCAAAGCAAGGAAGAATAATAAGTTGTAATCTTCTGAGGGAAAAAATGTAATTGCAAAAAGAATGCTGTATTTGTGGGATAATACCCAGAAAAAAAAATATACATGTATTATGTACCTGCATAGAAGTAGAAGTATCGTATAAAAGCTGAACCAAAGGCATGATGATTATTTCAATCATAAAACGACCTGCACTCAGATGCTGAATAATATCATATTAGCAAGATCATTACAGGTTAATGTCAGTTTCAGTGAATAAGATATTTGGCATTAAAATTGCGAACCTGAACTGACCGAGAAACACTCTTCAAACAAACACATGCCGCAACACGTACTTCCGTGCTATCATGAGTTAGGGCATCAATAATCAAGGTGAAGGCCTGCACTTCAAGATTAAGCATTGCTACTAAGTACACAATTCAGCACAATTATATTTGATACTTTAAATCCCAGTAATTTGATAACATTATTAAATAAGACATTCATATTAGTGCCTTTTGGCCTTTCACAAGAATGAAAATATTTTACGATAAGAAAATAAAGCAATGGATGAAAGAGAAGGGTCCACAACCCGGTACACACAGTATTTACAGTGAGGATTATCTATATGCAGCCAGCTAATTCAACCCCACCACTTCCCGCAGAAAAAGAGAAGAAAAGAAAAAGACACTAATATTCAGGAATCAGGAGTGGAAAGAATTCAGTATTTGAAATATTAAATCTCACGTATTTACAGTGTAACCAGCTAATCCAACCCCCCCCCCCGCCGAAAAAGATAAGAAATGAAAAAAAAACACTGATATTCAGGAATCCTGAGTAGAAAGAATTTTTTTTTCCCCTTTTGACGACCATCTCGTCCCTTATTGGCATATAGGGTACACTTTTTATATATATAGGTAAATAAAGAGCCACTAAGAGTGCCAAAAGGGGGCAAATTCAATTACATGTGGTATTGTGGTGTGCATAAAAGCATAAGGAAATAAAAGGCACATTTATGCCACCCAGTCACCACCACACCCTATACAAACTACAAAGCATTAAAGAGCCACCCATATAGTAACTAAACTAGGCTCCCAAAGTAATCACCCAAAATATTCGTAAAAGACACAGTACCACATTCACCAAAAAGAATAATAGACTAAGAATTCAGAGCAACAGATCTCTCCTTTTCCAACACAATGTTGTTCCGCTCCATCCATATTGTCAACCAATTGCCATGTCATTAAGGACCTTAATCCCTCTGTAATGCCCCGGAAAATCGAACCTTTGTAAATACTTTTAATAATGAATAAAATAATATTATTTATTATTACTATGTGTTGATAAGATGAATGTCGTTCTATAACCTAGAAACGTTGGAATGTCGTAGTATTTTAACTACGTGAATGAATTAAAGTGTTTGAATTTCTAAGACGAAAATAAAGGATTTCCGAGAAATTTTCCGAAAAACACTATTCATCAATTTATGCTCGGAAATTATTTTTGAACTTCCGAGAAATACGTAACATTATAATATCAATATGAGATGGATTATGTAATAATAATCTAAGTATGGAAAACGTAATATTTCGCATGCGGACTTAATTGGAGAACGTTAGAAATATTAAGCGTTAAGAAAAGAATGTGTTAATCGTATAATGTGTAGGCATTGTGCGAGTTATTGAACGTAAGTATGATACGACGTATTATACGAGTATGTATGAAGAATGGAATAACGTATATTACGAATTAGTATACGAGCTAGCATACGAGAATTATACGTGGTATATTTATGTCAAGGTTCTTAATTAAAGGGAATGGACTTGTAGGATTATTAGCATAATGGTAGAAGTCCAATAGAAAGTGATACTCAAGCCCAAGTGTTTGATATGTCATGAGTCCAAACTATTGTAGTTTAAGCCCAACAAGGAATTAGCTAGATTAATTAGCAAGCCCAATGAATTAGCCATGATCTATGGAGCAAACCATGTTAATGTGGGTAGTCTTGATGGGCAAGCATTTTGCGTGGTGATCAAGTGTTGTGATGAGCAAGAAAAGTGAGTGCTAGACAAGTTAACTTAGTTTTAAAGTAATGAATAGTAAGGAGGTGGGATTAAGGAGGTTAGTTGAGGAGGTGCAATGCCTAATTGACCATTCTACCCTAACTTTGGGTTGCCTATAAATAGAGAGCTCTCAATTCATTTGATTGCTTGATTAAAATTCCTCTCAACTCCTCTCGAGTTAAGTAACTTATTGGTTAGAGAGAATAAACCACAAAAGTCAAGAATAAGTCAAAATTTCTTTGCTAGTTTCCAAAGAGAAGAGAAGAAGTACAAGTGCTTTTAGGGTAAGACTCTTGTCTAATATATATTCATCTCTATCATTATAGGGTGATAAGAGAAGTATGATTGTATGCTAAGAACATATAAGAAGTCATTGATGAATGAACTTAAGCCGAATAAATTGAATAAGCAACTTGAACCTAAATAAGTTGATAAACTTGTACAAAACTTATCATATGTTTGTCATATGATGTTAGTATCTTCAATATAGTATGAGAACATTGATTGATGGACTTAAGTTCATAGTAAGTCATATGCATGAGAATTGTAGTTTATAAGTTAAATAAGTCATTAACTTATGAGAATAAGTCAAAACCTACTTTGACAATAAGTTAGTGTAATAAGTAACTTGAAATGTTTATATGTTGATTAAAATCCATTTAGAATGATTAGTAATAAGGTTTCGCCGGGATTCACACGATTGGACGATAATCGTCGAATTCGTGAAATTCTCGGAATGGAAGTCGTATTTTGTGTTTAAAGTCGGAAACGTTGGTTTTCCATGGAGACACATCATATTTGGCATTATAGAGTTGCGGACTCGAAAATGACCGAATTCCGATTTAGAACGAAGAAACGAGCGTTGAACGTTCACGGACGTTTATCGTTTTCGTTAAAAATGAACTAATAGGTGAAATTTTAGCAAACGAAGTTAAATACATAAAATTCTTGCATAAATGCATAGAGTATGTAATTTGTGAACCGTAGTCTTTTGAACGAGCCAATTCAGACTTATAACGAAGAAGTTATGAGTCCGGGAGTTTCGTAAAATTTTTAAATTTTGCAAATTGTCTGAGGCACAGAGTTGGCGCCGTGGCGCCAACCCAAGGCCAAATGAGTGGCGCCACAGCGCCAACACACTGCGACGTGAAGAACAAAGACTCGCGCCGCAGCACCGAGTCCGGTCTGAGCATACTGTTAACTCGCGCCGCAGCGCGACTTACAGAGCAATGGGTGGCACCGCAGCGCCAACCCTAGAATGTGGACAGTAAAGAATGTTTACAAGTATAACATGAACAGTAACCCAGTAGCAATTAACTGAGGATCTTAATAAGGTATTGTTAGGTACTTTTAAACCTTATGTATGATGATTAGAGTTAATAACCAATTGGATGTGAACGTAATGTGAATGACGTAATGAAAAGCCGGAACCATAATAACAGATCTAAGTCAGGATTTAGATTGAGATGAAGGGTAAGATATAGTAGTATACTTACTTGATTACATGTGACCTAATATGGTACGTTATATGATCATGTATTGTAGAGACTTAGAGACTTAAAGTGTACGTGTGATAAATCAGTAAGCAGACGTTGAAGGCAAGTATTCTAACCCTTGTTCCAGTTCAGTCTGGACAAGCTTTGTGATTCATGTATTCTTTCGCATGAAGTCTTGAATGATGAAGTCAAAGTCAATTCTTTCGGCTAGACTTATATTATAATTCTGTCAAACATGATTAATGTTTACCGAGCTATATTGGTGTGGTTTTCAATCGAAGACCAAGTATGCTAAAAATGTTTTTGTCGTTTAACGACAGGCATGTGAGATTCCCACAACTTAAACGTATACACGTTTAATGAATGTAGTGTTGATCAACATAGAGTACTATAGGCTGGTCACCTAGACATGCTTGTAAGTAATGTCGGACTTACGGACTTAGTGCCAGGATGTCCTTTTCAAAAGAACTTATGAAATACTCAAGGTCTTGGACCGGAATTGATGTTTTACTGAATATTGTTGTTGTAAAACGTTTTGAATGAAAAGAAGTGCTATTTTGAATTATCAATAGTACTTCGTAACTATTGTTCAGTTATTGAAGATACACGAGTTCTTTGTTTCAAGCATGTTGTTTATTAGAATTGTAGTACTTGCTGAGCTAGTCATGCTCACTCTTGCTTAAACCATATGAACACAGCTAAGATCGAACGGGCCGAAGGCTCCGACAAGGATAAAGGCAAGGCGAAGACGAACCCCTAGAGTTCTTATGTAATAGTATAGGTGAACGATTGTAATATATTTGATATTATGACAAGAACAAATGTATGGGTTATAAAGAACCTGGGAGAATGTAATATTATTTCTAATATATAGAAGACATATTCGTTCTTTTGAGACTTTTCAATTGAATGTATGTGTGAATGGTAGTACCGTGTAGCACCATCTGTCGGGTTGGGAGATACCCGGATTTGGGGGCGTCACACCCTCACCAGGCCTCTATCATCTCTACAACTGAGCCAGGAATCACCCACGAAATACTGCAAAGTGAGAAGACCATAGTCCACAAGCAACACACCATACTAATCCATCATCTCAATCTCTCTCCGTCACATATAGCATATACTCGCAAGGAAGTGACCCCAGAGGGTCGACTGTACACCTGTGTTACTCGGACACGGATGGAGTGTCCGGTTGGACACGGTATCCGACACGGGTACTTCTCAATTTTGCCAATTTTTTACACTAAAGTGAAGTATCCAAGTGAAGTATCTAATTTTTGGACACGGTGTCGGACACGGGTACTTCAGGGCAAAGTGAAGAGTCCGAGTAACACAGCTGTACACCATATTAAGCACAACTGGATACCCTTATGACTCATTTTATCATAAACCTCAGAGGAGCACATATAGTAGCAACCATATAAATTAAACAGGATGAATAAATGTCCAAGGGTTCAAATCGTCCCGTTACGTGAACACAGTCAGCGAAGCTGAACTTTTTTGCAATTGACATTAGACAGACATGTGGAGACAAAGAAGATTTCAAAGGTGCTCATTTAGTCTTATCATTGTTGTAGATTTATAGGTTTCCACTGCCCAGTCAATTTTTTCATAATTTTAAAAATAACACGAGAACTTCTGGTACAACAATAGTGTTCAGATCGCCGCCAACTATTTTACAAGGGATGCAGGCAGATGGCACTGGGCCACATATATATAGAGATACATAATTACATGAGGTTGAATTTTCATGACATATACGAAAATCAGAGAGACTTCATATTAAAGCTCTTCACACACACAGTTTCATTCTCATCAGAAGTTATACAGACAGATCATCCGTCTTCATCTTCATATTATGTTTGCCTTTCGTATCTTTATTTCCTTCTAACACATCCAACTCTTTCTCCTGTTATTTTGTGGGGCAGATGACATGGAGAAGGATTGATTTGAAAAATTTTATCAAAAACACCAATTCATCAGATGTTCAGAACGGGTATAGAGTGGGAACCGTCCGGGAAAAAACAAATTAGCATACCTACATTTGCTGCCATCTCTACCCTGAGCATAGGCCCATGCCCCATGGGAACATCAATATCTTAAGCATTGAAAACTTGTGACATCTAAGTATTAGCCAACATATAAACAAAACAGCTTATATCTCTATCGGTTCTTTTGTTATCAAATCAGGAACAAAGACGCCAAAAAAGACCTTCCCATGCGCAAGAAGGGTGTCAAAGAACAGCTTACTAAACCGGAGAAGAAGGATAGAATAAAATTTTGGTCACTGTACTGGGGAAGTGTGCTAAAATTTTATTTCAGCCAAATAATCAATACTTTGTCCCCTATATGGCTGACGTTGGACATGTAAACAATGAAGTGGACATGTGGTCCCACCTTCCAGAACAAAACAAAACATGATAGTGAAATGAAGCGTATTGTACAATGGCAAAAGGATTCACACCCTACATATTCTCAAAGCCTTCAAAGATGAATGAATGAGTCGATCAGAGAGCATATGCTAGAATGCACAAGTTTGTTCGAGGATTGGAAAGATGATGCTAAAAGTGGAAGATCCTGCATCAAGAACTAACCATCAAGAGTAAAGAAAGGCCTAAGTGATTGCATAAACATTTTACTAGTTACAAGTGTTTCTCAATATAAACCCTATCAGCATGCCCATGGCACAAATAGATATCTATGTCTCCAAGGAAACCCCAAAAAATACATCAGACATTCAAGCCCCTGGTTTACCTGATTTTCAGAAATGCTTGGCTGGGAAATGCAAGATGGCAAAGAAAAGGAAAAAAAATTACAAACAAAGAAGAGAAAATGAACAACTACTCTGAGCAAAACTACAGCAGCACAACAAAATTCCAAAACTTCAAGTCGATGCATTCTGACAACAGACCTTATGTGAAATGATATTTGACCTGCAGCATTCCAATTTTGAGCATAGACCAGCCAATGCCAAAAGAATCCCTTGATAACGTTTGGGCTGTGATGAACCTTTCTGCAAGTGGTCACAGAGTTTATCAATAACATTTGCCTCAAAAGCTAATTTCTGAAGATCCTCCTTTTCGGCAATTAAACTAGATAAAGCTAATCCAGCTTCATCCCCAGATTCACCAGGATCATCCAGAAGCTCTAGTAATATCAATATCAATTTTGTTTTTATTCCTACACCTTGAAGATAGGAAGGAGAAGTATTTCTTATTATGATCAAACACATACATGCAAGCAATC
This sequence comes from Panax japonicus, assembly GCA_020205505.1. Taxonomy (NCBI): domain Eukaryota; kingdom Viridiplantae; phylum Streptophyta; class Magnoliopsida; order Apiales; family Araliaceae; genus Panax; species Panax japonicus. The sequence continues at coordinate 3,772,282 of CM035112.1, read as the reverse complement.
TTGTCCGAGGATACCTATCCTTGGTTAACTCAGTCACAGTACTCAATGCTCTTCCACTTTCAGGTCCTACAAACTTTGAGATGACTTCTGGATTTTCCTTGATAATTGAGGCTAGAGACTCTAAGCTAGCATCTCTCTGGCTTAAAGAACCTCCAAGAAGAGAAACAAGCTTCTTTATGACTCCAGCATCACTCAGTGCCTTCTGCTCTATATTTGTCTCGCAATAATGTGTTATGATACTAGCACCAAGTCCAGTAACATTTTCATTCTCACTATTCAACAACGATAGAAGAAATTCCATGTTTTTAACTTGAAGAAAATCATACTTTGGGGCCAATTTTGATTGATATATAATTCTGAGGGAACGAGCCCCGGCATCCACAACCTGCAATACGAACAAAGCCAACTGAATGACATTTGGAATCAAAGACGTTGATAATTACTGAAAGAAGTATCACATATTGCGTTAAAGTAACTCACAAAATTAAAAAGGTCATAGTTCTTGTACTTGAATAGATTAAAGTCTCAATTTGTAATTACAAATTAAAGGATGGAGAGAATAAACTAAACCACTCCCAACCCTTTTATCATTGTGAAAAAAGTTAAGGGTGTGGTTCTAACTTCTAAGAAACCTAATTAAATTAGATAGCGCAATCATCAAATTGAGATTGTATAATTTCTTTACTTTAAAAGTCTGCTAAAAATATCATTGTTAACGTCAAGATCCGTCCACTCACCCAATCACCAAACAACGAGTTAAATCCTACACAGAAAAAGGAAAAATACACTGAGGAGCCTGACGGTCCCGGGATACCTCCGGTGTGAGAATAAGTACAGGTTGGAGAATAGGTTAACAATGTAGGGGGACGTTAATACTTTAGTGCGTAAAATTGACAAAGTGTTGTTACCTGTGAATTAGGGTATAGTTGTGTATTTATAGCCTTCCCACACCACCTCATCACCTGTTCCCAAGTAGGAATAGGATTCCTTATTACGTCAATTACCATGTATGGTTGAAGCTCAATCTCCTTAAAAATGGGAAGTCGAAGTCAATCCGGACTGTTCCCATAAAAAGTAACAAGTCAATCAGGATCAGGATTGTAGATTCCTTAAAACATCAAGTCTACTACCTGGGATCCACCGCCACGTGGGGAAAATTCTGCCACGTAGGATAGGTCCCACCGAATCAATCGGTCCACAGAAACATGCCCCAACATTGCCCCCTAACTCTCTTACTTTAAAGGATTTAAAACGAGAGCGTACAAAAATTAATAACTACCAAATTGCTATTTCTGAAACCAAACAGTCCCTTCCGTACAACACGTGCTAACCTGGGACCCACTACTTCATTACTGCACGTGCAAAGACAAAAGGTCCATCACATCAAAATCCTTCTCCCTCCAAAAAAGAACCACCATTTACAATCTCAGATCCAAAATTTTCAAAAAAGCTCCCAACACCTTCTCTACTACCCCTCCGTCACCACAAGCTTTCTCCCTCACCCAATCAAACCTCCTCTCCTTACCCCATTCATCAATCAAAGATGTCCTCCGATCAAACCCCCATCTCCAACCCAATCACTCAATGAGTCAGATCCACCACCGTCCACAAATATCACCCCATAAATCCCAACCACCACCGCCACCCTAGAAATCCCAACCACCACCACTGTCACCCCCCAAGCTACAAATTCATTCTCTGCCAACGAGAGTACCCCTTCGTCGGTGCGAACCCAGTCTTAAATGAAGATTCGGGAGTACTCATCAGAGAAAGCCTACACGCATGTCAACACCCGATCCAACATCAGCAAACAAGCCCTACAAGACATATGCCACCAGTACCTCATCCCCAATCAATACGACCTTCGTACACCAAAGGAGAAGCCCAGATGGTTGGGTCGTCGTCCCCCTCTGCGCCTTAAAATACAAGATTCAATTGCGTCTCCAAGAGTTCATCGCAACCTTTTTGAGCTTCGTTGGGATCGGGTTCGTGCAACTAGTGTCGAACTCCTACATTCACCTTATATGTTTCATCGCTTTCTGCCACGAATGCGGCATCCCACCCTGCATAGATTTCTTCTTTGCCATGTTCACTCTGGGCCGATCTAAGGAACTAGGGTTTCGAAAGTTGATTAAACAGGCCAGAAAACGGATCTGGATGAAAATCCCGTCCAGCAACAAAGGATGGAAGTCTCATTGGTTCTTCATCCGAGGACCCGACACCCACTTCCTCCCCAAATGGGCCGAACCCTAGTATTCAACAAGTTCCATGTGCCACGAGACAACGAGTTCAGGGCTTTCTACACCAAGATGCCAGCCGAGTAATGGTCAATGGATTTGCTATCCGATCAGTCCTGGCTCTACAAACACAAATGCAAGTCCCGAACCCCCCGTTCACACAGAAAACATACCAAGTCTACCTTAATTCTGAATAACTTTTTTACATTTGCAATCATAGTTATCAAGGCGACAAGTCGAGGCGAGTCGACAGCCGGGAGCTTAAGCGCTTAGGCGACAAGGCGCCCGACTAGTCGTCCACAAGTCGACAAGTCGTTAACAATGTAAATTTTATACGAATAAAATTATATATATTTAATATTTATATGAATATTGAACAATATCAAGTCAAAATGGATAATTTTATTATAGTTGTAAATTTGTAATTTTTTAAACTTGTACCAACTTCAAATTATATAAATGGTGATACCAACTTCAAATTATATTTAGTTTAATTCAATATAATTTTTAAATTTATGTTTAGTTTTTTAAGTTTTAATATTATATATATAGAATACCATGAATTTATAATTAAGCATCTTATTATAGTTTTACATTAAGATGTTACATTAATACAGCAGTAAGTCAGTAACATCACATCATTACAGGCTTAGAAAGCAAAAAAAAATATTATCTCCCCTGTATTGCTGTAAGGCATCAACAATTCAACATGCATTCAATAATTATACAGCTGCAAGTCACCAATCACCATCATACTCCCAAACAAAAAAATAATCCAATTGTATTATTTAACACTACAGCAGTAAGTCACAAACATCACATCATTAAAGGTTTAGAAAGGAAAAAAAATTATCTCCCTTGTACGCAGGCAGTAAGGCTGCAACATGCATTCAATAATAATAATTATTATTATTATTAGAAAGTCATACCCCTGTTAACATTACTGGAAGTCGCGTCCAAGAGAAGAAACCCAAGAGAAGAAAAAAAATGGCAGAACCAAACCTCTGTCCAAGTCGATGCATCGGCAGAAAAGAAAAGAAAGTAGAACTGAAGAAAAGAAGAAGAGAAGAAGAAAAGGAAAGAGGAGGCATACTGGAAGTCGCGTCGACAGGTGAGTCCCCTTTCTTGCTCTTGGTTTCTGCTCTGCAAGTTGTCGAGCAGACTGCAACTCGTTTCTCCCTCTATGTTATTCCAAAGTCGCGATCGATCGATTAGGTTTACAGTCGATTCGAACTTTGCTATTTTTTTTTAACTCAGTTAAGGTTCGGGTCGAACACCAGCTCTGTCCAAGTCGACGACTTAGCCATATTGTCGTCCAAGTCGCGAGAAAGTCGTCAACTCTTCTAAGTCGTTACCTGAGCGGTCGACTTTCTCCCCTACAACCAAGTCGTCCAAACGACTCCCCAAAATGTACCGACTGGACGCCTAAGCGTCGCCTAGGCGACGCCTAGGCGACGACTTGATAAGCCTGTTTGCAATATCCGTCCTCAAACTGGAAGCCGTCACAAAGGTTGGCCAGTCATCCCAACTAGCACCACCACCCGAAAATATCCCCAAGTCATCCCCCAAAACCATCCAAAAAATTGTCCCCAGTTTGAACACCTCCCCGACACCGCCTCCCAACCCCTCTAGAAACCAAAACCCCCATCTTAGTAAAACCAATTTCTACCATTTCGATGTTGACGCTTCTTCCTACTGAAAAGAATGTTGCAAACCATACCGGGAACCTCGCTAACCTTTTCGGCCAGTTACCCAAACAACAGGGGCCCCCTCCCGTCCTTCCTCTCGTCGTCGCTATCCCCGTTGTGCCTTCCACCACCCAGATTTTGAGCACTGGTATGGTAAGCACAGCATGAACTAATTGCCCGAAAAACGGGCTTTGTATCCCGTTTTCCACCAAGCTGTTGTAAAAATCTCCCAAGTACGCTCACGATCAGAATCTTTGCCATTTGCATTTCTTCACCGGGCTTGGACCATGTCTCCCGAACAATCTCAGTACATATGGCGCAAGACGATTCCACATATCGAGGTCGGAATGGGATCGGGTGTTTCCAATCTGCCTCCTAACCATTGCAGGTGCAAAGCTAATGGCTCCCCACAGCCCGAGTAAAGGAACTTTTAGGTTTTGCCACATCTGACCTCCGCCGAAAAAAAAACCTTGTTCAAGAAAAAACAGAGGTTGGTGAAGACATCTTCCCAAACACCCTCCATCAATCCAAACCAAGTTGAACCAACCAACAATCTGCCGACACCGTATCCCCACAAAAAAACCCCCTCCGAAGCCAGACCTGAAAAAAGGAAAGAACTGGTACAACCAACCGTCGAGCCGAAGCCTCCTGCCAAACAACCCCACCTCCAACCATCCACCCAGCAACAAAGCCCCACTCCTCACCTGACCAAATCCCCTTCCTCCTCAACCTGAGGGACTCTTACCTTGATGACCCTGTGGCCCGAGGCCCCTGAGGACAATCCGTTCAAGTTGTTTGACAACTTCGTGCTCCCCCAAGACGAAGAGAGATTCGACAACCACTCTGCACAACAGCTCATCCTCCCATATACAATGCACCAGGGTTAAGTAAGTCCAACTACACGAATGTTCGTTCCCAACACATTTTACTCCGTGACTTGAATATATATTTGGTGTGACAGGCCATGGCTTGCCTAAGCCAGAAACTCCGCCACCTCTTCGCCATCAAGGCCAAAGAAAAGGAACTAGAGGCCATCGTCGACGAACTCCGAACCGAAGTCCAATCTTTGAAGTCCGGCCTGGGAAAGGAAAAAAGCTTACATGCCAATACCACCTTCCATGCCCAGGAGCTTACACTGCGAATTGGTGGTGCTGAAGAGTCAATGTTCCGAACTAACCAATTTGCGAGATAGGCTCCTGAAAGAACGGGCCGAGCTGCAAGGAGACAATGAAGGATTTTGGAAGTCTGTAGACGACCTTCAGGATCAAGCTAAGGATATGCACAATAAGATGATGAACCTAATGGAGGCCGGCAAGAAGTTGGAGGAAGATTATGAATGAATCATAAAAGGTCTTCCACTGACTGAAACTGCCAAATAGCAAGTCATCTCTGAATACAAAAAATCCCCTGAGCTGACTGAAGACATCGTTCGCCAGTTCGGCGACGCCTATCAAGACGCCAAGGCGAGGATAAGGGAGAGGATGCGATTGGTCGAGCTCAATCCAAAGGTCCTTGAATCCTCCGATGAGGAAGAGGAAGAGGAAGAGGAAGACGAAGAAACACCCCCCCCCCCTCATTAACATAACCAGCTTTTGTATATTTTTTATTCTCAAACTTTAAAGACCTCTCAGTGTACAAACAATTGAATGGAATGAAAAAACTTTTGCAAGCATAGATTGTCTCATCAAAACTGATTTCATTGATAAATTGATAAAGTTACATAATTTGTAAAAGTGAGATAGTTACATAACTTATTGAAAGTATTTTCGTAGTCGGCCTGCGTGTCAAGTATTCTTTATGTCTGGTTCATCCATTGCCCGAAGCCGACAAGTACCGGGTTTCGGTACTTCAAAAACTTCATAAGGACCCTCCCAGTTAGGCATAAGTTGACCTGTACTCTAGGGAGTAGACGCTTCAGCTTCCCGAAGAACCAAATTATCAACCTCAAACCACCTTTGCTTAACACTTCGATTGCAGTGTCGGGCGGTCCTTTGCTAGTAGATTACTATTCGTACTAATGCCGAATCCCGAATCTCCTCTAATAGATCTAAGTTAAATGAAGCCCTTCATCGTTGTATAGCTCCTTATATTGACTAACCCCAAGAGACGCTGACCTGATCTCCACTGGGACAAGGGCATCTGAAAGGTGAGTCCACTGTTGTTGTTCGAGGGGTGGTCTGATGGGCCCATAGTACACTAAGCAACTCCTCAGGCCACTGTCCCTTAGTTTCATCTAATCTCCTTTTAATCCCATTCAGCAAGGTCCGTTACCTCCACCTGACTGTTAGACTATGGATGTGCCTCCAATGTCGTCCGATGTTGGATGTTTAGTTATGTCAAAAATTGTTCGAACTTGGCCCCAACAAACTAATGTTCATTATCCGATACCAGAACCATAAGGATGCCGAATCAGAAGACCACTAACTCCTTGAAAAACTTCAAACATTTCTGTTTTGTAATCGACCGAAGGGGTTTAGCCTCCACCCACTTGGTCATGTAGTCAATACCAACAATCATGAATGCCAACTAACCCTTCGCCTTCAGTAGAGGACCCAAAATATTGATTCCCTAGACTGTAAATGGGATCGGGGACAAACCGAAGACAACTCCTCTAGTGGTTGACGCGGAATCGGGTTATTGAGCTGACACTTGGGACACATCCTCACATAATCATTTACTTCCTGGAACATAGTCGGCCAATAGTAACCCTGCCTCAACATTTTATAAACCAACGCTTTCGCTCCCATATGGTCCCCACAGATGCCTTCGTGGACCTCCCAAAGGACATAGGCTACTTCGGAAGGCACCAAATACTTCAACAGCGAAGAGGAAAAAGCCCGTCAGTGATGAATGTACCTACAAATTTAATGTCTTTTAACATGAGTTTTTGGGTATTGTTCTTGTTGCTTTTTATGTTTTGTGTCATGTTTGCAGGATGAAGGAGCAAGGATGGGTTTAGAGCTGAAAAGGGGAGAAAAAGATGAAAAATTGGACAACCTATCAGGATGGCAAGGGGCGCGCTATGACTGAACTGAGGATGGCGCGAGGCGCGCTAGACTAACAAGAGGTTACTAGATAGGTAGCGCGGGCCGCGCCAGTAAAGCAAGGGAAGCGACGCGGGGCACATCAATTATGACGGATTTGACAAATTTTATTTATTTTTTTCTTGAAGTTGATTCAAAAGAGGACTTTGACTTACCTTTTGTACTAGGGTTTTGTTAGGGCCTATAAATACTTGTTTTTAATTAAGTTTAGGAGACTTTTGACTGCAAGAGCCACTTCTATTGAAGCTAGGAGATTCCTGTGGAGAACACACAAGGCGGAGACTGGAGTTTGGGGATTGGAGATTTCTCGGCAGAGTTTTTCTTCTTCTCTTAATTTCATTATATGTACTTATGATGCTATTTAATTTTAATCTTCTAGTTTTTATTGTGAAGATAAACTAATTTCCCAATTAGGGGTACAATAGAACATTTTGCAATTCAATTATCATTATTTTCACTTGTTGATCCTATTGAGTTGATTATTATATTTTGTGCATAATTTATTAATTGTCTAGCTAGCAATTAATCTGATATCTTTGATGGAATTGAAAGATGAAATCTTAGATTAGATCTGAATATAATAACGCATAAATTTGTTGATTCTTGTTAAAGATAACATAACAGCGTATGAGACGAAAGTACTTGTATGTCATACATAACTTTGTTAGGAGTTTGTGCTTAATGAATCTGTTTTAAGTGTCTTACATGAAAATAACAAAATAACTGAAATAGGTCTTTTTATTAATCATTGAAAGATGTTAATAAATTGATAGGCAATCCTAGTTAGCAACTCATTGGATTAATCAAGTGAGAATAAGGTAAGGAGATTACTGCAAAGCAATTGGGAAAAATTGTATTTCTATGTTTTAATCATCTGGTAATCAATATTTGTCAATTTAATTAGTTCTTAATTCTTTTATTTTAATTAATTCTCACAAATCAACTGGAGTGAACTGTTTAAGTGAGTTAAATTAGTAAAAACTTGATAATTAAAATAATTGCTAGTAAATGTTCTTTGTGGGTTCGACAACCTTTCTTATCACTTTATTACTTAATTGACCGTGTATAGTTGCACGTACTTGTCATTATATAAAACAAACAACAAGTTTTTGAAGTCGTTATCGAGTAACGATTCTAATAATTATTTTGTTACTAGTTTTTATCAATTTAGTTTATTTAAACGTTTTTAATTTTTTCTTATTTTAATTTTTTTTCTTTACGAGGTACATCATGGCTTACTATAATAATTATCAATGGCCTTATATGAGAATGACTCAGTCAAATGCGACAGGGATTTATGGACTCGATGAGTTGTCAGCGCAGATGGAGACACTTTCGAGGAAGATTGAAGCTTTAACAGAGCAACATATTCAAAGTGTAGAAGTGATTTGTGATTATTGTGCTGGAAATCATTCGAGTCATCAATGCACCATCAGTTTCGAGTCAATATAGTATGGTTGAAACTTCGGTGATTACCCCAACAATTATGCCTATCCCAACAACTATTATCAGGATTGGGGGGGGGGGGTATCACCCGAATTTCTCGTGGTGAGATCAAGCCCAACCTCAAGCGTCACGACAAACTCAACCATCCGAATTTCAGGCTGACCAACCACCACCCCAACAACAAGAAAAGAAACCAGAACTGGAAGAGCTTCTGCTGAAGTACATAATAGAGAATGAGACGTGGAAAAATAGTCATTAAGTAACTGAAAAATATAGAGAATCAGATTGGACAGTTGGTAAATGCCATTAAAAATCATCCTCAACGTGAATTGTCAAGTAACATGGTTCCTAAAACTAATGGAGTACCCGAGCCAATAGTCATGGATGCTGAAAAGGAGATAAGTGGAGCAGGAAAAGGAGGCCGAAGAAGATCCAGCCTTGAGTTCCAATGCTGATAAGCTAACCGTGAGCATCCACCAAAATTGAAGGATCCAGGTAGCATTGTAATCCCGTGTACAAATGTAAGTCATTCCGTAGGCAGAGCTCTATGTGATATGGGAGCCAATATAACTTTGCAACCATGGTGGAATGAGATAAGGGTCCATGAAAAGATGGATGAAGATTCAATTGTGTTCAAGAAGCTTCAATTCAGAGCAAACGCGTAGCTATTTACAGTTTATAAAGGAGATTTTATCTAAAAGTAATAAGGTAGGTGAACTTGAAACAATGGCCCTTACTGAAGCGAAGCCCTCAAATGTTACATTATTATTGATGGATGGAAGATTCCTCAATTTTCGAAGAAGAATTGGATAGAGTTGGAGAAGTCGGCCTGACGACTCTAAAACAAGTGTTTATTGAGAGGCAACCCAAGTTTAATTTTTAGTTTTTGGTCTTGTTTTATTTCATTAGGTTTCATAGTGGTTAATAAATTTGCATTTATTAGGATTTAATAAACTTGATCCTATTGTGTTTTCAGGTTATTCGAATCCAATTCAAGTGAGGTGCCCGTTCCTCCTACCTTGCGTGCTTATCCCCCGTCTGAGGACGACGAGTATTGACTCGTCCCTCAGGAAAGTCCTCTATCTTAATTTTTCCTATCTTTTACATTACTTACTTTAAGTTTTGGGTGATGTGTTTATTTTATTTATCTGTGAAGTGATTGCATAGTAGGTTGCATTAATATTTGTTAACTGTCATATTGCTTCATTCATTCATTTTTCATAAAAAAAAATTGCATCATTCATTCACATAGGATTTATGTCGGTAAAAACATGAGCATAGCATATTGCATGATCATCAAGCATTGAGCTATAGTAGTTTAGATGATGGCCGATGATGAGTCTAGTTTCATTTAACTTGCAAGAAATTGAGTAGCATGTACCGATTAGACTTGATCGTTTGAACCTCATTGTGCTATTCATGTCTTCTTTCACATTCAAGCACACCAATAACTATCAGTGGCGATTAGAAACTTTATGTGTGATAGGACATGAACACTTGCTTGATTACTGATTAAAGCTGAACATTGGTTGATACATAAGTTTGGGGGAATCTTGGTTTCATATAATATTGAAAAAAAAAAACAAAAACAATAACACATGAAAAAAAATAGATTCATAAGGAATAAAAGATGGCTTAGTTTAACTGTGGCCTTTGTTACTTGAACAAGTAAGCCCTAGGAGATGTCTTTACACCCAGCGCCCTAAAACCTTCTGGTTGGGAGTCATTGGTCGACAGTTCGTTAAATGGATAACACTGAAAAGCCTAAGAGGGTTGGACATTGCACAAGTCAAACAGTAAATAAATAGTGGGATGGAGCGTAACACGCACCCGTGAAGAATGGGCACTTAATGACTTACATTTACTTGCTTTAAAGCCTGATTTCCCTCTTATTTGTGTTGATGCCATGTTCAGGTTAAAAATTGGTGAGAAGGGTGAGTGTGTACATAAAATTGATCACATAAAATAACTTTGAAACTGCTAATATGATATTGGACACACAGAAAGAGGCTAGAGTTGTGTCAGTGAGGCGAAGATGTGAGAGTTATGACTGTACATGATGCAAGGTTGACTATAAGTTAAGCGTTTATCTCTGAGGCATTTACATTATCTACTACTGTGGTTCTTGGCTCGATGTCGTAGTTGCATTTATTGTGTTGTGTTAGTGTTAGTATAGTTTGTGTTAGATTGTTTGAGGAAAAGTATTTGCTTAAGTTTGGGAGTATTTGATGAGTAGATTGTAAACCTACGAATTTAATGTCTTTTAGCGTGAGTTTTTGGGTATAGTTCTTGTTGCTTTTTATGGTTTGTGTCATGTTTGCGGGATGAAGGGGTAAGGATGGGTTTAGAGCAGAAAAGGAGAGAAAAAGATGAAAAATTGGACAACCTATCATGATGGCAAGGGGCGTGCTTGTGACTGAACTGAGGATGGCGCGAGGCGCGCTAGACTAACAAGAGGTTACTAGATAGGTAGCGCGGGCCGCGCCAGTAAAGCAAGGGAAGCGACGCGGGGCACGTCGATATGACGGATTTGACAAATTTTGTTTCCTTTTTGCTTGAAGTTGATTCAGAAGATGACTTTGACTTACCTTTTGTACTAGGGTTTTGTTAGGGGCTATAAATACTTGTTTTTAATTAAGTTTAGGAGACTTTTGACTGCAATACATTGAGAGCCACTTCTATTGAAGCTAGGAGATTCCTGCGGAGAACACAGAAGATGGAGACTGGGGGGTTTGGGGATTGGAGATTTCTCAACAGAATTTTTTTCTTCTCTTAATTTCATTATATGTACTTATTATACTATTTAATTTTAATCTTCTGATTTTTATTGTGATGATGAACTAATTTCCCAATTAGGGGTACAATAGAATATTTTGCACTTCAATAATTCAATTATCATTATTTTCACTTGTTGATCCTATTGAGTTGATTATTATATTTTGTGCATAATTTATTAATTGTCTAGCTAGCAATTAATCTTATATCTTTGATGGAATTGAAAGAGAAAATCTTAGATTAGATCTGAATATTACGCATGAATTTGTTGATTCTTGTTAAAGATAACATAACAGTGTATGAGACGAAAGTACTTATATGTCATGTGTTACTTTTTTAAGAGTTTGTGCTTAATGAATCTGTTTTAAGTGTCTTGCATGAAAATAGTAAAATAACTGAAATAGGTCTTTTTATTAATCATTGAAAGATGTTAATAAATTGATAGGCAATCCTAGTTAGCAACTCATTGGATTAATCAAGTGGGAATAAGGTAAGGGGATTTTTGCAAAACAATTGAGGAAATTGTATTCCTATGTCTTAATCATCTAATCAATATTTGTCAATTTAATTAGTTCTTAATTCTTTTATTTTACTTAATTCTCACAAATCAACTGGAGTGGGTTAAATTAGTAGAAACTTGATAATTAAAAATAATTCCTAGTAACTATTCTCTGTGGATTCGACAACCTTTCTTATCACTTTATTACTTGTTGATCATGTATACTTGCGCGTATTTGTCATTATATAAAACGAACAACAGTCGACATAGATCTCCGTCAATCAGAACTCTTCTGCTTTAGCTTCTTCGCCAATACCAGATCTGACGGCAACACCCCATCACCGAGATAGTCAAAGTAATGTGTGAGCCAACAGTTAGACATTTATATGCATAAGACCTCCACCCGCTGGATTCTCGGAGCGTCCAAAATATATAACGTCCGTTCCCAAGTAGGAATAAGATTCCTTATTACGTCAGTTACCATGTATAGTTAAAACTCAAAACTCAATCTCCTCAAAGATGAGAAGTCGAAGTCAATCCAAACTGTTCCCATAAAGTACAGAAGTCAATTAAGATCAGATTCTTTAAAAAATCGAGTCTCCTACCTGCGATATACCGCCACGTGGAAAAATTCTGCCACGTAGGATAGGTCCCACCAAATCAATCGAGGCCACAAAAACATTACTCAACATTACCCCCCACTCTCTTTAAAAGATTTAAAACAAGAGAGTACAAAAATTAATAACTACCAAATTGTTATTTCCGAAACCAAACACATCTTTGATTGATGAATGGGTAAGGAGAGGATGTTTGATTGGGTGACAGAGGGGTAGCAGAGAAGGTGTTGGGAGCTTTTTTTAAAAAATTGGATCTGAGATTGTAAATGGCGGTTCTTTTTGGGAGGGAGAAGGGTTTTGATGTGTTAACCATGTTTTTTTTCTTTGATACATGAAAAAATATATACAAAGAAGCACCAAGGGGGTGCCACTCATGAATAAACATAATCACAAAACAGATTAAGAGAGACCCTGCACCACCCAGTCACACAAACCTGCATTTTGTCTCAGGGCTAAACTCCAACAAAAAATCAATAAAAGAAATAACTCCACTCAAATACACCTCATTCTGCCAAAAATAAAGGAAACTCAAAAACAAGTATTTTATGCACACAATGAAAAGCTCCTAGACTCAAAAATTTTATAAAACTATAGTGAGGAACCTTATCCCATTTAGCTCGCTCTTTTTAAGGAACACATGATCCCTTCCTAGTGTCAAAAACAACCACCCAACGGCATCATCTACATCACTCCTTGCAAAGAAAAAATCAAAGCCCAGATAAGAGACATAATCTCGCAATGTAAAAACACAAGTGACCAGCTAACTCCCAAATCTTTTTTGCACAAGTAACAACTTGCCCCTTCTCCGCAAAGGTATCTTGAGTAAGAATACCTACCAACGCCGCTGTCCATGTGAAAAAAGCCACTCTATTCCACACCAACTTTCCAAACACTCTTCCAAGTAAAAGCACCTTCCTCCGGCCTTTAAGACTCCTTCAATACAACTTAAAAATAAAATTGCCGCAATCAAGGAGATCCCGCCGCTGGCATCTGCATCCCATGAAAAGGAGCAGCCCCGTCTAATAAAAACAGAAAATGTTTTACCTCTTCCAACTCCCAATCCTAAAAATGCCTTCGAATCGAAGGTTGTCATGACAAGTGCACATCCACTGCCAACGAATATTATGCAATAATTGCCTTCCAATCCACTACAAATGAAAATAAGTTGTGATATCTTTCCTCCAAAATCTCCACATCCATCCAAAACCGGATTCTCTTCCCATCCCCTACCACGACGAAAGTACGGTTCAAAAACTCATACCAATCATCATAAATGGCTTTCCAAAGGCCCACGCCAAAAGGATAGCTGAAAGTACCAGTGTTTGAAGATAATGTTGAACTTTGGTGGATATGAATATAGCAATAGCAGCACAATCACATCAAAGTTCAGATCATGTCAGTTATCCAATAAAAGATATTTACCTAACACAATCTTACAAGCAAGCTACAGTATTAGATTAAAATTAGTACTTATCAAGATAGTCATACAAAAATTCCTTTCGTCGAATGCTTAAGCTGGCAAAAAGAAGAAAACACATAATTTAAATGTTACAACTTTGATCATCATGTGAGTGCAAGGAAAAGCAAAATTGTAGTCGAATCAAAAAATACGCTCCTTTCTGTCAAAGACAGCACTCTTATAGGTGATATGTAAAATTGCAATCTTTGAGAGACTTATGTGATATGTCTCCTTAATTATTACAAGAACTCAAGTGGTTCCAAATATATGATAATGAGTAAAGGTGAAAAAAGGGACTATCTCGCTTAATCCTCCTCTGGCCAATGTTATTTGGTCTCAGTTTCCCCTGGGATGGTATACATGAAACAGCACTCTTGTTGGTGTTGGTTCTGAGGAGACTGAAGGTTCAAGGAACCCTAACATTTGAAAAAATACATACCATGAAGGAACAAATATGATGACATTCTAAACTATAGAGTTATTAGCTACTAAAGAGGGAACTATAGTTAATTCCCCTGTATTACAAATCCTTTATGATTATCTGGTATGTAAGCCCCATATCTCTTCAGTCTCCCTTTTTAACTTTCAAGTTCTTTAAAAAAAGCAGACTTCCTGTCTTTATTATGTTCCTTGAACATTAATTCTCTTGTTTGTCAGGTATGAGTTATCAATGTACATTAACTCAATGTCTTCATTAATAGTGCAACGAAGTTTCTTCTTATCATAAGAACAAAAAGGTAACGAATGAATTGAATTTCAAATATTTTTAACCAATTACATCATGTTGAACACCTAGAACTTTAGGGGCATGATTTTCTCTATGCAATTCAATCATTTTCTCATAGGTAAAACCTTTAATTCCCCTTTTCCTTTCTGAGAAAACTCTAAAGAGAATGCATAAAAGAAACCTCCAAATCAATTTTAAATCGCCGTTACTGTGCCTAATACAGTGACTAAATTGAAACTGACCTAATTATATCGCTAGGAAATAAAAACAAGAGCAAAAAACAAATGAAAATTGAATAGTCTTTTACCTTTTCGTTGGGATGAGAAATAAGACTCAATAAATGAGGAAAAGCTCCAGCATCGAGAACCGCCTTGACACCGGCATCAACTCCGCATGCGAAGCTTCCAATAGCAGCGGCGGACTGCACCAAAAGAAAATCAACATCGCCGGCGCCGAGGGAACCTGTGGAGACGGCGGAGGAGAGAATTGAGACGACGGAGGGGACAGCCCCGAGCTTGATGTAGGAGAGCTTTTTAGTGCGATTGCCAATTATCTGGTTCTTGAGATCTCTCAATGCCTTGAGCTTGGCCTCGCCGTCGTCGGAGGCGGCGGAGCTCAGCCGAGAAATGAGATCCTCCGGCCGGTGGTTAGTCGACGATGAGGCTGTGACGGATGCTGGCATGCTGCGATAATTGTCATGTGCGTGTGTTTAGTGTGCGTGAGAAAGCGAAAGGGGAATTATGTGATTACTGATTACATATTATTTAGTTTTCAAAAATGTATAGTAGTAATTAAATTGAATTAAAATATGGAAAGGAAGGAGATTTATGTGGAATTCATGAATTGTTTTGAGTAATTACTAGTATTAATTGAGTATAGTAGTATAATAATAGCATTTGATATCATAATTTATTATTTAAAATATTTTGTGTGATAATTTATAACAAGTTGTAAAATAATACTCTTTCCGTCCCAAATTAATTGCTCAGTTTTAATTTTTTAAAATCAAATTGACCATTTTTAAAACTAATCTTTTTACTATTTTTGCTAAAATATAAGTGAAGAGATTATAACCAAAAGAAAATATATACAATTTATTACTAACCCCAATTTTTATAATTTTAGAAATATATTTATATATGCTTAATTATCAATTCTAAAAATAGTCAATTTGACTTAAAAAAGTCAAAAATGAACAATTAATTTGGGACGGATGGAGTAATATTTTTATTAAATAATAAAATTGAATATTATTTCAAATATAATAAAAAAAAGTGGAATTCGTATGCGGAACCAGAAACTTTTGAGAGGGGGGTCAAAATATACTTGCAAAATCACGACGGCAGCACTACGAGCTACAATACAATCCGATCCAAAGAAATATTTGAGATGAAAAAGTCGAAAAAAATTCTTATTCCAAAGAAAAACTAAGTTGACGAGATGAAATTGAAGGAATTGAAGCGAAAGAAATAGATGGCTAACTTGTAACTCATGTAGACCAACATGGCACCTAGCTGCTATAGCAGCTCCTTCGCTATACACTACTGTTGCCCAAAGCTGATATAGCATCTAGTTGTGCGTGCTCGTGGCTCCCATTTAGCAGCAGCTCTCTTTCTTTATCCCTAATTTTAACTAGAAATAGAGTTTTGTTCTAACTTGACACACTCAAATACTCTATTTAACACCACATATGTTAACTAAATGAAGACCATAGCTTTTCTTTGGTCTAATAGTTAGTTTTTAGCCAAAACAGTTCTTTTAGAACTTTTATCGAACAGTTAGTGGACACAATTTTAAGTTACTAATTTCATAGTCATTTGTTTATATCACAAATCCATTTTATTCTCCTTATGTCTCCACACAACCAACCTATCTCCTTTAGTTATACATCAAACAATAACAGTCCAAAACACAGACAAAACATGAATGTTCAAGCAATTAGCAAACTAACAGTTTTTATTTTTTAACCAACTGTTTTATTCTAATACCCAATAAAACATCTTGCACCACCACCAACCACCTCCTGAACAGAGCCCCACAAGGACTCTGCCCACCTATATTCCCTTCCCCTCCCACCTTCTCCTCCCCCTTTTCTCTCTCACTACTTTCTGAAAAGCAAGATGGTTTGCAAGGAAACAAGCAGCTAAACTCAGATCCAAATTCCCTCAATGTTTCACAAATTGTCAATGGCAAATGAACCCATCTCTGATTTCTATGAGACGAAAACTCTTGATGCTGCTGATGCTGCTGATACTGACTATTGACACTACTCTGTCTTTGAAATTGGTCGTGGCGGGCATGCTCTGTTCTTCTGAAACTAACCTCTGCACTTCGCCTTCTTGTTAAAGTTTGTATCTGTTTCCCTTTCTTCTTGCTCTTGACTCTAACTTGACCAATGCCCCGCCCCCTCCCCCTCTCCCTCTCCCTCTCCCTCCCTTTCCCCTACCCTAGACCCTTGGATCGCCGCTGCTGATACTATAATATGCAGGTATTTAAAATTAATAATTAAAAAAAAGTATTTGCATCCTCACCCATTATTATTGATTTTCAAAATTCACTTTGAAATATTTTCAAAATACAAAAATTGATAAAAGATTTATTAAAAAATATGAAAAAGTGAATATTGTAATTAATATATATATATTTATATAATCTATAATATTCATCGTTATATTGACTATAAAATTATATAAATCAAGTTGGTTTCAAAAAAAATTATAATTGTCTTTATATTTTAGAATGAAATGAGAATATTAAAGTTTTTGATAAATATAAAATTTATTTTCGTAATAGGATCATTACTTTTCTTAGGGCTCGTTTGGTAACATTTTGTTTTTAATACAGTTATATTACCCCCAAAATTTCATGGTTCACGATCGAACTTGGATCGCCATTAATGGAGATTGAAGAATCGGGAGATAATGAAATTAGCATTAGATTTTGATCTACAAAAAATAATAACTTTTGATAATTTGGTTGATTTTTTGTTTGTAGCAAGGCTTGATGTCAAAACCTCATTAAACCAAGACTCTTCCGCGTGTTTTTATTTTTTTGGAAACAAAACAAAAACATTTTTTTTTTCATTTCGAGTTTTGGGTCCAAAGTGTTAACACTATTTTTTATATGTATCTAAATTATATTTAAATCACTAAATTTTGTAAAAATTTCAGGTAAAATAAATTTATCTAGTAAAATATAAATGATTTTGGATTTTTTATTCATTCGAATAAATCATCTGGGTCGTCCAAAATTTAGGATAAACCTCACCGTCCATAGTGCCGGAGGCACGAGACTGTTGCTAGTATTATATATTTTTTAAAAGTCGAAACGAAAAAATGGATAGTAGTCGGTCCCCTAGAAGGACTCAATTACCAAACAATATTTTTATAGGATCCGGTTAACATAAAGTTTATTTTTTGATAATTTGGTCAATTGACCAATAGAATGTTGACACACATAGAGTCTCGCCTACATGTCAGAACCCTATTAGTCAATTGACCAACTTACCTAAAATAAACTTCATGCTAACCACTTCCGTTTTTATAATAAAAAACATAAAATAGTTACCAAATGAGCCATTAGTTTCTCAACCTAAAGCAAGTGAGTAATCATCTTGACATCTTCATCATCCGTGACAAGCCCACAACTTAATTTTGTGACTTCATCTCTAACTAGATTCGGTTTGGTGATGTCTTAATTTAATATTATTTTGAATTATTTAATTTTTTTATAAAGGATTACTAATCCTTTAATGTAAGATTATAAATTCAATAAAAGCATTTGATAGGTTTAAATGGGAGGATTATTTATCTCATATTTATCATGAATTATATAATCCCTCATAAATAATTTTGAAAATGACGACTCCAAAATCGAGACAACTTAATCCCATACTAGGACTAACTTAGTCTCGACCTTGTGCGTTAGATACTATTTCGAATCAACTGTACATCATGCAAAGATGAAATAACTGCAAAAAATACAGATAATTAAAATTTTTATATTTTTCTTACCTTCTTTATTCCCTGAATTGGAACCTTCACGATTATATATATTTCGAAATCATATTCATTTAATGATTTCTTTTATTAGTGTATACAACTTTAAATACAAACTAATCACCATTATACAATCTCATATCAAATCAATCATTATCTAACATTATCTATATGAAATGTGAAAAGTATTTGGAAAGTTGGAACGGATGTCGTATATATATGAGCTGATTTTTTTGAGAAATTTCTAATTCATATCTATCTATACCAATGCCAAAAAATTCAAAAGTTATGTTTTTCACAAAATTTTAATTAGTACACATTTACTATTAAAGTTGCAATGCACTACATTCATTTAATATTCGTTTTAATTTCATGCACATGAATTAAGAATGACATTTAACATTATCATTTAATAATTAAAATTTGTATGAAATTTCATCAGTATCTGTTTATGGAAAGTTTGAAAACTACTAATACAAGAGAGAACTTATGAATTATCAAGTCATCGCATTTAAACTGCTGAATTGACTCGAGATCAATTAAAATGTCGTTCAAAAATATTATATATAAAATTTACATCGAAATAATTATTTTATTAAAAATTACAAATATATTTAGGGTAATCATGTAAAATACGATTCTATTCTCGTTTGTTTTGTCTTGAAATTCAAATCTAATTGAATTTCATCATTAATTTTTCTCATTGCGTCCAAAATTCAGGTGTTGCATTATCAAATTATAATAAAAATTTGTGAAAAGTTGTTGACGCTATGATCAAGTTATTGGCTCCAAAAATATTATATATGAAAAACCCCTTTCAAAAAGTATATGAAAAACACACAAATTTGTTGATGCTTATTCTTTGTTGAAAAACACAAAGTATAGCAAAAGGTGATATAGGAATAAATTTGTTGATGCTTGTCGGGCTAGATATTCCCCACTTGTAACGATAGAGAAGAATATATACTTTCTGATTTCTTGTGTAAACTTTATGCAAGATTAGATTTGCCTTCCAATCTCATTTAATTTGCTTTTAATTTTAAATAGGATACTCCCTTCTTTTCAAAATTAGAGATATAATTTAATATTTGAGGTCAGTCGATAACATATTAAATTTCAAATTGATGTGAATTTATTTAATTTTAATTGATATAATTATTATAATTGTATAGTATATAACAAAAGGTATTAATTTTTTGAAGTCACATTGAGATGTTTAAATTTAAAATTGATATGAATTCATTTAATTTTAGTTAATAAAAGTATGAAAATATGGTAAACCATTTAACATGTTTTACTAACTATAAAAATATATTATCTTTTAAAATTAATTGAATAATATCTATTTTTAAAAATTAAATTAAGATAATGGAACCAGTAAAGTATATAGTATAAAAAGTGGAAAACAATATAAAACTATTGAAATAGAACGGAATATAAAACTTGAGTATCAAAATAACTGGCATCTTCTGCGCTAAATTTACACTATGTTTCTGAGTTTTGAACTGAAATAAAAAAAAATAAAAACATAATTTTAATTTTTTTATGTTTTCTTTGATGTTGCTACTGAATTTATTAAGAAAAAAGAAAGAGAACTTAATTTTTACATTTAGATTACTAATTTACTTTGATATTAGTTATATTAATTTTGTTGTCTTTATAATAATAGTGCTATGCACTTTTTATAAAATATTTGTATTTTACAAATTTATATATTATATGGAAATCAATATAAATAAATGAATTATGTCAAATTTTTGAATCCTTATTTTTAATGTATACTATGCATTTTTGTGACACCCCAAAATATGTATACATCACCCATTCTGAGTCGTCAAATACATGGTACAGAAACAACTACAACTTTTATTATTACAATTGTCGTGCAAAATACGACAACACACATGCTGTGAGTTTAAATACAAATATTGTCTTCTAGACAATATCAACACTCAAATAAGTCCTCATTACATTTATTGATACACTATTTTACCAAAATAGTGAGGATTGCTAAAACAACTGTCTAGGACCATCACTCTTTACCCCGACTGGTTCCTGCTATATTCTCACCTCATGAGAAAAAAAATGGAACAAAAAGGAAAAGGGTGAGCTCAACTAGCCCATTAAAGAATATTATGACTAAGATAAAGAACAACAATTTATCATTAGCCTTCAACAAATAAATAAAATATAATGGACAACCAGTTTTAGATCAATATTCGAAGCGGCAATAACAATTCATTAGAAGAGTTAAGTAGAGAATGAAATCTACTATCATCTATGAATTTAAAAGTCCATCATCAATATTTTATCCCTGTAACATCAATCAATATACATATTAAATCAAATATTCACCTTTGCACTACGGGCCAACGATATTCATTTGTATCACCAGTTGGTCATGTTCATCTCAACACCTGTTCATCTTTGCACTACGGGCCAAAAATATTCATCAGGTAATCATACATCTTTGCACTACAGGCCAAAGATATTCATCAAGTATCACCATTAAGGACTGAGGATGATGAAAAACATTTTAGAGAACGAATCCAGTGAGACAAAAGAACAAAGATTAGAGATTCGTACTTTAGATAATTCAAGTTTAAAAAATACTCCATAATGGAGTAAAATTCAAGAATGAAGATCAAAAAAGGATTTAATTTCAAGAATAAGGGTCATAATATACAACTTGGAAAGAAGAAAAAAAATATTTTTCTTCTTTTGTGAACAGTACCCGTGAACAATAACTGTGAATAGTACCCGTGAACAGTATCTGGTCATAAAAAGTTTCAAATTTGATTAAAAGTTCAGACCAATATTCCTATAAAATGATATTAGATGAAGTGAAATTTCTAATCATTTCAAGAATTATAGAAGCAATACTTACCATAGTAAGTTCAAACTTAGGAATACGAGATGAAATAATATTGTTTACATACTATGGAATATGAAAGAAAATAATATTTCTCATGAGTATTGTAATAAAATAATATCCTTTACCTTAGTAGAAACTGGATTTAACTGGAATATCGAATATTATTCTGAGAAAATCTTGCAGAAAAACTACGCTCAAAGTATTCTTATACTCAAGAAAATACTCACAATACTTTAGAATAAGAATTTCTGATTATCAATTGGTGTGTTGAGGAAGGAGGGTTACCCCCTATTTATAGTGAATTTCACGGAGGAAAAATCAACATGTTGCTGCCTAACTTTGCCCATTTTTCTCGCCTAGCCTAACTTCATACATTTTTCACATGGGTGGGAGCCACCCTTTGAAAACCATCTCTGCAGGCAACAAGTTCTATCAAAATAAATGGCCTAACATTTCATCTTTTTCCCTGCATAACCACCAAATTCAAAGATTGAGGCCCACTCTTGAAAAACAAAACTTTGCAGACCTAAATTATTCACCCACCAATTCCACCAATCAAAGTAATGATACAAACTACTTTTTTTTGAAAACAAGTATTCATAAGCATTTTGTTTACTTCTGTTCTAAATAAACACATGCTTATATATTATAATAATAATATTATTAAAAAATTATAATATATTATAATAATTTATATGAATGAATATTTTATCGGAAAAAATAATTTCCAACTTTCAACAAATAATTTCCTGCAAAATTCCTTCGATTATAACCACATAAAAATAAATATTTTCTTCCATAAAATAAATATTTTTTTATCATATAAATCAATAAATAATTATTCATAAATAATATTACAGAATCACAATAATGACAATCAGGCCGTTCTCAGGAAAGAGGGGGCTTTCCGATAAGGATTTCTCCTTAACGGCGCGCAATTAGGTGACCAAACCTCTCCTTGATAGAACTTTCTAGAGATTGTCAATAATGCTATCTAATAATATTATTCAAATTATATGAATTATTGATCTGATAATGGGAAATACTGTGCAGTGATAATTATTGAAACAACAATAATATAAAATATCAACGCTTGCAATTATTGAATCAATAAAATATTGAACAGTAATTACTGTAACAATTATTTAGTAGTGCCTTCTTACGTAAGAATCAATAATTCAAAAATACTGTGCAATATTGTGTGCTATTGTACAACCACGCATATTACTATATTTTAACCACCGGGTAATCTAACAGTGTTAACGGTAATAATTACGTCATTATTTATAATCAAATTTGTCATTTTCTTCATCCGATAGTTATTCTGTTATGGGGCCCACAAATGGTTGTGCCGTCGTACGAATATTCTCCGACAACAAGAATATTCTACGACCAAACGAATATTCCACGACAATAAAGATTATTTTATAACCACCTATTTATTTTATAAAATTTGCACATTTCACCCATAACCAAAGCATTATATCAAATTATCACCTTATTATTTCAAGATAATAAATAGAAGAAATTCAATTTTATTCATAATAAGTTGGGGTCTTACAACCTCTTCTCCTTATGAAATTTCGTCCTCGAAATTGACGTACGTACCTGGAATGTCGAAAAGGTGAGGGTACCTCACTTTCATTTTCGATTCCAACTCCCAAGTCATTTCTTCAATAGTATGGTTCTTCCACAAAACCTTGACTTGTTGTATAACCTTTGTTCGTAGGACATGCTCTTTTCTATCCAATATCTTGACAGGTACCTCCTCGTACGTTAAATCTTCAGCTATCTCGTCTGGTTCTAACGCAATAATGTGGTTTGAGTCTTTCACATATTTACGAAGCATAGATATATGAAAAATATTATGAACACGAGACATGCTTGGAGGTAATGCGAGTCTATAGGCCACATTTCCTTTTCGGTCAAGAATCTCAAATGGACCAACAAATCGTGGATTGAGCTTTCCTCTCTTCCCGAATCTTGTAAATCCCTTCCATGGAGCAATACGTAACAATACATGATCTCCAATATTAAATTTCATGTCCTTTCGATGAAGATCAGCATAACTCTTTTGTCGATCTTGTGAGGTATTTATACGTTGCCGGATCATTTGAATCTTTTCAGTAGTCATGCGTACTAATTCTGGTCCCAACAACGTTGCTTTACCCACCTCGTCCTAACATACTGGAGAGCGACACTTTCGTCCATACAAAGCTTCAAATGGAGCCATACCTATACTTGCCTGATAACTGTTGTTGTAGGAGAATTCCACCAATGGCAAGTACACAGAGTCTTAAAAGATCTTTAAGGGTTTGAATAGTCCTTTCCGATTTCCCGTCCGTTTGAGGATGATATGCTGAACTGAATCGTAAATCCGTGCCCATAGCTTTCTGCAAGCTAACCCAAAATCGTGAAGTGAATCTTGGGTCACGATCAGAAACTATGGATACTGACATTCCATGCAATCTCACAATCTCATTTACGTACATACGAGCAAGACGTTCAAGGGAAAAAGTCTCACGTATAGGCAAGAAATGAGCAGACTTGGTTAATCTATCAACAATAACCCAAATCACATTTATGCCTTGAGAAACTTTGGTAATGTGTTCCCACTTCCATTTCGAAATTTCAAGTGGTTGCAATGGACCTTTTGGCACTTGATGCTCTGCCTTTACACGTTGACAAATTAAACACCTCGAGATAAACTCCGCGATCTCTCTCTTCATATTGCTCCACCAAAATGTATGTCGAAGATCGTGATACATTTTGGTACTCCCAAGATGGATTGCAAATGGTTTGTTGTGTGCCTCCATCATGATTCTATGCTTTAAGTCAGAGTCGTTAGGAACGCAAAGTCTGGATTTGACTCGAAGGATTCCTTCCCATCGATTCTTGCTTCCGAAATAGCACCTTCCTGCACTTTCTTCTTCATATGCATCAGCTCTAGGTCTGTAGCTTGAGCACCTTTAACTTTATCGATTAAAGTCGGTTCTATTCGCATATTTGCCATCATCACGTGGGTCGCTGGAGTATTTAACTCTATCTTCATCCTTTGTAATTCGTACAAAATGGGTCTTTGTTTTAACAACATCGCACTCGTACCCGCATAAGATCTTCTACTCAATGCGTCAGCTACAACATTTGCTTTTCAAGGATGATATTGAATGTTATGGTCGTAATCTTTCAATAGCTCGAGCCAACGTCGTTTCCGTATGTTGTGTTCCTTTTGGGTGAAGAAATATTTGAGGCTTTTATGATCCGTATAAATCTCCACTTTCTTCCCCATACAAGTAGTGTCTCTAGATTTTCAACGCAAAAATGACTTCTGCCAACTCCAGATCATTAGTAGGATAATTCCTCTCATATTCTTTGAGTTATCGCGACGCATAGGCTATGAATTTCCCATGTTGCATGATAACACATCTTAACCCTTTGCCTGAAGCATCGCTGTAGATAACAAATCCAACCGAACCAGATGATATTGTCAAAACTGGTGCTGAAATGAGTCTCCTCTTGAGCTATTAGAAACTCTTCTCGCATTCCTCGCTCCATACGGATTTTGTATCTTTCCGAGTCAGCTGAGTTAACGGAGTAGCGATTCAAGAAAATCCTTCCACGAATCTCCGATAATAACCGGCTAAACCCAAAAAGCTACGCACTTCGGTCTCCGACTTTGGTTGCTCCCAACTTTGTATTACTTTAATCTTCATAGGGTCAACAGATAGTCCATGTTTTGACACCACGTGCCCAAGAATACTACTTCCTCAAGTCAGAACTCACATTTCTTCAGCTTGGCATATAGCTTGTTGTCACGAAGTCTTTGAAGTACCAGCTTCAAATGGTGCTCATGATCTTCACGACTTTTGGAATAGATGAGGATGTCATCAATAAAGACAACAACGAACTGATCCAAATATTTCTTGAATACAAGGTTCATCATATCCATGAAAAGCAGCAGGAGTATTAGTCAATCCAAACGACATGACTAAGAATTCATAATTCCCGTACCGAGTTCTGAAGGCAGTCTTTGGAATATCCTCCGTTTTAATCTTCAGCTGATGATATCCAGAACGAAGATCGATATTTGAAAAGAATCGTGCTCCTTGTAACTGGTCAAATAGGTCATCAATGCGAGGTAGCGGATACCTATTCTTGATGGTAACATGGTTCAATTCTCGGTAGTCAATACAAAGTCGTATACTCTCGTCTTTCTTCTTTACAAATAGAACAGGAGCACCCCAAGGAGATGTACTAGGACGAATGAAACGGATGTCTAATAATTCTTGTAGTTGGACTTTTAACTCCTGAAGTTTAATAGGAGCCATTCGATATGGGGTTTTAGAAATGGGTTTTATACCCAGTTCAAGATCAATAAAGAATTCAACTTCTCGTTCTGGGGATAGACCAGGAAGTTCTTCAAGAAATTCATTAACAACAGGAATATTATTCAAATCTGACATGTTTTTGTTCAAGTCCATAACATGGGCTAAGAAAGTTTGACATCCGTTTTTCAATAAACGAATAGCTTTCTGGCTTGATATGACAGTGGCTGATTTTAGTGGTTTAGTTGTTTGAATTCGTATGACAGGTTGGTTAGGAATATGAAAACTAACAACCTTACAAAAATAATCAATTTTGGCATGATAAGTAGTTAACCAATCAATCCCTAAAATCACATCAAATGCAAGTATCTTTAAAGAAATAAGATCTACAGGTAATGTGATGGTGCCAACTTGGATCAAACAAGATTTATAAACTGCAGATGTAACGAAGGTTTCACCCCACGGAGTTTAAAAAGATAAGTTAAAGTCCAATTTCTCCGGAGTCAAGTTTAAATATTGAGCGCAAGCAGGAGAGATAAAAGAATGGGTAGAACAGGTATCTAGTAAGGTATAAACTTCGCAAGAGTTCAATATTAGCTTACCCGTGATCACCTCATTCTGGTTTCTTGTATTTTGGCCATTCACGACAAACGCACTCCCTTGAACCACCGACTTTGTGTTGTCAGTAATCGCCTTTGGTGTCGCCGTCCCAGTTGGACTTGACTTCGCTACAGGATAAAATCGGGCTATATGACCGTCTTTTCCACAATTGAAACACACCTTGGAAGTCTGTGAATAATTTGGACTTATGTGTCCTTCCTCTCCGTATGCATCTAACTGACGGTCGTTCTCTTCCCCTAGAATTTGTTGTTGGTGCTGGTGCTGCTGCTGATGTCTTCCCATCATTGTTGAATCTCATCTTTTTGAAATTTCCACTTGACCCACGTCTCCTGTTATCATGGCCACGATTACCACCCGAGTGGTTACCACTTTTGTCCGTATTTTTTCCTCCTCGCTGGTTATCATCGCTCCGATGACTGCTGTCACCGGTATGACCCTGGTCGTGGTCCCTCGGTTTGAACATAATCATTATCCCGCTCTAATAATTGAGCCCTGTTTACAACATCTGAATATAAAGAAAATTTATAAGAGATAAGATATTGCCGAATCTCGGGTTTTAGACCTCTCAGAAACATCCGCGTCATACGTTCCTCATTCTCTACCAAATGAGGTGCAAACCTGGATAACTCTGCGAACTTCGCCTCGTACTGGGAAACCGTTAAGGATGTAAACGAGCCAACACAGTTCGGGCTCGACTCGAAAAAATACGAGCGAGACTCGGATTCATTAATAATATGATCCAAATCTGAGCTTTAAAAATAGTTCGAATAAAAATATGAGTAGAATCTGAGCAAGGTTATACTCGACTCGTTTAAGATTCAAACTACTCGAATTTTTATTTGTGATTCGATACATACTCGGTTAATACATATTCGATTAGATGTTCGATACATTCTCTTATAATATATACAAATTTAAATCAAATTAGGATAATTAGTTATTATTTTGTTTTGTTTTTAATTTAATTGTGATTTTATATTTGTAAAGTGTAATAATAAATATATTTTCTCATTTTTAAATAAAATAACAAATTCAATTTATAATTATATTTATTATAAAACTAGTTATTATGTGGAGACTCGAATTCGAGCTTGAATTTGAAGCTCGCGAGTAGTTTGAATAAATATTCGAGTCGAGTCGGATCGAATTCGAGTACTAAATATTCGATTCGAGTCGAATCTGAGTAAAAATTTTCAAATATAATTCGAATTTGAGTCGAATTCGATTACAAATTTATCATTTCGAGTCAAATTCGAGTAGCTCTCTGTTCGCTCTGGTTCGACTCGTTTACACCCTTAGACACCGTCATGTTGTTCTATTCAAATCTAATAAACTCTACCTCCTTAATATGATGAATACTTTCAGGAAAGTACTTGTCATTGAACAGTTTTTGAAATCTTTCCCATGACATGTTGAGTTCGGCTGGCTGGGTACGCTTCACAGATTCCCACCAGTAATCTGCCTCACCACGAAACATAAAGGTGGCGAATGGAACCTTCTGTTCTTCTATGCAGCCCAAGACATCAAATATCTTGGTAATTTGCTTGACTCACGTTTCCGCCTTAATCAGATCTGGCTTTCCCCAGAAATCTGGTGTTCCCAACTCCTTGAACTGCTTGGCCGTGACAAAATGCGCGTTGCTATCATTTCCACCCTTATTTTGTACACAAGTCTCTCTTGTCTGATTTTGCATGAACTGTAAAAAGCTTCTAAACATTCCATCATTCATCGTTTGCTCCATAGTGTTGTTTACAGGAGGAATATTGCCTTCCTGTTGCATGTTCTCTTGGTTGGTGATTGAAGGTTGTTCCACTATCTCATACACTCCATTGTTAACGTTCTCAGCTGCCATTCTTAAAACCTACCATAAAACAAGGGTTAATTAAACAAATTAACATATCACATAATATCCCTATATTATGACCGACCAACAAATAAGCTTAGGTATGACACACTAGCGAAGTATTTATTCGTCTCTCCCCTCCTAGTTCTATTCCTCGATCTCTGCCAGAGACCATATCCCTAGGCTCTGATACCAACTGTGACGCCCCCAAAATAGGTATACATCACCCATTCTGAGTCGCCAAATACATGGTACAGAAACAACTACAACTTTTATTATTACAATTGTCGTGCAAAATACGACAACACACATGCTATGAGTTTAAATACAAATATTGTCTTCTAGACAATATCAACACTCAAATAAGTCCTCATTACATTTATTGATACACTATTTTATCAAAATAGTGAGGGTTGCTAAAACAACTGTCTACGACCATACACTATTTTACCAAAATAGTGAGGAATTTCAATGCTAAAGGCCGAGGAGTTAATATGCTCAAGGATTAAAAAGAAATTAGATGCTAACATTTTAGAATCTGCACACTGTGATGCTCTATGGGATGGACAATCCAAGTTCTAAGTGAAGGAGAGAGGAAAAGAAGGGTACACTATCAACCTAGAGGAGAGAAGTTGTGCATGCATGATATGAGATTTAACAGGAATCCCTCGTGCTTATGCAGTTAGAGCCATTCATTCTATATATGGAAACCCTATAGAATATGTTGTTAAGTGGTACACTAGGGATAAATATATTAAGACTTATTCTCACACACTAGAAGTTCTAAATGGGGAAGACTTTTGAGATTTTACTGAGTGTGATATAATGCTGCCACCACCAATGAAGAAAAAGTTGAAGGGAAGACCACAAAGATTGAGTAGGAAGGAGCATTGAGAAGATGGGACTACTAGAAATAATGTGGCTAGGGTGTTAAGGAAAGGGAGGAAGATGCATTGTAGCTTGTGCAAGGAAGACGATCACAATCGAGTTAAATGTCCAAAACACCCAACTCTGCCTGGACACAAAAAGTAGAAGGAGGTAATTCACACTATATACCTATTATATGTTTCTCTGTTTCTAAATATATGTTTGCCACAATCAAATTTGATATACCTATTGTATGTTGTTCTTGTAAGTAACATTTCATTCATTCAAAAAGCAATGTAAGTTTTTAAAAATGGGTCCATCAATGTCAGAATTTGATATAGCTATTAAATCTATTTTTGACATGTTGCTTTATATAGGCTACTTACAATGAAAAGGGAAAATAGATGGTGGTTGACACTGCTAAGGAAAAGGAGAAGGTGGTTGACTTAGGAAAAGAAAAGGAAAAATTTATATTTGTAAGTAAAATTTCATTCATTCAAAAAGTTATATTAATTTCACTTAGGGTAACTAATAATGAGTTGTATTGTAGATGCCAACTCCTAAACTTGTAAGAAAGAAGCAGTTTTCACAAACAACAGTAGAAGGATGCACTCCACCTGCTTCTACACCACCAACCCAAATAAATACAAGGAAAAGACAAGTAAATCAACAAACTTCACATAATTCAACTAGTAGACCATTCAAGGCACCAAGGAAGAAGGGTGGAACCCTACTAAATAGTTGCATTTAAGTTCTTTTATAGCCCACTAGTAGTTCATGGCATGGTAGTTTAGTAGGTATTTGGTATAACTCTGTTTTGGTATATGTATCTTAACTTTTGTAATCTTTTGGTATAGTTTTTGATTTGGTGTACTTTGACTGCTGGAATATGGGGAATACTTTTAGGGGACAAATTTGTATACTTTTGATATAATTATGGGCTATTTAATGTGGCAAAAAATACAGGGAGTTTGTAAAAAGCACTTGATATTGATTGAAGTTATGTTATAACAAGAATGATTTGCTTTTTGGGTAAAACAGTTCTACTTTAATGCTTTGTTGTTAGTGGCCTTTTATTATTTTATGGTTATGGTTGCAAAAATATTTCATATTGTTTTTTCGTTATTTTCTTTTCACTGGTTAAAGTTAACCTGGTACATGCTCTGATTTGGGTTTGTGAATACATTGATGCATGGTAAATGGTACCTGCTCTGTTTTGGGTTTGTGAATATCAAGAGTTTCCTGCTGCTTCATTTAGTTCCATACATGAGTCTTATTTCTAACAACAAAACAGAGCTAAAAATGTGCTAATGTTTCATTTCCTTCAACACAAGACTACACAAGAACCATTAGTCAATTAACAACAAATTGAGATGTTGTCACCATTAAGTCAAAAATAACAATAATAACACAACAATTACACAAAAAGAGCTAAATGCTCTACTTCTTCATTTCCTTTAATCCATAAACACAACCATACATGATTTACAATCATCCACTCTTAGACATCTCTGAATTCACAACACAAATAACAAAACAAAAAGTATTTCCCCAATGTTGTTCTACATTACTATTACTAAAACATACAGAAAAATGAATCATGAACAAATTAAAATGATCCACATTTTCTTGAGTTTCTCACTGACTGGACATTTTTCATAATCAACTATTTTACCACTTTTAACTCACTTCCAGTCTTCAATCAAATTACGCCTTTGTACTTCTTCATTAGCAATTATGAGTTCATCCCTCAATTTTTTGATAACTTCCCTTGATCTTTCAGTGAATGGAGGATCATACCACTTGAAAAATTCACAATACATATTTTTTATCCTTGTCAATAAAACAATAAAATAATTTTTGTGAGGGAAAATTAGCTAAAACAAATGAATCTGGTGAGGAAAAATTAGCTACAACCAAGAGGAAAAATATCTTGCTCATTGACTTACCTTGTATCTGCTATAGCCAACGAATCTTCTACCTGGATCTAGGGTTCCTTCTTTTCAAGCTTCCTACATGGGTGCAACGATTCCACAATGAAAAATGATTGGAGAAAAAAACTTGGACTCACTCAAAATTTGAAGATTTACTCATCGATTTCCTTTTATAAGAAGTGTCTACTCCACTTGAGATAGTCATCTCAAGAAACGCAACAACGGATTGTTAGTAGCAACTATGGACCCTTAATTTTGTCCCATTCTGAATCTAGTTGTTATTTATCTGGAATGATTTTGTTGGGGTGAATCGGATCTTTATTGGATGAATTAGATCTTTGTTGAGTAGGTTAGTTTTCTGAGTGGGTTATAGCTCATATGTTAAAATCAGTTACAGTTTGGTTCCAACTAAAATTAAGTGAGACCCTTCGTTTTACACTCACTTTTCCATTAATTAACGTTTGTTACAAAAATTTAAATTTTTATTATTAAAAATTAAAAAATAATTCATAAAAAATAATAATTTAGTAACCCATTTATAATTTGTAAGTTGTCCTAAACTATCTATAGGCTGTTAATTTTCTGTTTTATTACCCAAAATCTTCTCGTTCTCGCCCGCACAACGACCAGAGGTTCACCGATTCTCATGGAGGTCGCCGGAAAACCCCCTTCCTTTCACATTTCTTCCTATGCATTACTCCTTTTTCTTCATCCCTTCTATTTTCTCTCTCTTCCTAAAACATTTATTTCCTTGGATTCCGGCCAAAGGGGACTCTGTTCTTTACGCCGGAATTCTTGGAGTTCGCCGACGATGACCGTCAGGGTCTGTTTGGTTCGAGAAAAATTCATCCCCTAACATAGAAATTGCTGGTATGCCTTTCACACAGAAATTGGCACCTATTTGTTTGGAATACAGGGTTTTTTTTGTTATTTATAAAACAAAAATATTTTGTACCCTAGAAATAGCCAAACGTGGATTTTATTGTTTGCTGCCTAGAAATTTGTTACGGAGAAAAAGAGTGAATTGCTATAAATTTTAGAATGAACACGAATACTTTATGGAATTAGAAACTTATTCATTTAGGAAAATGATATTTGCATAAGGGACATTGATATATCAGCAAGCCTTCCCTACTAGGACCCACGAATGAGGCCTTGAGAAAAGACTAAATTTTCCTTGTCGAAATAGCACTTCTATTCTACTGAATCGGATCCTGTAGTGTAGATATTTAACTTTAATGGCGCGGATATTTAACTTTAATGGCGCAGATATTTAACTTTAATGGATATTTAACTTTAATGGCGCGGATCAGGTACCATGAAAAGTTGGTCAATTGCTGACACGCAGAGGACACATGAAAACTTGTGTCGAACCGCTCCCAGTAAAAGCTAATATTATTTGATGTCTATGAGAAAAGTTTTACATTTATGACATTCTTGTGTTTGGGCCATGTTTTGGTCATAGTATGCATCATAAAAACGATGGACGTTGGAAACCAGTCATCAACATCTTTTGAGAGGATTTTAGTGCATGTGGGTTTTCATAGAGTTCAGTTAGGTCACATGTCACTGCCTAATTTGGAAGTTTTCTCATCCCGGGGTTCGAGGACTCTTCTAGGACCTGACAACCTGGAGTACTTTATTGGCAGAGTTGGGTTTTTCTGGCCAGGAAAAGTTAGGGGGGTTGGTAGAGGGGGAGAGTATCATCTCTCTTGTGTTGTTTAAGTTAGTTTTAACTTCTTTAGCATTATTGGAGTGGTAGTCTTGCACTGAATTTTAAGCAATTGTTTTTTGATTAATTTATGTGATGAAATTTGCAGGAACCAATTCAGAAACTTATTATTTTGTATGGCGTTTTCTTGATTAAATTGGCGGCCTCCAGGCAGCGAGTTTACATTTTTCTTAAAGGAATATAGGTCACAGGGCTTTACTAATCATGGCTGAGAAAGCTGAAACATACCCATGTCAGAACAAGTGGAAACTTTCCTTCTGCATTTTTTTGAAGGATTTCAGGTACTCTTTCTGTGTATCTTCTAATTTAGGTTGTTTAATACTTCAAATATTTTTTGTTAAGCTAGTACGATTATTTATTTTGTTTCAACAGCATAAAGGGATAAGTAGTGCTTCTGCTGCCCATAAGGTTTCATGGTATAACTACCCAAGGACAGCAGCTTCAACTAGCTAGCAATTTAAATAGCTAGTACAGTTTGTAAAATATCAAAGAGTACCTTTGTGTATAGAGTCGTATGTGTTTGCATTGAGTATGCGTGTGTATATATGAAAATAGCTTCTATTCTTTTTTATCTATTTTTGTTTCATGCATTAAAATATTTTCATCAAGTCACACTTGGTAGTTCAATTTGCTAAATTAGACCAACACTTTTTTTTTTTTGGTATATGGTGATTATTTGTACTCTGGCAATAGCTTTTTATTCTGTTTTAGTTACTTTCCTATGTTTAAAAACCAATCTTGGAAGAAACCCGACACTTTTAAAGAATTTTATTGTGCTAGGATGGCCTAATCATTGTACCATTATATATTTTAAGGTAGCCAGCAGTTTGAGTTAGCCTTAACTAATCCCTCAACAATCTTCAGAACGTATTGACATATTCTCAAATTTGCAGTACAAGCTTACATACATATGACATATCCAAACATTTAAACACACAATTTAGGGCACCCTTGTGGTATGACATTACTTTATTGGACCCTTATTTTTAAAAGTGCAATTAAGAGCAGTTTCATTTGTGTCTTGATATGCTTAGAGGCTTATAATCACTGTCTGCAATCATATGAACAGATTAGTATTGAAAATGGATGAGCTTGGTCTAGAAATAGCAAGGATCGCTTTCCCAGCGGCACTAGCTTTGACAGCTGATCCTATTGCATCTCTTGTCGATACAGCATTCATTGGCCAAATAGGTAATTCCTTAACATTTTCTATCTTCATTTATACGGTACATATTTTGTGCTCTAGTGTTGTTGTGTCACCAGAAGCTGTTGTGATTAACAAAATTACAGCATTCATTGGCCAAATAGTTACTTCCTTAACATTTTCTATCTTCATTTATCCGGTACATATTTTGTGCTCTAGTGTTGCTGTGTCACCAGTAAGCTGTTGTGATTAACGAAATTACCTTTCTTGACTTGCCTCATATATTTTATTTTGCAATCTGGAAATAAATGGAGTTCTTATCTGATTTGCTTTGCCTTGTGTATTATTTAATACAATTATATATGTTGTTCAGTTTTTAAACATCTAGAAAGTGTTTCTATATAATGTAAAATGACTATTACTAAGAAACACTTTTAAGTAGCGGTTCTAAGTAGCTCAGTGGATATGTATCATCATCATGTAGTTGTTGAGGGCTTTAGCCTTGGTACTTGCCACTCATATAAGTTAGAACTATCAGTTCTTAAAATATGTAAAACTTTTCTAGCACATAATGGCCAATTGTTTATAGAACTGCTTGAAACTAATATACTTTTTCTATTAAACCGACATCTGCCGAGACAATGTTATTTTGATTAGAATCATTAGACAATTAAAATACAACTAATGAAGAGTGATTGAATCTGAGGAAAGTGAAAACTATAGATGATAATTGAAACTTTTTCCTTAGAGGTTTATTCACATTAGCCTCCATATTCAACTATAGTCATTTCTCTTGTGACACATGTATGTACAACCTAGAGAATCGAACAATCCTCTCTGACCTAACCTTTTCAGCTTCATTGTACGATGGGACGAGAGAGATTTTGGCGTGCTATTGGTGTAGTGAGACTCCGCTTGCTTAGGTATTTGAGTATTTCCAGATATTCATTCAATAAAATGGATGTGTGGCAGATTGTGTCTCGATTGTTGGACTGGCTTTGGTCATCAATTTCAGGATTTGGACATGGAGTTGGTAGACTTCTTATTTATTTTCTTGGACATGATTTTGGTTCTATTCAAGGTCATAGAGACTATGATATGGAGAGGAGACATCAGGGATAATTTTCCAGTTAGCTCATTCAATAAATTGGTCAAGGGTCTGCCACATTCTCCTGGAGGGGGGATATGGAGGTCCTTGGCTCAGGCTAATAACGTGTTTTTTCTGTGGAGCGCAAAGGATCACTTAATGATAGTGAGATAGAGGATGGTAGACCACCTTCTGAAGTTGGAAGAGTACTTCTGCCTGAAATCAAATATCCTCTTACTTTTTGACATATACATGTATACGATACATCAAATTCTTGCAAACTTCTGATTAGAGTTTTAGCAGACTTTGGACTCGCTGCAAAATAAGAATATGATATAAAATACTAAATTTGTCAATACATAGATA
The DNA here is from genome assembly GCA_020205505.1 of Panax japonicus. NCBI lineage: Eukaryota > Viridiplantae > Streptophyta > Magnoliopsida > Apiales > Araliaceae > Panax > Panax japonicus. Next base: position 3,736,998 of record CM035112.1, on the reverse strand, counting down.
TGACAAAGAACTTTCATCTGTACATGCATATATATGACCTACTAAAATAGTTGTTTGGAGATTGGAGAGTTTAGTTCATTTATGAGGACGTGAATGAACAAAAGCACACAATTAAGGATTCAAAGTACAATTGTCAGAAGAACAATAATTACCCTATCAGTGTTCAATTTAAGTTGAAAGAAGACCAATTAGGTGTACAAATATAAAAGCAATCCCCTTACAGGTAAGAGAGGAACCTGAGGAAGAACAAAATGAACAATACAAGTGAACAAGCAGTAGGAGAGGTCCAGGAAATACAGTCTATAGTCTTGTTGTACTTATTCATACATGGAAGAAGGAAACACTTATGCAGATGAAGCAAGACGCTAAAAAGTGTCTTTGACATGTTGTAGAGTGTGCCATCTTCACCATACGTGCATTAGATCAGCCACTACACCCAAATTGGAAATGTTAAATGGTAGGACCACCATGAAACTCATGTGGTGAGTTCATTAGTCTGTCAATGTTCTCCTGCTCTAGCTACAAATTCAAGTGCTTTGAATATGCCATCGCTCATTAAAGAATATTAGGGTTTTTGACCCTTTCAAGCGCATGTGGAAGCCAGATCTAGTTTGTGCTAGGATCCTACAACATATATAATTTTATTAAACAAGAACCTGCAGTGCTGGACGAAAATGAAGAACAAGACAACATATTTAGCAATGAAAAAGAAGAACAAGACAACATTATCAATTTAATGTGGTTCGGCCAAATTTGTCTAGATCCACAGAGAATTAATCTCACTAGACTTGAAGAACTTAAGGTATAATACAAAGGTTTGCCTGTGTATTTGTCTCCCAATCCCAATCCCACTCCCCAATCCCAATCCCAATCCCAATCCCAATCCCAATCCCAACCCCAACACCCAAAATCCCAAACGCAAACCCTTGTACACCTCTCTCAATCCCTTTGCAGAAACCTCTCTCTCACTCACAAGGATTTTCCTCAGTGCTCTTTACATCTTGACTTGTTTTCTCAAAGAAAACCCACGGACTCCTTTTTATAGAACCAAGATGGCAGATTTCAAATCCATAATTGAATAAGAAAACCAAAATAATGGATTAGGAATATCGAATCATTCATGAATACTCATAATACTTAGCGATGATGGCCTGGAGTTGATGCCTAGTTTGCGATGAATGCCAAGCAAATTGTAGTGTTTAGACCAATCAAAATGTAAACTAGTTTACTTTCAACTATCAGCTGATAAATTAGGGAGTTAATATGAAATCTCTTGTTAAAATAGAACTGAGTTTTTAACAAAGCTTTAGTTGAATCTGGACCCTAGGATTTGAGCTTTATATTATAGCTGACCTCACTGGAAAGCTAATCTTGGAAAGTTCAAAAGGAGCTTTAGGTGATACTACTATGAAGTTTTGTAGAAATTATTTTTATTTGGGTAAACGTCTTTCTCTCTCTTTGATATGTTGTCATTAACATTTATAAAGAAGAGAAACAATCTTTCATACGATTACAAGACTTGGTGCTTTAAACATATCCAAATGTATTCTGTGTGTAGTTCCTCCATAACTTTGTTTCCACGTATGTACATCCTTAAATTCATTAGTGCTCATCTTTTAGTTATGATTTTTCCTTAAGACACTTATTTAATTTAAATTATCTGTGTCAATGTACACAGGTCCAGTGGAACTTGCTGCTGTAGGCATTTCTATCGCTATATTCAATCAAGTATCAAGAATTGCAATATTCCCCCTTGTCAGTGTCACCACCTCCTTTGTTGCAGAGGAAGATACTATTGCGCAAATGAATCCTGAAGAACAAAATAGCGAAAACTTGGAAATGGGTACAGTTGTAAGTACTGAAGATGAGAAGTTACTCTTGACGAAAGGTATGTTAGGTTCATCAATATTGGTCAGTTTCTATTGGGTGTCATTTAATGGCTTATACAACTTCCTAATATTAAACTTTTTGTCTTGTGTTTGTACTCAGAGTCTGATGATAGTACTGACATGTTAGAGTCACGTGGTAGTAGCTGTGATGTAGCTGACATTAAACGTGGAAAAAGGCGTATCCCATCAGCCTCATCTGCTTTAATAATTGGTGGCATTCTTGGCCTCATCCAAACCACATTCCTGATATCTGTAGCAAAACCTGCCTTGAACATTATGGGGGTCAAATCTGTAAGCAATTTGTGCAAAAGCAAGAAAAGACTCTTGCATTCACTACATTAGTTTTAGCTGAAGAGAAAAGAAAAGAATTGTAGTTCTTTATTCAATTAGACTATGTATATTTTTCCACTGTAAAGTGTAAACTAGCACCCAAATTTAATACTTTGTGATGGTTGATAGAGCTCACTTAAAACATATGTAGGATTCACCTATGCTAAACCCTGCCAAACAGTACTTGACATTGAGGTCTATCGGTGCTCCAGCTGTTCTTCTCTCACTGGCCATGCAAGGTGTCTTCCGTGGATTTAAGGACACAAAAACTCCTCTCTACGCCACTGGTAAGTAAAATTATGAGATAGAATACTATGATTGTTAAAGCACAAACATAAGCACCCAAACACTAGGAAGAGTGTCTGAGGCCCACACTGAGAATTTGTAAAATTAATCCAAGTATAGGACTCGATTATTTAATAAAATCATAGGATCATGGTGTAATAATAATAAATAATTGATTAAGTAAAATTGTATTTGAAAGCCTCTCCCTTTTGAGACAAGAATGCTAATTACATTAACTAGGAGGTTTGGAGTAATTTTATAGGAAAAATCCCTGTGGTTTGAAAAATTAGAGTTACTTCCCATGGACTAAATCTTGGCTGAATGATAGGTGCAAACTTACAATTATTCCCCTTTGTAATATGTATGTGTATTAAGGTTTAAATAGACATAATTTCCTTTTTCTATAAAAAATATAGTATTTTCAGGCATAGTTCTGGGAATTTTCATCCATATTGTTTAAGCATGTCTATACAAACCTTAGTATTTTTAAAAGGATGAGTAGAACTCTTATTTCTAGACGCAAAGGCCATGTTTGTTTGCAAAAAACGGATTGAATATTTTGTCTTAATTTAACACTACTTCGGACTATTTATCCCTTGATGGGGATTAATAGTCCTTTAAATAGTCTTATGGACTATTTTTTTTGTCATTCCTAAGGCTATTTATAAGGGATTATATAATCCCATGATGAATGTGGGATTAATAATCCCTCATTTTAAACTATTAAATGGCTTTATGAGACTAATAGTCCCACATTAAGGGACTAATGATCCCTCGTCGAAGGATTAAATAGTCCTGGATTAGTGTTAAATTAAGACAAATAGTCTAATCCCAAACATGTTTTTTGCAAACAAGCATGGGCAAATAATATTATTTTATTTCTATGCCTTTTATTGAAAAAATATTATTATGAATATATTTTCTTAACTTTATTCTTTGATGGTAAAAGAAAGAGTAAGCATTAATGTCAACCCTCACTGAAGAAAATTCCTGGCTACGCCTCTGACCGAATGTGCAAGGTGTAGACAAGAAGAAATTTCAAAATATTGTTAAACAAATAGGTCACTAGTCTATCTTTTCTCTTTCTCATCATAAGCAAAAATAAATATATAATAATAAAGAAGTAAAAGGTTTTACCTCTTACTATATGTGCTAGATAACTTCAATTTATTATAACCCATTTGTTTATTGGATCTAATTTAGTGACAGGAGACGTAACAAATATAATTTTGGATCCAATATTTATATTTGCCTTTCGTCTGGGAGTCAGTGGTGCAGCCATTGCTCATGTTATATCTCAGTGAGTTACATCTGACCGCTTTCCACTATGCTAATACCATGCTTCTTGTATTGTGCTATGGTTTCTCTGTGTCACACATTCTTTTTCCCAAACTTTAACTGTATATGGTGACCTAATTTCTTTTCTATTTCTCTCTTATTGATACAATAGGTACCTGATCTCAGTTATACTCTTTTGGAAATTAATGCAACAAGTTGAACTTTTACCTCCTAGTCACAAACATCTGCAATTTGCTAAATTGCTTAAAAATGGTGAGGATTTTATTCTGCTTGAGTAACTTATGTGCCAGTGCATCACTAATCACATTCTTTAAGTTGTCTTTGAAATGATCTTGGAACCGTATGTACTATGGAAAGAACTCTTAGAGTTTAGCCAAGTTCAATGAATTAAAAATGTTAGCAATGAGTGAAACACGTTAGGGTTTTCCAGTTTAATTCTATTTTATTGTCTCTACAAAAGAATTAGCACTATTTGTTTTAATTTATTTTTGTTTTTTGTTTTTGGTTTTTTGTTTTTTGTTTTTGTTTTTGTTTTTGTTTTTCATTCAAAGCTTGAAGATATCAACATTGTAAATTCATGTGTTTACGGTGGTTGGTGAGGGAAATTTCCGTAACCTTTTGCCATTGTTATAAGATATCCATATTTCACTTAGATTTATTGTTAATCAACCATGTGCATAAATTGGAAGTACTGAAACTTTTGTATGGTCTCTGGCTGTAATCGCGGAGCTTAACAAGTTCATGTCAAGTATGGATAACCTTGTTCTATCTATCATGCATTGAGTTTCAAAACTTCAATTCTTATCTATCTTTTAAGTTGCTTCTTTCTTCTTAGGATTAAATAAGTAATTTAAAACTAATCATATTTAACTAGGATGAATTTTGAAGTTTCCCTTCCTTTTTTTTCTTTTTTCTTTTTTTTTTTTCCATTTTTATAGTTCTAATTCGATAAATTTCACATTACATATAGAATTTTTTTTATTTTTTTACATAACTCTGATTGCCATTGTTCCTCTATTTGTCATTACCGCAGGTTTACTATTGTTGATGAGGGTTATAGCTGTCACATTCTGTGTAACACTGGCTGCATCAATGGCTGCACGTCAGGGACCAACATCAATGGCCGCGTTTCAGGTTTGCTTGCAGGTTTGGTTGGCAACGTCTCTTCTAGCTGATGGCTTAGCTGTTGCTGGACAGGTTAGAATTGATCACTTAGTAACTACTAACATTGTGACTATAATTCATATTCTCACCTTTGAGAAGGACTGGATGAATTAGTTTGCCTAAAATGTGAAGGAGCAGTTAATCACATACGTATAATAGACAATTCATCATGTTTTCAAGAAAAACTGAAAAAAAAAATTGCAACTTCCCAAACCCTTGTAGTAAAGTAAATTTTTGGTATCGCATTGAAGAGGAGCGGTAATCCAACTTCCCTCTAGGAAAGAAATAATATTGATGACTTCATGCTTAGGATTTATAAAGGAAACTTCATACATAAATGATTCCAAGAACTTCACATAAGAGTTCAACGACTAAGGTTTTTCCTTTCCTTTTCATTTTGATTCTAGCTTTGGTTGTCAAATCATGAGTATTTAGCACTATTGCTCATACTTGTAAAACAGTGTTAAATATACCACAAATTTTAGTAGGCCTAGCAAAATATGATTATGGGTTGGTTTTGGTTTTCAAAATATGATTATGGTTCCATTTAAGAACTAAAACCATATTAACCATTTTTAATATGGGTTGTGGGTTGGAACTATATGGTTATGGTTAAAAACCATATTAACCATTTTAAGATGTTTTGACTTTTAAACATAACTTTTGGAAAATGAAATTGTGTCCGTCACAATTAAATTAATTAAGTAATAATATGATATAAAAATTATTAATATAAATAATAAAATGCTAAAAAACTATACTAATAAAATTTTAAACAAGTAGTACTCCATAATCGTCATATATTTATATTAATTATGTAAAATTATGTTTGAAATATTTTAATTATTGGTGATTTATTTGAATTAATTATTTAAATTTATTATACTTTCACCCTAATTAAGATTATATAAATTGATAATAAGGATAAAATAGTAAAATATTATATTTAGACCTATTATAAAAATTGATTATCAAACAACTCTTTTATATTTAATTAAACTATGTTTGAAAACCTTAATAAATATTTGTATTTTATATAGAACCTCAATTTTAATAAACTTTCATTACACAGTTTTATCAAATAGTAAAATTTTAATTATTTATTTGTTTAAGAATCTAAACATAGTCTAAAAATACATTATTTGTGTGGTTAGATAGAGGAATGAAAGGTGATACTGTAATGGTAAATAGTTCCATCTCCTTAGACCTTAAGATGAAATGAATGAAACAAGGATGAAAATAATTCTCTAAAAAAAAAAAAGTTGAATTGAGCTATTTATTTATTTTGGTAAAGCGAGACTGCGTTGTTTTAATTCTTCAATGTTGAAGGCTTCTTGTGGTCATGTAGTGCCACGGCCCATGAGTGTTGATTTTTTTATAAAAGTGCACACATTAATGCTTTGATGATTATAGAAATGGAATATAGGTTAAAAATGGTTAATTGGTTAATTAACTATATTTGTTTTAAAAAATATTGGTCCAAACTTTAACCAACCTGAATAAATAAAAATGGTTAACCAACCCATTTGGTTCCAGTTAATATGGTTTGACCCAACAGTTAACTAATTATATTGTCAGGTCTAAATTTTAGCAACATCATTTAATTGAACTACACACTGTACCTAAAATGTCTTTACGATAATTATTAACCTTAACCATAATTGGTTGCAAGGAATTCAACTACTTCTCAATCATATGATGCATAGCCCAAAGAATGACATGCAGAACAGCTATTAGGCATGACCTGGAGAATGAACAAAGAGATGAAACCCTCAAACAAAAACTGAAAATCTACTCTGATAACATTAAAACTTGTGAGGTAGGTCATAAAAGTAAGGCGTGTAAACCAAAGTTACTGTATACTCTCATTGACCTAGCGAACCGCGTATGAGGTACTTGCGTACCCAAACAGGGTACTTCTACGTACCAATACTCTTAATTTTGCGTACCAACAAATTTTTTTATTGTTTAACCTATTGTTGTAGAAATATGAATATTACATCTTAGTATTATATGCTCAAACATTAAATTTGTACTAAATTATTTATAAAACAATCAATTTGTTGATTCAACTAAACACTTCTATAAAACTTAAGTTTATTATGTTTAGATTTTTAGAAAATTCCTAACTATAAGAACTTAGATGAAAACACCCTAGCGTACCGCAGTTTTAGCTATTTAGAGTATTTGTATTTGTATCACGTATCGATACGAATCATGTTCCAGGTAACACTGGTGTAAACAACACAAATACACAGTTCAAAGAAGTAGGTCTGATGTCAAATGCTACATCGGATGGGGCCTAGAACCAAGGTGGGCCTCGAATAAATTAGCAAGGACGGATATTGAGGACAACAACCGAAGCTGAAATGATTACATACTCGGTCAAAACAGTACATTGGAAGCAATCAACAGACTATCTGAAAGAGCACAGGAGGCAAGGCCATGTAATTGACTAAATCTTGGGAGGACCCCTAGGCTTTGGCCATCCCTTAGGGTTTGATCCCCAGGGTTCATTGTGATCGTAGACTTAAATTTTATTTTCCAACATTTTTAGCACATTTGTGCACTTATGGAGCAAAATGATGTAGTGGCAGATTCCAGTTTAGAATAGGATTTAAATTGTGTTATTTTAATTTTAATAGTTTTCAACTACTTGTAGAAAAAGTTAATTAAAAGTTTTATTATCACTTTCAAAATAGATTAGGAGAATTATTTATTATCCTTTTCAAAGTAAATGTAGGAGAGTACGCCTGTAAATGTAGGTTGTCTTGAGATTCCTTATTCATTCAACTCATCTAATACACTTATTGTTTCTTTTGGAGAATTCTTTACTTTCCCTTGTGCGTAAGGTTTTATTTGCCTGTGTTAGTAGGATAAACTAACCATTGTAATCCGCTGCATCACAAAAGACACTTTTAACACACAAACCGAAATGAAACGAGTGTGAGAGCCCCTAGGATCCGGCCATAGGGCTTAGTAACTCCTCACACAAGTCAAATATCTCTTGTTTTCGAAGTTGACTGTCAGACCAAGTTAGAATCAAAACAAGCAATGCAAAACATTCAGAGGCAAACAGGACCACAATAAAATTAAGTGTGGAGGAAGACTAGTAATGTCTAGCCTCTAAGGGTGGTTGTTAGGGTTCACACTATCCAGACTTAGTATTTGGCCTCCTTTCAGTCATCCGTAGGAACAATTAGAAGGAACAAGAAGAATGCCCCCCAAAAAAAATAAGTGTGAAGAGAGAGGCCTTTGGGTCCAACCCATTTAGGGCTCTAACCCTTCAATGCTTGGCCACCATTTCGTCATCCGGAAATCTGATCAGACGATACAAACTGACATGACCAAACCTGAGCAAATAAAGACCGAGTACTGAAGAGTAAGATCCCTATGCTTCAAAGTCCCCTAGGGTCCACATCTTCCATACTTGGCCATATTTTTTGATATTATCATGATGTAGAAGCAGAACATGCAATGGAGACAGTTAACAAAACAACACTGATAAAGAAGGCACTATAAAAACTAGGTATGGGAATCCCTAGGTCCTTGGGTCCAAATATTTTATATTCAACAGTAGAGACAGTTCTGTTCTGGTCCGAAAGACCTTTTAGATAGATAGAAGAAAAATTGAAACGAAATGGCAAAACCAGAGAAAAACACTACTATTGAACCCAAGGGTCTAGTCTCCCCAGGGTCCATCCATTCCCCAAGTCTAGCCGTCAAGCAGTTTTCTTGCTCCACACAGTAATTTTTGGCTTCGATTTGTGAGTACCGACTGTCCAATACGATCATCCGGATGTATGGGATGCTTTTCCAACTTCCGGTAGAGACCTTCCGATATTGTGATCTGGTGAGGGAATCAGTTTGGTGGTCAGAGAATTAGTTCGGGTTCTGGAATGGCATTCTTAAGTCTACAAGTGACATAGGCATGATATAAGCATGTGACATAAGTATGATGTGGGCAAATGTGAGGCAAATGGGGGCACCCCCATAGCCTATAAATACCCCTCAATTCTTCCCCATCTAAATACCCCCATTTCTTCATCCTCGCACACAACTTTCCCTTTTTACACCCCCAAGTTGAGAGCTTCTCTCTAGAAGTGAGATTAGAACTCTAACTTCAGCACTTATGTCTCCACAAGACTACCTACCCTTAAAACTAGTCTCCACAAGAATTAGTCGTTTGAGGACTTGGTCTCTATGAGACTCCCCTTTCTTATAATCCCCAACACACACTAGACACGACCCTCTAAAGGGTTCTGCTGTTTGAATGCCAAACGGGGGTCACCTACATTATCTCCCCTTGACTGTTACTCTGTCCAGATCCAGTTATCTTTATTGATTGCTAGCCTCACCGATCATTAAAAAAAGTTTCACATTTTCCGATTCTACAAAACCATACACCGATTTTTATAGCATCTTCCTTCTTGATCCTATCAACTTACATTCTCAAAACAATTTTGGCCATTCATTAGAAGGTTGAAACTTGACCTAGTTGGATTCCTAGCCCTGCACAAAGAACCTGACTTAGATGTGGAAGTTATAGCTAAAACAGGTCATTAAGTGTCATTGGGATGTAATCACCTTTTCTTTGCCAAAGCAAATTTCATATTTGCGATAAGGTTATTTACAGAATCCATGATGAACTGAATAAAGGGGTTGAGGCTTGAAAAGTGCTTCCTCGAAAGGCGAAATTTCCAAATCTCCTCAACCTCAAGTGGGCAAAATTTCCAAACCCATTTTAATAGAAAGCTGAATGTCTGTTCTTAGAATTACTTCTTCTCTTTAAATTGCTGAATGATGGTTTTGAAATGAAAAACTCCATGCATCTTCTTCTACATCTTTTTGGTTGTGGTTTGTGTTACAATTTTTTTCTAAAAATCTTCTCTTTGCAGCATAATTATATTCCAGTTTTCATACTGATGACATAATAATTGTTTCATAATCAAGTGTTGACTCTAATTTCATATTAGAAGCATAACCAGATATTTACTATTGTAGGCCATACTTGCGAGTGCATTTGCCAAAAAGGACTATGACAGTGCTACTACCACTGCAGCCAGAGTGTTGCAGGTGCTTAAATTATTTAAATAAGAAGAGGAACACATTTCTTTTACCTGTTTGTGATTCTCTGATGTTTTATATAAATTGATACTGCAGTTGGGACTGGTCCTTGGATTGGTTCTAGCCATCATCCTTGGAGTTGGATTATCATTTGGAGCAAGGATTTTTACAAAAGACGTCAACGTCCTCCACCTCATTAGCGTTGGCATCCCGGTAACTGTTCTTATCTGCAAACAGTAAAGTCTAAGTATATTCAACCAATAACTTAGACATGAATATCATTTTTCTTCTTCTATATCAGTTTGTGGCAGCCACTCAACCACTCAATGCCTTGGCCTTTGTTTTTGATGGTATCAACTTTGGAGCTTCTGATTTTGCGTATTCAGCAAACTCTATGGTAACTCTACTGTCTCCTAGGCCTTTGGGCCTCCTTTGCACCAAAATATAATAAAAATATAACGTCTCTTGTGCTTATCACCAGGAATGAAAATGCTTGTATATGTTTATAACGAAATCATTTCTTGTCCAAAAAAATAATATTACCTCCCTTCTAAAGTATAAAATATACTTGCCTTTAATTTTACAAAGTTATGTGATCTTATAAACAGTATTAAAGATGTCATGAGTTAAGTTCGCAGTCTTTGAGCTATCCCATGAGTACAGTCGTTTATTGTATGGAGTAATTTACCGGCTACTAGCTAGTTTATTTTATGGAATTTGGACTTAAGATAAAATTTCCAACCAACTTAAGTTTTCTAACTGGAAAATTCGAAATGCTTAGAAAACCTGAGCCTAACGTTCCATGGGGCCGGGGATGGATGTACTATAGGGCTGGGAGGGGGGGGCTATCCTGAAAGTTTTGAAATTTTCTTTTAATCCGTTAAAATTTTTACATTTTTACTTCAGCCTCCCAAGATCTATGAAAAAGTTAAGAGTATATGCTATTTTGAAAAATATAAGAAATACTTCCTCTATTCCAAATATAATAGTTAATTTAATTTTTAAAGTCAACTGGAAATATAGGAAAACTCATAAATATGTCACTCTTTCCACTTTTTGGGTATCGTGATACGAATATTCTTTCTTTGCTCCACTTTGTGTACTATAAAGGATCCATATAACTGCACTACAAAGAAGTCTTATTTCAAGCTGTCCACAAAATTATTAATAACCTTATAGTGTTATGTCCACCACCCCCCCCCCCCCAACAATTTTTTTTTGGCTTCGTCCCTGCTTAGGGTTGACAAGAAAAATAATATGCGAGCTTAAAAGTGTAAAAGTGTAATGTAGTTTAGCTACCTGTGTTGTAACATATGCTGAATATGCATTTCATTTCTATATCTTTCTTAGTTCATAGAAGCAATTTTAATTCACACCAGTAATGGTAAAAACTTGTGTAACATGTTCCTTCATCTACAGGTTCTGGTGGCTATATTCAGCATCGTATCTTTATTCATTCTTTCCTCCAGTCATGGATTTGTTGGACTCTGGGTTGGTCTAACTTTATATATGAGCCTCAGAACATTTGCTGGTTTTTGGAGGTTAGTTTCCATTGCTGAAAAATCCTCAAAGATGCACATACTAGTAGAAAATGCCTATGAATCAACTCGTCTTTACCATATGATTCTGAAAATTCTGTCACATACTTCTCTTTACTCCCACTAAACAAGATTTGCGGAGAGATTAGCAGAAAAAATCAGACAAAAAGTATATTGAGACGTTTTCTAATTTTTTGCTCTTACATTTGCAGAATAGGGACTGAAACGGGACCTTGGAGCTATCTCAGGAGCTAAATCCATGTTAGTTAATGTTCCATTATTGCTACCTCAGAGTTTAATCCCTGAAGACCCGACTCGTTTTCCTTGGGTTTTCTTCATCTATAAAACACAGGCATCCTTTAAAGATGTCTCATGTTATTTTTAGCTTTGTAGCTGGTGATATTCAGTATTTTCTGGTTTCTTTTGTACTTGAAACTTTTGAGAGCTTTTCTTAGCAGTTAGCAGATGTATAGAGATAGAGATATGACAAGAATGAGCTCCAATATATTGTATACCATTATAGGGAAAATGCAATAGGAGGCTTATAGGAAGCAATTGCTCTTTATTTTAATGTCTCAATGGCTAACATTGAATTAAGGTTCTACGTACGTCTAGGGGTGTAAATGAACCGGGTCGAACTGAGTATTGAGTTGCTCAGATTTGGTTCATAAAACTTATTGAGTTTGAAATAAGGTTTAATTGAGACTTGTTTAGCTACCAAGTCGAGTACGATCTCGAATCGAGTCCGTACAGTTTGAACTATTCGAGCGAATATAATCTAAAAATCAACAAAAAATTATAATTTGAAAAGTCTCGAGTAATTTATTGAACTTTAAAATTTGTTCATACTTGAAGCGTTTATATTTCGAGTCGAGTTCGAATTGAACTTATAGTCGAGCGAGTACGAATCAAAATCGAACTGTTTGGTTTATTTTACGGCCTTATTTACATCCTCTCATCCACCCGACCTTGATAGTTAATAAATTAGGAAGAAAAAAATAAAGAAAATACATAATTTTTTTCTTAAAAAAATAAAATGGTCTATTGGTATAATGATCTTTTAAGTTATTGTTTACATCTTTTCAGTTATGAACACTGACCAATATACATATTTGAATTGATGCTAAATTAAGAAAATGTTGGCCTCATCTCCCTGAATAGGAAGAGGGATACTTTCCAAATACAGTTCATTACTTGCTTGCTTGCCATGTTCAAATCTGTTTACCTTTGCCTTTTTAGCACAATTCATTAGCCCTATTCATATTCATATCATAGCTAGGCCTCTAGGCTCACTATGATAAATGTCTTATTAGCTTTAGTACCAATAAAAACAAATAAATGCTGTCAAAAATGAAATCAAGTGTTTTGTGACATTTTGAATATTGTGTGTTACCATTAATAATAATAATGGATATTCCGAGAGACAGTCTTGCTTGATTTTCAATGGATTGAGCGAAATAAATTATCCGCAAAAAAATGACATTTTGATACGGTGTCATGATTAAGCTAGAGAAGAATTCAAAATGATTACTGTTGGAAATTGACCGATGGATGAGAGTAATTTCAAGAGTAAAGTGAATAAACTATAAAAAATGGAGGCATATACATATATGATATAGGGGATTCGTTAGTTTAATTAATCAATACAGTGTTGATATGCAGGTCGGGAGGTGATTTTTCTCTGCGTGTCAGCAGTATATTGATCAATTGACCAATTTATCATGAAGTTAACTACATGAAATTAACCGGATTCATGATATATCTATTAACCTATACATCTAACTAATCCAGTGGTTATTAAGTTAAGACTGAGGTGCTGACACTATGATTTGATAGGGGTAAAAATGTAAAAATAATATTATTTGCCTTGTGTCCATGATTGTAGCCTTGTTAATATCATTCCCCTTTTTTTTATTACTAATCATTTCAAAGAAATCTCGACAAACAAACGAGTGTAAAAACAATGGAGATCGGAATTTATCAATTACACTATGTTAACGCCAAGATTCGTTCATGCGTCCCAATCACCAAAAGCGCGTTCAATCCTGCACAAAAATAGTAAGCACACCAAAAGCTTGACGGCTTGCGCCGTCAGGAAATAGTTCCGGTTTGAGAATAAGTACTGCTGAACAAGATTTAACAATGGAGGCAAAAAGCTCTAGTGCTGAATAATAATAATGAGTTGTGTGCACCTTAGAATTAGTATAAAGTCTTGTATTTATAGTGATCTCACCACCTTCTCAGAGTCATTCCCCATATTGGATTAGGGTTCCTCATTAGGTGTAATTCCTTAATGGGACAAAACACAATTCCCTTAAGGAAAGGAAGTTGATTAGGAACACGACACTTTCCTTAGGGATAAATCAAATATAATTAGGAATCTTTAATTCCTTAAAATCCTCAATTGCCCAAACAGAATCCCACATGGGTAATACAATTCCGCATGGACCCTAGCCCACCATATAATTCGGGCCCAGACATTCAGGCCCCAACATTTTCCCCTAGTCTTTCATTCAAATAGAATATTTAATGGAAGAGTATTCCAAATACGGCCCAATACAATGATTATCAATAAATAAGAACAAAACCCCAAAGATCGTGAAAACACGAGGCCCAACCACGTTAACCTTTCAGCTCCACCCACACGCCCCATTATGACCCCTATTAATGAGTCGTCTCTTGTTATCCGGGCTCAACTGAAAAGACCCAACAACAAAACCCCATCTTTTCTTAACTCGAAAGTTTCACTTGCTCATTTTGAAATCTCAGAAATCTTTTTTCTCCTCTTGCAAAAATCCTTATTCCGACCACCATTTCTCCCTGAAACTCCAGCAATGGCATCTTCACAAGTTCCCAAGAGCACCCCTTCTACTTATATGGAACCCATCACCATCATTCCCCTTTCCACCATTCATGCCCCATCTGTTATGTTACTAGCGTCGCATCTTCACCACTTCCACCATTCATACCCTGATGAAGCCCGATTTCCCCATGTCAACACTCCCTCCCAAATCACCGAGGCAGGCCTCGCTGTGATTCGGGAACACTATCAGATTCCTTAGACCCATTAGCTCAGAGCCCCTACTTCTACCGATCGGATGTACCACCGAATAGACGGTTGGACTGCCATGCCTCTTACTGTACTGGAGAAAGGCGTTTGGCTGCCCTTACATGCTTTCATCTTGACCTTCTTAGGCTTCATCGGCATCGATTTCACCTAAGTAGTGTCGAACTCCTATATCACCATCTGTAGACTTCTTCTTCACTTTATACCAACTGGTAGGTTCTCGAGAACCTGGTTTCAAAGTTTTGAGCAAACAACCCTCAAAACCCAATGCCAAAATTGAAAAATGTTCCTTGATGAACGTCCCCTCAAGCAACAAAGGTTGGCACAAAGATTGGTTCTTCGTCTATGGACCAGAAACACAAACTTCCAAATTGGGCTTCATATAAACGTCTGAACGTCTCCATCGGCGACATCACCCCGAGCCGGGTGCTAGAAATGACAAAAATGATTGAGAAACTCCCGATGAAGGAATGGAGATATATCCTTTTGACCAAACAAGTTTGGCTCTACGACCATAAACGTAAGTAATCGAACTCTATCCTCAATTTATTGCACATCCATTATCTCATCTTAAATGCTAACCTCGCAGTTTCACTCATTAAACCTACAACAATCGACCGAAGAGATCTGGAAGATTTCCTAACTGACAAACCTTCCGAGAAACTTGCCGATCCTTCAACTTCCGAGTCCATCCCAACCGAGACTTCTTCTTCCGATCAAACACCCTCTACTCGAATAAAAAAAGAGCGGTTAAGAAGGCATCTCAATCAAAATTGACAGAACTCCCAACCACCACAGAGAGTTTTCTTGACATGTCGGCCGAAGAAAGGACAAAAATACTTCGGATCAAAAAGAAACGCGCCAAAATTATCCTGCTTACCACCGAAGCTCTGAGAGTCCCTTCGGCTGAAACTTCTACCAATTCCCCCAAACGTACACCCATTGGATCCGATCACATGACCACCAACCAAAGCCAAAAATAAAAAATGCCCGAAGATGATATCCACGATCCCTCCAATAAAAAGGCCAACACATCAACTTTTCCTGAACAATCTCCTCCTTCTTCCTCTCTAAAACACCCCACACCCAACCGAACCAAAAATATCTCGTCTTCTCCTTCATTTTTCACGGAGAACCTTGACGAATATCCTCTTGAAACTTTCGCCAACTTCATTCTTCCGGTCAATGAAGAGAGGTTCAAAGATATATCCACCACCGACCTCATTCTGGCGGGTATCATGCATCAGGACATGGTAAGCTTTACTATACTACCATTTATTCTTATTCCCATAATTATATTTCAATATTTCTCATTCACCTTTAATCTCACTCTTCACACCTTAGGATGATGCTGTTTAGGGCCGAGTTATCAGTAAATTGAAAGAACTTGAGACCGAAGAGATCCGACTCATACAAGATAACGAACTGCTGAAGGCCTCCCTTACCCAAGAAAAGAAGGAACGTGCTGCAATTACCCTTGTCAATGCTTACCTTCAGAATGAAGTTACTACTCTGAAGGAGGAGGTCGTCTCAAAAGAAACCTAATACAAATTTATTCTCGAGGAATTCGAAGCCAATCGTGCAGAAAAGATAAAACAAGACAATCTAGAACTTATCCACCAGAATACCAACTTAAAAAACCAGGCAGATAAATTCCATCAGATGTGGACCACTCTAGAGAAACAATTTTTAGAGTAAAAAGCATCAGGAACCATCCTGACCAACTAGTTAAAGCTTTGGATAGTCCATGAATATCGAAAGTCTCCCGAGCTGGTTGAGGAAATAGCACAGATGTTCAACGAAGGGTACGAAGCTTGCCGAGATAAAGGAAAAGCCAAGCTTTCTGTCGTCGCACTGAACCCTTCTCTCCTCGACTCCTCGACTCCTCCGAAGATGAAGACGATTCAGACGACGATCCCGACGACAATCCTCTATAAATATGTTTTAAAATTTCCTATGTAAATTCCCAATGCACTATGTAACTTATATTTATGAATGAACACATTAATTTTTCTGAAAGGATTTACACAAATTTTCATAAATGATAATGAATCCATTATACAGAAACACTTATGTAGAATAACTAAGAGATTCATCCGAAGATCCATACATTTGTATAAAGTGAATCAACAGAACTGAATACTTAAACAATATATTGATAAGTTAACCATTCAAAACACCATTAAATAAATATTTGCCCAAAGGCTGAACAAATGTTCGCACGAAGGCTGAACATATAATCATTAAGCCAAGAACACAATAGATTCGCAAAATATGACAACCATTTTATTGATAAATTTTGAGAAGGAATTACAAAATCAACTTTGCCCTACTGATAATATTTGCAAAGCCTCCCAACATACCAGGTGTTTCTGATCTCTGTACCATCTATCGCCCGAAGCCAATAAATACCTGGCTTCGGTACCTCAACCACCTCATAAGGACCTTCCCAATTCGGCATTAACTTCCCTTGGTCTTGTGGTATAGAAGCTTCAACCTCCCGAAGATCAAGATCACCAACCTGAAATCTCATGAGCCTAAATCCTTTGTTATAATACCTAGCAACCCTCTTCTGATAAGCTGCTAAATTTACCAAGGTCGTTTCCCTAACTTCATCCAATAAGTCCAAATTAGCCCGAAGACCCTTATCATTATATAACTCCTGAAATCGACTGACCCGAAGAGTAGCAGAGCCAATTTCAACTGGGATGAGTGCATCAGTACCATAGAACAACCTGAATGGTGAGCCCCCTATCATAGACCTTGGAGTGGTCCGGTAAGCCCACAACACGCTAAGTAACTCTTCTGGCCACCTACTATTTACCTCATCAAGCCTTCTTTTAATACCATTTATCAACATTCTGTTAGTAACCTCTACTTGACCATTTGACTGAGGGTGAGCCACAGATGTCTTCTGATGCAGAATGTTTAACTCCCCCAAGAACCCCTCGAACTTTGAACCCACAAACTGATGCCCGTTATCAGAAACCACCACCATTGGTAATCCAAACCGGAACACCACAAATTCTTTTAAGAATTTAAGACACTTCTGTTCCGTGATCTACCAAAGGGGTTTCGCTTCAACCCATTTAGTCATATAGTCAATTGCAACGATCACAAAGCTGAACTGCTCTTTTGCCTTCGGAAACAGACCTAGAATATCGATTCCCCAAACAACAAAAGGAATTGGAGATAAGACCGAGTACATATGACGCCCCCAAATTTAGAAACTCATCTCTCAAATTTATTTTGTCACGTGCTAATTCTAATAATAAATCAAAATCTCACACAACGGAAAAAAGAATAATTTATATTGTGATAACATAAATATTTTCGTCCTAAGGTCACGCAACCGTTACTACAACATTACAACTTAATTTAAACATAACTTATTACATCATAATAACTAATTCTTCATACAACATACTAATAATAAATTCCTAGCACTAAGAAACAAAGCTATTCTGAAGCCTTCTCTTTACCCTTGTCCTTGCCTGAGAGTTCACCACGTTCTACCTTAATTGAAAGTTTTAAGGAAAGCAATGATGATCAATAAATTTTTCCAGCAAGTAATATTGTAATGAGGGTGAACAATTACAATGTAATGCCCCCAAAATAGGTCCACACAACCCATTATGAGTCGCCAAATACATGGTACAAAATTCAAATACAACTTCATTTATACAACCAATAATTATCGTGTAAAATACGACAAAACATACGCGGTGAGTTTTAATACAAATATTGTCTAGTTGACAATATTCAAACTCAAATAAAATCCTCATTACAGTTCTTATCACACTATTTTACAAAATAGTGAGGATTACTAAAATAACCATCTTGGACCACTACTCCACTCCCTGACTAGTCTCAGCTATATTCTCGCCTCCTGAGAAGAACAATAGAACCAAAAGGAAAAGGGCGAGCTCAACTAGCCCAGTAAAGAATATTATGACTAAGATAATGCAGAACAAATTATCCTTAGTCCTCAACAGGAAAAAATCTGATAGAATACAATAGACAACAAGTTTTAGATCACAACTACAGTGGAAACAACAATCCATTAGAAGAGTCAAGTAGAGCATGATATCTACTATCTTCTATGATTCAATAGTCCATCATCAATATTTTATCCCCGTAACACCAATCAATAAATATTTCAAATCAACGATGTGACGCCCCCAAAATAGGTATACATCACCCATCTTGAGTCACCAAATATATGGTAAATAATTCAAACACAAACTTAATTTATACAACTGTTAAGTGTCGTGTAGAATACGAAAACACATAAGCTGTGAGTTTTAATACAAATATTGTCTTCTAGACAGTATTCAAACTCAAAATAAGTCCTCATTACAATTATTATCACACTATTCAACAGAATAATGAGGACTACTAATGCAAACATCTAGACCGTCACTCCGTTCCCTGACTAGTCCCAGCTATATTCTCATTTCCTGAAGAGAACAATGAAAGTAAAGGGTGAGTTCAACTAGCCAGTAAGAAATATTATGACTAAGATAATGTAGAATAAATTATCGTTAGCCTACAACAATGTTAAACTGATAAAATATAGTAAACATCAAGTTTAAATGCAGCGGAACAAATAATCCATTAGAAGAGTCAAGTAGAGCATGATATCTACTATCTTTTATCTTCTATGATTTAAAAGTTTATCATCAATTTTATCGCTGAGACTTATCTTAAAAAAATAATCCACATCCACTGAATTATCCATGCACTACGGGCCAAGGATATTCATTGGTATCACGACCACGAATTATCCATGCACTACGGGCCATGGATATTCGTGTTTTCACCAATGGTCATGAACATGCCAAACAACAATTTATCTTTGCACCCTTGGCCGAAGAGAACGCATGGTCATGATCATACCTAATAACTGTCGCTGAGACTCAGCTTAATAATCCACATCACTTGTAACATTACAGGTCATGATTACATCGAATAATCCCTAGTCATAATCATACCAATCAATATTTCATCTTTGCACCCTTGGCCGAAGACGACTTTCATCACAATATAAGCACGATTATGATGAAAATGATATAAAAATTTAATCAAACGAGATGAAGGATAAATATTAAAGATTTTATAATTTAATTTATCCAGAATTCAAAAATATCTAAATTGTCAACATGATACTGCTTTGTGGAGTAAAATTCAAGAATGATAATGTATAAAAAATAATTTGGACTGAAAAGAAATTATTTTTGGCATGAATAGTACCCCGGGTGAATAGTACTCTAGTGAATAGTACTTCAGGAATAGTATCCCATGAATAGTACTATGACATGAAAAGATTAAAACTTATCAAGAATGCTTAGAATAATATTTCCATGAAAAGATATTGGATGAAGTGCAAATATCAATTATATTCTACTAATTTCATGGAGTATAGATGCCAAAACATAACAAAATGAGTGTAGAATTCGGAATCTGAAATGAAATAATATTACTTACATACTACAGAGTATGGAAGAAAATATTATTTCTTACGAGTATTGAACAAAAATAATATCCCTTACAAATGTTGAATGAAAATAATATTCTTTACGAATATTGAACGAAGATAATATTCCTTACGAATATTAAACGAAGACACTATTTCTTGCGAATAATGAACGAAATAAAATTTCTTACGAATACGAAAAATAATATCATAAGTGAATATAAAATAAATAATACCCCTTATCTTAAAAAGAAGAGTATTTCAACTGGTATAACGGGCATATTCTTGAAGAAAACTTTCACTATTTTTTACGCTCAAAGCTTCTTAAAACTCTAAAGAAATACGCTCAATATTATATAAGAAGAATACTTCGATTCTAGTGTAATTTTCATTTCTAAACTGTACATCCTATTTATAAGAGAATGGAAGGATACTATTTAGAAAATAAAATCACGGACTGCACAGTGGAAAAAAAATCATGGACGACGCTGGCTGAATTCAACGAAATTGTTTGATTTTACTATGCAAAACTATGTAGGCACTATGCAAATACTATGCATAATAAAATATAATATATTCTATTTTTTTATAAAAAATAAAAATTATAATATATATATATATATAATCTTTGCCTTACGGCAAAGGAAAGTGCGCACACACAAAATTTTCAAAATCCACCCACATTATTCCACCCACACATTCCTACGGCACATCAAACATACACACACCAATTCCCTCTCTTACAAGGCATTATCACCCCACCCCCTTTTCTTTTCCCACCCCATACACACATGTCAAATATATATATATATATATATATACACTTTATAACTTTCTTCTGATTATTTTGAAAATTAGGTAAATGGAGTCCATATAATTAGCAAAATTTATAATAAATACTTCATAAAAATTTTCTCAATATTTTTAAAAATATTTATTTATTAATATTATAACTCGCAATATTAACAACCAGATTGTTCTCAGGAAAGAGAGAACTTTTCGATAAGGATTTCTCCCTATTGGCGCGCAATTAGGTGACCAAACTCCTTTCCTCGATAAAACTTTCTAGACATTATTAATTATGCAAATAATAAAATAAATAAATTGTTATCTCAATTATTGATTTAATAATATAAAATATTATGACAATAATTGAATCATTTAACGTGAGATACTATGCAGCAATTATTGTAGCAATAATTGAGTATAATTAAGTGACTTCTCATATAAGCATCAATAATTAATACCGTGTGCTACTATGCAACCATGCGTATTATTATACTTTTACCATTGGGTATTTCAATAGTTAACAGTAAAACTTCCTAAATTTGATAGTAATTCTGTTATGGGGTCCACCAATGATTGTGCCGTCATACAGGAATTCCCCGACAAAAAGAATATTCTCCAACCAATCGAATATTTTATAACCACTTGCTTACTTTGCAAAATTGATAAATATCACCCACAACTATAACATTATATCAAATCCACACCTTAATATTTAAAAAATATTTCGAGAAAATTAATCTTTATTCATAAAATTTGGGGTCTTACAAACGAATTATCCAAGCGCTACGGGTCAAGGATATTCGTTAGTATCACCAGTGGTCATGATCATTCCAAACACATGTCCATCTATGCACTACGGACCAAAGAGGACTTTCACCACAAACCTTATATGTATCATTAAAGGTTATGATTATATTAATACACAATTCCTGGTCATAATCATACCATTCAAAAGTCTATCTTTGCACTACGAGCCAAAGATGACTTTCAACACAATATAAGCATGAGGATGATGACAATGATATAAAGATTCAATCAAGTGAGATAAAAGATAAATATTAGATATTTATAATTCAATTTATTCAGAGTTTAAAAGTGTCCAAATTGTCAACATGATAACTATTTGTGGAGTAAAATTCAAGAATGATCTTCATGTATCAAAAATAATTTGAACATAAAAGAAAATTAAATTATGTTGTGAATAGTACCCATGAATAGTACCATATGAATAGTACCCCAACATGAAAAGATTAAAATTTAATAAGAATGTTCAGACCAATATTCCAACGAAATGATATTAGATGAAGCGCAAATCTTAATGAATTTTTAATCATTTCAGGAATTATAGAAGCAATACTTACCATAATAAGTTTAAATTTATGAATATGAAATGAAATAATATTCCTTACATAATATGGAGTATGAAAGAAAATAATATTTTTTACGAGTATTGAAATAAAATAATATCCGTTACCTTAGTAGAAACTAGATTTGACTAGAATATCGGATATTATTCTGAGAAAATCTTGCATAAAAAGCTACACTCAAAGTATTCTTGTATATACTCAAGAGAAATACTCACAATACTATAGAATAAGAATTTCTGATATTATAACGGTGTGTTAAGGAATGAGGGGTAACCTCCCTTTTATAGTGCAACGGAGGGAGAAAAGTTAAGCAGGTTTGCCTAACTTTTTTTTTTCTTCCATGCACCTAACTTCCTCATTTCTTTCTCTTTTCCTTGCCTAACCATCAATTCCTTAAGGGCCCACACAATTTAGAAAACCAAGGATTGAAGGAGAAGGAAACGTGCACAAAAGGAATAAAAATGATAACCTTCACTCCACTTTTATTCACATGCTGAAAATTATATATAATAATAATAATATTACCATTTAAATTATAAAAAAATTATATTATTGTATTATCACATTATTATAATGTAATATTATAATAATATATTTGAATAAATAGTTTATCGGAGAAGATAATAGCCAAACTTCCAACAATTATTTCATTCTAATTCCTTCATTTATAACAAAACTGAATCAATATCCACCACATAATAATTATTCACAATTAATATTATAAGCTCACAATATTAACCTCCAGATTATTCTCAGGAAAGAGGGGGCTTTTCGATAAGGATTTATCATTATTGACGCACAATTATATATCCTAACCCCTTTCCTCGACAAAATTTTCTAAACATTGCCAATAATGCTAACTAATAATATGAATAATTGTGTTGTGTCAATTATTGATTTAATAATATAAAATATTGTACAGATGATATTGTGACAATAATTGAATCAATAATATGAGATACTATGCAACAATTACTGTGGCAATTATTGAATGAAATTGAATGACTTCTTACGTAAGAATCAATAATCAAAAATATTGTGCAATACCGTGTGCTACTGTACAACCACACATATTATAGTACTTATATCACCGGGTATTTCAACAGTTAACGATAAAAGTTTTGCCGTTATTTTTTTTGTAAAAAGGTTATTTCTGTCGCTTTATATATCCGACAATTATTCCGTTATGTGGTCTATGAATGATTGCGCCGTCGTACGGATATTCTCTGACCAAACGAATATTATATGACAATTTGATTACTTTGCAAAATTTGCACATATAATGAACACTGAGAAGTCACTAAGGACTAAGAACTTCTACTAGAATTAACAGTATTACATTGAAAATCCAATAAAACGAGTACAACATGTGATCAACCTAAGTACCCTACGTTATGCATAACATTTAAACATGCTAGTATGTGCGCACGTCGGTTCCCTGACAATTATATAATTTCCCTTCCAATAAGGGTTGTTCATCTCAGTGGTTTACAAGAGTTCGCACCAAGTCAATTTGGTTTGGATAACTTTCTAACATATGATAATAGTCTAGCCGAATCAATGACTTAGACAACTTTTATAATGCATTTAAGAACGATAAAGTTCAATGCTTTCAACTACATCAAGAGATAAAAATGATTTTCGAATAGAAATAGATATTTACTCGAGATAAATATGATTGATATGATAACAATTAGGATTATACAATATATACAGTGTAAAGAATTTAGGAAACTTGCATTCAATATGAAAATCAAATGATGTTAGAGAACTTTCACAAAATCCAAAGTTGTGTAAGTTAGGGAACTTGCCTTAAGCGTAGTTTACCAACTTATAGCTTATCAACACTTGAAATCTTATTGTAACGTATTTATGTATACAACATATTTTATTAGTTACTCAAATCTATAAGTTAATAATCTCATATATATTTGATCATATAATTCAATGACACACAATCATTATCATCTTAGCAATGTAAATGGAATATGTTATCACACCATGTAGCTATATAACCATCATCTATTTAGTTTGTATAAAAGAAATACAAAAGCTTGTGTACATCTTTAGACTCTTGGTTGCACGTGGCCATTATTACAATGCCATATAAAGTAAAACAACAAATATTTCAAGTCTCCAAAGGAACACAAGAAGATTTATGTCCTCCTCATTCTAATGGTGTGCATTTTGACGCTTTCAAATTTGAGTTCGCATCATTCTATTTGGTTCACAAAATATAAATATTAAATGATGTATAAAATATGTCACACACATTTTAAATTCTCAGTATAATTATTATTCCACACTTTTTCATAATTTGATTAGGATTGTGACTAATTCGTAACACCACTTTATACCCATGTTCTCTCTGTTAGTCTCAGCTACACTTTTATTACCTGAAAGAGGTTGTGAAACAAAAAGGTGAACAAAAATAGCCCAGTAAAGAATATCATAACTTAAGATAATTACATTATCAATAGCCTTCATCAATAATAAATCATAGATTTAGAACATATGGTAGAAGATAAAAGTTTTCAACCATAATAGCAGCAGACTCAATAATTCATTAGAAGAGTCAAGTATAACGTAATGTCTACTATCTTCTCTAAATTAAAAGTCCATCATTAATATTTCATTACTGTAATACCCATCAATAGTTCTTTGTTGTACCTAAGACAAAGAGAACTTTAAACACCTATCTTCACCTGAACCACCAAAGATTATAGTTAAATTCACAATTCATATTTATAATCATGTAAATCAAAAGTTTCTCCTTGCCACAAAGCCTTAATAGAACATTTACTCAATATCCTTACCCCAAAGGCTAAAGATATTTAAATGTAATAACAATGATCATACCAATCAGTTGTTTATCTTTGCACTACGGGCCAAAGATATTCAACTATAAAACCAATGGTCATGATTATACCAATCAATTATATGTCAGTGCACCACGACCAAAGACATTCAACTGCTAACTAATGGTCATGATCCTGCCAATCACATCATCGAATTATCCATGCACTACGGGCCAAGGATATTCGTTAGTATCACCAGTGGTCATGATCATGTCACAGACCTGTCCATCTTTGCACTACGGGCCAAAGCTATCAAGCAACAGTTCGTCTTTACACGTAAGCCTAAGATATACAACTGTAAAACCAATAATCAACAGTCCAACTTTGCACGTAAGCCAAAGATAAACAACTGTAAAACCAATAATCAACAGTCCATCTTTGCACTACGGGCCAAAGATGACTTTCAACATAATATAAGCATGAGAATGATGACAATGATATATATGATGAATGGACATAAATAATCAGAACAATAAGATAAAATAGATCTTAGTGATTTTCAACTTAATTATCTAGAGTCCAAATTGCCAACATGATATTAGATAAAACACAACTATTAAGGATATTCTAATCCTTTCAGGACTTTTCACCATTTAATGATAAACTGAATAAACGAATAATAATATCTTACCATAGTATGGGGTATGAAAGAAAATGATATTCTTTTTACCATAAAAATGATACCCCTTTACCATAATAATGACATCCCTTACCTTAGCATGTGCTTTGATTCGAATTTCTGTGAAATTGATCAAATTAAATAATGCTTTCATTACTTATCTACACTTGGAGTAACCTTACACTCAACAGAAATACTCACAATATTGTAGTAAAAGAATTTTATATTTTTAGTGTAGTGATGGTGTGTGTTTAGTTGCTCAACCGGGCAACCTATTTATACTGAAAATTGAGGAAACAATTAACACACATGTTTTGACGAAATAACCAAATGAGGTATATAATAATGATAGTGGAATTTATGGTCCCACAGAGAAAATTAAACTAACTTGTACACATTTTAAAAATAATTGAGTTGTGGTCCAGACTACTTTAGAAAAAGTAGAGTGTCGGCAAGTCCTGCAAAACTTATTTCTGTAAAAAGAAAATAATTGAAAAAACATCTGTATATCATAATTATCTAATTCATCATTGATTAATGTTAAATATTATTATATTTAATAATTTTCATGTTTTACAACTTAGAACAACATCCTTTATCGTCGAAAACATTACACTTTGCATACGTGCATGCCCGACGTTGCTAGCACATCAGTCCCACAAATATCCATTTTAGGCCTTGATCCTGACCTCAAATTTCAGAACATAAAGAATGAAAGTTTTAGTTCGACTCGTTATATTTCCGAATAATCTTGAATCACCTCAATCGAAGTTTGTATGAAAAAGTTATGCTCAATTTTCTAAAGGATGTCCGGACAGATTTTGGCTTAACACTTGACTAGCGCATAGGCACCCAACTTTGGCCTTGGGAAAGCGCCTAGGCGCCCAAGAACAGAGTCTAAGCGCTGAGCCCAGCGCCTAGGCGCTCGACCCTTGACACTTAACTATGATTTTCAGATTTTTGTAACTTTTGACGCACAAACTTCAAATCTTCATAACTTCTTCATTTTAAGTTGGAATTATTCCGTTTTTGAGGCTATGGAAAGCTTGTAACATGCTATACAAAACCCCCATGATTTCATAATGTTTTAAATTCATTAATTAGTCTGAAATTTGGATCAAAAGTCCCCCAATACTAAGTTTTTCATCGTTTAACATGTTTTACGAAAACTATCACCACAACTTCAATTTAAATCATTTTTAGTCTTTTCAAATTGGAATATTTCCATAACTTCTTAATCTATAGATCTTCCTCCTCAGATTTTACACATAAATCAACCATCAACACTTTTACAAGTTTGATTTAAGTCCACAACATAACTTTTGTTCATCCTCAAACATATGCCTAACCTTTTGATCTTAAATTTTATTATGACCTGGATTAAACATAAATTTTTTATCATATACTTCCTTATTACTTTGGATCCATCATGATCCCTCTTAGAAAAATTAAAGAGATGAAAAGTTTTGATTTTACCTTTTGGGTTCTTATTTTTCCCTCATGCTTCCATGGTTTCCTCTTCTTCTCTCTTCCTTTCTTTCTCTCTCCCTCTCTTTCCTTCTCTTCCCCCTCTCTCTCTCTCTCATTTGTCTGATAACTCCCGTGGGTGGAAAATGAGTAGGAGTGTCCTTTTTCCTTCTTTTATTTTTCTTTCTTACTCCCGCTTCCTTCTTTTTTCTTCCTTTATCTTTTCTTTATCCCCGACTTGTTCCCTTTCTTCTCTCCCATAATTTCTATAATCAGATTCTTAGCCGTCTCCCCCCATTCTAGAAGATTTAATTCCCTTCTTTTATTCACCCATTTATCTGATTAATTATTTATTTGACCATTTATCAATTTAACATTTTATAATTTTAAAATAATAATCATAAATTAAATTAGATTTTTATTTCAAAAAAGTTGGGGTCTTACAATTTTATATATAATTTCATGCATGTCTAAGTTATATTAGTATGATAGAACTACCACATAACATCAGAAGTCAAAATCTAATACTGGTGCACGGCGCAGCTGCGCCATGTTGAATTGCAGGGAGCGCGCAGCTGCACCCTACCCTGGTAGTTCAGACAAGTTCTCTGCTTCGGCAGAGATCAAATAATTATCAGTTTTTCTTCATTCTAACATGCTTAAACCTATTCTCTGAGGTTCCATACTTGCATATAAACTTCATAAACACCTTGGTAGCAATTTCCAAATCAAGTTTACAAGAATTGAGTATAATTTCTATGATTTGCCAAGTTTGGAATTAAGGACTAAAAACAAGAATTTACCTTCTAGAAAGCTTAGTAAGCTTAGTTCTTTCCTTCTGCAATTCCTAGACTCCTTCTTAATTAACAAGCAACTCACACTCTCAAACTTAGAATTCAACAGACAATTCACAGCAACGGGAAAATGAGAAATGAAGCTGCCTTTTATAGAAGAATGATTTACTGGTTAATGGTTTTACACTAAGGTTGGAATCCATGGGGTAGAAGAAGAAGACACTGGATATAGAAGAGTTGTTCAACCACCTCTTCCTCAGCCATCTCCAACCATCATCACGTAGCTTGTAGCCACTGTGCTTAGCTTTGCATTTTACGTAAAAGAGATATAGGTTACTGTTTGGCAACTGAAATGGGACAATTCTTCTAATTTCTCAGTATTTGGTTTCAAATGTGGTTAATTTAATTCCCTTTTTGGTTTCCTCATATGATTTTAATGTACTAATGTTATTACAAAATGAAAAGATAGGGATTATATGTGTACCCATATCATATAATTCATGTGCATTGGGTTTACATAATTTAATATTTAATGTAGATGAAATAATACAGTTAGGTATTATTAACCAAGTATTCTCCATAAATATTATTAGTACACATACTTTAATATTATAACCATATTCAATATTAAATGTCTACTTTTCTAACATTCAATTCCTTTGTGAATTCTTGAGATTCTCAGTTAATTAATTCTTTCTGTATTAAATTGTCACACATGATTTTATTGTGCTTCTTGGTACTTCATATCATTAAATTTACTCTCATCATATGATTTTAATAATGTTACCCATTACAATCATGTTCCATACTATATCTACAGTAATAACCAATTTTCAAACTCTGGCCACTGGCGCAGCTACGCTAGTTTGTACTGCAGTGCCAAACTGGTTTAGCTCCATGTCAGTTCCAACCTCTACCACCATTCCAGTTTTACATATCATGAATTAAATTCCAATTTGATAAAATTAAAATTTAAACATCCTATTCATTTTTCATGCATGGAGTTATTTTATCATTTAATTATATACAATTACACATTAAATATTAATCTTTCTCTTATTAAACTGCTCCTCTTAATTCACTTAGTGATTCTCTCAATCCTTCAATATGCCACACTAGGAAATTCCGTTAAGCTTTACGTTAAGCTTTTCACCAATCTTTCCACATTACCTTACTATTATATAGTTCTCAACACTTAACTTAATTGAATAGAATTTCTATAAACCATGCCACAACAATATTTATTTATATTCAAAGAAATATTCGACTTTAATTAATATAATTTTTAATAATATTCATGAAATTCTTGGGTATTACAGTACAACTCTTCTGGTGGTTGATGGGTAATGGGACTATTCCATTGACATTTCGAACACTTCTTTTCATAGTCCGTTGCCTCCTTGAAAATGGTCGGCCAATAATACCCTTACCGAATCACTTTATACGCTAACACCTTAGCTGCCACGTGATCACCGCAAATCCCCTCATGGACTTCTCGGAGCACATACTCAGCTTTAGATGGCATCAAACACTTAAGTAGAGGAGAAGAGTAGGCTCTTCGATACAGATTCCCGTCTATTAGTACAAAATTTGAACTTCAAGTTTTACCTTCTCGGCTAACATCCGATTCGAAGGTAGTACGCCATCAGCTAAATAATCTAAATAAACAGCCATCCAACAAGTTGACCGCTCTAGACACATAACCTCTGCACGTTGAACAATCAGTTGATTTAAGATTTCCAAATAAACCGACCCACCGAATGTGTTAGCGTCAGTCGTAGCCAACCTTGCCAAAGCATCTGCTATTGTATTGTCAGACCTGTCCACTCCCTGAAAAGCAAACGAACTGAAGTACTGGAGCTGATCTTTCACCTCTGTAAAATACTTCACCATCCTTGCGCCCCTGGCCTCGTACTCCCCCAAAACTTACTTGATCACAAATTGAGAGTCACTAAAAATTAATCTTCTCTAAACTTCGAGACTTTTTGCCAACTGAAGACCTGCCAAAATCACTTCATACTCAGCCTCGTTGTTAGTAGGTTTAAACCTAAAATGGATCGCCTACTGCACTCTGTATCCCTCTGGACTTATCAGAATAACACCAACACCACTGACTTTCGAAGTAGAGGACCCATCTACATACATCGTCCACGAACTTTGAATTAGTTGAGCACTTGTTACTGTCCGAATGACCCTTTCCAAATTGTCCACTGTCTCAAAAAATGAACACTCTACCACAAATTTAGCCAAATCCTGGCCTTTTATTGTCTTCTAAGGATGATACTCTATTATAAATTGTGAAAATTCCATAACCCACGTTGCAAGCTGACCTGAAACCTTTGGTTTTGCCAACACCTTTTTTAATGGTTGATCCGTGTATACTACTATTAACCGACCCTGGAAGTACTACCGAAGCTTCCTACTCGCTATCATCAGTGCATAAGACAACTTCTCAAGGTTCGGATACCTTGTCTCTGCATCCATAAGGGCGTGGTTTACATAGTAAATCAGGTGCTGCTTACCCCCAATCTCCCGCACCAAAACTGCTCATACGACCAAAGAACGTGCAAACAAATACACATACAAAGGCTCAACAGGAACTGGTTTCACCAAAAAAGGTGCTAAATATAAATACCTTTTAATTCCTTGAAAAACATCCTCACACTCTGAAGTCCATGGGAAAGTCTTATCATTCTTTTGCCCTTTTAGCTTATCAAAAAATGGCAAACACCTTTCTACCGATTTAGACATGAATCTCCTCAAGGCTGCTATCCGACCTATCAAACATTGAACATCTTTATACTATTGAGGAGACTTTATATCTAAAATTTCCTTGATGTTCTCTGGGTTTACCTCAATTCCTCGCCTGCTGATCAAATAACCCAGAAATTTCTCTATTCCCAGTCCAAAAGTACACTTCGTCGGGTTCAATATAAGCTTATGGTTTCGAATTATCTAAAAGAAATCCTCTAAATCATCCAAGTGTACTCGTACAAACATGCTCTTGACAATCATATCATCTATATAGACCTCCATACTCCGAACCAACTGCTTTCTAAAACACATAATTCATCATCCTCTGATAAGTAGCCCCTGCATTCAATAATCTGAAAGTCATCTTCTTGTAAGCGTAGACCGACCAATGTGTAATGAAGGTAGTCTTCAGAAATTCTTCATTGTGCATCAAAATCTAATGGTAACCCAAAAACGAGTCCATAAAACTGAGTAAAGCATACCCTGAAATGACATCAATCAACTGGTCAACATGGGGAAGTGGGTAGAAATCCTTTGGACATACCTTATTTAGATCTGAATAATCAATACAGACTTGCCATTTCCCTTTCTGCTTATGAACCAATATCACATTCGCCATCCATTCCAGGTAGTCAATCTCAAAGATAAAATCAGCTGCCAAAAGCTTAGCTATCTCCTCATCTATTATACTCTACCTCTTTGGGGTGAAGATTCTCCTCTTTTTTTGAACTAGTTTCTTTGTCGGATCCACATGTAACCTATGCACGACCACCTTCTGATCAACCCCAAGCATGTCACTGGGAGTCCATGTAAAGATATCGGCATAACATTGCAACAATTTTACCAAACTGGTCTGAAAAGGCTCATGCAACCCGGACCCACTCTTCACTGTCTTGACTTTCTTGTAGAGAATCAATTCCACGTCCTCGATCTCTTCAGCCGGCGTGACCAGAGGTTCTAAAATACCCTCGGTAAAAGGTTCGATCTCTATTGCCATCGTCTATTTATGTTTGCTAACTCCCACTCCCGAAGAGATCAATGAATTCCTGTAACATCTCCTTGCTAGATCAAGATCTCCAGCCACTTCCCCAACTCCGTTCGGTGTGGGGAACTTGATCTTAAAGTGAGGGATCGAAGTCACTGTCTGAATAGCTTTTAGAGTCGACAAACTACCTTCACATGATAAGGAGTTGTCCCGAAAATAATTGGTAGCTCGATCGTCTCCCTGCAACCTTGACTGGATCGTTGTTGAAACTGTACAAAGGAGACTCCTGACCAACCTTTAATTTCTAACCCTCCAAATCCATCCTTTGGTAGGCATAATGTAACGCCCCCAAATCTAGATACTTGAAACCCAAACTCGGTGCTTTATGCTACCATTTCTATGAGTGAAAATAATACTAATAATAATAACTATCATATAAATATCAAACTTAACTTACATTTATCAAAGTCTAATCCCAAGTACGCAACCTTTAATACATTCTTTACATGATATATGATACATATCATTGCCTTAATACAGTCTAACTATTACAAAAGATACCCATAATCATATTCTATTTGCTTTCCTTTTCACTTGTTCTTGTCTGAACCTTCGGGTTGATCATGCCTAGCTGAAAACATTTAAATTTAAAGTAAGAATGAGCATTTGGGTGCCCAACAAGTAATAACAATTATAAATATAATTAGCTGAAAGAATTAAATGTTTTCTTTGTACATCACTTCTACAACAAATCAATAGTTGTGAAGTAAACTAAACCGATAATAATAACATAATAATTCTATCTCAAATTTTTGAAACTACGTATTGACTATAAATAGGGTTAAGGTGACATACTATGAATATTGTTTTCAATTTTCGAATAGGTTTAGCAGAACTTCATCCGCAAACAGTCATAATTTACGGGCGCGAGGGTGTACATCCCATGGACCCTGTATTGATCAATACTACATGCAAGAACGATATTATCGTTCACTCTGTCCGCCTTAGACTCATAAAAGTTTTCCCATATTTGGGATGTTTATACTTAGTCTGGAATCCAAACCAAAACAATTTGATTGGATACAAAAAGGTTTTATCATATTCAACGATATTTCTAAATCTATGTCTAGCTGATCAAATAGCTTAGATGACTTTTACTTAATGTATACGGGGGATCAATAGGTGTGTGTGTATATATATATATATATATACGGTAAGGATCAAGAGCATACTCCTTAAATAGTATACCGTCTTAAATAGCATACTTTTATCAAAACGACGTCGTTTTCATGGGACGCGGTGGCATTTTTGTAAATACAATGCCACTGCATATTTACAAAAATGCCACCGCGTCCCATGAAAACGACGTCGTTTTGATAAAAGTATGCTATTTAAGGCGGTATGCTATTTAAGGAGTATGCTCTTGATCCTCACCGTATATATATATATATATATATATATATATATATATATATATATAGAGTCCGGATCCAGTCCGGGATCCCGGACTCTACTAAAATACGGACCTTTTTTTTTTTTTTTTTTTTGCTTTTTTTTTTGAAACAACAAAAAAAAAAAAAAAAATTTATGGAATTGAAATTTTTCCATAATACAGTGTTTTGGGCGTGATTTGGATGCCTATAACGAAATATGTCTGTACAGTCTGGGCAGACTGTACATACATTGGTTGGGGTAGGTGTTAAAAACACACCCAAAACACTTTATTTTGGAAAAATTTCAGTTCCATAAATTTTTTTTTTTTTTTTTTTAGTTGTTCTACAAAAAAAAAAAAAAAAAAAAACAAAAAAAATCAGGTCCGGATTTTACTCCCGTCCGGGAGTCCGGACCTGATCTCCTTTGTATATATATATATATATATATATATATATATATATATATATATATATATATCAACATGTGTCTAAATACAATGATTATCCAAGTGAAGTCACTTGTATAACCATATTTAGAATTTAACGAACAGAATATATATCTGAATTATATAATATAATATCATGTTGATAAACAATGATCGGATATAATATATATAACAATAAGGTTAATAATCTGGTACAATAATAATATAATTCTGAAACTTTCTTACGCATGTCCATTGCATAAAGAAAATGCAAAGGTAGGATACTTGCCTGGTCTGTTGCTTACAATATGCAACTTAGTTTTATCTTTTATACCGAAACCTATCATTAATAAGATCATTTGATCGATTAGAATAACATACTATAACACATAGCACTGCTTATTGCAGTCAACACATAATCTAATCACCTTGTCACACACATTCATCAGTCATTGAATCACAAACAAACATTAATACATTAAAATTATTTAAGTCCAGATCAATTTCTGAAACATGTCGGTGTACCAACGGCTTTATCGGATAATATCGAGTCTAAGACTCTATCTTGTAGCTCAGTATCTGCAAGTATCAGTCATATTATTTTTAACTGACTTATAATAATTTTCAAACATTTATTATAATTTATCACGAATTTTCAAACACCGAAATCATCATTAAATAATTTAAATATTAAATAATTCTATTATCATTAATATTAAACTATTAATGAAACCATTGCCAAAAAATTAAAGTTATTTATAATAACTCAAAATATTTTTAAAGTACTAATATTACCCTTAAATGATTTTTAAAACATTTAAAATCATTTTTAAATAATCACCATTAATATTTAAATATTAATGTATCATTTATCAAAATATTAAAAGTCATTAAATATAACTTAAAATATTTTTAATTCATTTATATCCTTTTTAAATAATTTTTAAATTAATACATTTTAAAACTATTTATTTAATATAATTATTATATAAATCCAATATCATTTTATATTAAATTCATATCATTAATATTAAATTATTAATTAAATTATCCTTTAAATATTAAAAGTTATATTTTATAACTTAAAATATCTTTAAACACTTTATTTTTATTTAAAATGATTTTTATAATATTAAAATTATTTTTAAACTAATTTATTTAATATAATTATTAAATAAATCTAATATCATTAATGTTAAATAATTAATATTTTTTTCATGACAAAATATCAAAAGTTATATTTTATAACTTAAAATATTTTTATAATCTTTAAATCATTTTTATATGATTTTGAAATCATTAATTCTATTTTTTATAATTCATTTAATACATTTATTAAATAACTTAAATATCATTAATATTAATTAATTAATGAAATTCATCACAAAATATTAAAAGTCATTAAAAATAACTTCAAATATTTTCGTATATCATAATATAATTTTAAATAATTTTTCAAGTATTAAAATCATTTTCAACTAATTTATTTAATATTATGATTAAATAAATTAAATACCATTAATATTTCAAAAATATTAAATATTTATGAAATATACTTAAAATAATTAAAAACTAATTTTTGGACTTAAAAATAATTTTTAATAATTTATTATGTATTTTTAATAATTTAAAACTAATTTTTTTCTATTTAATAAATAAAATAATTGATTTTAGAAATTATCTGTCGCTAAAAGTGGCTGTCGCTGATTGTGTTCTTCAGCAAACCCAGATCTTCATAGTCAATACACAAGGTACCTACTTTGATCGGTTGTAGATCTTTGGTTATCACGATTCTGGGCTTGCTAATGTGTTGGTATTGTAGTATAACTGTAATACTACCATTAACAATCGATATCATGGACATAACACAACAGATCAGAGAGTTATAAGCCTTTAAATCCCTTGTCAGAGCTGTTCTTCATTTCTGGGTTTTCCAGAAATGAAGAACAGTTCATACTGCCTTTTTTTCGATCATTATAACTTGCTTCACAAGTCTGCTTTATATGACATAATACGTTCAGTATATAGACAACATGCAAGTGAACAAATATAACACATAACATTCATCTAACAACATCACAATAGAGAGATCCATGTTGGTTAAACGTTGTCAGACGACACGTTCATCTGTTTTTTGGGTTACCCAGAAAACAGAAAACGTGCATGTCTTACCTACTTTGACCAGCCACTGAGTTCATCATACTTGATGTTTAGGTGATATTAAGGCATGAGATTGTAAGTCATATAACATATTACAATATTGATGCAACAACATATACAGAACACGTATAACCTGCAAGATCAAAGCCCAAGAACAAGCTGTCAGACCGACCTGGGGAATTCTTGTTTACCCAGAAAAGGGAAAGTCATGGTCGGTCAACTATATTTGACCAGCCATAACTTTCAATATGTTCATGTTCTAACTTTGATTCAAGTTCTATATAAAAGCTCTCATAACATACTACAAGATCAAACACTTAAACAACAAAAACACATAACATATAAAGATCTATGAGGACTGACATTTGTATGTCAGACATAAAAACAAAAATTTCTAGATTTGCAAAAACACAAGATCTGAGCTTATAGATGTTATGGATCTAACATCTATCAACCCAGATCACTTAATAATACTACAAACAACACATTACAACACAAAATCATAACTTCTAACATAGCATACATGATCAGATTTTTAGGGTTAGCTGTGACGCCCCCAAAACAGGTATACATCACCCATCTTAAGTCGCCAAATACATGGTACAAAATTCAAATACAACTTAATTATACAACAGTCGTGTAAAATACGACAAAATATAATCTAAGAGTTTTAATAAGAATATTGTCATCTAGACAATATCCACACTCAATGGAGTCCTCATTACATTCATTGTCACACTATTTAACAGAATAGTGAGGACTACTAATGCTATCATCTGGATCGTCAATCCGTTCCCCGACTCGTCTCAGCTATATTCTCATTTCCTAAAGAGAACAATGAAAGAAAGGGTGAGCTCAACTAGCCAAGTAAGAAATATTATGACTAAGATAATGCAGAATAAATTATCCTTAGCCTTCAACAGTATAACAACTGATAGAATATAATAGTCAACAAGTTTTAGATCAATAACTGCAGCGGAATAAGCAATCCATTAGAAGAGTCAAGTAGAACATAATGTCTACTATCTCTTCTAGATTAAAATTCCATCGTTAATATTCCATTCCTGTAATACTCAACAACAGTTCTTTGTTATACCCAAGACAAAAAGAACTATCATCACCTGTCTTCACCTAAACCACCAAAGATTATAGTAAAATCCACAATTCATATTTATAACCATGTAAATCAACAGTTTCTCCTTGCCACAAAGGCTTAATAAAATGTTTACTTAATATCCTTACCCCAAAGGCTAAAGATATCCAAATGTAATAACAATGATCATACCAATCGGTTGTCAACCTTTGCACTATGGGCCAAAGATATTCAACTATAAAACCAATGGTCATGATCATACCAATCAATTGTTTGTCAGTGTACTACGGCCAAAGATATTCAACTGTTAACTAATGGTCATGATCCTACCAATCACACCATCGAATTATCCATGCACTACGGGCCAAGGATATTCGTTATTATCACCAGTGGTTATGATCATGTCATACACATGTCCATCTTTTCACGTAAGCCAAAGATATACAACTATAAAATCAATAATCAACAGTCCATCTTTACACATAAGTCAAAAATATACAACTGTAAAACCAATAATCAACAATCTATCTATGCTCGTAAGCCAAAAATGACTTTCATCACAATATAAGCATGAGGATGATGACAATAATATAAGCATTAATCAAACGAAATCAAGGATAAATATTAAAGACTTTAAATTTATCCAGAGTTTAAAAATATCCAAATTGTCAACATGATACTGCTTTGTGGAGTAAAATTCAAGAATAATATTCATGTACCAAAAATAATTTGGACAGAAAAGAAATATATTTTTCGGGTGAATAGTACCCTGTGAATAGTACTTCGGAATAGTACCTCATGAATAGTATCCCGACATGAAAAGTACCCCAAATACCGGAGTGAATGATACTAGAGTGAATAGTAATTGGGTGAATAATAACCCGTGAATAGCAACTCGTGAATAGTACTCTGGCATAAAAAGTGGCCCGAATACTCGAGTGAATAATGTCAGAGTGAATAGTAACCGGGTAAATAGTAACCCGTGATTAATAACTCATGAAAGAAAAATACCAAAGAAAATGATATTACATGACGAGTACAAAAGAAATGATATCTCATACAAGTATAATAGAATATATGAAACTGCAAATGGATTTTCACCCGCCATGCAGTAATTCACATAGACAGATCATTTCCACAAGTTTAATAAAGAATGAATACGAAGGACCATTCACCATGCATGCGGTAGTCCACATAGACAGGTTATTCCAAAATAATAATAAAGAATGGAATAATAGAAGAATTCATCAGGCATGCGATAGACCGCACAGAAAGGTTATTCTAACAAAATAATAAAGAATGGAACCAGTTTATGCGTAATCCGCACAGACAGGATATTCCAACAAAATAATAAAGAACGGAACTAGGTCATGTATAATTCGCACAAACAGGATATTCCAACAGAATAATAAAAAAGGAAACAACAACAGAATTCATAAGGTATGCGATAGACCGTACAGACATGTTATTTCAACAGAATAATAAAGAATGGAATAACATAAGAATTTCACCATGTATGCGGTACTTCACATAGACAGGTTATTCCAACATAATAATAAAGAATGGAATAACAATAGCTCTCTTCATGAATATGAAAGAAATAATACCCCTTACCTTAGAAGAAAACTGGATTCTGTAATAGTGAGGTAGCAGACTTCTCTTCTTCTTTCTCTCTATAATTTCTCTCTATAATAATTGCTCTATAGCTTTAATGAATTGGTGAGAAATAAAGGAAGAATTAGCTTCTATTTATAGGAAAATATAGTTTCAATAATTACACATTTTGGGACTCGAAATATTACAATATAATGCCTCCCTCTTTTTCTTTATTTTTAATTTAGTTCTGAAAGTATTATCAAACTTGAACCACCTCCCCTAATAGTAAATAATGTGAATCAATAGTTCAATAATGTGAATCAATAGTTATAATCATGTGAAAATACGAATTACAGTATAGTACCTCCATCTATACCTCCATTTTTAACTTAGTCATGCAATTATTATCAATCTTGCACCACCTCCCCTAATAGTACAAGAATGTGAATCAATAGTGCACACATGTGAACAAATAGTTATA
The DNA here is from genome assembly GCA_020205505.1 of Panax japonicus. NCBI lineage: Eukaryota > Viridiplantae > Streptophyta > Magnoliopsida > Apiales > Araliaceae > Panax > Panax japonicus. The sequence goes on along the minus strand of CM035112.1, from coordinate 3,698,062 downwards.
ATCATGTGAATTAATAGCAATTAAATGCACATTTATCCGGTTAATTACCTGATTGGTCAATATAACTTTCAGACATCAATTAATATCGAAATAAATGTCAATTTTCACTAACACTAATAATCTCAACACAATGGAACTATTTTTATCAAAAAAAATTATTTTTGAAATTTCGGAGTTTGACTTTTTTTGAAAAAGTCAACTGTTGACTTTTTGACCAAAAAATCAACACTGAATTTCTTTTGTTTTTATAGTCTATTTTTACTAATTTCATCGTTCCGGACTCAAATATCACGTCCGCGTCTCCAAATTCAACTCCGAACTCAAATTCAATTTTTAATAACATTTATTCATTATTATTATAATTCGCAATATTTAACAACCAGGTCATTCCCAGGAAAGAGGGGGCTTTTCGATAAGGATTTCTCCTTATTGGCGCGCAATTAGGTGACCAAACCTCTCCTTGACAGAACTTCTAGACATTATCAATATTACAAATAATAATATGAATAACTTTGACGTCTCAATTATTGATTTAATAATATAACATATTGTGACAATAATTGAATAAAATTGAGTGACTTCTCACATAAGCATCAATAATCAAAGATACTGTACAATACCATGTGCTATTATGCAACCACGCGTATTACTATACTTTTATCACCAATTATTTTATAACAACTTGTTTACTTCCAAAAATAAATTCACATATCACCTTTAACTTTAACCTTTTATCAATTTAACCATTTACTAAATAGAATAATTATAAGAAAATTGAATAATTTCATTTTATAAAATTTGGGGTCTCACATTAGCTTTATACCTTCTATGAACAAGCTTTGATTCTTGGCTTCTAGATCTGTTATAGTGATAGTGGGGCTTGATTTTGTGACTGGTATACTAATATATTTCGTAGGTTTAGAGAGAGAGGGTTGGTTAAGCATTGGTCGAACAAATGGGCAATAAAATGAACTTTCTCTCTCCCAACCTATATATATAACATGATTGTAATGCATTGGTGATATAGGATGGCTGAGATAAATCATTTTCAGTCACATGGAAAAGTCAAGGTGGTTCACCAACTAAAGTGTTGTCCAATAATGCAAGTTAGCTTCAATTATGCAAGAGGGGCAATTTGGTGTTTTGGCTTGAGAATTTAATGGCACAATTATAATCTTGGCAAACCCTTAGGGTTTAACCCTAAGGTTTTTCAAAAAATGAATTTCTAAGTTTTCTTTTAGGGTTTAAAATAAAAATGAAAATTAGTTTCTAAAAATGAAATTTAGGGGTTGTTAATCATGTTTAGGTTTTCTAATTACATAGACTTGTAAATTAGGTTTAAATATTTACTAATAATTAACCTTGCTAATCTAACAATTAGGGATTTACAATATACAGTTTAGGGTTTATAATTTAAATATTAGGGTTTCTAGAAATTAATTTTTCTAAATATTAATTAGAATTTACCTAATTAATCATGAAATCATATAACATAGTTATATAATAGTCTCGAACTCATAATTGAGTTTCAAATTAGGGTTTCCTTTTGGCAATTCACTAATTATTATTTAAGGTTTCTAATTTCAGAAATTAGGATTTTAATTTATAATTAGGGTCTCCTATAATTAGGGTTTTCCTAATTAGCATCAAATCTTTATAATACATATCATACACCACATAACACAGTGACTTAACAGATTTTGAAGTCTCATTAGACTTCGAAACTAGGGTTTATCATTAATACGAGGGTTTTTAAATACTACACCATCATTGACCAATCATTAACAATGCGTACATACAGTACATATTTATAACACTAAAAAAATCAAAATATAATTAATATTATATTATTATTCTCATTCCTTGACCCAAATCCAAAAATTAGGGTTTTGATTATATATCTGATTAATCTGTCATATATAACATTATTAATTAAGTTAAATAATTAGCTTAATTAATCTGAAATAATTTTATATAATAAAATAGAATATTTATTATAATAATTCTAATAACAATTTCATATATTATTTAATTAATACAATAATCATATTTTCATGGAAAATAATTAATAAAAACATTTTTACTGTAACATTAATTATTATAAGAATATAATTTATAATGATCAATAATTTTAAAATAAAATTATTTAAAATTATTCATGTAATAAATAAATTTTTATTTATCACAAATATACATACACATTGACTTATATCTATTTCCCCATATCTATTTTAAAAAAAATTATACGCAAAATTTCTGATTTATTTATATAGAAAATGTCAGGTTATTACACATAAGCATACAAAATATCCACCGATGAGCCATTGTCAACCATCATCCGCTTCATGTCCATTAAACCTACTTGTGTTGTAATTATCAAGGCCCCTTCATGGGGTTCAATAGGCTCTAAAGGAAAATCATCATCAATAAAAGAAATTATCGATCCGGGGTACGGTCTTTCACGCCTAACAGGCTGATCAGACACCGTCAGTACCGCATCCAGATATCCTCTTCTCTTATTTCCTGCAACCTTCTCGACCGACCCACCAGTTGTAAAACCCTGACTTTTATAAAATAAAAGTCTAATTTAATTTATGATTATTATTATTTTTTAAATTCAAAAATGTTAAATTGTTAAATGGTCAAATGAACAATTAATCCGATAAATGAGAAAATAAAGAGGAAATGAAATAAATTATTAGAAAAGTTGCCCATGTGGGCGGTTGGATTATAAGAGAATTGAGGAAGAGGGAATTGATAGTGGGGGACAAGGAAAAAGGGAGAAGAATAAAGAAATAAAGGAGGGAGGAAATTAATAGGGGAACATGTGAGGGGAGAAGCACACGGGTAGAATAAGTAAAAGAAGGACAAATCGTGTGGGGAATGAAGAAGAAAAGAAAGGAAGAAAAAAAGGGAAGGAAAGAAGAAAAAGAGGGAATGAAGGAAGAAAAAGATAAAAGAAAAGAAGAGGAAGAGGAAGAGGAAGAGAGGAGAAAAAAGAGAGTCAGTATACTCCCACCTCCTACGCCAACTTCAGTAAAAAAAAGAAGAGAGAAATAGAGAGAATCAGAAGAAGATGAAGAAGAAAGGAAGAATGAAAGAAAAAGGAAATTGATAAAGAGGTAATTTTAAAATTCTTAAATTATTTTTTGATTTAAGTTTTCATGAATTTTATATGAAGATATTTTGCTTATACTTGATTTAGATGATTTAAACTTGTATAAAGAAGGATCAAATGAGAGAAATCTAGAAATCAAGTGAAAAACGAAATCTAGAAATTTTCATAAAAATTAGTTTACTACTTGATTTTGTAAAATCCATAACTCTTTGTGTATAACGCGTTAGGAGATGAGCCATATATCAAAAGAAAGACCTGAAAGTAAGCTAACCATAGAAATTTGAATCACCCAAAAATTCTTTGTAGATTTTTCGTGGTGACTGTTTGAGTGAAACTGGTTCGAAGGACTCATAGTCCGAAAAATCAGTGTTTTTGAGCTCTATTACGTGATACGTTATACATATATCAGTTGAGTATTTGTCCACAAATTTTGAACCGTTAAAGATTAACGAATAATTTGTTATGAATTTAGGAAGGTGACTGATCTAGAAATTATTGTAGCAAAAATTTCGATAAGCCTTTCTCTCTATGTTAGAGTCAGAATTTGGGTAAACTTTCTTCTATAAAGTTGTAGAGAATTAAATTTTACATGGAAAGACATAAGATCTGTAATTTTCTGATAAAAGTGTAAATTATTGTGAATTATGGAAATTTCTGAATATTGGAGTGTATAATTAATTTATCAGAAAAATTATTTGGGTTGAAATATTTTTACAGAATGCTTATAATATCATCTTTGAATTTCTATAAATTTTTGATGAATTATTGAAAAGCAGAAGTAATTATTGTATTTTTAAACCATTTATAGTTAGTTTAAAAATAGAAGAAATTCATAGAAAATTCTATGAATGATGAAAAATTATGAAACTTGGTGAAAAATGGTATAATATTGTTTTATAATTTCTGGACAGTTTTGGAAAAATTTTGAATAACAGAAATATTTATTTTATTTTTAAGATATTTGTGGTTAGTTTAATAATAGAATAAATTCATAGAAAATTCTATGAATGGTGGAAAATTATAAATTTTGCTGAAAAATATTATAATAATGTAAGATTATTATTGATGATGTTTTTAAGATATATAAGTATGTGAAGTTAGTATTTCTATTTTGAAGCTATTAAATAATAGTTTTTATAAATATAAATAATTATTGAAATTTGTTGGATAATCTAAAAAATATTAAAATTGTTTAGAAAGTTTAGAATACTATTTTTTTAATATTTAGAGGTGTTAGTAAGCTCGTGAGGTGTCAGGATGTGAACACACAAGTAACGAATGAGTTATGATAAAAACAAAAATAATATTTATGTTAAAGTAAAAATGGTGATAATATCATAATTGTAGATTTTCATATATGAGGTTTTAGATTTCTCAAGTTTTATTATTCACTTCTAAAGTTTTGGATTATGAATAATGATTTTATGCGATAAATAAAGATAACTTGAATGAATAATAAATTATTAGTTGGTTTCTATGTTATTCGATGTAAATATGTTTTGGTGTTGACCCCGACTTTTAATAGAATTAGTAAGGTATTGATTTTATTCTTACATAAGAAGCCACTCATTATTTTATTCAATAATTGTCATAGTAGTTATTGCACAACAATCTATATTATTGATTCTTAATTACGTAAGAAGTCACTCAGTATTTATTTAAATAATTGCCACAATAGTTATTGCACAGTAACTCATATTATTTGATATAATTAAACCAGTTGACAGTATTGTGAGTCTTTGTTAATAATTGTGAATAATTGTTGAAAGATTAAAAATATGCAAATAATTGATGAATAAAAGGTGTTGATTAATGATAAGTATTATATACAGATGTTTGTTCAATTATTTTCTTTTTACAAAAGTAAGTTTGGCAGGACCTGCCGACACTCTACTTTTTCTAAAGTAGTATGGACCACAACTCTATTATTGAACAAATTTTGTTAAAACATGTATAAGTTGGTTTAATTTTCTCCGTGGGACCATAAATTCCACCACTACCATTATTATATACCTCATTTGGTTATTTTGTCAAAGCGGGTGTGCTAGTTGTTTACTAAATTTTTAATATAAATAGGTTGCTCGGTTAAGTAACTAAACACGCACCATCACTACACTAAAAATATAAAATTCTTTTACTACAATATTGTGAGTATAATATTATGAGTATTTCTATTGAGTGTAATGTTACTCCAAGTGTAGATAAGGAATGCAAGCATTATTTAAGTTGATCAATTTCCCAAAAAGCAGAATAAAGTCACATGCTAAAGTAAGGGATATCATTATTGTGGTAAGGGGGTATCATTTTTATGTTAAAAAGAATATCATTTTCTTTCATACTCCATACTATGGTAAGATATTATTATTTATTTATTCAGTTTATCATTAAATGGTGAAAAGTCCTGAAAGGATTATAATATCCTTAATAGTTAGTGCTTCATCTATTATTATGTTAACAATTTGGACTCTGGATAATTAGGTTGAATATCACTAAGATCTATGTTATCTTATTATTTTGATGATTTATGTTTATTCATTATATATATCATTGTCATCATTCTCATGTTTATATTGTGTTGAAAGTCATCTATGGCTAGTAGTGCATAGATGGACTTGGTATGATTATGACCAGAGATTATTCGGTATAATCATGACCATAATATTACAAATGATGTGGTAAAAGTCATCTTTGGCCCGTAATGCATAGATGGACTTGGTATGATTATGACCAGAGATTATTCGGTATAATCATGACCGTAATTAAAAACACGAATATCCTTGGCCCGTAGTGTAAGACCCCAACTTTTAGGAATAAAGATGAATTTTCTATAAATATCATTTTTGAATATTATGGAGTAAATTTGATATAATGTTATAGTTGTGGGTAATATTTTTAAATTTTTCAAAGTACGCAAGTGGTTATATTATATTTGATTGGTCGGAGAATATTCGTACGACGGCACAATCATTGGTGGACCCCACGACGAAATTATTGTCGGATTGAGAAAATAACAAAAATATCTTTTTATAAAAATAACGGCGGAAGTTTTATCGTTAACTGTTGAAACACCTGTTGTTAAAAGTACAGGAATACGCGTGATTGCATAGTACCACACGGTATTAATTATTGATGCTTGCGTGAGAAGTCACTCAGTTTTGTTCAATTATTGCTATAGTAATTGTTACATAGTATCTCACATTATTTGATTCAATTATTGTCGATATTTTATATATTATTAAATCAATAATTGAGATAAAAAAGTTATTAATATTATTATTTGCAATATTAACGATGTCTAGAAGTTCTGCCAAAGAGAGTTTTGGTCACCTAATTGCGCGCCAATAGGGAGAAATCCTTATTGGAAAGCCCCCTCTTTCCTGGGAACGACCTGGTCGATTAATAGTGTGAATTATAATAATGATGATAAATGTTGTTAAAAATTTTGAGGATATTTTTAGGAAGTATTTGTTATAAATTGGCTTATTATTTGGATTCCCACTTATTTTTTTTTCAAATAATTGGTAGAAAATTATTTAATATAATAAATGAGGGGCCACATGTGAGGCCCACATGTGGAAGAAAAATTTGAAAATGGGGGATCTTGGATGTTCACGGGAAGTTAGAATTATATGTATAGATATATCATAATGATTAATATTATATATATAGATATATATATATATATATATATAATAAATGAATGTGACATTGGTGTTTAAAGAAGAATTAGTGGGGGAATCACGGGTGCATCCTGTGGATGATCATTATTAAGCACATGTCTTAGTCCTCAAATTGGTGGAGTGGAATGGAGCACTATATATATATATATATATATATATATATATATATATATATATATATATATATATAATGTATATAATATATATATGATATTTTATTTAAAAGTTTTTATTTTATTAGAATATTTTATTGCATAGTATCCTTCCATTCTCCTATAAATAGAAGCTCATTTCTTCATTATTTCTTACGAATTCACTGAAACTCTAGAGAGAGAAACTATAGAGAGAAAGAAGGAAAAGTATTTTGCTACTTCACTACTCCTATATCCAGTTTCTTCTAAGGTAAGGAGTATTATTTCTTTTGTATCCATGAAGAGAACTTCTGTTATTCCATTCTTTGTTATTCTGTTGAAATAACCTGTATACGCGGGCTACCCTATACTTGGTGAAATTCTTCTTCCATTCTTTATTATTCTGTTGGATTAACCTGTATACGCGGGCTACCCTATACTTGGTGAAATTCTTCTGTTATTCTATTCTTTATTATTCTGTTCGAACATTCTGTCTGTGCGTTTACGCATGACCTGGTTCCGTTATTTATTATTCAGTTGGAATATATTGTCTATGCGTTTACGCATGACCTGGTTCCATTATTTATTATTCTATTGGAATATCTTGTCTGTGTGTTTACGCATGACCTGGTTCTGTTATTTATTATTCTGTTGGAATAACCTGTCTGTGCGGTCTATCGCATGCCTGGTGATTTCTTTTGTTATTCCATTATTTATTATACTCAGTTGGTTAAAGTTTTGACTTCTATACTCCATGAAATTAGTGGAATATCCTTGATATTTGCGATTCATCCAGTATCTTTTCATGAAAATATTCTTCTGAGCATTCTTGAATTTTACTCTACAAAGAAGTATCATGTTGACATTTTGAACGTTATTTGTTCCTGGATAAATTAATTCTTGAACTTGTTTTATTGAATTCTTATATCATTGTCATCATTCTCATGTTTATATTATGTTGAAAGTCATCTATGGCCTGTAGTGCATAGATGGACTTGGTATGATTATGACCAGGGATTAATCGGTATAATCATGACCGTAATATTACAAATGATGTGGTAAAAGTCTTCATTGGCCCGTAGTGCATTGATGGACAATTGTTGGCATGATCATGACCATTAATGAATACACGAATATCCTTGGCCCGTAGTGCATGCATAATTTGTTGTCGTGATACTAAAGAATATCATTGGTCGTAGTGCAGGGTTGATTCGATGATGTGGATTATTTATTAAGCTGAGTCTCAACGATAAAAGTGAGGAAAAACCTTTTAAATCATAAAAGATAGTAGATTTTATTCTCTACGTGACTCTTTTAATGGATTGCTTGTTCCGCCGCAGTTAAACTTGAAGTTTGTTATGTTGTATCAGTTTAACACTATTGAAGGCTAAGGATAATTTATTCTGCATTATCTTAGTCATAATATTTCTTACTGGACTAGTTGATCTCACCCTTTTTCTTTCATTGTTCTCTTCAGAAAATGAGAACGTAGTAGGGACTAGTCGGGGAACGGAGTGACGGTCCAGAGGATAACATTAGTAGTCCTCACTATTCTATAAAATAGTGTGTTAATAAATGTATTGAGGACTTATATTGAGTTTGAATACAGTCTAGAAGACAATATTTGTATTAAAACTCACAGCTCATGTTGTATATTTAAGATTGTATTTGTATTCTATACCATGTATTTGGCGACTCAGAATAGGTGATGTATACCTATTTTGAGGGCGTCACACATAGTGCATGGATAATTCGTGGTTGTGATACTATTAAGCTGAGACTCAGCATTGTTGGTTTTACAGTTGTGTATCTTTGGCCTGTAGTGCAAAGATGGACTGTTGGTTATTGGTTTTACAGTTGTATATCTTTGGCCTGTAGTGTAAAGATGGACTGTTGATTGTTAGTTTTACAGTTGTATATCTTTGGCCTGTAGTATAAAGATGGACTGTTGGTTATTGGTTTTACAGTTGTATATCTTTGGCATGTAGTGCAAAGTTGGACTGTTGATTTACTTGATTATAAATATGAATTGTGATTTAATTATAATTTGTGGTGGTTCAGGTGAAGACAGGTGATGAGAGTTCTCTTTGTCTTGGGTATAACCAAGAACTGTTGATGAGTATTACAGGAATGAAATATTAATAATGGACTTTTAATCTAGAGGAGATAGTAGACGTTATGTTCTACATAACTCTTCTAATGGATCGTTGATTTCGCTGCTATTATGATTGAAAGCTTTTATCTTCTACCATATGTTCTAAATATCTGAATTATTTTGATAATTTAATTATCTTAAGTCATGATATTCTTTACTGGGCTATTTGTGTTCACCCTTTTACTTCACCACCCTTTTCAGGAAATAAAAGTGTAGCTGGGACTAGCAGAGAGGACGTGGGTATAAAGTGGAGTTTCAAATTAGTCGAAGTTCTAATAAAATTATGAAACGGTGGGGCATAGTAATTGTAATGAGAATTTAAAATGTGCTTGACATATTTTATACATCATTTAATAGTTATATTTGGTGAATTAAATAGGGTGATGTGAACTCAAATTTGAAAGCGTCAAAATGGACTCCACTAGAATGAGAAGGACATAAATCTTCCCGTGTTCCTTGAGGACTTGATATATTTACTGCTGTACTTTATATGGCATTGTAATAATTTAAATAAGAATATTGTCGTATTATATACGTAACAATATTTGTATTGAAACTCATAGTATATGAGTCGTCGTATTTTGCACGACAATTGTATAAATGGAGTTGTCATTAGTGTATTTTCTGGCGACCCAAGATGGGTGGCGTATACCTATTTTGGGGACGTCACACCAGTGATCACGTCCACCACTCGGCGTACTACTTGGGTCTGATCCTGTTGTTGAGGTTGGGGGTTCGGTTTCGATGTCGAAGCATTATTTGCCTGTTGTGTCCCCAAAGCGTCTCGTCCTGCAACATATTGAACCAAATTCTCATTCTGGATGTTCTTCTCGATCAGGTCCTTCAAGTTCCAATAAGTTTTTGTAGAATGCCCAATCCTCCCATGATAGTCACAATACATATTTGGATTTCCTCTTTCAATCTTCGAGTTATACTTGGCTAGCTCATAGTACGACTTGTCCTTCATATGCTCCAAAATAGTAACCCAATCAGTGTTTAACTTAGAGTAAACTTTTTCGACCCTCTGACTCGGGACAGGCGGACGTCCTCCTCCCAACCCGCCATTGTTGTTGTTGTACTTCTTCGGGCAGCCCCCCGACCTATCATTGTTGTTATTTCCCCTATCCTTGTCATTCTCCTTCGACCTTTCTGTTGAGTTCGACTTCAAACTACTCATAACTTCTTCTATCACGATGAGACTTTCGACTTTGTTGAAGGCTTCGGCCAAGCTCTTCGGATGGTTGAACATCAGCTCATTTACCTGCTTTTTAGATTTAACAAGATCTAATTCATTCTGAAACAACCATAATGCCTGAAGGTCGTTCAAATCCGAGACATGTCCCACTGCTTCCCGGAACCGTTTCACGTACTATCCTAAAGTTTCGTTTGAGTACTGTCGGATCTGGGACAACGAACCAGTGGGCTTTCCTCTCCTTTTATTGTTGTCGAACCTCGCATGGAATTTGTCACTGAGCCCTCTCCATGACGATACCGAGTTCGGGGCAAGAGTCATCATCCATTGCGGAGCGTCTTTCCTTAAAGTCGTCATAAACAGTTGACACTTGGCAGACTTTAAGTAGTCATAGTAGTCCATCAGGCGATCATAGGCCTGACTATGCTTATAAGGATCCCCCGAGCCATCATAACTCTCCACGTGAGGAGGTTTCTTGTTCGGATCTGCCTTTTCCTGCATGATCTCGGAGGTGAAAGGCGACGAGTACTTAACCAGAATCACATTGCTTGGATTTTCCCTTTCTCGATTTACTTCAGCTAGCTGTTTCTCCGATTCGACCAACTCTTCTGTCCCGCTTTTTAGGGGTGAAGGGTTCCTTTGGCCCCTACCTCCATCAGGAGCTTCGGGCGAGCTGTCTGTCACCTACTATCAGAACTCACTGCCCTGGATTCGCTTCGTCTGTTGTTTCTACTAGGTCGAAGGCCATCCGGATGATGAGTCTTAGAGTGGTCCCCTAGGCGAACGAATTCTCGATCGACTCCTCCGACTACTCCTATCTCGAGAGTGACCCCGAAGCCTGGCCTCGATCTGTATGTTATTACCCAGACGATGAGTACTGGACTGAACCTCTAGTAACTTTCCCCGTCTTCGGCTGTGACTGGTGGCACCATCCTCGTTTCTAGTGATCAGATGCTGCTAATCAACCTCCTTTCATCATGACCATCATCGTGGGGTCGTGTTCCGGACGGAGCATCTCGACACAAGCCCCATGGCCAGCGTTTTTGCTGGCATTTGAGAATAACATCCTCCTGACATCCCCCATGTCCAAGTCCTCAGGCCCCACCGAATGACCTTGAGACCCCAATCTGTCGTGGATACTTTTGGACGGTACCAATCTCTTTAACTGATCCTCTTTGCCGAACGGATCCATCAGTTGTGGATTTTTTAACTCCTGAAATTGTCTTGTTGTTCACCATGGATCCTCTTGGCAAATTTTCAATGATGATTGAAAATCAACACTAGTGGGCCCTCCTTCTAGCACCAATGTTAACACCAAGATTCGTCCACGCGCTCCAATCACCAAAAGCGCGTCCAATTCTGCACAAAAACGATAAGCACACTAAAAGCTTGACGCCTTGAGCCGCCGGGGGATAGCTCCGGTGTGAGAATAAGTAAGTGCTAAACAAGGTTTAACAATGGAGGCAAAAAGCTCTAATGCTGAATAATAATAACAAGTTGTGTGTATATTAGAATCAGTATAAAACTTTGTATTTATAGTAATCTCACCACCTTCTCAATGTCCTTTCCTGTATTGGATTAGAGTTTCTCATTAGGTATAATTCTTTAATGGGACCAAACACAACTCCCTTAAGGAAAGGAAGTTGATTAGGAACCTGACACTTTCCTCAGAGATAAATCAAATATAATTAAAAAAATTAATTCCTTAAAATTTTCAATTGCCCAAACAAAATCCCACATAAGTAATACAATTCCACATAGAACCTGGTCCACCATATAATTCGGGCCCAAACATTCAAACCCCAACACACTCCATTGAAAGGTGGTTGTTATAGGTTCCTCCTTTAATTTGTAGGCTATTGTATTCTTTTAACCATTTATGAGTGTAAAACAAAATAGATCAAGATCGATCAATTACACATCACCGAAAAATTGTTATTGTATAGCATATTGATATGTAAAGTCAAATTTTAAAATAATCGATAGTCATTAACATGCAAAACAATTAATCATGTAATTATAAGTAAACCTAAGAAGAATATAATCCAAATGAATTCATTTAAGAATAAATTTATATAATAAAATAAAACCTATTTTGAATTTGAACGAAAAAACACAAAGACGGTTCAAATTCATTTTAATTTTAATTCAAAATAATAATAATTATTATTATAATAATAACAACAATAATAATAATGATAATAATAATTATTATTATTATAATAATAATAATGATAATAATTATAATATTATTATTATTATTATATTAATAATTATAATTATAATAGTAATATTAATAATAATAATAATAACAATAATAATAATAATTATTATTATTATTATAACAACAACAACAACAACAACAACAACAACAACAAGTATAAATTTTTCTGATTATCTATTTTTAAAGAAAAATTAATTATTGTGATAGTGTAATTAATTATAATAATTATTATATTGATTATAAGTTATTTTAAATTGTAAAAAGTCTTTTAAGTAATATAATATTTTTCGAATACGAGCAATTATTAGTAGTTTATATATCAAATACTACATGAAATGTAAATGCAGGGTATTAGTTAGTCAGTTAGTCAGATATTATTGCAAACATTTTCTGCCTCTAAATCTTTCTCCATATGAATTCTATCACATAATATTGATATCTAAATTTGTTGGTAATCATCATCAAGTAGCTATTGAATTTAAACTTCCAGAAAGCTATGAACTGGTGGAGCATAATCCGAGGCATGAAATTGCCGCAGGGCAAAAATAACTGCTATCATAGGCTATGATTAATAGCAAGAAAAAATGTATACCTTTCAATGATCTCACTAATCAAACTACGCAGTTTTTTCAGGCCATGACCAAAATTTTCAAGTACAATCTAACTTCTGGTGATGAATATAGACCTTGATGAGTATTCCATCCTTCCCTACAGTCTCCACCAAAGCTATCAAAGATTTATTTCACTCCAAAGAATCAAAACTAGAGGGTTAACACCTACCCCAAAATGAGAACCAAACGAAATTTAGAATCGACAAATATACCAGCACCCTCTACCATAAACCGATGAACTTCCACCAGACCCCTCCAACTCCAAGCCAGATAATAATATTGACAATGGAAATGAGGAATCCGTAGCCCCACCACTTAGCAAGAGGGACATAGCCTGCACCGTAGAATACAGGTGCTGACCCAATACCGTAGTGGGTGAGTCCACCCATGAGGTTGGAGAGGAAGGCAAGAACCATGGCTCCAAAGTATGATGGAGTACCAAGAGCACTAGCAACAGATAAGAAAGCTGTGAACATGGCACCAATGTGAGCAGCTCCACTTGCGAAAAAGTAGTGAGAATAGAAATAGAGTAGAACAAGAATGCCGAAAGATAGCTGCCACGAAAGGCCCAGACCGCCAACAAACTGCAAAGATTAAATGAATGGTGTTAGTTGATAATAACTGCATTTCACTGAGAAGAATATTCTATGTCCAAGTTTGGCAGTAGCTATGTTTGTTAACATAAAGATTGATGTATTAAACATGGGTATAAGCAGTAGCAAGTTGAGACGTATCATATCTGAAACCTAGCTAGTTGTTGAGGCTGAACACATAGAAAGACGAGTATAAGCTCAATTTTGAAAAGCAAACTCTAGGAAATAAAGACGTCTCATAGAACTTTCAAAACTTGGAAATCTAGCTTACCACTCCCCGCGGGGGTCGGGGGGGCTTACTCGCAATAAGTGGCTAAGCGTTATGAAGCAAACTGCAAAATGGTTTTCTGATTCAGAAAGATTTTCGATAGTGTTAAGAGTTGTAAAACCAGCAGTCCAAAATTACTTGCAGATTACCAGATTAACCTTAACGATTGTTTGGCTGAACCAGGAGAGAACGTATGGAATATACTTATCACAGCAATAAAACTATAAAAGATAAGGTTTGGATAATGAAATCAGAAAGTAAAAGAAGACAAACCTTAACAACAGTTTGGCTGAACCAGGAGATGAGACCATATTTGTTTAAATATCCAGCCATTGCAATGAGCGCAGCAAACCATGTGAGGGTATCCCAGGCAACAGATTCAGCTAAGCATTCCTTCCATGTCACAACTCCACTCACAAGGAGGACAGACAATCCAAGAATGGCAGCAGTTACAGCATCCACATTCAGCACGCCTCCAAAAATCCAGAGCCCAACCTGATAAATGTAACAGCAAGAAGGGTAAGGAACTTATTTCTTGAGGAACACTAACAAATTCCTACTCAAGTCATTATTGATGATAGTGCATATGAATACATGCCATGATAAAATTTAACTCGCCAAGATGCATCTTAAATAGAATAAGATGTGCTTCAATTTGGTGTGGCAGCAAAAGTAGAATTGTTATTTGCTAGAAGTAACTCCCTTGCTAATATTAAGCTGGGCACCACCATCACTGGAATTAGTTTACCTCGACAAATTGGTAGTAAATGGTCAACTAGAAACTTCAAACTAGAACCTTAGCATGTGCCAGTTTGTGCATAAAGCACATTTACTGGAAATTTAGGCAAATTGATAGTGTATATTTCATCCACTATCGTCAATTCTAGACATCTTCATATAAAAACCTTTAAAAGAGAAACTGTTATATGATGCACGATGGTGTCAAAGTATCATATGACTCCTTTATAGGGGGTCACTGCAAGGCTCCCACAAACAGAGAACCCTGCTAGCGGTTTCTCCTTATGTTATTAGAGATTGTCTGTATCATAGGCATAACTGTAAGCCCCAGGCCCTATATTGACTTGTGCCCACATTTCTTGTGGACATTGTACTAAAAAACTGAAACCTAGTCTCAAAGAGCAGTGCTCTTGAACCTTTTAAGAATCTATTACAAAATTCACATATTGAGCTGACTGTTCCACGCATGTCTCTTCAATGTATTTCCAGACCATAAAACTTGCATATGACCTAACCACCCCAGCACTCAATTATGTACCACATCTAGGCTAATGAAATCCTGCCACCAACCAACTTCATATCAAACAAGGTAAATCAACTTACCAATAATTCTGTCAGGTGATCACAAGAACCCCCATGGCAGTATTACAGCTCCGGACCCCTTCCCCTCCCCCAAATTCCAATGTTATAAACACTCTATTTAGCAATAGCTAACATACCATAACCTAAATAATTCCCATGCCCACTTTCAAATCATCAGTTCCGACTTCCAACTGCCCCGTGCACAAAAGATTATCCAGAACAAGGAGAAAGACCACCTTTTTTTACATGTCAAGATGGACAAACTAAAGCATATAAAGGAATTAAACTATGAATTCAATAAGCAGTTTTGTGGTCCACATTTTCAAAATAAACCATATGCAGTACTATAGCTCCTTAGTCCCCTCCCCACCCACCCCTCCCCAAAAAAGAACACTCACAAAAAACTATTTTTCCTTTCACAGGGGAACTACAATTTTAAAGTCAATGATGCCTTTACTGTTATTATTACTCAAATGCTTTCATTGGTCTAAACTGTTAATGCAACACACAAACTGAAAACAATGTATGAGAGAACAGAAAGTATATACAGCATTCAAAACATTAATAGAATAGAATTGCATAAACACGAAAAACAGCTATATACTAAGAGTTTTCAAGATTTCTATACCGTCAGAAGCAGAGTTACAGCCATTATAATCTCATTCTTCGACATAGGTCCCATCTTCTCCAACCTTTCTTTCGCGAGCTTTGGTGCATCAGGAACTACTTTTGACTGAAGGCGGATAAATGATATACAACAACAATGGCACCACAATCAACGAAACCAAACCGGGCACAATTGCTGCCTTTGCCCAATCCGTCCACCCAATTGTCTGCTTAATGGTATTAAATGTCAAATTAGCACTCAAGGGATTCGCAGCCATAGCTGTCAAGAACATAGCAGACGAAATCACAGAGGTCTGGAAACAAGTTAACATCAACCATGACCCCAACTTACCCTCTGTTCCATCACCCACATTACTCCCACAAGCAACACACAATGATTTCACCAGAGGTAAGAAAATCCCACCTGCTCTGGCGGAAACCGAGGGAATTGCAGGAGCTAACAATGCCTCGCTGAAAACTAAACTGTACCCTAGCCCTAATGATGAGCTACCAAATAAAGAGACAAATTGATAAGCAATTCGGTTCCCAAGTCCGGTTTTGATAAATCCTCTGGCGAAGAAAAATGCGAGGGCAATTAACCAGGGAATTGGATCACCAAAGGCGGAGAAGGCCGCAGCAAATGTTAGGGTTTTGGTTAGAACGCAAGCGCCTAAACCCATGAGGGCCACCGCACCAAGCGGCAGAGGTTGGGTAATGATTCCAACGATTGTAGCTAGAAAAATGGAGAGTAGCTGCCACGCGTTCTGGGTGACGCCGGCCGGGACTGGAATTAGCCAGAGGATGATTCCGGTGGCGATCGAGGCCATTAACGGGGCGATTGCGGCACCGGCGGTTGGGGTTTTTGGTGGGTCGGGTTTTGCAGGGACTGATACTGAGGAAGCTGCTGCTGAGGCTTTGATGGTGAGTCCATTTCTGGGTGTTTTGGTGAGTTTGAGTGGAGAGAAATTGGTGGAGAATGTGGGATTTTGGAGAGAGAAAGAGCGGTGTACGGCGGTGGATCTGTGGCGGTTATGGAGGTTTAACGGTGGCGATTGTTTGGCGAGTGATCGGAGATTGAGGTTGAGAGGGGCGGTGAGAGGGAGGGACGCCATCGAAACGATGGCGTTTTGGAGATCTCTGTAATCTGTAGTGAGTGCTGTGTTTTTGGAGAAGTGTGGAGGAACAAAAATGGAGGAGAGGGAAATAAAAAGGGGAAGTCAAAGGGGAAATTTTGGGCCGTTGAATTTGAAGATCGGACGGTAGGGAAGGGGTTTGGATTATACGGTATTTGAGGGGGCCAGCTTGGCGCTTTGTTGCTTGAACTGGTTGTGAACTCCGTCCGGAAACAGAATTTTGTAATGTCCGTCAGAGATTTGGAGGTTTTTGAAGGGCAACGTGCTAACATGCACTGGGTGAACAATGACACTCCTAAGTATATTTGCGTTATGAGCAAATTTTGACTTATTTTATCACAAATTATAATGTCAACCAAAAATTTACAACAAAAAAAAAAACTTTGTTTCCAATGGAATGAAAATTCATTCAATTCCTTTGTTTTTTTTTATTTTGTGTGGAGAATATGGAATAAAATCTATTCAAATAGAATGAATATATTATATATATAATAATTTTATCATTATATGACAACACTTACCACTACCAACAAATGTAATTTGTATGGGATCCCCATGGAAAAATGGCCCAAGACAACGCAAAATAGGAGTGTATATAAAGTTAGTTTATTTGGTAGTTAGGTTATAAACTTATAGGTGAGGAAAAGGAGTTCAAATTGAAAGTGGACCATAAAAATGGTACAAAAAACTGGGATTAAGATCCTCTTAAAAAGAAATGGAGAGTGTTCATTATTTGTATATTTTGTGGGCAAGAAAATCGTAACTTGCTAGGGTTAGGGTTTCGTGTTGACTGAGGAGGAGAGATATCCACGAAAAGTACGGAATTGATTGATTGATTGAAGAGGGGAGAACGACAGGTGGGCGATTACTCCAACGACGCGTGGCAGAACTCCTAGAATCCGGGAACCGTGTTAGGGTAACAGGGATTCCAAGAGCCTTCTTCTTGAGTCCTTCGAGTTGAGAGAATGTTCAAACCCCTTTCTAGTGCTTTTAGGTGGAATCTCCGAGCCTTTAAGTCACCAAAAAGGGTCCTTTTGATCTTCTGAGAGTCCAAGTCTTCAGTCCTTCGAGTTAAGAGAATGCTCAAACCCCTTTAGTGCTTTTAGGTGGAATCTCCAAGCCTTTAAGTCACCAAAAGGGTCCCTTGATCTTCCAAGAGTCCAAGTCTTTAGTCCTGAAGAGAAGTCCCCTTCCAAATGGAATGGAAGGGGTATTTATAGGGTTTTCTGGAAAGTAGTCATGTGCAAGGCACACGCCTTTAGGGAAATTCCAGAAATACCCTTTAGTCATTGGAGTATTGCCCATATTGTCCTGTTCTTCTAGCCACCAATCAAATCCCTCAATCAATTCCCAAAATGAGTTGCCTCCACGTGTCTTCTGCCTCGGGACACGTTAAAGATTCTCTCAAGTCTTGCTTCTCTATTTCCGGCTCTTCCGTCTTTTCATTTAATCACCATACAAACATTAATTTGTGCATTTAATTCAATTAGGTCAAGTGAACCCTAATTTGCACTTGGGCCCACATTTGCCCCCTGCGCGAGAGTTGCGTCCAACCACGCGTATTACTGTACTTTTACTACCGGGTAGTTCAACAGTTTTAACGGTAACACTTTCGCCGTTATTTTTATAAAAAGATAATTATGTCGTTTTCTAACTACGACAATACTTCCATTGTGGGGTCCACCAATGATTGTGTCGTCGTACGAATATTCCATGTTAAAACAAATATTCCCCGACCAATCGAATATTATATAACCACTTGTTTACTTTGCAAAATTTATAAATATTACCCATAACTATAACATTATATCAAATCCACACCATAATATTCAAAAAAATATTTCGAGAAATTTAAATTTTTATTCATAAAATATGGGGTCTCACATTAGTGGTTTGGTTGCTTGAATTCGCATAATAGGTTGGTTAGAGATATGAAAGCTAACAACTTTACGAAAATAATCAATTTTATTATGATGAGTAGTTAACCAATTAATCTCTAAAATCACATCGAATGCAAGTATTTTCAAAGAGATAAGATCGACAGGTAACGTGCGGTTGCCGATTTGAATCAAACAAGACTTATAAACCGTGGATCTCATTATCATCATCTTTGTTCTCATTAGTACTAACTAGTTGTTCATGATTTGAGTAGATCTCAACATCAAGGGTCTTCTTAGCATTCTCACACATGTAAATAACACCTTTATCATAACCTACTGCCCTAAGCCCTTGTGCCAAATTTTGTCCAGGAATAAGATAAAATACATTCTTCACATTCTTGCTTCTAAGTATTGTTGAAACATAATCAATAATCTTAGGCCCAGTTATATAATCAGGATCATATTTAAACAATTCACTAACAGTGCCTCCAACATAGTCAACTAAATCAACATTATTTACTAGTTTACCAACATGATGAAATCTTAAAGTAATGACATTCATTTTTGCATTAAAAAGAATTCATCTATATATATTTGACAAATACTATACATAAAGTAAACAAATGGGGAACTCACATGAGTTAGGGAAACAAAACTATGGGGAACTGTGGGGAAAAATACTTTACAGTTAGGAGACTATATTATCTTAGCAATAAAAACATAATGCACAATATTAGCCTCGAAACATCACACATATTAAAACCATAAACACGCATATTCAAACTGGTAGAGACACTTACTTGGTCGAAGCTTTTTAAAATGGGGACAAATGCACAGTATCAACGCCGACTCAGCACATAATGGACGATCACATTCCTTTTTTGATGGAATCATTGAGAAATTGTTGATTCTCAGTCCTCCTTCGCGAGCAATTTGTGCTTCAAGGAGTGCTAGGGATTTTTTTCAATCTATTTTTTGAGCTTGCTCGATCGATTCTGATATTTTTGAGGGCTTTAGATGGTTTTTAATTAATCTGATAGTATTACTAAAAGTTTTATCCTATTTTATGCTTCAGTGTATAACTAATGCTTAATCTCAAAATAAAAAAAATATTTTTTTGACACATCAGCTGCCTTAAACCCCACCTAAATAGCCACGTCAACAATTTATGACGTGGCACCCCCAATTTGCTCAAATTAAAAAAAATCAATAGTTTAATCATCTAATTAAAAAAAATTAAAGGTGAATCACAAAAATGAAAAATGTCAGATAGTTAAGAATAGTGAAACGTATTTAAGCCTAAAGTATTTCAAATTACTATCAATAATATCTTCATTTATGACTCTATAGATGAGTTTATGGTAATGTAAGATGATCGAAAAATATATTATTGAGATGGTGAATTTTGACTTGAATATGATGTAATTTGATTCAGACCTTGGATTTGATCGATATCCCAGTAGTTACTATTTGGGTCGCCTCTCAAAAACTCAAATGTGGCCTATATTATCTACAATAGACAGAGGATCAGAGGCGGGGACATGAAGGTCACAAGTATTAATGGGAGGGTGTCAAGAAGTAAGGGAGTTTGTAATACCCTAGTCCACATTGAAACATGTGAGATACTTTGAAATGTAAGAATTCTAAATTACTACCAATAATATCTTATTTTTAAAGTGAGAGAGTGACCTAAAATGACATAAGAAGTATATATTGAGTTGTGTATGTTATGATAGGATTCGAACTCGAAATTTGATCCGGAGTCATATAACAGTTATAAATCTTATAATATTATTTGAAGTTGTCGTTAATATTATATAGTGATTATCCTCTTTTCATATAAATTTTGTGGTACAAATATTAGAAAAAATAATACGTTTTACTCTTGTATAAATTAATATCATGTGCAAAATGTTTTCACTCAGATTGGTAAATGGTCATTGAAAAAATTATCAAGTGAATGAGTCACAAAATCAACAGAATTGTTGAACATGATGTCATAAATATATGTATATATAATATATTTTTAATGAACTGATATGATTTTAAAACATATTAATTGATAAATTAAAATATAAGAAACTGCGAGTAGAAGTGTTTACTCATAATTAAGTTAAATAGAGTAATTACTATGTGTTAAAAAAATTAAGAAAAAATACAAAATATTAATGTTAGTCTATTTCATTAAAATTTAACAGAAGCTGTAACATTACGTCGCTTTGGCCGAGTGGTTAAGGCGCTTGCCTGCTAAGTAAGTGGGGTTTCCCCGCGTGAGTTCGAATCTCACAGGCGACGCTTGATTTTTGTTAATGGCTACCTGGAAGTTTTAAATATTTCCTTAACTCACAATTAATGAGATTTACTAAAAGTCTAAAATTATAAATATAAATAATAAATATTATAAGTACTTATAATATTCTTAGCATATAATTATAATTTATTAGATTTATAATTATAATTTATTAGAGTAAAATGCATCACATCCCTTCTAGTTTTTAAGTAACAGTTAGTACCCTTGCTTAAGGGTTGACTAAATAGATAAAGTTACATATTTACCCTTATATGTTATCAAATTTCAATTTCTAAATATTATATATATGTTGAATTATCTTTTGTCATATGATACATTTTAATTATAGTTTTATTCGCAATTAAGACGATCGCATTCAAATTGTTGGTAACTTGTAAAAAAAATTAATTTAGTTTAATTAACATATACTTTTGGATAAATGATATAAATATTAAAAATTTTAAATTAAATTATTAATGGAGTTGTTCTAATTAGAGTGATTGAGTGTGTTGATAGTTTAGTTTTTAATGTTTAACACCAAAAATTATTATTTAAATTCTTAGTTTCATATTATGATTTTTATATGTTAAATTTTCTTGAGTATATGTCAAAATTTGAGATGTTTCTGATTTTGATTACATTTTTTAGTATATAGTTGGTGTTGTTTTTATGCAATGTTGAATAAAAGAAAATGTAATAATATTTATTAGGCTTAAATATAAATTAGTACCCTAAACTATAGGGCATATTCCACTTCGGTGATCCACCTTTCAATTTTGTCAATTAGGTTATTAAACTATCATTTTTTTCCAATTACACAAATTGAGGCTGCCACGTCAGAAATTGCTGACGTGGCTCGCTGACTAGGGCACACTTAAGCTTATGTGTAAATAAAAAAAATATTATTTTAATATTTATTTATATATTTATTATACATTAAGGGTAAATTTGTCAAATCACTTTATATTAAACATTAAAATTAAATAAAAATAACAAACCAATTCTTTTCCCTTTTTCCAGATTGAATCAACTGGTAAAAAAACTTGAATAGATTGAACCAATCCAAGATGGAGCCTTGAATTCTCTTACTATTCCGCCTCATATTCCAAATCCACTCATCTACTGCTTTTATTCAGTAAAAAGTTCCCAATTCAAATCTAATAGCATGCCCATACCTCTGAATAAATCCTAATCAGAAAAACCCTAACCAAGAAATCTCTCTCCTCTCTGTATTCAAACCCTCTGCTTCACCGTTTCTACAACAACTGGAAGCTCCAATTTTTCGTTGTATTCACCTCCGAAACCCTCAAAATTGAGCGGTGCACTCTCACCTTCCAGCTCAATTCGTTCACTACATCGTTCCCACCCCAGAGTGGATAGAACCATTCAATGACCTCGATCTCTCTCTGATCTCATCACAGATCCTAAGAACATCCAACCCTCCCCATGGGGCTTTTTCTGGACTGGGGCTTCTCCGTTGGAAAGAGGCCAGATTTCTAGGGTTAGGAGTTTGGGTCCAGATTGAGGTCTAAGGTTTTGTTATCAATCGATTTTAGGAATAACATGATGATAAATTTTAGGGTTTTGTTATGTTTATGCTGGTGTTGGGGTTTTGAAGGATGGATTTCGCCGGAATCTGGGTCGAAATTATTGTTCGTTGTTTGTTCTTCATTTTTTATTTTTGTTCGCCGGAATCTGTGTTTGAATTATGGATATAGCCGGAATCTGTGTTTGAATCTTTGTGTTTTTCTCTTGAACAAGAACTTTTGATGTGTTTGAACTCATGGAGCTTGATTCAGATTGGGTTTATTTTTTGATTAATTAATTAATTTTGTTTAGTTCGACTAAATGGGTGAGAAATTGATTTGGTTTGATTTTATTAAATTATTATAATGTTTTATTATGTTTTTGACATATTTACCCTTGATGGTTATAAGAGATAATAAAAATAATATTTTTTTATTACACATAAGAATTAATTTATCTAGTCAGCGGGCCACGCCAGCAATTTTTGACGTGGCAGCCTCAATTGAATGAAATTAAAAAAAATTGATAGTTTAATCACCTAATTGACAAAATTGAAAGGTGGATCACCGAAGTGGAATATAGCCTATAGTTTAGGGTAGTAAATCATATTTAAGCCTATTTATTACTACGTCTATTTTGTAAACAAAATTTTCTTTTAATATATTTTTTCATTTTTGAGTAACAATATTTATCATTTTTACTGTAAAAAATTACGCCTAAGTATGACTTATGTTTAGTTTAATATATGAGAAAAATAATTAATATAGTTTTTAATACTTTATATATGAATAATAAGATTCGTTTTGTAATAATAAGTTCGTTTTACACAAATTTTAATATTTGTGAAACATAATTATAATTTTTTTCCGTTAATTTGTACTTTTATGGGTATTAAAATTTTACTTTTTAATTACAAAAAAATATATTTAAATGTATATCACGTAAATTTTAATCTTTGAGAAATTTAATCAGCAAAAAGTGTATGACTTTATTTTCCTAATAAAATGAATATTTATTATTTTTTATATTTATGTTATTTATTGCACAAATTCATAATTTAATTATTTAGATCAAGTTAAGTATAAAATATAATATACAAATTTATATTTAGTGGATATATTAAACATTATAACTTGAAGGATGTATTAAACATTATATTAAAAATATTTTTTGATATAAGTTGGTCAACCACACTAGGGGTAGTTAAATGTTACATATTGTAAACTAGAGAGGTATTGAATGTTAATTAAAAAATTAAATGTGACGCCCTAAAATAAGTATACATCACTCATTCTGAGTCGCCAAATACATGGTACATAACTTAAATACAAATTTAATTTATACAACTGTCATGCAAACTACGACAACACAATACTTAAGTTTTAACACATATATTATCTTCTAGACAATATCTAAACTCAAATTCAATCTCATTTTTACATAATAGTGAGGACTACTAAAACAATCATTTGGACCGTCAATCCATTCCCGACTAGTCCCACCTATATTCTCATTTCCTGAAGAGAACAGTGAAAGAAAAGGGTGAGCTCAACTAGCCCAGTAATAAATATTATGACTAAGATAATACAGAATAAATTATCCTTAGCCTTCAACAGTATAACAACTGATAAAATACAATAGACAACAAGTTTTAGATCAACAACTGCAGCGGAATAAGCAATCCATTAGAAGAGTCAAGTAGAGTATGATATCTACTATCTTCTATGATTTAAAAGTTTATCATCAATTTTATCGCTGAGACTCAGCTTTAATAAATAATTCACATCACTGAATTATCCATGCACTACGGGCCAAGGATATTTATTAGTATCACGACCACGAATTATTCATGCACTACGGGCCAAGGATATTCGTGTTTTCACCAATGGTCATGAACATGCCAAACAACAATTCATCTTTGCACCATTGGCCGAAGAAAATGCATGGTCATGATCATACCAACAATTATCGCTGAGACTCAGCTTAATAATCCACATCACTTGTAACATTACAGGTCATGATTACACCGAATAATTCCTAGTCATAATCATACTAATCAACAGTTCATCTTTGCACCCTTGGCCGAAGATGACTTTCATCACAATATAAGCATAAAGATGATGACAATGATATAAAAATTCAATCAAACGACATCAAATGATAAATATTAAAGATTTAATAATTTAATTTATCCAGAATTCAAGAATATCTAAATTGTCAACATGATACTGCTTTGTGGAGTAAAATTCAAGAATAATAATGTATCAAAAATGATTTAGAAGACCGAAAATAAATTAATTTTTATCATGAATAGTACCCCCGGGTGAATAGTACCTGAGTAAATAGTATCTCGTGAATAGTACTTTGGGAATAGTATCCCGTGAATAGTACTCCGGTATGAAAAGGTTAAAACTTATCAAGAATGCTCAGAATAATATTTTCATGAAAAGATACTGGATGAAGCACAAATATCAAAGATATTCTACTAATTTCAAGGAGTATAGAAGTCAAAACTTAACAAAATGAGTGTAGAATTCGGAATCTGAAATGAAATAATATTACTTACATACTACAGAGTATGGAAGAAAATATTATTTTATATGAGTATTGAAAAAAAAAATATCCCTTATAACTTTTGAACAAAAATAATATTCCTAATGAATATTGAACGAAAATAATATTCTTACGAATATTAAACGAAGATATTATTTATTGCAAATATGGAACGAAATAAAATTTCTTATGAATACGAAAAATAATATCGTAAGCGAATATGAAATAAATAATACCCCTTACCTCAAAAAGAGAGCAATTTTAACTGGTATAGCGGATATATTTTTGAAGAAAACTTTCACTATTTTCTACACTCAAAGCCTTCTTAAAACTCGAAAGAAATACACTCAATATTATAGAAGAAGAATTCTCTGATTCTGGTGTTATTTTCTTTTCTAAACTGAGCATCCTATTTATAGGAGAATAAAAATGATACTATTTGAATTAGAAAATCACGGACGCACAGTAACAATTCGACGAATTCACGGGCGTACCGACTGATTTCATAAGTTTTTACTATGCAAATACTATACAGACACTATGCAAATACTATGCATAATAAAATATAATATATTCTATTTTTTCATAAAAAATAAAAATTATTATAATATATATATATATATATATATATATATATATATATATATATATATATATGATAATAATGGTACTCCCTTCCTAGACCAAAAACTTCACACTCGTGACAAACATAATTACCCCCTCGACCCCATTTATTTAATATATATATATATATATATATATATATATATATATATATATATGTGTGTGTGTTGTGTGTGTGTGTGGGAAATGATCCGTGGAATACGTTAGCTATTAACCCTATTTCAACTAACGCTCATCCAGCCGTCCAAAATTGGAGTTAATGGCTGAGATGAGGGCCCAGCCGCTAGATGGAGTAGCGGCCAGCATAAAAGAATTTGGCTTAATTACTGATTATCCTAATTATTCTGATAAAATAAAATAAAATAATAAATAATTATAAGGATAATCAGTAATTATCTTTATACTTATCCTTATACTTATTAACAAAGTAAGTATGTATAAGAATAATTACTTATTATTGTTTTATAATTTTTAATTATAAATAGGAAATAATGATTGAGTTTATATATTTGAGTAGGAATATAATATAAATTCAATCACTATTTTCTATTTATAATTAAATATCATAAGATGATAATCAGTAATTATCCTTATACATAAGATTGAATTTATATATTTGAGTATGAATATAATATAAATTCAATCTTATTATAAGAATAATTACTGATTATCATCTTATGATTTTTAATTATAAATAGAAAATAGTGATTGAATTTATATTATATTCCTATTCAAATATATAAACTCAATCACTATTTCCTATTTATAATTAAAAATTATAAAACAATAATCAGTAATTATTCTTATACACACTTATTTTGTTAATAAGTATAAGGATAAGTATAAAGATAATTTCTGATTAGCCTTATAATTTTCCTTATAATTATTTATTATTTTATTTTATTTTACGAGAATAATTAGGATAATCAGTAATTAAGCCAAATTCTTTTATATTGGCCACTACTCCCTCTAGCGGCCAGTCAAAACACGTCGTTTTGACTGGCCGCTAGAGGGAGTAGCGGCCAGCATAAAAGAAATATGTTGGCCGCTACTCCCTCTAGCGGCTGGGCGCTCATCTAAGCCATTAACTACAATTTTGGACGGCTGGATGAGCGTTAGTTGAAACAGGGTTAATAGCTAACGTATTCTACGGATCATTTCCCTATATATATATATATATATATATATATATATATATATATATATATATATATATATATATATATATATATATATATATAACAAAATTGAGATAACTTTTACCGATATTTTTGAAAAATGGGTAAGTGGGGGTCCATATAATAAATCAAATTTACAACAAATACTTCATAAAAATTCCCTCAATATTTTTAACAACATTTATTCATCATTATTATAACTCGCAATATTAACAATCAGATCGTTCTCAGGAAAGAGGGGGGTTTTCGATAAGGATTTCTCCCTATTGGCGTGCAATTAGGTGGCCAAACCCCTTTCCTCGACAAAACTTTCTAAACATTGTTAATTATGCAAATAATAATATGAATAACTTGTCATCTCAATTATTAATTTAAGAATATAAAATATTGTGACAATAATAAATTAATAACGTGAGATACTATGTAGCAATTACTATAACAATAATTGAATAAAACTAAGTGACTTATCACGTAAGCATCAATAATTAATACTGTGTACTACTATGCAACCACGCCTATTACTGTACTTTTACCACCGGGTATTCCAACAATTAACGATAAAACTTTCGTCGTTATTTTTTGAAAAAGATATTTCTGTCATTTTCTAACTCCGATAATAATTCTGTTGTGAGATCCACCAATGATTGCGGTGTCGTACGAATATTCCCTGATAAAACGAATATTCCCCGACCAATCGAATATTTTATAACCACTTGTTTACTTTGCAAAATTGATAAATATTATCTACAACTATAACATTATATCAAATTCACACCATATTATTCAAAAATAGTATTTCAAGAAAATTAATTTTTATTCATAAAATTTGGAATCTTACATTAAAAGGATGGTAGTGAGTGTTAGTATGATTATCTATAAGGGGTATTAGTGTATTTTACTCAATTTATTATTGTTTAAACTTAAATCAGACATGTCACATTTAAAATCTACTTAAGAATATAAAACCTCACTAAATTTTGTACCATTCTCATCACAAATGAGAATTTAATGCTATTAAACAATTCTCATCCTAAATGAGAATTTAATGATATTAAATTAATTTTTATCCTAATTTACATTATCTCAATTTATCATTTATTGTTATTAAACTATTCAATTTATCATTTATTATTATTATTATTTTAATGTATTTATGTATGTATGTGTGTATGTATGTATATGCATAATTGTATTTTTTTTATTATTATTTTCCTAATAGAACAAGTCACATTAACTTCGAAAAAACCTAATATTTTACGCAATTTTTACTATGTTTGTATTTATTTAGTTGTAATTTTCAACAATGTTAATATGGTTCCTTATGTTGTAAATTTATTACTTGACTCAATGTCATAAGAAAAAACAAAACATATAAGGTAAAATATTTTTACTATTTTCTATTGTATCATGGTTGTGATGCTCCCAAAATAGGTCCACACAACCCATTTTGAGTCGCCAAATACATGGTACATAAATCAAATACAAACTTCATTAATACAATTATTGTGCAAAATATGACAATACATACACTGTGAGTTTTACTACAAATATTGTCTTGTAAACAATATCCAAACTCAAATAAATTCTTAATTATAATTATTGTTACACTATTTTATAAAATAGTGATTGTTAGGAATAAGCATGTGAATGATATTCTTATTTACATATGATTTGATTATCATATATATATATGAATGAATATGCAAGTATGCTTGCATTAAGAAAAGTTGTAAAGTCCTCTGATAGATTATAAAAACATATGTACAAGGACTTAGAATGAATTGATCAAATATGTTATGTTGATCTTACATAAGCAAAACAACTTTGTAAAGTCCTTAAAAAGAAATGATGTACAAGGACTATAAATATAGAAAGATCAAGCATGTTAGGTTGATCTTATGATGTAATAGATAGGTTTGTCTGATCGTCGAGCACTGAACCAGAAATCGTAGTCTGCTAGGAGAGTCAAGGAAAACTTGAGAGCTATCAAGGCAGAATTGTAGTCTGCAAGATAGTAGATCTCGGAGTTCGTAGACTTCCAGGAGAAACGAGAAAGGATAGTAGTGTGTCGAGAAGAACTTCCTCAGGGCCATAGTCTGCTGAGGAAGTCATATTCAGAATCGTAGAGATAGCCTGCCTACGAGCCGACCGAGCATCTGCCAAAGCCAAGTCAAGAATCGTAGACTACAATCAGAGTCGTAGAGTCTACTAATCATACCAGAGGCAAAGATTGTAGTAGAGCAAGATCAGATGAAGATAACAAGCACAACGACAGAAATCGTAGAGTGTAAAGATCTGATCTCAGAGTCGTAGTGTATGCACAGCCAAAGCTAAATCGTAGAGTGCAGAACTAAGACTTCAACAGATGTGCTCACAATGCCAAGGCAGAATCGTAAAGAAAATACGATTCTCAACGAATGAGCACTCCCAGAATATCCAAAGGAATGAAGCCTCTGGTTGGTACTGCAAAGATACATCTCACCTAAAGGAAGCCAGAGAGCACTCAACGAATGGCATGCAAGCTAATAGAAGATCTGAGCATCAACCCAATCAGCATTCAGATTGAGTTGTGAAGTCATTCAAGATGAAGTCTTCCACAAGATGATCATAAGAAGATTTCAGTAGCTGACTGGGGAAATTCAGCATATGCAGTAGCTGTCAAGTAGAAAGATGACAATGATCTTGGAAGTAATCAGGATCGTAGTGTTTGCCAAATGAAGAAGGAACTAATGGAGTATATACTAAGATACTGGTCTGCCTCTGAAGAACAAGGCTAAAGTGATTAAGTATTGGGTAATTCCATTGATGATAAGTGAATGGGAGATCACAAGGAGAAAGCGAGCTGGACAAGCCACAAATTTAAAGTGTCTTGTTATTAAGAAGGGGCCAGATCAAGGAGTCAAGCCATCAGTATCTGAGAATAGTTGAGGCAAACAAAAGTATTGAAGCACTGCACGAAAGAAGGAAGAGTTGTTTTTCATTGGAGATCAAGTGAAAGCTCTTCAAGATCGTAGTGTTGACTCTACATGTCAATACGCGTCAGTCAATAAGACACTAAGATCAGGTCCCAGAAGAAGTGTATCAGAATCGTTGAGTTCGAACAACTGAGGATTGAAGCATTGGCAACGGTTCAATCTGAAGGGTGACATTCAGACAGAAGCTTATTGAGAGCATCGATGCAAGGACAACCTCTGATCAAGAAATTAGAAGGGAGAAATAAAGTCGACAACCTGCCCGAGACATAAAAGAAACAGTAGACTGCAGTGTCAAAAAGTCAGAAAAAGATGTCATGTCACATCTGCAGTCTGCACCAAATAACTCGAGATCTGTGAAGCAATTTGAATAACTTTCAACGGCTACTTTTCAACAGGAAGATTGGGAAACAGTATAAATCAAAAGAGCTTCAAAGATCAAGAGCTACTAATTTTGAAAAGATTATAGAATCGTTGAGTTGTTGGGAATGCTATTGTTGACTCTATGAATTCCACCAAGATCAACAGAACAAGTCTCAGTGACAGTGAGACTATCAAGGTGGAAGTGAAACAACTTTAAAGAAGAACTCAAATAGATCAAAGCTTCACTCAACAAAGATGAGAATGCCACTAAAAATGTCAGCCAAGTTGAGAGCCGAAAAGGCCAAGAAGATAGCATTCAGGAAAGTGGCTGAGTACAAAGAAAATCAAGAGAGCCACTCTACGAATCACCATGAACCGAAAGATGAAACTGAACAAATGCAGAACCATGTCTGCAAAGTATTCAAGAAGGGTTTAGGGATTGCTAAGTGCCAAACAAAGTCTAGTAGTTTAAAAAGACATTTGTTGACCACGGTTTTAGAGATATAAGCACAGTACTTGTATTATATTTCATCTCAGAATGGAAACTACAGTAGCTTTTTGGCACTTTCTCCTCTTTTAGCAATTGATTAGCATAATTCGTTTATTTGATTTATTCTTTGTTTTTGAGTGTTAAGTATAGCATTGTTTATTATTAGAGCAGAACACTTTTGAAGATTGAGATTCAGAAGTTATTTTATTTTCTTATTCAATTAATTGGTACATTGAAATAAGTATTCTGTTTATTTAAATATGCATTATTTAATTTTAATGGGTTAAGTTCAGATCACCACCTGTGTTTGGGTGCTTTCTCACTTAACCACATGTAGTAAGTAAAGTTACATTTAAACTCCCCACTTTTTGAGTTAAGTGAAAACGTTACCTTTTCTATCCAACTTAACCGTGAGTTTATGTCAAACGCCAAAAGCGCGTGAAAAGGGCTATAAAAATTTAAAAAAAACATGATAAATGTCTGAAATACCCTTATTCTTTCTCTCTTCTCCTCTTATTCTCCAACCCAGCTCTCTCACCTTCATCCTCTCTCGACGCTTGCCATTTTCTCTCTCCTTTCTAACATTTAGTGTAGTAATGGTTTCAAGCAGAGAGCGTACTATCTCTTCGACGTCGAGACCACTATACCCACCCAACGCGATCAGAAATACACCATTTTGGAATTCGGCTCCATCCAAACCCCTAGATTTTTCCACATGGGTCTCTGAAAATCTATACAAAATCTTCGTTATTGGGCTCCTCATCGTTACCGTCGCCGCACTCTTCTTCTTTCGCAATGTTGGGGACTCCGCTGCTCTCCTCGAAACCATCCATTTCCCTCAAATCGATTGGAACTCAATTCCACCCATTTCGGATAAATCCACCCCTTTTGCCAATTTTCGATCCGATAAGTGGATTGTTGTCTCTGTGTCAAATTACCCTTCTGATTCCCTGCGAAATCTTGTAATGATCAAGGGTCCGGTAAATTTTGGCAGTTGGGAATTCCAAGACGCCTTCACTCTGCTATGCTGAACATCTATTGTTCATACACAGTTAAAAGCAATTTTGCAAGTTGAAACTATATATTTGAGCGAGTAATTTTGGTCTAATTTCCTCTATTTCTCTCCTCTCTCTAACAAGCCCTAAATTCACAGTTCAATTTGTGCAGCAATTAAATTTCTTGATATTTTTCTTGTCTTGAATTGGGGTGCTGTCAAATATTTTTGGGGTTTTAGTCTTGTGCTTGTGTAGGACTTGGGAGTAAATTGCTGAATTAATCAGTTGAAGATATTAGTAAATTTTACAACATATATTAGGAAGAATTTATTTGCATGATGTATTGATTGGGCATAGCAGATGATATTTGGTGAGCAGCGAGCTAATTGATGTGCGTTCAAGAGTTTTTAGCTGTCTAACATTTTCTTTCTATCCATGGGTTTATGTTCATTTGTTGAATTCAAAATGGATTTGACTTGCCAATTCAATTGTAATTTCAATTGCCGATCAGTGAGTTCAAGGTCCTGCACAGTTATAATTTCAATTGCTAACTCTGAAGATTGTTTTCTTCTGATTGCATTTACCCTGTAAATGTCTTTTAACAGATTCTTCATGATTGCTGTGTTGTTATTTTGTCATTCTGCAGCTAACTTTATTACAAGTATATTGTAAGACTCCAACTTATTATAAATAAAATTAAATTTTCTCTATTTATTATCTTGAAATAATAAGGAGTTAATTTGATATAATACTTTCGGTATGGGTGAAATATGCAAATTTTACAAAATAAGCAAGTGGTTATAAAATATTCATTTTTGTCGGGGAATCTTCGTTTGGTCATGGAATATTCTTGTTGTCGGGGAATATTCGTACGACGGCGCAGCCATTCGCGAGCCTCATAACAGAATAACTGTCGGATAAAGAAAATGACAAGTTTGAGTTTTTATAAATAACGGCGTAGTTGTTACCGTTAATACTATTGGAATACCCGGTGGTTAAAATATAGTAATATGCGTGGTTGCACAGTAGCACACGGTATTGCACAGTATTTTTGAATTATTGATCCTTACGTAAGAAGGCACTACTCAATAATTGTTACAGTAGTTATTGTTCAATATTTTATTTTATTGATTCAATAATTGCTGCGTTGATAGTTTATATTATTGTTGTTTCAATAATTATCACTGCACAGTATTTCCCATTATCAGATCAATAATTCATATTATTTGAATAATATTATTAGATAGTATTATTGGCAATGTCTAGAAAGTTCTGTCAAGGAGAGGTTTGGTCACCTAATTGCGCTCCAGTAAGGAGAAATTCTTATTGGAAAGCCCCCTCTTTCTTGGGAACGGTCTGGTTGTCATAATTGTGATTCTGTAATATTATTTGAGAATAATTAGTTATTGATTTATATGTTAAGGAAATATTTATTTGATGTGGATATAAATGATGGATTTATTTTTGTGGTTATAAATGAAGGAATTAATGTTGAGGTGTTTTATCAGTATTTTGTCGGATTAGAGGTATTAAAAGATCAAACTAGTGTTCTTGAGATATATTGCGTGAGTTATAATTTTTGATCTGACCGTTAGATCGTTGTGATATTTGGATATGTTATACATATATAAGTTGAGTATATGTCCACAAATTTTGAACCGTTAAAAATGAACGTATAATTTGTTATGAATTTTAAGAGGTGATTGGTCCAGAAATTCTTGAATTTCAAATGTGGTGGGTGGAAATAGTAGCAGGTAAAGCTATCAGGTAGCAGGTCAAGTCTGCTTCGGCGTGCTAACATTTTTCTATAAATAGAGGGCTAAGTTAGAATTGAAAATCACACCAGAAACAAAGTTCTCTCTCTATATATATTATCGAGCGTATTCTTGTGAGTATTTTGATACTTTGAGTGTTGCTATACGGTGCAAGTTCCTTCAGCACTATCCAGTATTCCAGTCAGAAGTACGGTTATTTTGAGGTAAGGGATGTTATTTTTTTTCGTAATGATGTTATTCTTTCAATATCACTATACCGAAATATTAGTATAGATTTTATTGTGGAATTTCTACCTTTTTGTGTCGGGGTTACTATTCATGTATACGACACTATTCACATAGACGGCACTATTCACGAATACAACACTATTCACCAAAAAATAAAATTTTCCTTTTTGTCCAAGATGTCTATTATGGTTACTATCTTTGATTGTATCCATGTTTTGATCTTTATTTTTTAATTCTGCTTCACAATTGGTTATTATGAAGTATTATTGATCTTAGATAAACTGTTATACGAATCCCTAATAATTGTCCTTTTGTCTCATTGGATTCATTTTCTTTAAAATATTTTTCATCATCCTCAGTCTTAAATGATGATATTATTGAATATCTTTGGCCTATAGTGCAAAGATGAATGATTAACTGATGAATATCTTTGGCCCGTAGTGTAAAGATGAACATGTGTTGAGATGAACATGACCGACTTGTGATATAAATGAATATCTTTGGCCTGTAGTGCAAAGATGAATATTTGATTAAAGATTTATATTGATTGATGTTACAGGGATAAAATATTGATGATGGACTTTTAAATCTTAGAAGATAGTAGAATTCATTCTCTATGTGACTCTTCTAATGAATTGTTGTTTCCACTGTATTTGTTGATCTAAAACTTGTTTTCTATTATATTCTATCATATTTTTCCCTGTTGAAGACTAATGATAATTTGTTGTATATTATCTTAGTCATAATATTCTTTACTGGGCTAGTTGAGCTCACCCTTTTCATTTTTATTCCATTTTTCTTCTCAGGAGGTGAGAACATAGCAGGATCGAGTCGGGGTATGGAGTGATGGTTCTAGAAAGATGTTTTAGCAGTCCTCACTATTTCTGTAAAATAATGTATGAATAATTGTAATGAGGACTTATTTGAGTGTGGATATTGTCTAGAAGACAATATTTGTATTTAAACTCACAGTATGTGTTGTCGTATTTTGCACGACAATTGTATTATTGAAGTTGTAGTTTGCTTTCTGTACCATGTATTTGGCGACTCAGAATGGGTGTTGTATACCTATTTTGGGGGCGTCACATATATACCATTGTTTTTGGATCGGTTTAGACTGGTTCAGTGGTTCCAAAGTAACAGGATTTGAGATTTATACGGCTTTTATGTGTAGAATCTTATTTTTCCAAACTTAAGATTGAATTAAATGGAACGGAATGGAGTGTTGTTTATATAATACCACCGGCTTATGTAACACTACAAATTCATGAAGGGTAATTAAGTCTTTAGCCAAATCATTTAACGGAGTTAAGACGGAAAGCATTTTTTCACTTCAACTCAAAAAGTCGGGAGTTTAAATGTAATTTTACTGACTACAGGTGGTTAAGTGGGAAAGCGCTTAAACCCCAGGTGGTCATCCGAATTTAACCCTTATTTAATTGTGTCTTGTGTTCTAATTTCAAGCATGCAAGGCTAGGGTTGATGATGAGTGTAATTGATTGATTCTATTGCACGTATTCATGCCAATTGATTCTACTAATTTACTTTTACTGATAAAAAAAATTAGGTTGGATTCTCATTATTATTTATTGGATTCAGTTTATAATTTGTTAAAAGCGGATATAAACTGTGTTCTGATGGAAATAATGAGTGTTTTGATTTTATACATATGTTTGGCTAATGGAAGAATTAACAATCTGATTTTACAAATTAATTGGACTTGATTGATTTTATTTTCCGCTCTTAATAAAGTCGAGAGAACAAATTAGTGCGAGATAAAAAGTAGATTTTATCATGCATGAATATAAGGAAGATGATATCAATTATATGATTTCGCCACCATAGTATTTTATTATTGATTATTTTATTCGCGTAATTTTAGTTGATAAAAATTTCCTCGAAATTTCTAAATTAGATTAGGAATTAATTAGAATTAGTGAGTGAGATAAACACGCTCCATCCCTCAAGTCCCAAGTCCTTAAGGTTTGACCTCGCACTTGTAAGCTATACTAAGTATTTAATTCGTGCACTTGCAAGTATATAAAACATCAACAACACACCATACCGTAACAAAGTTACACCAACCGAGTCATCGATTCGATTAGAAACCAAACAATTCAATTCGGTTTGACCGATTTTAATTTGATTTCAGTTCAAATTACCATCCCTATATGTTACGAGGCTCAAACACAATTAGCCCATGTGGTAGAGGCTTGAAGACTATCAGTCTATCACCCTATGCCGAAAACCCGATCGCTATTATCCTCTATGGTAAGCCCAAAAGTGCCCTGGTTCCGATAACTTCAATCTCACCATTCTCACTTACATAAACCACACAAATACAGAAGTCATTAATTTTTCTTTATTTTTCTCTCGAAATCTAATCAATTTAAACACTTTCTAAACTTGGAAATTTTTGGATTTATATATATTTGTTTGGCTTGGATTGAAATTTGATAATAGCGACAAAATCGGAGTTCAGGTTTTCGATCAATTTCAATTGAATTTCCTAGTTTAATGTGGATGATGACCGAGCATAATACAAAAAATGTTTCAAAATTGCCGGTATGTATGTATATAAATGTGTGAATTTCAATATTTATGTATTAAATTTTTTTAGGGGTTAATTTATTTGGATTTCTCTCCGTTTATGTTCATGATTAGTCAATTTCTGTTAAAATGAGAAATCCTGTCTTTGGCACCCTCCTGTTGTCCTGCAGCCGTGAGTTACCCCTACCCATTATCTAGGGGGGAGAATGGGCCGCTAATTTTCTCCTAAATTCTACATATAGCACGTTGCTAGTAAAACAAGGGTTATGTTTGTTTGTAAAATACATGTGATTAATATATATTTTATCCTATGATGGGGATTAATAGTCCTTTAAATAATCCTATAGACTATTTTTTGTCATTCCTAAGATTATTTTTTACGGGATTATGTAATCTTGTGATGAATGTGAGATTAATATTCTCCCTCATTTTAAGTTATGAAATGACTTTATGGGGCTAATAGTTTCACCTTAAGGGACTAATAGTCCCTCGTCAAAGGATTAAATAATCCCAAGTATTGTTAAATTAAGATAAATAATCCAATCTTATGCATGCTTTTTGCAAACAAATATGGCCAAGTTGTATAGGCCATCCTTATATTATATATATAATTCTCCTATAAATATATACTTACTCTATAGAAATATTAAAAGCACGGATCATGTTGATTGCTCATGGTGTTTTAAAAATCCCTCTAGGATTGCTTAATCCCACATAGGCGCTAGTGGGTCCTTTATCGCCTCGATTTGCCAGGGCTTTTAGAACCCTACTTAGGCGGAATAAGAAATATACTATATCGATTTAATAAAGGATGTGAAGTTCTATAATACTTAAAATGAATTAGTTAAGCCTTAAAAGATTGTTCTTTTTAGTATTTTTTTCATGTAATTTTTTTTAAAATACATCTATATGATTTGTATAGCGCAACAAGTATACAGTGGAAAAATAAATAAACAGACCACCGAGGGAAACGCATAGGCAGCCTAGGCGCCCCATTCGCCGCCTAGTGATTTAAGGAAAAAAAACACTTATTACTCATATATTATATAGGAATAATATACTGAAATCATTCTTTGTCTTATTTATTTATTTATTTAATTATTCCCTTTTACATTTATTTTCTTGAGGGTGTCTTCTTTGGTTGGTGTCTTCGAAGTGAGATTGATGCCCTTTTTCTTCCCCCCTCTGGTGAAGCAATAACATTTCCCCCCCTCTTCATTATTGTTGAAAATAAAAGCAATAGCAAAAGGATAGAATTCAAATTTGTGCAACTTGATATGTGGACAGTCAGACAGTTGCTCAACTTTGGTTCTGTGGAAGAAAGAGATTCCATAATCTCTGGTGACAACTCTGTAATCCTCTGAAGATTTAAATACTTTTACATTTGCCGATCAGTTACAGTTATATATTGCTCTCATTCAGTTGTTGCAAGTATTGCTTCCTTCGAGTCCATCTAATTGTTGCCGTTACATGGTCACCCCGTATAAGTTAGTGAATGTTAGTAAACAATATATAGCCTATCTTTGTACAAAACTAGATCTTAACATAGTATGCATATAAGTTGAGACGTACATTTTCATCTAGAAGAGTAGCCCGGCTGCCTATAAGTTGTTTGGTTTTGTTTTTGGTAGCTTCCCATATCCGTCTAACTCTTTACTTTTAAAATCTATAATCATTGTTTGTAGGTAGATTAGATATGTTATGAATTTGGTTGCCATTGAGCATATTGAATGTTTTTATCTCATTTAGAGACGAACTAAGAAACTCTAGTCCAGCCTTTTCTGGTTTTGTGTGCAATTTCTGTCCTTATTTATGTTAATATGTTGACCGTTCATTATCCCCCAAATAGCTGATGCTGTTAATGTATAGCTTAATTTGCACTCATTATTCTTGATGTCATTAAACATGGTCCGACCTTTCACTTGAACACCAGGAATATGAATAATTCCCATTAATATTTATTGTTTTGAATACCTGCAGGAATTTGTTAAATGCATAACTCGGATAAAATGCGTAACTCAGTGAGAAACTTGACATCTTAAATGAGTACCAAAACAGGCTGGGACTAAAACCAAGAGAGATTTGAGTTAACATTAGATGATTAGGTGATTATTTGAAGAAAACTGTCCAAAACCAACCATGTACACCCCTAATCCAGAGTCTAGAACAAAGGTTAGGAAATTTAGAACTCTCTCTCCATTTGCGTTATTCTTTATAATAGCAATCAAACATATATAGCATGCCCATAAAATCTCTCATTCCCACTCTTACACTCGGACAACTCAACCAAATCCAATCCCATATTTTTAAATCGACAAGACCTCACACTTTAAACATACTATTAGGTTCCCTCACACACTCAACCACCCCACGAAATTCCCTAATTCTCTACAATCAAATGCTCGTCCACCCAAATTGCCACAACCATTTCACATTCACCCATGCCCTCAAGGCATGTTCCCTACTCCATGCCCTCACAAAAGGCCTAGAAATCCATGCATATGTACTAAAAACCGGCCATTTTTCCGATATTTTCATCCAAAATTCCTTGATCCATTTCTACATACTTGAAAACAACATTGTTTCTTCTTGTCGGGTTTTTGATGAAATAATTTACCCTGATGTTGTTTCTTGGACATCAATTATTTCAGGGCTTTCTAAATGTGGGTTTGAAGAAGAGGCCATTGTTAGATTTTCGTCGATGGACGTAAAACCTAATAGTACTACGTTTGTTAGTGTTATATCTGCATGTATTAGTATAAGAGCTGTTAGGATTGGTAAATCTGTTTATTGCTATAGCATAAAGAATTTTGATGAAGATAATATTGTATTAGATAATGCAGTATTGGATTTTTATATCAAATTTGGGTATTTAGGGAGTGCAAGATACTTGTTTGTGAATATGCCTAGGAGAGATGTAGTTTCTTGGACTACAATGGTTGGTGGTTATGTACAGAGAGGATTTTGTGAAGTTGCAGTGAGGGTTTTCCAAGAAATGGTGGCAGGAGGAGAAGCTGAGCCTAATGAGGGCACTATAGTTAGCGTACTGTTGGCATGCTCTTCTCTTGGGGCACTCAATTTGGGTCAGTGTGTTCACTCTTATGTAAGTAGGAGACATGATCTTGCAATAAATGGAAATGTGGGGAATGCTCTAGTGAATATGTATGTGAAATGTGGGAACATGGTTATGGCTATGCGGGTGTTTAAAATGCTTAAATTCGAGGATATAGTGTCGTGGAGTACCATGATTAGCGGCATGGCCATGA
This sequence comes from Panax japonicus, assembly GCA_020205505.1. Lineage (NCBI taxonomy): Eukaryota > Viridiplantae > Streptophyta > Magnoliopsida > Apiales > Araliaceae > Panax > Panax japonicus. Next base: position 3,658,340 of record CM035112.1, on the reverse strand, counting down.
ATGGCAATGGCAAGCATGCTTTGCCACTCTTCTCCCTCATGTTGATAGATGGGGTTTCACCTGATGATGTAACTTTTATCGGTCTGTTATCTGCTTGCAGCCATGCGGGGCTGGTTAATCAAGGTTGATGTTCTATAAAACCATGGACGGTGTATACAGGATTTCCCCCCAAATGCAGCATTATGCTTGTGTTGTTGATATGTATGGCCGAGCAGGGCTCTTGGAGGAAGCAGAGGATTTCATTAAGGATATGCCTGTGGAAGCAGATGGATCAGTTTGGGGGGCATTACTTAATGCTTGCAATATTTATGGGAATGAGGAGATGTTTGTGCGAATCAGACAGTCACTTTCTAAGAGCAGAGGTGTGAGTATTGGAACTTTTGCTTTGTTATCAAACACTTATGCCAGTTCCAATATGTGGGATGATGCTAACAAGGTTCGAGATTCAATGAGGTGCACAGGTTTGAAAAAGATTGCTGGATGTAGCTGGGTTGAGGTTGATTAAATGTGCTGCAGCACCCTGATATATATCATCTGTTGACTGTTGCAGTTGAATGGTTGATGACTGGTTTGCTGTAAGTTAATGCTCGCCTGACTAAAAGGGTAAAAGTTAGTAAAACAGAACTTGATAAATAACTTCAGAATTCAAATTTATGTCCCAGTCATCCCACCAAAAATAATCCTTTTCCATGTAAATTCAATTAGGGAAGTAATGGAAAAAATAAAAGAAGAAGCAACCTATGTAATTTATACATCTTCTGCAACAGCAGAACTGGTTAAGTATTTGATTTTCTTTGTTACGACAACCTGGGGCTAGTTTTCTTGATAGAATCTATTCAAACTCTGATATTCTATATGGTTGAAGAATATAACACATTAAATCCAAGAAATTTGAAAGCTACATTGACAAGGCCTTCGCCTTAATTAGAGCCCACTTGGGTATATATTAGGGTCCTTAACACTAATATACAACAATTAGAAAGTAATTATAAAAATAAAACACACACAACATAATTATAAAAATAACGCAATTCATATTAATAAGGAAACCTAAAATTAAGGAGAAATATCTTCCATAACTAATCATTCAAATTCAAATATCTGGGATCTAACCACAAAAATAAATTCAAATTCAAATATTCAAATTCAAATTTCATAAGAAAGATTGCACAAATTTTGTACTTTGCAGGAGGTGGCGGAGGCAATTTTCAGAGGAGGTGACAGCTTCGGAGGAGGTGGTAATGGTGTCTTTAGAGGCGGCGGTGATGGCTTTGAAGGAGGTAACAATGGCGGTGGTGGCGGTGGCGGTGGTGGTGGTGGCGGTGGCGGAGATGGCGGTGATGGCTCAAGTGGTGGTTACAGAGACATTGGAGGTGGAGGCTGGGGCGGTAGTGGCGGGAACAACCATTTTCTGGTAGTAAAAGGAAATTCTCAAGATACTGCAGAGGAGAAGATCATTAGTAATGTCATGGTAACCAAATTTTTATAACAAGGTAATCAAACTTTTATACTAAGGTATCCAAACTTTTATACCAAGGTAACCAAACTTTTATACTGAGGTAACCAAATTTTTATATTAAGGTAACCAAACTTTTATACCAAGGTAACCAAAACTTTTATACTAAGGTAACCAAACTTTTATACTAAGGTAAACAAACTTTTATAATAAGGTAACCAAACATTTATACCAAGGTTACCTTGGTATGAAGGTTTGGTTACCTTGGTGTGAAGGTTTGGTTACCAACTGCACTATGAAAAAACTAATGGTGTGGAGGTGGATTGGTTACCTTGGTATAAAAGTTTAGTTACCTAAGTATAAAAGTTTGGTTACCTTAGTATAAAAGTTTTGTTACTAAACTTTTATACTGAGGTAACCAAACTTTTATACTAAGGTAAACGCCAATCAACACAAATCAACAAAAAAAGTGATCATAAATTCATAATCAAACGCATATTTTGCATAAAATTAAGATCATAAACCCCAAATGAATGAAATTAAAGAGAAAACCTTAAAAATTAGTGCTCGAGAGAGAGAGGTAAAATAGAAGTACTTACAAAAACAGAGTACAAAGAAATATGAAGAACAATTGGAAGAATGAAAGAAATAGAAAAAATGGCAGAATAGAAGAAAATGGCAGAAATGACGTCTTCACCTTTTATACAAAAATGGTAGAAATGGCGTCTTCATCTTTTGAAGAAAAAATGGCAGAATAGAAGAAAATGAGAGAGAAAATGACAAAATGACGTCTTCATCTTCTCTCTTCAATGGCGTCTTCATCTTCTCTCTTCACTCTTCAGCTTTTATCTTTAAATATGAAAATGGAAGAATAGAAGTGCAGTGGCGTATAAAAAATGAAAGTAGGAGGAGATGAGAGGGAAAATGGCAGAAAAGAATAAATGGCAAAATAAGAGGAGATGAGAGAAAAAATGGCACCTACCAAAACTAATCCCCTAAAATAAGGAATCCTAATTATACTAATATTGTCATGTCAGCCATTACATATTAATTCCTTAATTTAAGGACTTTTAATTATGTTAAGATTGAAAATAAAAACAAAAAAGTATAATATTTTTGTAATTATTTTATAGGTGTATGATTTTTATAATTATTTCTAAAAATGTACTATTATATGTAATTTACCCTATATATTATTGAGTTGGCTTTGAAGTATGTAATTTGTTGCTGGTTGTATTTTTAATTTTTATGCCAAAGTACGACCATTTTGAATTCGAAATCTGGTTCGTTTATTGGGTTATTGAAGAGAAGCAGTTTGGGGCTTGATTTTCGCTGCAAGTTTTTCATCTCTTTCAATCTATTTGTTTGTTTATTTTGAACGCATTTGATGTTTCTGCGTGTATGTCTGTGTTTAAGACAAAAGAATTGGTGTAAGCCCTCCATAAGTATCATGTAGAATTCTCAATTGTTTACACCATCTTCTACATCTCAATTATTACATACTAGCCGCTGGGAAATAACATAACTATTAAATTAAAGAAAATTTATTAATCTAATAAGAATTATAGTATTAGTAAGATAAATATACTTAGAAAATAGAGAAATATGTCATCAAATATTAAAATATAGCAAGGTCCAATTCTAATTCTTATAGTGTTAGTAAGATCAATATACTTATAAAAAATCTCAACATTACAACTAAAAATAAAAAGCATGTTACCACATCACTTTGTAACAATTGCTAATTGTGGCTCTTTTCTAATTATGGATTTTGAAATTAAATTGTATCATTTGAATTGATGTGAGTTTGTGAAAATTGTGAGCTTAGGAGGAAAACTAAGGTCTCCAAATTCACATTTAGAGGAATTAGGAGCTTCCACACGTGATGGACATTTGAAATTAGGGTTGTAAAGGGCAATTGCTGCTTGTAAATCATCTATAGACCTTAAACCATATGGGGGGTTGCTTTTTATCTCTTAAGGTGGAGTTTAAGACCCAAATAGTGAATTGTTAGTATAATTTGATGATGGGTCTAATGTGATGGTTGTCCTACACTAAGTTGGACCCTAACTCATTTGCTTGCTTTAGGATAACTAAAAAATGACTTTCAAAAACTAAAAAACATATTTTGGAAACGTTCATTTCCATATTCTTTCTTCTTCTGCAGATTTTCTAACTTATTATATTATTGCATAATACAATACTTAGTAAACAACAATACAGAAATTCATAGATTTGTCCGTATGATATTCTTCAACAATGCAAATTGAAGAATATCACATAGTGAATTAAGCCTCAAGGACATCGACCTGATCGTGCCTTGAAGTCATTTTATCTATCATTTCTACTTCTATCACTCATAAAATATTTTATCCAACAATAAATCAAAGCTCGAGATCCCCTACAAAGGAAGATCCCTAATTTGCTCTGTCACTGACCATGAATGACGTACAGTGGATGGAATGGAATGTGAACAGCTCCAGTGACACACTTAAAGGCTTCTCTGCCATGTAAAGCTCCCAACCACTAGTCATCAACAAAGGCACTCGTTGCAATGATAAGTCAAACTCAAGGCTAGAAGCCTACTCCCCAAGTCAAGCAAGGCATAAGTCGGGAGATACCACTATTAGAAAAACAAGAATAGGTGACAAACTTTATGATAGTTTTTAAAACAATCACAAGAATAATAATTTGTGATGGATTTTTTAAGCAATCACGAAATAATAATATATATGATGGTTATTAGTGATGACTAATCTTGCTATCATATGTATTATAATTATGATGGTCATGTCAATCACAAAAATTTTCACACAAAATAAATTTTCTTTTTATAACGCACTAAGTCATCACTTATAGATATACCCTTTTTCGTGATTGTGTTTAAGCTATCACTAATATTTTAATGTAAGAAATAATCAAGACAATATTTTATGACGACCATAACAATCGTTCAAAAAGATAGATTTTTGTGACTACTCTTATTTGCAATTAAAAAAAGAAGGTATTTTGTGATGGAATTTTCAAGTCATGACAAAATAATAAAATTTAGTGATGACTAATTTTATCAACATTATAGAATTTTTGTGACTGACATATCACATCTGCAACAATTAATAACTCCAGTCGAGTTCGAGTGTGGACTAAATTAGACACGGGTCTTGGATAATTAAGGTACTCTAATGCCATTGACGAGCGCAAGTGTTAGGTTCTGATCTATGACTACAGATGAAACCGTCGCTATAGCCCAAAAAAATCGTCGTCATGAGCGACTGTGTACTACACAGCTGTGTATATACATATAGCAACCGATTGTCTTAGATTGAAACCTATATATATATATAGCAAGGATCAAGAGCATTCCTCCTTAAATATTACTACTTTATTAAAACTACGTCGTTTTGGAGTGACCGCGGGTGACATTTTTGTAAATAAAAAGAAAACAAGTGAGACCACTCTCTTTTAAGCCACTCCAAAACGACGTAGTTTTAATAAAGTAGTGTTATTTAAGGAAGAATGCTATTTCAGAGGAATGCTCTTGATCCTTGCTCTCTCTCTCTCTCTATATATATATATATATATATACGGTCCGGATCTTAAGCTCACCTCGTATCCAACTCACCCCCCTTTAGCGACGGACCCGACGACGGTTCGATCATACAACCGTCGTCTATACTTTTAACGACGCTATATGTTATTTGTCGCTAAAAGTATAGACGACTGGTTGTATGACCGAACCGTCGCTAAAAGGGAGTGAGCTCGGGTGAGTTGGATAAAGGGTGAGCTTAAGATCCGAACTATATATATATATATATATATATATATATATATATATATATATATATATATATATATATAAAGCATACCTCGGTAAGCTCACCCCGTATCCAACTCACCCGAGCTCACCCCCTTTAGCGACGGACCCGGCGACGGTTCGATCATACAACCGTCGTCTAAACTTTTAGTGACGCTATATGTTATCCGTCGCTAAAAGTATAGACGACAGTTGTATGACCGAACTGTCACCGGGTCCGTCGCTAAAAGGGGGTGAGCTCGGGTGAGTTGGATAAGGGGTAAGCTTAATATCTGGACTATATATATATATATATATATATATATATATATATATATATATATATATATATATATATAACATACCTCTTAAATAAGATACCTCTCTTAAATAACATACATTTATTAAAACTACGTTGTTTTGAAGATTTTTTTAAAAATAAAATAATTTTAACAGCAAATTTAGAATCAACCAGCTTTAGGTTGGCCTCGCCTCAGAGGCATCTTTAGTATCACAGTCATGAAGACAAGGTTTTACTTTGATCTTTACTGGTTTCCCAAGCTTTGATTTATCTTCCATTCTTGCAATTTCAAGAGCCTTTGCACAAACGGGAAATCCTAAATCGTCCCAGGACTCCAAGATCATGCCAGAGCCGAGGCAGATTCTCCCATCGTAAAAGGCTGCAAACTGACCAGCTGCCAGGCCCTGATCATCTTCAAATAATTGGACAACCGCTACTTTATCATGACTATTTTCACCATGTTCCATTGTCAAGCTGCAGTCGTAAAAACCAGGACCATGTCGAACCTGAAAAGAGAAACAAAAAATGTCACCAAGAGTGTCCCACATCAACAACATTACTTGATGGGATGTAGCTGAAGTTTCAAATCAAAAAATCTTTTACTTGATGGGAGACGCTGATATGTGCTTCTATGCAATTGAGAAATAACTTCTCAACATAGGAAGAACCGAAAATCTTTTAAAACCTTGGTGCAGTAAATTGTGTTCTAACAGTACTGGGGAACTACACAAAAAGTAAACTACAATCAGCGATCAGCATCTCGCTTGATTTTAGAATAAGTTTCAGCTCCTTGTGATCCCATGTCAATAGTAACAAGTAGCATGAACACATAATCAAGATAAATATTCAAAGCATTATGGTGATATCATCTGGTTTGTCAACAAGTGTAAAGAAAAATGTATTCATCAACAGTCGCAGACCTACTTATTATTAACTCACACAACTTCACCACATATTCTGCAAAGTAAACCCCAAATTAAACAAACAAAAACCAAGAGAAAGGAAGACGTATTTGAATTCTGGTATTTTCTTCCATTATCTCCTTTTATTGGAGACCCCTCACTTTTCTATCAAGTGGCAAGAACCTAAGGCTGGCTGGTGTCCTACAAAATTCGAACGTGTATGTGAATTGTGATATATTTGAATTTTTTGTACCTTGCATTGGAGCCGGTTGATCTGGTTCGGATGTATCCCACTAAGCCATTTCAAGGATCCCACACGAAACAAGCGCCTTCTTTTATCAACTGAATAATAGCTCCTTGATACAAAGACTACATTATGTTTAACATCTTTCTCGACAACATACCTGCATAAGAAGCATTGCATGGGAAGTATATAAGATCAAAGATTATGAAACAATCATATGCGGAAGTCAAATATTTATTGTAATTCAAGTGGCCTCAAGTAGTTGGCACAAGAAGTCTTTATAGAACTAAATACAACAAATGAGCTATTATCACCAATGAACATTTATATGGGTTAGTCTCTACATAGCTTTCCTCTAGCTCCTCGTATTTGGAAGGCTAAGGGGCTGTTTGTTACGCACTGAATGACTCAGTGCGTTTGTTTTGGAAAAAAATCGTCAGAATGGTTAAATCGGTCAGCCATTCAGACGATTTGGGCTGAATAGTTTAGTGTCATTTTTTTGGCTGAATAGGATGAATGAAGTATTTTTTTTACAATATTAGCTATTATATTAAGTAATATTAAATGAATTTATAATAATTTTGAATTTTTTCAGAGGGGTAAAATAATAAAAATCTGTTATTCAGATGTCAACTATCAAACAACTTTTTTTCATTCAGTATTCAGTTTCATTCAACTCATATTCAATATTCAGTATTCAGAACCATTTCATTCAGTTTTTATCAAACAGTCCCTAAGGTTTCGTATAAAATCAGGCCTCTTGTTTGGTCTTTGCCTCTTAATTGCTTGAATACTAATGATTTGTGGCAATGCAGAGGCCATACAAGCATTTATATCTGTAGTGGTGAGTCGCATGCACGAAGAGTTCAAAGTCTCATATTACTTATTAATACTTGGTGCATTAGTGAAGGAGTTGTGTTATTTTCAATTGCTTTTTTTGAGGAAGCTTTGGGTTGCCCATTGTTGATAAAGGGCTTTTTGCTGACTAGGGGGCTGTTCGTAAAACTGAAAGAAAATAACTGAATGATTAAATTTATCTGCATGAACTGAATAAAAAAGAAGTTATGTCCTAAAACAAAACAGTGAATAAACAAGTATGCTTAGTAATTATCTGTCTGAAACATTTAGATGACCATTTTTCCATTTTAACCCTCTGAACTATTTGCAATAAATTTTAATGTTTATAAATAAGTAGTCTTACCATATATTATTGAACAGACTTTTGAATATTTAATTATATAAAAGTACATTAATTTTAAATATAATAAAGAAGTTATCTAAAGCACAACAATTTCAAATATCATAATACAACATTTAAAGTAAATTAATTTCAAATATAAAGATAGTTCTTCAAACCAACATACATTACAAAAATAATAATATAATGGGGTGATCCTAGTACAAGAATACTTTAAATATATATATATACCTTAAGATATGGTATACTATAGGTTCAGTTTTTGTTAAGTACATGAGGACGTATTGGTCAATAATCTCATAAGTGGTTCAGTCTACAAATAAGTGATCATTAAGTGTTATCAAACAAGCCCCAAGTTTTGGGATTTTAGTAAGAAAAAATGGGAAGATTTGTGCAAAATGGCATGTTTGCTACTCTGTGTACCTTGAGTCCTGGACTAAATGAATGCACGGATCTTGAGTGACAGCAGATTTCAGCTTTCCTTTTGGGTATAAGGTGTCCTTCCTTGCATCTTTTCAGGAAAAAGCTTTTAGGGCTTTTAGTGAAGTTTCCATTTCAGATCTCCATTGGAAAAATGAGTGTTGTCCTTCATTAGGAATTTGTATTTTTTCCTTTTCAAAATTTTATTTTATATGGAGGACTCCTTGTCCTCGTCGATTATATCTCTTTCTTTACAATAAAATCTTCTTTCTCTATGTAATCAGAAAATCATCAACATTATAGTCAAGAAATGCTTCAACAGTATAAAACTATAAATTGTTCAAATACTTTCAAACACAAAATATATAATGCTCGATGACAGAAAATAGAATTATCCCTTATGAAGAAAATAACTACTACAGGCAGTTTCATTTTGTTATGACCAAAACCTAGCCTATAGACCGCGCACAAAACTTAATCCCAGCTAACCAACTTAGTTAACAATGTCAGTAATATTTTATAGGAAAAAAAAAGATGAGAGAAAGTGTACCAGGGCCCTCCTGAGAGCCGTAAGCCTTGGCGTTGACCAACTGTGTAAAACCAAAAGCCACGGTGTTTTCCTAGGAAATCTCCCGTCTCAGCTTCCAAAATTACTCCTTCTGTCTCCCCAATGTGTCTTTCTACAAATTCGCTAAACTTTATCTGTATTCAGAAACAAGCAAAAGTCGCAGCACAACAAATGAATAGGGAACAAAACAAACTGAATCAACACTGGAACAAGCAATCGATTCACAACTAATGAAAGGGAACAAAACAAACTGAATTAACACTAGAACCGGAAATTGATGAACATATAGATCAATATTTTTGTCAAAAATAATTCAGAATGAGAAACTCTAGTTTTTTGGGAAATCTATTTTATGATGACCAACTGATAGACATTTTCTAATCCTCACTTGACACTCCTAACATAAAGTAGTTCTGCCTTTTAAAGTACAAAGTTAATAGTAGTATTGCTCATTACATGTCAAAGCTTCATTTTATTTTATTTTATTTTGGTATAATTCATAGTACTAGCCAGAACTTAACAAATCTTCCCAAATATGTGATATTTGTTCTCAAGACATACCTTTCCAAGGAAGCATATTCCCTGCGAATCCTTTCTAACCTGATTTGGCAAATCAAAGTTTTTGGCAATTTTGCGGACTGTATCCTGTAAAATAAATTGGTAGGATAAATAAAAAGAATTAGAATGAGAGATTGGTGCTCCAAAACAATCACTAGCTGTTAGCTCGGTGGTTAGTCCAGCAAACTGCTCCAAATACAGCCACCAAGCAAAAGGAAGCTTGGCTTTATGTGTATTACTAGTCAAAATATAGATTCATATAAGAGTTTTGCAGAATGAACCACATTCATTAACAAAATATAGTGATGTGTCTGCATGTCAAAGAAAATTGGAATTCTTCATAGATCAATGGCTGATTAATCATGCAATCAGATTTAGTGCTAAACTAGATCTCTTTGATGTAATTTAGATTTGATGAGCATTATAGGTCTAGGACAATTATTTAAGTATTTTTCATAACAACTTTCCTATTATATGTTATTTAGGCAGTTAAAATAATTTTATTAATAACCCCTGGTTTACTTTGTTTTCAGGTCTAAGGTTTTTCTATATAACTATGAAGAATTGTAATCCCTACAAATTAATGATAGTTGAATATATTGTTTGTGAACTTTGCTCTTATTACTTGAGGGCCTTGCCATTTCCTTTCAAGGAAGAAGCAAATCCTATTCTGCGGGCTAGTGTATCGCTTCATTCCCTTGCGAGGGTGACATAAGCCATCTCTTTTACTTTATCATCTCTTATTCTTTTCTTTGTTCTGCACCACATAGCTGATGCAGAACAAGCCCCCCAACTTGGTTGGACCAATAAAGATTCTTCGTAAGCCTGTACCAAGTAGTAGATTATTTTAGAATTTTAATTATGGTAGATTATTATGAGGATTTTGTTTCCTTATTTTGTTGGTTTGCTTAATCTCCAAGAATTAAATTTTATTATTTTCCTATATAAACTAAAGTAATCCACCAACCTACATTACATTGAGATTGATTATATGATTATTATAGTTTTAAAACTTTATTGCTATATTATCTTTCTTCTTTTCTCTCCATTTCTTCTCAATTGTTTTCCCACCTTTAAACCATAATTCTAAACCAAAACCATTCCCCATTAATAACCCTTTTAGGTATTTGCAGTTTGTTTGTGAGGAAGATCAAGTAATTAAAAACAACACATTTTTTAGATAAGCAAGAGGAAGTCATACTTCCACTTACTACAAACATCGAAGTCCATACACCGATCAACAAGGAGATACAAATGCATGAAGGACAATGTAGTTGAAGTATGAAGCTTCAAAGCCAGTGTAGCCAGTGCCTTTTTTTGATTAATATAACCAAAATGATTGTAAGAACTATTGCATTCCCAAGTATACATTATCAAATTGAGTAATCCAACAATTATATTGAAAATATAAAAGGCTTATGTAGGACCAGTTAGTATTCCCACACACAACAATAACAAGAAACTGATATATCACAATGTAGAAGTTTATATTGCAGCATAACTAATCTCACCTAACCTTTGGAACACATCCAAGAGGAAAAATAAGCCTTTTAAGCTGCGTCTGAGAGAGATGTGAAAGGAAATATGTTTGATCCTTAACCTGAAACAAGAAAACTTTCGACATAAGAAGCTACGTTACATGGATTCCAGTATGGGAATCGGGTGTTGGTAGTATCTAGGTGTTAGACTTGTCTATTCTTGAAATAATATAATATACAACATAAAAAAATCCAAATCTTAGATACAGGTGCGTGGGTAGAGCAAGTAATGTTTGTTAGAAGTTAATGAAATATGATATATAGTGACAGAATGTCAAACTTTTCGGGTTAAGATGAATACAAAATATAACTTGTTCGGTATACTCGAATGAAATTAATGACAGATACGGTAAAAAGAGTAGTATTTATGGGTTCAATTTCAAAATACCAAAAAGTTCATGAGGTACACAATCAATTGTACGGACAAGTAAGGGATCCGACTTGGATCCCATACCCAAATGGGACACACCCATGTGACCAGGTCCACCCGCATGGACACGGGTGCTTCACCCTCAAGGCCTCAAGTTAAGACTCCATGTAACACAAATAAGAAGAGTCCACACGTGGAGGAAACTAAACAAAAAAAATACAAAAGACGGAAAAATAAAAAAAACAAAAGTAATATTTCACAAGACGATGTCTCATAAACAGACGAGCAAATCAAAGTCAGATCTCGTAAAGCTTTCAGTTTTGGATGATGTGAGATGAACTTGTGGCCGTATAAAACTGAAGGCTACAAAGAAATTCTCCACAACTAAGATTGTTGATTTAACATGTTAAGATTTCTGTTGTTTACAGCATGGCTATGTACAAACCATCCAGGATGAGAAAAATCAGAAACATGGCTGACTACCACATTAAAATATTTAAAAATTGTTCTCAACAAGTAAGATTGCTTCATATATGAATGGGAAAAAGATTTTCACATACATACCATATCTTTTGAGAGTTGCAGTACAGAAGGGCCATCTGTTCGATCTGTAAATGGGTGAACGACCTTTGCATAATGTCCAGAAGCAACAAAGTCAAAGCCCATACTACTGATGGCATCCATGAAAGCGCCTGAAAAATAAGAAGAAAATAATTTCATATAGGTAATCAGAACTGATAAATATAATAAAATCATTCTTAATAGCCAAAACCACATACCAAACTTTATTCTCGTATTGCAAAGAACATCTGGGTTAGGAGTACGGCCACATCGATACTCTTCAATAATGTAGGAAACCTGGATCATGGACCAGTAGGTCTCAGCTACTATCGTTAATACAACAACTCTATCTCATCCCTTCCTTCCTTTTCTCTCTTTTTAATTCCTTTAAATTTTGACAACTATCATCAGTAACAACCCTACACCAGCCATTGCTCCCTTTTATATTTGAAAAATGAGATTAATAAATCAAACAAGGGGAGAGCTGACCAAACGAAATATTAAGTACACTTTATTTAGCAAAAGAAAATGATTAACCAATAGACCTTCTAGTGAATGAAGCATGTAACCAAAAGCAATTTTGAGGAAGAAAAATTATTTATGGCCAGTACATACCACATTACTCCAATACTCATCTGTCAAATGCACAACTTCCAACGGTACATCAACCTGAAATGAATTTTATTCAAATTTAGTTGAAATGCCCCCTCTACATTATATAATAAGCAAGCAAGACAATTAACTATCATAACTAAGACGAAAATAATCTTATATTGTTACAAACTTGCAACAAACTATGACAAACACATGAATCAACGAAGAAAAATAAAGACAAGAACACAAAATTAATGTGTAAAACCCAAATCCGGACGGAAAAACTACGGACGAGAGGCAGAAGATATTCACTAATAAGAAAATGAAGAATAATATCAGTGAAGAGATCTTTGACAACTCAAAACCCCAAGACACCCAGTTGTTTCTCTCTCTAAAGGCAGCTATAGAAAACTGAGAAAAGAATATTGAAGACTATAATAATAATATTAATATATATACACACACACACACACATATAGCTTGATTAAAAACATAATAGGCCGAATGAATAAGCTCAAATATCATAGCAGCTCCAAAGCCCCCGCACAGCCTTAGCCCTCCACTACCACCCACTAGACCTCTTTTTTTTTTCCTTCAAGTCGCTTCAAAATAATTTTTGGCCCATGCCAAATATCAGGTCCCGAAATAGAATTTGAAACGCACATAACTTATATATGTATATATAGGATAATGATCCATATCCAAAGTTGGATAAGAGCCCTTATTATCTAACTCATCTTTGACTATTTAAAAAAAGATCGAATGGCCTAAGATTTACCTCATCCGCACAATACGCACAACTACTATGCGGATGGGAACCCATAAATTATATCTCATCTGCTCAAACAGATGGGATATCCCATCCACACAACTGTTGTGCGGATAGGGTCCAATAATTCCAGCTTTTGGATCACAGAAATGAATTGTGGGATCTGCGTTGGATGGATGGGACTCCCATCCAACTTTGACTATGGATCACTCCTCACACATATATACATATTTATATATACATACACATATATAATATTATTCACTAGATTACATGTTACACCCTATAACTATGCATGAAAATTGATTTGCACTCTAATTTTTATTACAATTAAAAACACACTAAATTTTATTTATGTGTACAAAATGCACCCACCACATATATTTCCGGGTATTTCCTCACCAGAAAGGGATTAACGTGATTTAAATGAGGGCATTTAACTAAAAATAGCTAAGTCTGTCTATATAAGCTTCATCTGAAAAACAAAAAGGAGGGTCACATGCCCCACCCTAGAGAGAAAGTAATTTTTTATTAGGGCTAAATACAGTTTACTACATGAAGTACCATTATATTTATGATTAGGCCTCAAAGAATTTGGGCTTACACTTTACTACATCAAGTGTCTCTAATTTGATACAATTTAGCCCCTAATTTCAGAATCCGGCCAAAATTTGCCGGATTACCTAATTTTCCGACCAAATAAGAATTGTATATTTATAAATATAAATATTGTTATATTTATAATTTTTTTTCTTTGGGGGCCGAATCATAAATATGGTGGTACTTGATTGTACGAAACTGTAAATAGCCCTTTTTAAATTAAGTCAAACCGTATATTTATACGGTCAACTGGTAAATACACAAAATCCGATCGGATTCTTGGGCAGGGCGGGTTTTCCGGCCACTTTTGGTCGGATTCGGAAATTGGGGGCTAAATTGTATCAAATTAGACAATTGATGTAAGTAAATTGTAAGCCCAAATTCTTTGGGATTTGAATTATGAATTTGATGGTACTCCATGTAACAGAAGTGTAATTAGCCCTTTTTTTATTATTAGTCTCAATATAGAGCAATGGTTCAGAGAATAAAAGCAAGGGAAAAATGAAGAAACTGACCTGATTGCAAACGGCTTTAGCATACTTTAGATCTTCTTCCCACGGGCATTCAGACCAAAAGTTTTCAAAGTCTTCCTAAATAAAGAAAAACTATCAGAACAAACAGAAAAGTTAATATTCCAAAATGCTTAACCAGATTAGTAGTTCTAAAAAAAAGAGTATATCCGCATAACAATATGAACGAAGGCAATAATAACTATAGTAATTGCATAAATATAAGGTGTTTTTTTCCTTGATTCCTGAAAATGGATATAGATAAAAAAATAAAAAATAAAAAATAATTCACCGTATCAACCTTAATAAGAGTAAATATGGTAAGTTTAATACATTTCCATTAAGCAAGTAAAATGCAACATGTGCAAACAAAAAAAGCTATGGAGAATAATCTCATTCCCCAGACACAAACTCCAAGGAATGGGAAAATATATAAGTGTTAGAATACTTCTTCTTTTTCCTAATTCCTCATAAACATGATCTATGACGCATCACACAAATAAGCAATATCAAACTAGGTTCAAATGCAAAGAAACAAGTGGAGGCATTTTGCTCATGTACTATTCATGAAAATAGTGCAACGCCTATTGGAAGCAAGCAAATATATTGTCATGTATTGTTATGTCCCCCTGGAAGCAAGCAGCTTTGAAATTCAATATCTGAATAAATAAATTCCACGACAGCCTAACATGTTCAAGTCTATTTTATCAGGTTCACAGATCGTTAGGAACAGCGTAACTTGAGCCCTTCCCCAAAGAGCTAAACTAACACCTAAAGGAAGCTGGGATGGGACATGATCGGGCGAGGTCATTCTTTTGAAGTCTTCTTTTTCATTGGCCCTTCTGCTCTCCATTGTACCCAAAAAATACCAAATATTTTTTTGGCATAGGTATACTATTTTCTTTCCTATACTAGAGCTCTTAAAAAAAATCTCTTTGGAAAGTTGTCAATTATTAACTTGTCCTACAATTATTAAGAATAGTTGTCCATGTTTAATAAGAATAAGTTATAAGTATAATATCTCTACAATATAATCAATTTAGACAGTCAAAGAAAGAGGTATATGTTTCAAAGTTAATTTTTTTATGGCAAAGGTACAACAATTGATTTAGCACAACCAAAAATTGCTAAACATACATTCCCTATTTTATTCTCCCCACATTAATTTAACTACATAACTTAAGAATTTAAAAATACTTCAACTCAGGTAGTAAATTAAAATAATAAAGATGATTGAAAATGAATAAATGTTAGCCCATACTTGAAACCAGATTTTGAGGTAAAAGGCAGTGCAGGAATGACCGGCAGCATGGAGGAGGCGAAGGGCAACACTGCTATCAACACCACCGCTGAGAAGAACTGCAATTTTGAGACGCTTATTGGGCATGGAGCAAGATAGGTAAAGGGGGTCAATATCAACATCTGTGCAGGTTGGGGATTTGGCTACTGCTGAAGACAAAGAAAGAGGTCTTGCAATGAAGCAATGAGGGAATTGGGGGCGAAAGCGGAAGGATTTGTGAGGGGTGGGAGAGAGGAAGTGTTTGAAACTACTATTTGGGTTTTTGAGAGGGAGTGAAGTGATGATGTGAGAGACGGTGGCCAATGATGTTCTTAACATTGTTAATGAGTTGTGCTCTGAGCTACAAACTATGAACTTCAAATCAACGTAATCTGCAAAAATAGAGTTTTAAAGATCAAAAACAATTTCAAAACTACATATAACGTGTAATCAAAATAACTAGTACAAAAAAAGAAATAACTTTTGAACAAAATTAAGTGAACTAGAGTATTAACAATTTCAAAACTACATACAAAAATGCAATGGAAATAACTAGCACAAAAAAAGTAATAACTTTTGAACAAATTGAAATGAATTGGAGTATTACCTTACAAACAGTGGCGAAGCCAAGAATTGTTGACAGTAGGGGCGATTAATAGAGTATCAAACAATAAATCAAAATTGATAATTATAGTAACAAAAAACGACTTAAATATATAACCAAAAATATATAATATATGTCATTGTTGTAGCCATCAAACTTATACACAAAAAATAACTAGTATAATATAACAATTACAATTGTCCTCTGCGCGTTTTCATTCGTTGAAATCGTTGCATAATACTTTCATTGTCAATGCTATCAAATACATCCTTCTCTATGTATGTAATCAAGTAATCATTCATCAGTTGATCTTCCATGAAATTGCGCAACCTACTCTTAATTATCTTCATCGCAGAAAAAGCTCTTTCAACAGTAGCAGTCGCAACATGTAAGATTACTGCCAACTTTAGAAGCCGATATACCAAAGGAAATACAATATATTTCTTAGTACCTACGAGCTTTCTTGCAAGACCGCTAATCCCTTGAACTTCCAAAACTTGACTATCAAGTTTCTCAAATGCAGGTTAAACAAAATCTTCAAGAATAATGCATCAATAATAAAAGCTTGATGATTCGATGATGGCCTGATGATTCGAGTGAATCAAATAAAAACTTCTAGTATCCTAGCTTCTAATATCCTAAAACACATCAAATTAAAATTTAAAAAGTAAATGCATTTATTATGGCACAAATTAAAAGAAAAAAGAAAAAGAATACACTCATTCCTAATGCTATCATTTAGAAAAATCTAATACTATTAGTCCACAGTCACTCAACTAGTAATTAATTGCTTAAAGTTGATACATTTTATAGATACATTCATAACTTAGCTTAGCTGATATTTCAAACAACCATAATTTCATAACCGATTCAAGAAAGATACAAATTGACATTACTAACCGAAGTAAAACAATCCACGGATGCGTACCTCCCACGCGATTTCAATAACCGAGAGGATTCTAGATTTCTTCTTCCTATTCAAGCGAACATTTTTCCTTTAGATCAAGTTATCTCAAATCTGCTCCCAATCAAATCAAACATACGTAGCTGAATTATTGAAGAAAGAGATGGAGAAACATAATAAATTAAAATTACGAGTGGTTTACCTCTTTTGGGTTGGTGTAATTAGTCGGTGAAAACAGATCCGACTGATGAATGAATAGATTTGGTTTCTTTATTATCAAATCTTGAAATTGTTTGTTTGTAAAAGAGTGAGGGCATCTGGCATGAATAAAAAGAGTGAAGTGTAATACCCAATTTCAGTGGTGCAAATTGACTCTTTTTTACCCTAAAAGAAAATCTATTTATCATATATTAAAAAAAAATTCAATGGGTGCAATTCATCCCATTGGGTAACAATTAGCTTCGTCCCGGCTTACAAACTCTCTAGTATTTATGATTTAGGGGCTGTTTGTTTAGAATTTAATGGGTCTGAATGACGGCTGAATCATTAAGTGCGTTTATTTTAAAAAAAAATCGTCTGAATGGCTGAATCGGTCAAATGCGTTGACTGAATGGTTAAGTCCGAATTTTTAGTCTGAATAACTGAATGGTTGGCTGAATGGTTAAGTCCGAATTTGGTCTGAAAACTCAGAAAGCAGTTTGGCATATTATCATACATCTTCAGTGTATTTTTGGATAGAGCGGCTGCTTTCAACAATTAAGATTCGTTCCATCGTTTTTGATCGGGATAGAAGTGGAGGATAACCCTTCTGTGTTGGAACTAATCTGTCTTGTGAATCAACTTGACCCAAATAGTTTTTTGGGGAGAGGCTGAAAATTTACGGTACTGCGAGTCATTTAAAAGAAAACCTATAACGTTTTTTTTACCTAACATTAGTAAACTCCCAATGAGATGAACAACTTACTTAAAGCCCGTTCGGACAACAACTTATTTTAAAATTTAAAATGACTTAAATTAAAATATAAGTTGTGACTTATAAGTTATTACTAATAAATAAAAGTATTCGATATCAATTTGATTTATAAGTTAAAACAAATTATAAACATGACTCATAATGACTTATAAGATAAATCAAATGTAAAGTTGCTAAAAATAATATTAATAAAAATAAAAGAAGAACAAAATAGATATTATATTTGGTCAAATTAACTTATTTTAAAATGACTTATAAGTCGTTTTAAAATAAGTTATAAATATTTACTTTTTTTTACTTAAAAAATAACTTATAAGTTAAAAAATAAGTCTTGCGAAAGAGAAGATCGGGGATCTTACTAGATATTTCAACAAAAAGAAATAAATCAGTCTGCGGACAGAACAAAAAAAAATATATTTTTAAAATTTTAAAAATATAATTGAGAGTTATATTATGACGGATAAAATTGTCATATTATTTATTTTAAAATGTTAATTTTGATAATGTAAAATATCTCACTTTTCCATCTTTTCCTATCCTTTAAATCCTCCAACTACCTTCGGGACAAAAATGGAATCAATTTTACCTCTAAATTCATTCTCTTCTTCCTTAAAAAAACTCACAAACATAGAATTTAAAAATATTTTAATTATTTTCTGTTTCCATTTCCTTCCCCTCAAATAAAAACTTACTTACAAAAATAGTACAAAATTTTTTTTGTCCCTAAAAGATGAGATAAAGTATATACAGTGAAGGGTAAATATGTCATTTAGCGAAGTCCATAAGTATAAAAAAATAAAAATATTCATCACTTTATATAATTTTTTGAGGTCACTAAGGATAAATTTAAAACATTTTTACTCTATTTTTTCTAATTTTATTTTTCTTAAAATATGGGCGAATTGTATTTTTTATTTTTTGAATATATGAGCGTGTAATCTAGGGCAATCCTTTATCTGGTGCTCTTTTGATCCACAAGAAAAACATCCTTTGATCTTCTTCGGCTTTGGGCAGTTCGGCGATATGTGCCCTTCTTGGCCGCAATTATAGCAAGTGTTTTTCCTCTTCCAGCATTCTCCCTGATGACTTCTTCGACATTTATTGCAAGCTTCGGTCCTCTTCTTAAAGTTTCCCTGGTGACTCCCACCTTGGTTATTGTTTCTGTTGATGTTATTTTCCCATTTCCTCTTTCCGGAGTTACTTCCTCCGTTGTTGCTCCCTCCACGATGCTCACTACCAGCTTTCTTGTCCTTCTTCTCCTTATGATATAGACTTAAGGCCTCACTGCCACCTTTCGCAATTATTGCCTTCTCCAACAATGTTGTAAAGGAATTAATCTGGAAGACTGATACATTATTATACAACCACGACTTCAAAGCTTGCTCAAAACGTCTCGCCTTCCTCTCCTCATCCACAACTTGGTGCTCTGCAAATCGCACTAGTTCATTGAACTTAGCTGCGTATTTCGCTACAGTCATATCACCTTTTTTTAACTCTAGGAATTTTACTTCCATCCTACTCTTCATACTCTTCGGGAAATAGTTCTCGAAGAACAACGTAGTAAACCTCTCCCATATTATCGTTCCTACTCCCGCTCTCTGCTGATTAGTCTCCCACCAATAGTTTGCTTCTCCCCTCATCATGTATGTAGCAAACACTGTCTTCTGGTCTTCACCCACATGAGCTATAGTGAAGGCTTTCTCGATCTCTTTGATCCATGTTTGCGCAATTGTTGGGTCAGTGGTTCCCGCGAACTCCGGGGGTCCTATACTCTTAAAATCTTTGAAGATTGTTACTGGGACAGCTTGGGGAATGGGTTGTACAGGTTCGTTTCTTCCCCTCAGAGCCTCTCCCAATAAATCTACCAGTCTCTGTATCGGGTCTACCGGACATCTCTCATCATTAACTGACTCTTCTGGGACAGTTATTCTGCATCACAAAATTTTCATTTTATTATCTAATTATCATATTTAAATATTTCTCAATAGAAAAGAACTAAAGGTTCGCACACGTTTCTGAAATAAGATCATTTATATTCATATGCCAAATGGTTAAAATACTTGTTCTTTTCTAACATACTACTATAAATGATAACACACATCCCCTAATATCACAAAAGACGGGGACAACACTAGCTTACCACCCCTCCAACACTTTTCAAAAGTTGGGGTTACTACTACCTCACGTCTTACACAAAAGACTGAGATTTACAACAACATTTTAATAACCCATAAATAAAAATACTACACTACTGAGCTTTTCCCTCTAGACTCAATCTAACATCCCACGCTCTACGGCGCTCTGATATTCCTTCTGTGTGATGTGCACCACCATGTCTCGACTTATGGTATGTCGGGTCTGTCCTTGCTCAGCTGGGTAGTGATTTACCCCATCGATCAATCTCTCCATGGCTGTGCGTAGAGTTTAGCCCATCTTGTTCATCTTCCTCCTCTTGCACCGCACCTCATCCTCTAGATCATTTGCCCTATCATTGGCCTCCTCCCACTTCTCCTCGAAGCGAATTCTATCCATCACCTCCATCTCTAACTGAGTTCGGAGAGCCTCATTCTCCGTCCTCTCACTCAAAACCTTCTGCTCTAATTCCTCTAGCTTTCCTGCCACCTCAACATTCCTCGCCACTGCTCGGTGAAACAAAGCTCCCATCTGGATCCCTGCCTCTTTACGGTGAGCAATTTCCACCACCATCTCCTGCATCACTAGTTGCCTCTGATGGTCCTCGTTGTAATGACCCCAAAATTCTTACAATTTAATTCTCGACTTCGGTCGTTAATAATACATTCAACCTCTAATTTTACATCATTAAACGATAATACAACCATTGAAATTTGCGGAATAAATAAAATTTTTAATTACAATTAAAATTTTCTATTACAAACTATTCTCGTTCCCAGAACTTTCAACCTTTACATCTAAATATCTCAGAATCATTTTTAACACTACAATAGTTTACATTGAAAAATAATATTACAATTTAATATTAATACATTATTCGGAACCTTAAACATGGTTCAAATAATAACAACACAAAAGTGTATAAATCTTCAAGTATCACATCTAATTCATTTCTTTCAAGTAACACATAACTTTACCTTGAATCTTGAACCTGCAAAAGTGGTTATTTTCAAGGTTGAGCTCGACAGCCCAGCAAAATCTAACAGTTTTCATGCATCACGTAGCACATAATAACATGCTCAACATATCTCATAAACATCGGACTAACATAACATACATGCTACCATTCATATAACAAGTATAAAGATTGAGTTCCTTACTCAATCAACATGCTTTAGTCAAACAACGTAGTCATAAATTGACTTTAACATTTCATACATTCAACATATATATAACACATCATGCTATTTGCAATAAAGATTTAAAACAGTTAATCATCAAGTTCACATAGCAAATAAGAACCGAAAGACTTGCCTGATTCGTAGTTTATGAACTACGACTTAACTGCTTAACGCTTATCTGCACTTCGTGTATTCCTACACAGTTATATAATCATGGATTCACATCCATTAGTCATATATTTCATGCACTTTTAATATAAGAACAATGTTACATTGTTTCCTAACTTGGTTTGTAAAACCTTTATTTCACTTTCTCATCATACTCTTAGAATAGCTAGATATGTATAATTATAACTTAACCATCCATACTTGACATCAAATAGGTTGTGGTCTTTTTTCAAGTTCACATTCATCACACACTTGATCGCTATGTGTTCGACACATATTTAAAGTTTATAAATACGTGATCTACGCGTTCATATTCAAACTACTTAGTTCCATAATAATTTATTTCAATCAATAAAGCTTAACAACTTTCTTTAACAAGATTCGTTGATATAATATTTTAAACCATATATTGGTACTAATAAGCCTCCATTAGTATGTTTCACATAGACATAACATAGTTCATTATTTGAAGACGTATTTTAAACCACACTTGAAAGGTCCAATTCATGCTTAGCTAGATCATGAACATATTCGTCATGTCTAGGGGCATAAGGCATTCAAGTTCACTTTTAAAAGTTATTCTAGGCCAAGTTAAAGAAACTAGGTACAACTTTTAATCTCATTTCATAGCTAACTAGGCCATGTATATATGTTATCATAATTAGAATTTTAAGTCCACAAGTTACTTTAAGTTCGTCAATGTTTGTTTTCAAAATCTTTAGTTATCTTCGGAAAATAACCATCTAGGCAACTCATAGTATACAAAAGGTACTCAAGGCCATGTGTCATACCTATTTATATGCATGACTAAACCCTTTACATATGCTACAAATATCAGAATTCAAAAGACTCAAAGTTCGTCTAATTAAACTTGTTTTTAAAATCTAAAGTTTCTTTAAAAAAAACATACTCAATCATGCTAAGGCAATTCCTTATAAGTAAGGTAATCTTATATGTCATATATAATATCATGCATTTTCATGTTATATCACTTAGAATAACATATTCCATCATCGGGAGCACTATACTTGCGTATGTGCTCGATCGACGCCCTCTGATCGCCTCCGAATACGTAACAGTCACAAAGATGACTATTTTGACCCTTTCGAAAGACCTCAAATTGAAACACTTAAAGAACAAAGGTTGTAGATCTATTCGTCCTCGTTTCGGATCATCTTGAATTACCTCAATTGGAGTTCGTATGAAAACGTTATGGCTATTTTAGTAAAACATGTTCTGTCAGATTTTTTTCTCTCATCTGTAATCAGACCACCCCCCAGCTGGGGCGGGGGTTAAACCTTAAAATCAGCCCGCCGGGACGGGCCTAGCTGCTGCAAGTCAAAAATTTCATGCCCTGCTATGAGCTATCATGCCAAACTTTCATTCTAACCTTCATAATTTGAGTTATACATGTAATACCCAATAAAATAATAATAGAATATTTAAGTGAGCTTTAAAATATTTATTTGGGCTTTCCTTATGTTTGGGTCAAATTATAATTAATTAATTTGGGCTTTTAAATTAATTGGGTATAAATTATATTTGTCTAATTTTAAATCCTATTTAAATTAGGAGTATTAATAAAACATATTAATTAATATTAAATAGTAAAACCTAGTTATACTTCTTTACGTACGAGGAGTTGTGAGAATAGAACGGAAGAAAAAGGAGGAGGCACAAGAGGGAGCGAGAGAACGTGACTGTGATTGCAAAAGGGTTTGAGAAACAAAATTTTAGAATTTTATTCATCATATTCTTCTTCTCAAAGGTAATTGTTGGACTATTTTTGAATACAAAACAATTATTTTGCTACTGTAAATGCAATCCCTTTTCTTATTGTATTACAATTTTTTTTAAAAAAATTTTATTATGCGATTTGATTAGTTGAATTTGTTAATAATAATTTTGATTTATAGTTGAGATAGATGATATATATATATATATATATATATATATATATATATATATATATATATATATATATATTCATAAGATCCTGTAGTTTTTATATATATATATATATATACAACCTAATCTTTAATAGTTTAATTATATATAACCTGCTACTGCTAATTTTTTTATAAGTTACATATGTATATAGTCGTCCTGCTGCTATTAAGTCGATATATATATATATATATATATATATATATATATTGCAGATATCATTCGATATATATATATATATATTCGTTACAGAAATTCAATAGCGGGTACAGAATTAATAGCGGGTCAGTAATATTATAATATTGTTTTTATGATTAAAATATATCTTTTGATTACAATTTGAATATATTATATTAAAATTATTAAATTTATGAAAATATAATTTGTATGAGTTCGTAATTTAATTATATTCTTTATATTTTATTTTGATAATTAGATCGGATTGGAGAAGTTTAGCGGGTGATATTTGGATTAATTTATTTGGATTCAGCGAATTATTTTAATACTACATTAAGGTACGGATTCCGTACTTTTTCAGCGATATTCCTTTAAATTTAATTCGTTCGTTTTGTACTCGTTTAGAAATTTGGTATTGCCTCTCGGGATTATTCCTTGTTGTCAAAATTATTGAGATAGTTTCGTTTTGGCGTTGATATTTGAATTCGTAATTGTACTCTTTGAACTAGTTGATCGTGTCAACATGTTTTGGAGACTATTCGTTTGTACCATTGTTCGTATATTTTCGTTCACACTCGGAGTTGTCTTGATCATTGATATCTTGTAATAATTGGGTATGTTTGTATTTGATAATTCGATTTCATTTGAATATGGTCATGTAAGCCTTGTGATTTGAACCCCTTTTGGCTTACATTTTGTAGTTTGATCCTTAGGGTATACTTGAGCTAACCACCTGTGGGGGTACCACAGGCATGTCCTCTTGACACAAGGGCATGACACCTTCCGTGGCGGTGTGATCAGTCCACGGCGTATCCTTTTGTATGCTCTGGGTATGAGCTTTGGCCATTTGATATATTTATTCAGGATACGTATGGGTCGACCCAGTATTTGATTTGATTCGATTTATTTGGCGGATTAGTGACGTATGTGTCGTACGTACTATCCGATTTGATTTGTATACATCATGGTACCGATGTATTTTGTTAGCCTTTGGCTATTTGTATTTGAGCTCAGTATGAAATTGTTACCTTACAACCAATTGATTCAGCCTTATTTGTTTGGGATTCTTTTGGCTATTATTATTCGGTTGACAGTGTTAGTCATTTGTAAATGGACTCTCAAATTTTGATATATTCGTAATTCGTTTGTAATTCACATATGTTCATTCGTTCAATTCTTTTAGATTCATTACTTTTTGTGATACATTTATTCATCTTCATATCCGTACTGGGCAATTGGCTCACGCTGTGTTCTTTTTCCGGCAGGTAATCAGGGGTGATCAGGATATGTGGGATGAGAGCTACCTTTGATCCAAATGAGTAGATTAGTTTTGAGAATTATTATTAGACTTGGTGTTCATAATATTTTGTTAATGGATGTTTGGGCCATTTTGGCATTTATTTCTTATTAGTAGAGACTATGTAAATGTGGAGTTACTGCTATTTAAATTGGAGTATGTGACTTTTGGTATTAAATTTTATTGGAGATATTTTGAGGTTTATTAGAGGTTTTTATTCATTATGTTTGTGCGTGACATCCCTTTTTCCTTTTGGGAGAGGGGGTGTTACAGAGTTGGTATCAGAGCCGACTCTCGAAAGCTCGAGTCGGGTTATCCGATCGGGTTGCCGGAGGTGGGGACACGAAGGCTGGTGGTATTATCCCACAATGGAGAGATGAAGGTCCGGAGGTGGGGACACGAAGCCAGCCGGTATTATCCCACAATGGCTAGAGAGGCAAAGATTTTTGGGCCGTGTGTGTGATCGGATTCTGACGGGGACGTCAGAAATTTAAGTGGGGGAGTTTGTAACACCCCAGTCCCACATCGAAAGATAAGGGGTAAAATTTGTCTGCATATAAGGAATTAAGTAACTACCAATAGTACCTTCAAGTCATGACCTTTTGGGAGCCTGTGGTGGGCTAGATGACCCAAGAAGATACTATTGGGCCAGTGGTTTGAGGCCTTATTTGGATGGATTTGATTCGATTCGGACTTGGGATTTGACCCAAGATTTATTCCGGACTCGGGATTTGACCCGGGTTGTTTCATATGGTATCAGAGCTTAGGTTATGATCTTGTAGATTGCCTTTTAGGCTTGACATGTGAGTTATGGGTAGACCACTGGGTAGTTATAAGATTTGTATTACGTTTGATTTTTGTTCTGCACAAATTTGGCCTTGATTATTTGTTTTGATCTGTTTATTCTCGTCTGTTTGATTTTGTATCGTAGATGGCTCGTAAGTCTTCGAGAATTGCTGGGAGGCAGGCCGGTAATAACGGTAGGAGGGGTCAGAGGCAGCCCCAAGTTGAGGCTGTTAACCAGGGTGGAAACGATGGAAATCAGGGTAATGCAATAATAACCCCGGCTATGGTTGCAGCAATGGTGAATGAGGCAGTTACGCAGGCTGTGGCACAGGCTATGCAGGGTATTCCGCAGATGCAAGGAAATCAGCGTGAAAATTGCATGGGGGATGATGCAGAGATACCACAGCATGAGCAGAATGTTCCTCCCGAGGATCAAGTGGGTCAGCAAGTGCAGCCGTTGTATGTGTTATTGGAGAGGTTCATTAAGCAGAAGCCTAACTCTTTTCGTTTTGCTCCAACTCCAATTGATGCGGAAAACTGGATCGCCCACTTGGAGAAGATTTTTGATGTAATTGGATGTTCAGAAAATCAGAAGGTGAGTTAGCAGTTTATAAGCTAGAGGATGATGCTCAGCGATGGTGGAAATCGCTGAAGGCTACACAGGGAGATGGATTTATGGATGGACTCATATGGAGCGGTTTTTGTGACCTTTTCTATCAGCAGTATTTCCCAAATGCTGATAGGGATGCATACATAAGGGAATTTGTGTCCATTCGGCAGAAGAATGATGAGACTATTAATGATTTCATAGCGAGGTTTACGAGATTGGCTGGTTTTGCGGGTTCGATAGCTGGGACAGCTGCACATCAGGCAGAAAAGTTTAAATGGGCTTTGAAATACGAGTATAGGAGATCGATCATCCACACCATATTTACAGATGTATCACAGGTGGCCAATGCAGCTAAGAGTGTGGAGATGGAGCACAAGGACTTTCGAGCTTCAAGATCAGATGAGAGTCGAAAGAGAGATAGAAATGATCAGCAAGGGCAAGGGATGGGACAGTTTAGCAGGAATCAGAATAGAAGGCAAAATAATTGGAATGAGTCTCTATCGGGTCAGCGATTTAATCCAAGAAGGGATTTTGCTTACCCAATGCAGCAGGGTGGTCATGGAGGTCAGCAGCAGGGTCAATGGCAAGCTAGAGGGCAGTATCAAAATAGGGGATTTCAACAGAACAGGGGCTTTCCAGCAAAATCAGAATCAGGGTCAGCATCGCCAACAGGGTCAAATTCAGGGGCGGTATCCGGGACCGACAGGTGGGGGCAATCCGAACCTTTTGCCACTTCCACCTGCTCCATGTGCTACTTGTGGTGGATATCATGCTGGTAGGGCGTGCTATAGAAATACAGGGGCTTGTTTCTTATGTGGACAGATGGGACATAGAGCAAGGGAATGCATAGTTCAGCGTGGTAATGGGGGAGGCGGTAATGCTGGTAATGGCGGTCAGCGCAACACCGGTGGGAGAGTATTTGCATTGACAGCTAATCAGGCAGCCCAAGCACCAGGTACTATTTCAGGCATCCTTCTTGTAGGAAATCGTGAGGCATCAGTTTTGTTTGACACTGGATCTACACACTCTATTGTCGCACTTTCATTTGTTCGTCATCTTGGGTTGTCTTCTCATATGTTAGATCCTCATTTGTCTATTGCTACCCCGATGGGGAATTTTGTGATTATTTCTGAGTACTTTCATGAGTGTCCTTTGAAGTTAGTGAGGAGAGTGTACACAGCTAACTTACTTCAGATGGTGATGCATGATTTTGATATTATTTTGGGTATGGATTGGCTGAGTAAGCATCAAGCCACTATTGATTGTCAGGCGAGAAAAGTTATTTTTGGACCCTTAGATAATCCAGAATTCGAGTTTTAGTGTTCAAAGCCGAATGGTGTTGTAAAGTTGATCTCAGCCTTGAAGGCGAGCAAAATGATTTCTAAGGGACATGACTGTTATTTGGCTTATGTGAAGGATACCTCGAGGGATGAGCCCCAACTTGATGACTATCCAGTTGTGCGAGAATTTCCTGAGGTATTTCCTAAGGATCTTCCAGGATTGCCACCGCCAAGGGAAGTTGAGTTTACTATTGAGCTCATTCCTGGAGCGGAACCTATCTCTAAGGCACCCTATAGGATGGCTCCATTAGAGTTACAGGAGTTGAAGGAACAATTGCAGGAGTTGTTAGATCGTGGATTCATTAGACCGAGTGTATCGCCATGGGGTGCTCCAGTATTGTTTGTGAAGAAGAAGGACGGATCTATGAGATTATGTATAGATTATAGGGAGCTAAATCGGATCACTATCAGGAACAGATATCCATTACCACGGATAGATGACCTTTTCGATCAGCTCCAAGGGGCAAAGTTCTTCTCAAAGATAGATTTGAGGTCGGGGTACCATCAGTTGAGGGTGAGGGAAGAGGACATTCCAAAAACAGCTTTTCGTACTCGGTATGGGCACTATGAGTTTTTGGTGATGTCATTTGGGTTAACTAATGCTCCGGCAGTGTTTATGGGGATGATGAATCGGGTTTTTAGTGAGTATTTGGACCAATTTGTCATTGTCTTCATTGATGACATTTTGGTGTATTCCAAGTCTAAGGAGGAGCATGAAGAGCATCTTCGTACTGTTTTGGGGATTCTGCAGAAGAATAAGTTATATGCTAAGTTTTCTAAATGCCAGTTTTGGTTAGAACAGGTAGCATTTTTGGGACATGTCGTGTCTGCTGAAGGTATTAAGGTGGATCCTGCGAAGGTTGAGGCTATCACTAATTGGCCAAGACCTACCACAGTAACTGAAGTAAGGAGTTTCTTGGGTTTGGCAGGGTACTATAGGCGATTTGTGGAAGGTTTCTCTTTGTTAGCTTTGCCATTAACTCAGTTGATGAAGAAGGGCATAAAATTTGTGTGGAATGAGGAACGTGAGAAAAGTTTTGAGGAGCTTAAGAAAAGACTTGTGTCGGCTCCAGTGCTTACGTTACCGTCGGGGATAGGAGGTTATCAGATTTACAGTGATGCTTCCAAGAAGGGATTAGGGTGTGTTTTGATGCAGCATGGTAAGGTAATTGCTTATGCTTCCAGACAACTTAAACCTTATGAGGTGAATTATCCTACCCATGACTTGGAGTTAGCAGCAGTTATTTTTGCCCTAAAGATTTGGAGGCATTATTTATATGGAGAGACTTGTGACATTTTCACCGACCACAAGAGCCTTAAATACATTTTTACTCAGAAGGAGCTTAACATGAGACAGAGGCGTTGGTTAGAGCTTCTCAAGGATTATGACGCTAGAATTCAGTATCATCCCGGTAAGGCTAATGTGGTTGCAGACGCTCTTAGCCGGAAGAGTTCAGGGAGTGTAGCTGCCTTGGTTACACAACCTCAACTTATCTCGGATATGGAGCGTGTGGGTTTGGAGCTTTATGCTAGAGGTTTTGATGGGTTGGTAGCAGGTATGAGGGTGGAATCTTCTCTTATTTTGCGTATCAAAGAAGCCCAAAAGGAGGATGGTGAGTTATGGACTGTAGCGCAGAATATGAATGAGGGTAAGCAACCAGAGTTTCGTATTGATGAGCAAGGTATAATATGGTTCGGTAAACGGTTATGTGTTCCAATGGATCCAATGATTCGTGAGGCAGTGTTGACGGAAGCTCATAGTTCGCCATTTTCTATTCATCCGGGGTCTACAAAGATGTATAAGGATCTGAAGGAGAATTTTTGGTGGGGTGGAATGAAAAGGGATGTAGCTGAATTTGTGAGTAAATGTCTTACTTGTCAACAAGTGAAAATAGAGCATCAGCGGCCTGGTGGTTTGTTGCAACAGTTAGAGATTCCTGTGTGGAAATGGGATGACATTTCGATGGATTTTGTGACTGGGTTGCCGAGGACTCTTAAAAAGAATGATACTATTTGGGTAGTAGTGGATCGTTTGACTAAATCGGCTCACTTTCTGTCTATTCGTGAAGATTTTTCGGTAAATAAATTAGCAGATATTTTTCAACGTGAGATTGTTAGGCTTCATGGGACTCCAGTTTCTATCGTTTCGGATCGAGATCCGCGGTTTACTTCTCGATTTTGGAAAGGATTTCAACGAGCGTGGGGAACGCGACTCAACTATAGTACAGCCTTTCACCCGCAAACAGATGGACAATCAGAGAGAACTATTCAGACATTAGAAGACATGTTGCGATCTTGTGCTTTAGAGTGGACAGGAAACTGGGATGATTATTTGAGTTTGGTGGAGTTCGCATATAATAACAGTTGGCAAGCTAGTATTGGTATGGCACCTTTTGAAGCATTATATGGTAAGAAGTGTCGAGCTCCGACTTGTTGGGATGAGGTTGGTGAAAGGATAATAGAAGGACCCGATTTGGTTAGGATTACTACGGAGAAGGTAACAGTGGCTAAAGAAAAATTGAAAGAAGCTAGATCGCGGCAAAAGAGTTATGCTGATATTCATAGGAGGGCTCTTGCATTCACGCCTGGTGAACACGTGTTTTTGAAAGTTTCTCCATGGAAAGGTGTTCGAAGGTTTGGTTTGAAAGGGAAGCTTAGTCCGCGTTTCATTGGCCCTTTTGAAGTCCTTGAGAGAGTTGGAGAAGTGGCATATCGGGTTGCTTTGCCTCCACAATTATCTCATGTGCATAATATCTTTCATGTTTCGGTGTTAAGGAAATACAACTATCATCCGCTTCATGTTGTGCAATACCCGTTACATAAGATTCAAGAAGATCTTACTTGTGAGGAAGAAGCCGAGGCGATTCTAGATCGTCAAGAACGGATTATGAGGCGGAAAACAATTTCTTTTGTTAAGGTCTTGTGGAAAAACCATTCGGAACGGGAAGCTACTTGGGAGATGGAGGAGTCTATTAGAGCGGAATATCCACATCTTTTTGAAAACTAGGTACGCTTTGTTCTTTTGATTCCGGGGACGGAATCCTTTTTAAGGGGAATGTGATGTAATACCCAATAAAATAATAATAGAATATTTAAGTGAGCTTTAAAATATTTATTTGGGCTTTCCTTATGTTTGGGTCAAATTATAATTAATTAATTTGGGCTTTTAAATTAATTGGGTATAAATTATATTTGTCTAATTTTAAATCCTATTTAAATTAGGAGTATTAATAAAACATATTAATTAATATTAAATAGTAAAACCTAGTTATACTTCTTTACGTACGAGGAGTTGTGAGAATAGAACGGAAGAAAAAGGAGGAGGCGCAAGAGGGAGCGAGAGAACGTGACTGTGATTGCAAAAGGGTTTGAGAAACAAAATCTTAGAATTTTATTCATCATATTCTTCTTCTCAAAGGTAATTGTTGGACTATTTTTGAATACAAAACAATTATTTTGCTACTGTAAATGCAATCCCTTTTCTTATTGTATTACAATTTTTTTTAAAAAAATTTTATTATGCGATTTGATTAGTTGAATTTGTTAATAATAATTTTGATTTATAGTTGAGATAGATGATATATATATATATATATATATATATATTCATAAGATCCTGTAGTTTTTATATATATATATATACAACCTAATCTTTAATAGTTTAATTATATATAACCTGCTACTGCTAATTTTTTTATAAGTTACATATGTATATAGTCGTCCTGCTGCTATTAAGTCGATATATATATATATATATTCGTTATTGCAGATTCATTCGATATATATATAATTTACAGAAATTCAATAGCGGGTCAGTAATAATTAATATTATAATATTGTTTTTATGATTAAAATATATCTTTTGATTACAATTTGAATATATTATATTAAAATTATTAAATTTATGAAAATATAATTTGTATGAGTTCGTAATTTAATTATATGCTTTATATTTTATTTTGATAATTAGATCGGATTGGAGAAGTTTAGCGGGTGATATTTGGATTAATTTATTTGGATTCAGTGAATTATTTTAATACTACATTAAGGTACGGATTCCGTACTTTTTCAGCGATATTCCTTTAAATTTAATTCGTTCGTTTTGTACTCGTTTAGAAATTTGGTATTGCCTCTCAGGATTATTCCTTGTTGTCAAAATTATTGAGATAGTTTCGTTTTGGCGTTGATATTTGAATTCGTAATTGTACTCTTTGAACTAGTTGATCGTGTCAATATGTTTTGGAGACTATTCGTTTGTACCATTGTTCGTATATTTTCGTTCACACTCGGAGTTGTCTTGATCATTGATATCTTGTAATAATTGGGTATGTTTGTATTTGATAATTCGATTTCATTTGAATATGGTCATGCAAGCCTTGTGATTTGAACCCCTTTTGGCTTACATTTTGTAGTTTGATCCTTAGGGTATACTTGAGCTAACCACCTGTGGGGGTACCACAGGCATGTCCTCTTGACACAAGGGCATGACACCTTCCGTGGCGGTGTGATCAGTCCACGGCGTATCCTTTTGTATGCTCTGGGTATGAGCTTTGGCCATTTGATATATTTATTCAGGATACGTATGGGTCGACCCAGTATTTGATTTGATTCGATTTGTTTGGCGGATTAGTGACGTATGTGTCGTACGTACTATCCGATTTGATTTGTATACATCATGGTACCGATGTATTTTGTTAGCCTTTGGCTATTTGTATTTGAGCTCAGTATGAAATTGTTACCTTACAACCAATTGATTCAGCCTTATTTGTTTGGGATTCTTTTGGCTATTATTATTCGGTTGACAGTGTTAGTCATTTGTAAATGGACTCTCAAATTTTGATATATTCGTAATTCGTTTGTAATTCACATATGTTCATTCGTTCAATTCTTTTAGATTCATTACTTTTTGTGATACATTTATTCATCTTCATATCCGTACTGGGCAATTGGCTCACGCTGTGTTCTTTTTCCGGCAGGTAATCAGGGGTGATCAGGATATGTGGGATGAGAGCTACCTTTGATCCAAATGAGTAGATTAGTTTTGAGAATTATTATTAGACTTGGTGTTCATAATATTTTGTTAATGGATGTTTGGGCCATTTTGGCATTTATTTCTTATTAGTAGAGACTATGTAAATGTGGAGTTACTGCTATTTAAATTGGAGTATGTGACTTTTGGTATTAAATTTTATTGGAGATATTTTGAGGTTTATTAGAGGTTTTTATTCATTATGTTTGTGCGTGACATCCCTTTTTCCTTTTGGGAGAGGGGGTGTTACAATACATGTCCAAATTAGTCCGTTTTCGATTCTATGGATTTGTAATTCATAAAACTACAACATAACAAATACCCGTAAACTAACATAAACATTAACTAACCTTAATATGAATTTAAAACTAATGTTCATTCTAATTGTTCATGTTTTGACAATTTAGCAAATTCGTTCACTACGAATTCGTTTCTCAACCATTTCGATTCATTCTACTTTCGTTATTTTCATAATTCAACATACTAACAACATATATCATCAATTTAATATTATATCATGACTTCATCATAAATTTTGATTCCAAAATAAGCCCTAATGTATATATATCAATAAAACTCAATTTCTTCATTCTAAAACATGTTTTCATGGATTTGATTTCTGAAAATCATTTCTAGATAACAACTAAAAGATTATAAACATCTAACAATACATATATATAACATATTTAGCAATTCCTCCAACTAAATTTTCAAATTTAAAGGATAACTCAAGAACACCAAAACTAAGAAGAAACTTGATTATTTACCTCTTAATTCTTGTTTAACTTTGTTAGGAGATGTTAGAGAATTGCTACTTCCTTCTTGTTTTCAAGGATTTCTCTTCCAGTTGCCTCCCAATTCCTCTCTAGAGCTCTTTCTCCCTCTGTATTTTCTCTTCTAGCTTTAGCCTTAGGCTTTAGGAACAAAGCACGTAACCTTCATATAACTGATATAAACATAATGCGTATACATTATGGCCTATCAGTTACAATAACAAAGGGTCACTAGGCCATGTTTGGCTAGCACCCAAAATATCCTCTTTAATTTATTTTATTTTTAACAATCCTTCTTATCATATGATACCCTTGTCACACCCATTAACTATTTGAAATGAATTAATCTCAATTCCTTAATAAATCCAATTAAACCTTACTAATAAAATTATAGCTTCTATTTAGCCAATATAATTATAATTTTATTTAACAATCATTAATCCTCTAATTTAATTACTTAATTAAATTAGAAAATCACCAACACATTAACGTAATAAATATGCACAAATTATAAATTATTTATCATCAATTTATTTAATATCATCACAGTTAAATAAACTATTCCATAATAATTTTCATTGAATATTTATTTTAATCCATAAATTTTTCAACTAAAATACTTATTTTACTTGATAAATATTTTAATTATTTACGATCTCACAATCATAACATATTAACATATACATTTATATGTAACATAAATTATTCTCTCATATCATAATAAGAATTTTATTTATTAAATTCTTATTTTAATAATTTTCAAAAATTCGGGTTGTCACACTCGTCCCTTAACTTCTAGAACGCAGTCTCCCTCTCCCTAGCCTCAGCCTCTAGCTCCTCCACTCTAAACCCTAACTCTAAGATCTGCTCCTCATATTCTCCTAACATCCGATCCTTAAAAGTAGCCTCATTGGAGTCCTCCATGGGCTCGGGCTCCTCCTCCGGATCAGACTCCACCTCTTTCTCATCATCATCATCAATAGGGGCCATTACTGAAATAGGCTCCGCTATCAAGGGTGACTCAAATACTACGTGGATATCACGCGGCTCCTCCTCTACTACTCGGCTAGGTTCTCCTATGTCAGTCATCCTATAATCAACAACATAAGACAAAACAAACAACAACTCCATTAGAATGTTAAATAAACATAAGTTCATTGTATATAATGAAATTACATTTCATAACACACTAAGTCTCTCAAGGAAAACTCTACATGAGTTTTATCTCCTTCCTAACTTCTAAGTTCTCCTGAGTTATAATCTAAGGACACTCGCTCCTAAGGTTTATAACTAAGGCTTTGATACCAACCCGTGACGCCCCCAAATTCGGACCTCCACTTGGTCACTCAAATTTGGTTCATCACGTTCTCATGGTAAAACCATAATAACTCCAATAACACATTCACAATGGAAGATCTAAATTAGAATAATATACAATGATTTATTATGATTATTCCCCCAACTCTCTCAACCTACAGTACTTAATAGATTACATAATAGTATCAAATAAAGACCTATTACATAAACTTACTTTAGTTTAAACATAGTCTGAAAATAGTCTTAGTACAACATATTAATCTTAAACATAAAAGACACAAGCTAGTCGGTAGCCTTGCCCTTGCCCTTGTCTATTCTAGAAACACTTCCCTGTTCCTCCTTAACTGAAAGGTTTTAAATAAGCAAGGATGAGCACGAGTTTCTTAACACGAGTTTGAAATATCGAAGTATCATCTCTAAGATAGTTCAGAGTTTCAGAATAATATCATGAGTGATGAATATCAATAATTCTTGTACTAAGAGCGATAATTCAATATAAATGAATAGAGATATATGAATTCAACGACTATCAATGTATCCAACTGAATAAACAATTTATACTGAGTAGTCACTAAGAACTATTGAACTTCCACTAGAGTTACCCATATTAAAACTTATAACCCCAAAAATATCAAGTACTATAGATGATCAGTCTATAATAATTTACGTTATGCATAACACCACAATAATAATCATTCATGTGTTAGGGTTTCCAACGACATACACTCCCCTTACCAAAAGGGTTGTCCAACTCAGTTTTTAAGATTTCTGCACCAATCAATTGGTTTGGACATATTTTATAAGCATGCATATAGTCTAGCCGAATCAAATGGCATCGACTCTTTCACGATATTCAGGAACAATACTAAGTTTAAAATGAGTAATAACTTTCACCAGAATTTAAGCATACTAGTTTGATAGAACAAATAAGCGGGATAACTTACATTCACAAGATAAGTTTAAAAGTAGGGTTCAAGGAACTTGCACAATCAAGAGTGAAGTTCAAGGAAACTCGCTCAATAAAAATTAGAGCAAGTTTAGGGAACTTGCCTTAAGCGTAGTTTATCCACGTTAATAAATCACCACTTTCAAATCCTAGTTATAGCGTATTATAAGTTCAAGATTTTCATTAGCTAATACAGTCCTTAGTCAAGCTTGACATGATCCAAGTATGCACATATGGTATAAAAATCAGATTATAAATTCATCATGAATCAAATACTTAGTTACTTCATAAGCAAATCAAGAATGCCTAAGTTTAATGTCTTTTCACCCATGAACTTTCACCATATAAAGCAAACACTAACTTATTAATTAGTCCTCATATACATATGCATCAGTAGGTTTTAGATCACTTTTAGCAACATAGGTGTGAGATCCCAAATTTTATGAATAAATATTTAATTTTCTCAAAATAATTTTTTTTTATATTATGGTGTGGATTTGAGATAATATTATTGTTGTGGGTAATTTTTATAAATTTTGAAAAGTAAGCAAGTGGTTATAAAATATTCGATTGGTCGGAGAATATTCTTTTTGTCGGGGAATATCTGTACGACGGCACAATCATTGGTGGACCCCACAACGGAATTATTATCGGAATGAGAAAACAACAGAAATATCTTTTATGAAAATAAATGCGGAAGTTTTACCGTTAACTGTTGAACTACCCAGTAGTAAAAGTACAGTAATACGCGTAGTTGCATAGTAACACACGGTATTGATTATTGGTGCTTACGTGAGAAGTCACTCAGTTTTACTCAATAATTATTATAGTAATTACTGTTCAATATTTTATTTTATTGATTCAATAATTGCTGCGTTGATATTTTATATTATTATTGTTTCAATAATTGTCACTTCACAATATTTTCCTTTATCAAATCAATTATTCATATTATTTGAATAATATTATTAGATAGTATTATTAGCAATGTCTAGAAAGTTCTGTCAAGGAGAGTTTTGGTCACCTAATTGCGCGCCAGTAAGTAGAAATCCTTATCGAAAAATCCCCTCTTTCCTGGGAACGGCCTGGTTGTCATTATTGTGATTCTGCAATATTATTTATGAATAATTAATTATTGATTTATATGATAAGAAAATATTTATTTTATGTGGACATAAATGATGGTTAAGAAAATATTTATTTTATGTGGTTATAAATGAAAGAATTAATGTTGAGGTATTTTATCAGTATTTTATCAGATTAGAGGTATTAAAAACTCAAATCGGTGTTCTTAAAAATCTATTGCGTGAGTTATAATTTTAATTCGACCGTTGGATCGTTGTGATTTTTGGATATGTTATGCATATATAAGTAGAGTATATGTCCATAAATTTTGAACCGTTAAAAATTAGCGTATGATTTGTTATGAATTTTAAGATGTGTTAAAAATCATCCGTTTGTGGATTTCAGATATTTTTTGTCTAGTATTTGAAAAAACTTTCTACCAAAAAGTTGTAGAGAATTCGATTTCGTGTGGAATGGACATAAAAATCATATTTTTCTAATAAAAGGGATATTTATTATAAATTACTGAAATTTTGAAAAATAAAATAATTTTTATTAAAATTGGGACCCACTTTTGGTTGGTGTTGAATACATGTGATGATTTTGGGTGGGCCCCACTGTGGTGGCTGAGATTTTGGTCTAGCTTGGCATGCGTGGAAGAAAAATAAAATTAATAATATTTTATTAATTTAGTCTCATTTGGCGTTCTAGCAATTTCCTATAAATAGGCGCTTAAGTTAGAATTGAAAATCACACCAGAAACAAATTTTCTTTCTCTCTATATTATCAAGCGTATTTTTGTGAGTATTTAGATTCTTTGAGAGTTGTTATTCAGTGCAAGTTTCCTTCGGCTTTACATCCGATATTCTGATCACAACTACTGTTATTTTGAGGTAAGGGATGTTATTTTCTTCGTAAATGATATTATTTTCTTCAATATCATTATGTCGAAATATTGATATGAATTTTATTGTAAAATTTCTATCTTTTTGTGTCGAGGTTACTATTCACATATACGACATTATTCACGTATACGACACTATTCACGAATACGGTACTATTCATCGAAGAATGAAATTTTCTCTTTTTCGTCCTAAATGTCTATTATGGTTACTATCTTTGATTGTATCCATGTTTTGATCTTCATTCTTGAATTTTACTCCATTATTGTTTATTATGGAATATTATTTTCGCTCAAAGGGATGTTAGTTTTGTTCAATATTCGCTTGAAATAATAATTTCTTTCATACTCTGCAGTATGTAAGTAATATTATTTCGTTTCAGATTTTGAATTCTATACTCGTTTTGTTAAATTTTTTGGCTTCTATACTTCATAAAATTAGTAGAATATCCTTGATATTTGCGCTTTATCTAGTATCTTTTCATGGAAATATTATTCTGAACATTCTTGATAAGTTTTAACTTTTTCATACGGAGTACTATTCACGGGATTACTATTCATGAAGTACTATTCACGGGGTACTATTCACTCGAGTACTATTCACCCAGAGTACTATTCATGATAAAAATTGATTCGTTTTCGGTCCAAATCATTTTTGGTACAATATTATTCTTGAATTTTACTCCACAAAGCAGTATCATGTTGACAATTTGAACGTTATTGAATTCTGGGTAAATTAAATTATAAATCTTTAAAATTTGTCCTTGAACTTGTTTTATTGAATTATTATGTCATTGTCATCATCCTCATGCTTATATTGTTATGAAAGTCATCTTTGGCCCGTAGTGCATAGATGGACTTGGTATGATTATGACCAGGGAATATTCGGTATAATCATGACCGTAATGTTACAAATGATGTGGTAAAATTCCTCATTGGCCCGTAGTGCATTGATGGACAGTTTTTGGTATGATTATGGCCATGGATTCTCTTCGGCCAAGGGTGCAAAGATGAATTGTTTTATGGCATGATCATGACCGTTGATGAAAACACGATTATCTTTGGCCCGTAGTGCATGGATAATTCGTGGTCGTGATACTAAAGAATATCCTTGGCCCGTAGCGCAGGGATGATTCGATGATGTAGATTATTTATTAAGCTGAGTCTCAGCGATAAAAGTGATGAAAAACCTTTTAAATCATAAAAGATAGTAGATTTTATGCTCTACTTGACTCTTCTAATGGATTGCTTTTTCTGCAGCAATTAAACTTGATGTTTGTTATATTTTATCAGTTTAACATTGTTGAAAGCTAATGATAAATTATTCTGCATTATCTTAGTCATAATATTTCTTACTGGGCTATTTGAGCTCACCCTTTTGCTTTCATTGTTCTCTTCAGGAAATGAGAACGTAGCCGGGATTAGTCAGGGAACGGAGTGACGGTCCATATCATAGTATTAGTAGTCCTCACTATTCTATGAAATAGTGTGATAATAAATGTATTGAGGACACCATTTGAGTTGAATACTGTCTAGAAGACAATATTCGTATTAAAACTCTCAGTTTATGTTTTGTTGTATTTTACACGACAGTTGTATTATTAAGTTGTATTTGAATTTTGTACCATGTATTTGGTGACTCAAGATGGGTGATGTACTAACTATTTTGGGGGTGTCATAGTTGGTATCAAAGCTTAGGGATATGATCCCTGGCTGAGATGTGAGACTAGAACTAGGAGGAGAGAGTTGGGGAATCTTCATTAGTATGACCTACCTAAGTTTATTTGGCATTTAATTGGTCGGTCAGAGTATAGGGATAATATGTGGCATGTCAATTAACCCTTATTTTGTGACAATAAAATGGCATCTGAAAATGTTGACGTAAGCAATGGAGCACATGAGACCATTGAGTCACCGCTGATCAATAACCAGGATAATGTGCATCAGGAAGACAATAATCCTCCTATAAATAACGACACCGACAAAATGACGAACGACGGTATGTTTAGGAGCTTTTTAGAATTCATGCAACACCAAAGGAGAGAGACTCCTGTTCATAATGCAGGTGGAAACACTGGCAACCCATAGTTGGTCACCGCTAAGCAGTTCAAGGAGCTGGGACCACCGGAGTTTTTGGGAAAGCCAGAACCACTTAAGGCAGAGACGTGGATTAAGCAGATCACCAAGATATTTGATGTCTTGAAATGCTCAGAGGAGCAAAAGGTTTTATTCGCCACCTTTATGTTGCGTGAAGAAGCAGATCATTGGTGGGAATCTATAAAACGTACCCATCCTGACGCACTCAAGATGTCTTGGGAGAAGTTCCAAGAATTTTTCAACGACAAGTACTTTCCTGAAAGTATTCGTCACATGAAGGAGATGGAATTCATCAAACTGGAGCAAAACAATATGACCGTGTCGCAGTACGAGACTAAGTTTGCGTAGTTGTCCCGGTTTGCATCCCATTTGGTCAATAATGAGGAGCAAATGACGCGAATGTTTCTGCGAGGTTTTAAACCCGAAATACGTCAATACCTTATTTCTCACAAACTTTGTTTATATTCAGATGTTGTGAATAGGGCACAGTTAGTGGAGCGCGATAATGAGTCAGTACAACCAAAAGGTAACGACCAACAACACGATAATAATCATACCGGTGGCAACAACCATCGGAACAATGATAACCATCATGGGGGAAATTATTATGCCAAGAATGTTAACCACTTCGGTGGTAATCATGGTCAAGATAATAGAAGTGGAAATTTCAAGAAGAGAAGGTTCAATAATGATGGAAAGACAGCAGCACCTGCACCCATTGTTAAGGAAGAAGAACGACCACTGGTCGTATGTTTCAAATGCGGACAGGAGGGACACATCCGTCCAAACTGTACGCAGCAACCCAAAGCGTGTTTCAATTGTGGTAGAGAACGTCACCTAACTCGATTTTGTCGTGTAGTGAAGTCAAGTCTAGCTAGGATAGTGACGCCAAAGGATGTCCCAGACAAGTTAAAGCTGGTAGTTTAAGTAAGTGCGTTTGTCGAGGAACCCGAACAAAGTTGTCATGGGTAAGGGTGTAAACGAATCGAACCAGAGCGAATAGAGAGCTACTCGAATTCGACTCAAAATAATAAATTCGTACTCGAATTCGGCTCGAATTCGAATTATATTTGAAAATTCCTACTCAGATTCGACTCGACTCGAATATTTATTACTCGAATTCGATCCGACTCGACTCGAATATTTATTCAAACTACTCGCGAGCTTCAAATTCAAGCTCGAATTCGAATCTCCAGATAATAAATAATTTTATAATAAATATAATTATAAATTAAATTTGTTATTTTACTTAAAAATGAGAAAATATATTTATTATTACACTTTACAAATATAAAATCATAATTAAAATTAAAAATAAAACAAAATAATAACTAATTATCCTAATTTAATTTAAATTTGTATATATTATAAGAGAATGTATCAAACATCTAATCGAATATGTATTAACCGAGTATGTATCAAATCACAATAAAAAATTCGAGTAGTTTGAATCTTAAACGAGTCGAGTATAACTTTGCTCAGATTCTACTCATATTTTTATTCGAACTATTTTTAATGTTCAGATTTAGATTATATTATTAACGAATCCGAGTCTCGTTCGTATTTTTTCGAGTCGAGCCCGAACTGTGTTGGCTCGTTTACAGCCTTAGTCATGGGTAAGTTAATCATAAACTCTTACATAGTCTAAACCTTATTCGATATTGTTTCTACCCACTCTTTTATTTCTCCTATTTGCGCTCAGCGTTTAAATTTAACTTCGGAGAAATTAAAACTTTGACTTATCTGTTGAAACTCCGTTAAGAGAAACCTTCATTTCATGTGTTATCCAAGTCTTGGATGAGAGTCATAGTTTTAAATGATATTTCTAGCATTAATAAATTTCCTGACGTATTCCCTGAAGACTTCTTGGCCTACCCCAGAGCGTGAAAGTAAATTTTTTATTGACCCCAGTACAAAACCCTTTTCTAAAACCCTCAAATATTTCTTCACCCAAAATGAACGTAACATGCGCTGAAGACGTTGGCTCGAGCTATTGAAGATTATGATTATACCATTCAATACCATCGTGGGATAAGCGAACGTGGTAGCCGACGTGTTGAGTAGAAGATCATATGCGTTTACGAGTGCGAATATATGAACCTACGTGAAGATAGCAAATATACGATTAGAACCGACTTTAAACAATAATGTTAAGGCTACAGACCCGGAGCTGATGAATGTGAAGAAGAAGGTTCAAAAAGGCATTATTCTAGAAGCAAGAATCGACGAAGAGAGTTGAAATCCTCGATTGAGTAGGAACTGTGGCATATAGATTCACTTTACCGCCAAGTATGTCGCGTGTTCATAACATTTTTCACGTATCGATGTTACGTAAATATGTGGACGACCCGAACCACATTATTAATTTAGAATCGGACGAGATAGAGGAAGATTTAATGTATGAAGAGGTACCTGTTAAAATCTTGGATAAGAAGGAATATATTCTATGCTCAGAGGTTATACCTCAAAAGTTAGTATCTGACAAGGTGTCCTCATCTGTTCAGCATACCAGGTACGTACGTAAATTTTGAGGGCGAAATTTCATAAGGGGGAAGATTGTGAGACCCCAAATTTTATGAATACATATTTAATTTTCTCAAAATATTTTTTATATATTATGGTGTGGATTTGAGATAATGTTATAGTTGTGGGTAATATTTATAAATTTTGAAAAGTAAGCAAGTGATTATAAAATATTCGATTGGTCAGGAAATATTCTTTTTGTCAGAGAATATCCGTACGAAGACACAATCATTTGTGGACCCCACAACGGAATTATTTTTTGAATGAGAAAACGATAGAAATATCTTTTATAAAAATAAAGGCGGAAGTTTTACCGTTGAACTACCCAGTAGTAAAAGCACAATAATACGCGTAGTTACATAGTAGCACACGGTATTGATTATTGGTGCTTACGTGAGAAGTCACTCAGTTTTGCTCAATAAGTGTTACAGTAATTACAGTTCAATATTTTATTTTATTGATTCAATAATTGTTGCGTTGATATTTTATATTATTGTTATTTCAATAATTGTCACTGCACAGTATTTTCCTTTATCAAATCAATAATTCATATTATTTGAATAATATTATTAGATATCATTATTGGCAATGTCTAGAAATTTCTGTCAAGGAGAGGTTTGGTCACCTAATTGCGCGCTAGTAAGGAGAAATCCTTATCGGAAAGCCCCTTCTTTCTTGGGAACGGCCTGGTTGTCATTATTGTGATTATGTAATATTATTTATGAATAATTAATTATTGATTTATATGATAAGAAAATATTTATTTTATGTGGACATAAATGATGGTTAAGAAAATATTTATTTTATGTGGTTATAAATGAAGGAATTAATGTTAAGGTATTTTATCAGTATTTTGTCGGATTGGAGGTATTAAAAACTCAAATGGGTGTTCTTAAAGATCTATTGCGTGAGTTATAATTTTAATCCGACCGTTGGATCATTGTATTTTTGGATATGTTATGCATATATAAGTTGATTATATGTCCACAAATTTTGAAGTGTTAAAAATTAACGTATGATTTGTAATGAATTTTAAGAGGTGTTAAAAATCATCCGTTTGTGGATTTCAGATATTTTCTGTCTGGAATTTGAAAAAAATTTCTTCTATAAAGTTGTAGAGAATTCGATTTCGTGTGGAATGAACATAAAATCCATACTTTTCTGATAAAAGGGCTGTTTATTATGAATTACTGAAGTTTCAAAAAATAAAATGATTTTTATTAAAATTGGGTGGGACCCACATTTGGTTGGTGTTGAATACATGTGCTGATTTTGGGTGGGCCCCACTGTGGTGGCTAAGATTTTGTTCTAGCTTGGCATGCGTGGAAGAAAAATAAAATTAATAATATTGTATTAATTTAGTCTCCTATGGCGTTCTAACATTTTCCTATAAATAAGCGCTTAAGTTAGAATTGAAAATCACACCAGAAACAAGTTTTCTTTCTATCTATATTATCGAGCGTATTTTTGTGAGTATTTAGATACTTTGAGAGTTGCTATTCAGTGCAAGTTTTCTTCGGCTTTACATCCGATATTTCGATCAGAACTACTGTTATTGTGAGGTAAATGATGTTATTTTCTTCGTAAATGATATTATTTTCTTCAATATCATTATGCCGAAATATTGATATGAATTTTATTGTGAAATTTCTACCTTTTTGTGTTGGGATTAATATTCACGTATACGACACTATTCACGAATACGGTACTATTCACCGAAAAATGAAATTTTCTCTTTTTCGTCCTAGATGTCTATTATAGTTACTAT
This sequence comes from Panax japonicus, assembly GCA_020205505.1. Taxonomy (NCBI): domain Eukaryota; kingdom Viridiplantae; phylum Streptophyta; class Magnoliopsida; order Apiales; family Araliaceae; genus Panax; species Panax japonicus. The sequence goes on along the minus strand of CM035112.1, from coordinate 3,614,141 downwards.
CTTTGATTGTATCCATATTTTGATCTTCATTCTTGAATTTTACTCCATTATTGTTTATTATGAAATATTATTTTTGTTCAAAGGGATGTTAGTTTTGTTCAATATTCGCTTGAAATAATAATTTCTTCCATACTTTGTAGTATGTAAGTAATATTATTTTGTTTCAAATTTCAAATTCTGTACTCGTTTTGTTAAAAATTTTGGCTTCTATAATCCATGAAATTAGTAGAATATCCTTGATATTTGCACTTCAACCAATATCTTTTCATAGAAATATTATTCTGAGCATTCTTGATAAGTTTTAACTTTTTCATGCCGGAGTACTATTCATGGGGTTACTATTCACGAAGTACTATTTATGGGGTACTATTCACTCGAGTTCTATTCACCCGGGGTACTATTCATGATAAAAATTGTTTCATTTTCGGTCCAAATCATTTTGGTATAATATTATTCTTGAATTTTACTCCACAAAGCAGTATCATGTTGATAATTTGAACGCTATTGAATTCTGGGTAAATTAAATTATAAATCTTTAAAATTTATCCTTGAATTTGTTTTATTGAATTATTATGTCATTGTCATCATCTTCATGCTTATATTGTTATGAAAGTCATCTTTGGCCTGTAGTGCATAGATGGACTTTGTATGATTATGACCAGGGATTATTCGGTATAATCATGACCGTAATGTTACAAATGATGTGGTAAAAGTCCTCATTGGCCCGTAGTGCGTTGATGTATAGTTTTTGGTATGATTATGGCCATGGATTCTCTTCGGCCAAGGATGCAAAGATGAATTATTTTATAGCATGATCATGACCGTTGATGAAACCACAATTATCTTTGGCCCATAGTGCATGGATAATTCGTGATCGTGATACTAAAGAATATCCTTGGCCCGTAGTGCAGGAATGATTCGATGATGTGGATTATTTATTAAGCTGAGTCTCAGCGATAAAAGTGATAAAAAAACCTTTTAAATCATAGAAGATATTAGATTTTATGCTCTACTTTACTCTTCTAATGTATTGCTTGTTTTGCTACAATTAAACTTGATGTTTGTTATATTTTATAAGTTTAACACTGTTGAAGGCTAACAATAAATTATTCTGCATTATCTTAGTCATAATATTTCTTACTAGGCTAGCTGAGCTCACCCTTTTGCTTTCATTGTTCTCTTCAGGAAATGAAAACGTAGCCGGGACTAGTCAGGGAACGGAGTGACGGTCCAAATGATAGCATTAGTAGTCCTCATTATTCTATGAAATAGTGTGATAATAAATGTATTGAGGACACCATTTGAGTTGAATACTGTCTAGAAGACAATATTCGTATTAAAACTCTCAGTTTATGTTTTGTCGTATTTTACACGACAGTTGTATTATTAAGTTGTATTTAAATTTTGTATCATGTATTTGTTGACTCAAGATGGGTGATGCATACCTATTTTGGGGGCGTCACAATAGGCATTAATCAAGTTACTGTCCAAAAATCAGATCTTACCAACCCAGATTCCATACTGGCGCAGCTGCGCCATGGCTAAGCCTAGGACCGGCGCAGCTGCGCCGTCCTCTGGCCTAGCCAAGACTTAGCTGCTGCCTTGTGGTTTCTGTTCGACTTGTTTAAAACAATCATACATGATATACTTGTCATGTTAAGGGTCTTTTCATGCTCCTTAAGTCAATCTAGTTCCCTTCTTACATAATAGAATTCTGAATTGACCATTTCAACAAAGTCTATCATGCTTGCTTTCTAAACATAAAAGATAGTTACAAAGCTCATATTAGGCATTCTTAATAGTATTCACAACCCATATGTGAACTAACACCGCTTTAGTCGAAAATATGCTTCGTTCATGCTTTATTTGAAATATGATACATAAGCGTGGTATAAATATGTTTATGCTACGTGAGTGAGTTTAAGAGTACCCCCAACATATGTATAAAGGTCAAAATATAAATCATGTGGAAATCATGCATGTTAGCTCACTAGGCTAAGCTTTTTCTTGAAAACATTTCTAACACAATGCTTAATAAGTTTGATCATGCTCAAAGGAACTATGTATACTATAACATGCTCAACTATGTGCAAAATCAGTCATGTATAGCTTAATAGGTTCACAATTTGCAGAACATGATCTCTAACATTGTGACGCCCCCAAAATAGGTATACATTACCCATTCTGAGTCGCCAGATACAAAGTACAGAATTCAAATACAACTTAATTATACAATTGTCGTGTAAAATACGACAAAAACATAAACTGGGAGTTCTAATATGAACATTGTCTTCTAGACATTATCCACACTCAAATTCAATCTTATTACATTTATTATCACACTATTCCACAGAATAGTGAGGACTACTAATGCTATCATCTGGATCGTCACTCCGTTCCCCGACTAGTCCCAGCTACGTTCTCATTTCCTGAAGAGAACAGTGAAAGAAAGGGGGTGAGCTCAACTAGTCCAGTAAGAAATATCATGACTAAGATAATGCAGAATAAATTATCCTTAGCCTTCAACAGTATAACAACTGATATAATATAATTGACAATAAGTTTAACTGCAGCGGAATCAGTAATCCATTATAAGAGTCAAGTAGAACATAATGTCTACTATCTCCTCTAGATTAAAAGTCCATCGTTGATATTTTATTCCTGTAATACTCATCAACAGTTCTTTGTTATACTTAAGACAAATAGAACTTTCATCACTTGTCTTCATCTGAACCACCAAAGATATTAGTTAAATTCACAATTCATATTTATAAAAATGTGAATTAACAGTTCCTTCTTGCCATAAAGGCTTAATAGAATGTTTACTCAATATCCTTACCCCAAAGGCTGAAGATATTCAAATGTAATAACAATGATCATACCAATCAGTTATCTATCATTACACTACAGGCCAAAGATATTCAACTATAAAACCAATGGTCATTATTATACCAATCAATTGCCTCTCAGTGCACTACGGCCAAAGACATTCAACTTTTAACTAATGGTCATGATCCTGCCAATCACATCATTGAATTATCCATGCACTATGGCTAAGGATATTCGTTAGTATCACTAGTGGTCATGATCATGTCATACACCTGTCCATCTTCGCACTACGGGTCAAAGCTATCAAACAACAGATCATCTTTGCACTACAGCCCAAAGATATTCAACAACATATCATCTTTGCATTACAGGCCAAAGATATACAACTGTAAAACCAATAACTAACAGTATAATAAAGAATGGAATAATAAAAGAATTTCACCATGTATTCAGTACTTCGTATAGACATGTTATTCCAACATAATAATAAAGAATGGAATAATAGAAGAATTTCACCATGTATGCGGTAATTCGCATAAACAGGTTATTCCAATATAATAATAAAGAATGGAATAATAGAAGAATTTCACCATGTATGCGGTACTTCGCATAAATAGGTTATTCCAACATAATAATAAAGAATAGAATAATAGAAGAATTTCACCATGTATGCGGTACTTCGCATAAACAGGTTATTCCAACATAATAATAAATAATGGAATAATAGAAGAATTTCACCATGTATGCGGTACTTCGCATAAACAGGTTATTCCAACATAGTAATAAAGAATGGAATAACAGAAAAATTTCACCAAGTATAGGGTTGTCCGCGTATACAGGTTATTCCAACAGAATAATAAAGAATGGAATAACAGAAGTTCTCTTCATGAATACAAAAGAAATAATACCCCTTACAGCTACAACAAATAATATTCCTTACGAGTACAACAAATAATATCACTTACCTTAGAAAGAAGAGTATTCCGACTGGTAGTGCGATGATATTCTTAAAGAAAACTTATACTGTTTTCTACGCTCAAAGCTTCTTAAACTCTAAAGAAATACACTCAAGATTATAGAATAAGAATTCTCTCTATAGTTTCTCTCTCTAGAGTTTCAGTAAATTTGTAAGAAATTATGAAGGAATGAACTTCTATTTATAGGAGAATGGACTGAATAGTAACTAATTCATGAACGGTCTAGATTGATTTACTTTTAATCGGACGGTCCATATTGATTTAATAAAATATTCTAATAAAACAAAATCTTTTAAATAAAATATAATATATTCTATTTATAATATAATAAAACGAATAACTTTATAAAAGTATTCTGTTTTATATAAAAAGATTTTACTATACAAAATACTATGCATGCACTATGCAACACTATGCATAATAAAATATAATATATTCTAATTATTGTCTAATAAAACAAATAACTTTATAAAAATATTTTATTTTATATAAAAAGATTTTACTATGCAAAATACTATGCATAATAGAATATAATATATTCTATTTATAGTCTAATAAAATAAATAACTTTATAAAAGTATTCTATTTTATATAAAAAAAATTACTATTAAAACTTTAAACCAGCTATCCATATTGATTTACTATTATAATTTCAACCAACGGTCTGAAAAATTAGCACATCTCTTCATGGAATAATATTGTACTCACAAATGATTTGGACCGAAAAGAAATATATTTTTCGGGTGAATAGTACTTCGGGAATAGTACCCCGGGAATAGTATCCCGACACTGAAAAATACCCCCAAATACCCGAGTGAATAATATTCGGGTGAATAGTAATTTGGATGAATAGTAACCCATGAATAGTAACTCGTGAATAGTACTCCGACACAAAAAGTGCCCCAAATACCCAAGTGAATAATATTCGGGTGAATAGTAATTTGGGTGAATAGTAACCCATGAATAGTAACTCGTGAATAGTACTCTGACACAAAAAGTGTCCCAAATACTCGAGTGAATAATACTAGAGTGAATAGTAACTGGGTATTTTATGACAACATGTCTACTTTGAAAAATTTTCACATATCACCCTTAACTTTAACCTTTTATCAATTTAACTATTTACCAAAATAGAAAATTTGAATACTTTTATTTTATAAAATTCGGGGTCTCACAATCTCCCCTTCTTATGAAATTTTGCCCTCTAAATTTACGTACGTACATGATATTCGAAGAGATGAGAATACCTTGCTTTCTTTTCAAATTGTACCTTCCCGGTAATTTCCTCGCTATCATGATTTTCCCATTTCTCATCTCCTATATTTTAGATATCATTCTAGAATATAGCTTCAAAATAAGGGTTAATTAACATATCACATATTATCCATATACTCTGACCGACCAATTAAATACCAAATAAACTTAGGTAGGTCATACTAACGAAGGAATTCTCCGTCTCTCCCCTTTTAGTTCTTGTCTCGCATCTCAGCCAGGGATCATATCCCTAAGATTTGATACCAACTGTGACGCCCCCAAAATAGGTATACATCACCCATTCTGAGTTGCCAGATACAAGGTACAGAATTCAAATACAACTTAATTATACAACTGTCGTGTAAAATACGACAAAACATAAACTGAGAGTTCTAATGCGAACATTGTCTTCTGGACAATATCCACACTCAAATTCAATCTTATTACATTTATTATCACACTATTCCACATAATAGTGAGGACTACTAATGCTATCATCTGGACCGTTACTTCGTTCCCCGACTAGTCCCAGCTACGTTCTCATTTTCTGAAGAGAACAGTGAAAGAAAGGGGGTGAGCTCAACTAGCCCAGTAAGAAGTATCATGACTAAGATAATGCAGAATAAATTATCCTTAGCCTTCAACAGTATAACAACTGATATAATATAATTGACAACAAGTTTAACTGCAGTGGAATCAGCAATCCATCAGAAGAGTCAAGTAGAACATAATGTCTACTATCTCCTCTAGATTAAAAGTTCATCGTTGATATTTTATTCCTGTAATACTCATACAGTTCTTTGTTATACTTAAGACAAATAGAACTTTCATCACTTGTCTTCATCTGAACCACTAAAGATGTTAGTTAAATTCACAATTCATATTTATAAAAATGTGAATTAACAGTTCCTTCTTGCCACAAAGGCTTAATAGAATGTTTACTCAATATCCTTACCCCAAAGGCTGAAGATATTCAAATGTAATAACAATAATCATACTAATCAATTATCTATCTTTACACTACGGGCCAAAGATATTCAACTATAAAACCAATGGTCATGATCATTCCAATCAATTGTTTGTCAGTGCACTATGGCCAAAGACATGCAACTTTTAACTAATGTTCATGATCCTGCCAATCACATCATTGAATTATCCATGCACTATGGCCAAGGATATTCGTTAGTATCACTAGTGGTCATGATCATGTCATACACCTATCCATCTTCGCACTATGGGTCAAAGTTATCAAACAACAGATCATCTTTGCACTAAAGGCCAAAGATATTTAACAACATATCATCTTTGCACTACAGGCCACTGTAAAACCAATAACCAACAGTATAATAAAGAATGGAATAATAAAAGAATTTCACCGTGTATGCAGTACTTCGCATAGAAAGGTTATTCCAACATAATAATAAAGAATGGAAAAATAAAAGAATTTCATCATGTATGCAGTACTTCGCATAGACAGGTTATTCCAACATAATAATAAAGAATGGAATAATAGATGAATTTCACCATGTATGCGGTGCTTCGCATAAACAGGTTATTCCAACATAATAATAAAGAATGGAATAATAGAAGAATTTCACCATGTATGCGGTACTTCGTATAAACAGGTTATTCCAACATAATAATAAAAAATAGAATAATAGAAGAATTTCACCATGTATGCGGTACTTCGAATAAACAGGTTATTCCAACATAATAATAAAGAATGGAATAATAGAAGAATTTCACCATGTATACGGTACTTCGCATAAACAGGTTATTCCAATATAGTAATAAAGAACGGAATAACAGAAGAATTTTACCATGTATAGGGTAGTCCGCATATACAGGTTATTCTAACAAAATAATAAAGAATGGAATAACAGAAGTTCTCTTCATGAATACAAAAGAAATAATACCCCTTACGGGTACAACAAATAATATCCCTTACGAGTACAACAAATAATATCCCTTATGAGTACAACAAATAATATTCCTTACCTTATAAAGAAGAGTATTCCGACTGGTAGGGCGAGGATATTCTTGAAGAAAACTTATACTGTTTTCTACGCTCAAAGCTTCTTAAACTCTAAAGAAATACGCTCAAGATTATAGAAGAATAATTCTCTCTATAGTTTTTCTCTCTAGAGTTTCAGTGAATTCGTAAGAAATTATGAAGGAATGAACTTCTATTTATATTAGAATGGACTGAATAGTAACTAATTCATGAACGGTCTAGATTGATTTACTTTTAATCGGACGATCCATATTAATTTAATAAAATATTCTAATAAAACAAAATCTTTTAAATAAAATATAATATATTGTATTTATAATCTAATAAAACGAATAACTTTATAAAAGTATTCTGTTTTATATAAAAAGATTTTACTATGCATAATACTATACAGGCACTATGCAACACTATGCATAATAAAATATAATATATTCTAATTATTGTCTAATAAAACAAATAACTTTATAAAAGTATTCTATTTTATATAAAAAGATTTTATTATGCAAAATACTATGCATAATAGAATATAATATATTCTATTTATAGTCTAATAAAATAAATAACTTTATAAAAGTATTTTGTTTTATATAAAAAGATTTTACTATTAAATCGTTAAATCAGCAATCCATATTGATTTACTATTATAATTTCAACCAACGGTCTGAAAAATTAGCACATCTCTTCATGGAATAATATTGTACTCACAAATGATTTGGACCGAAAAGAAATATATTTTTCAGGTGAATAGTACCCCGTGAATAGTACTTCGAGAATAGTAAACCGTGAATAGTATCTCGACACGAAAAATACCTCAAATACCCGAGTGAATAATATTCGAGTGAATAGTAATTTGGGTGAATAGTAACCCATGAATAGTAACTCGTGAATAGTACTCCGACACAAAAAGTGCCCCAAATATCCAAGTGAATAATATTCAGGAGAATAGTAATTTGGGTAAATAGTAACCCATGAATAGTAACTCGTAAATAGTACTCTGACACAAAAAGTGTCCCAAATACCCGAGTGAATAATACTAGAGTGAATAGTAACCGGGTATTTTCTGACAACTTGTCTACTTTGAAAAAATTTCACATATCACCCTTAACTTTAACCTTTTATCAATTTAACTATTTACCAAAATAGAAAAATTGAATACTTTTATTTCATAAAATTCGGGGTCTCACAAACATAGTTTGTTTTCAAAACTTAAAGTCCAAATCTCCATTTAAATCATATGCCTTCATTAATCATGCAAGTCTATTAAAACATGCTCTATTTAGCATAATATACTTACACATGCTTGCAGGCTATTATAAGTCATAGTACTATAATAAATTGCAAAACAAAAGCTCAAAACTGAACTCAGGAATCGTGCGCCTCAGTATAACTGTGGCGCAGCTGCACCGTGTCAGGTTCAGGTGCAGAAACAAACTCTATTTTACAGAGTCTTGGCCAAATTGATTTCCTTGACATCAAACATGTTCCAAGCCATTACTAAAGTATTCATACATGCTAGTAAACTTCCTAAACACCTTATAACATGATTATTCATATCAATTAACAAATGAATCCAAGAAATTTCAAGAATCAAATAAAACCCATCTCAAGAACATAAATAGGAATTATACCTTCTTAGGCTTAAATTGGACTTCCTACTCACTTAATTTGCTTCTACAATGCTTAGCAACTTACACTCTCCAATTTAAACTATCAAGTAACTTCTAGCAATCACAAAAATTTGCATTTGGGCTTGTATTTATAGAGAAAACTTTGACTAGTCATTGGCTTTACACAATTTGGAGTCCATGGTGCAATGGAAGAACACATAGGTTCATGAGTAGTGGTTTAACAACCCTTACCAGCCACTTAGCTTAATAATGATCACCTAGTATTTAGCAGCTAGAAAGTTTACGTAAAGAGAGTTTTGAACACTGTTCATTGTACTTGGTGACACTTATTTTGGGACAAAACTGAACTCTTAACAACAACTTGGCTCTATTCCATTTAGTTACTTGGTTATCCAAAATGATTTTAAATGTCCCAGTGTTACCATATTAGGAGAATTTTGGGCTATTTACATACTCACATCATATAGTCCATATACATTAAATATACGCAATAAAATAATGCAGTCAGATATTATTGTTCGGGTAGTTCCATAATTATCTCTACCACTCATATAACCATATTATAACCTTATTATATTAATAACTTATTTATTTATGTTAAATAAATAAATTTATTCCTCCCCTTGATTAATTACCACTTAAAATATTATAGGTTCATATAACTTAATATATAGTCACACTACACTATATAGTATAGTTGTATTAGCACTCATATGCACATAACTGTCAACATAACATTATTATATTACTAACTTACTTATTTATGTCAAGTAAATAATTTATTCACTTTCTTGATTAATTAACATCAATATTAATTAATCCAATCATCATTGATTAATGTATTTATGGATTTTCATAATCATTATTTATCTATATAATTCTTATTATACTTATAGATATATTGCAAACAATAATAACCACGTATTATTAGTTAAGTACCAAGTAATCAATATTCCATCACAATTAATAAATATTAATTAATGGTTTAACAATTCCATGACATACTTTATTTCATGGTTCATCAATGTCACACAATCACATAATTGTTTCATCCAATTTCTAAGGTAGCAAATTTAGTTTTCTCCAACTGACCATAGTTGCGCCAATTTGTACTGCTGGGACGGCGCAGCTGCGCCGTGCCCTGACAGTGCCAAGACTGGTTTAGCTTCAGCCCGTGTCAATTTTCGTCGCTAAACTCATTTTATACGACATGAATTGATGTCCACAAAAGTGTTACTACAAGTCTACGAGTGTATTGATTACTTATATGAAATCATATTATCAACACTATTAATTTTCTAGATTCTCGTTTTAATTTGCTTAACGGATTTCTTCTTTTCACATTACGCCACACAAGGCATTTCATAAATCTCATTGACACTTCACATTTCTTAATACGCATCGATTAAATACGGATCAATTGATTTAACCCACTCACAAAATAATAACACTTATATTCACAGAAATTTTATTTCCATTAATATATTCATTTAATAATACGTGGAAATTCTCGGGTATTACAGGCCCCGTTCCTCAGTGATTGGGGAAGGGATCCCCTCTTTTGGTCCTTCCGACGTCTTTTGGGAGTAAGTTCAGGCTTATAACCGTCCAGACACGACTTGTCAGAGAAGACTTGTTTCGATATGCAGCGACTTGTAAATGTTGGTATGACTTTCCCCATTCCGATTGCATTCCCCACATATGCATAGAGGAACACGAGTACCATTTTAATCACATTCGCTTCTTGTTCGATTCATCTGGCTGCCTTCAGGAATGGCAGCATTGGACTGACGAGACACTTGGGAATGTGATTATGTGGATATACTAAAGAGAAGGCTGACATTCTTCGTTGCATTCAACTATGCAGGGACTTTCCACGCAAACAGAATCATGATGCTCTTACCATGTTGATTTCACTTTGGTTCTCCTCTACATCCACATTCATCACTACTTGAGGGAATTCAATATCCATAGTCTGGAGGATGTCTATGTCATCTACTAGTAAGCATTTGTTGTAAGACCCCGAATTTTATGAAATGAAAGTATTTAATTTTCTTATAATTATTATTCTATTTAGTAAATGATTAAATTGATAAAAGGTTAAAGTTAAGGGTGATATGTGTAATTTTTTGCAAAGTAAGCAAGTTGATATAAAATATTCGTTGTGTCGTGAAATATTCGTTTGGTCGGGGAATATTCATTTTTGTCAGGGAATATTCGTTCGACGACACAATCATTGGTTGACCCCACAATAAAAGTATTATCGTAGTTAGAAAACGACAGAAATATCTTTTTATAAAAATAAAGGCGAAAGTTTTACCGTTAAACTGTTGAACTACCCAGTGGTAAAAGTACAGTAATACGCGTGATTTCATAGTAGCACACGGTATTGATTATTGATGCTTACGTGAGAAGTCACTCAGTTATACTCAATTATTGCTACAGTAATTGTTGCATAGTATCTCACATTATTTGATTTAATTATTGTCACAGTATCATCTGCATAATATTTTATATTATTAAGTCAATAATTGAGACAATACATTTATTCATATTATTATTTACATTATTGACAATGTCTAGAAAGTTCTGTCGAGGAAAGATGTTTAGTCACCTAATTGCGCGCCAATAAGGAGAAATCTTTATCGGAAAGCCCCCTCTTACCTAGGAATGATCTGGTTGTCGATATTATAAGTTATAATATTAATGATGAATAATTGTTGAAGTATTAAGAATGTGTTTATTGAAGATAAGTGAATTAAAAAAGTTAGAGGGGAATAATGTAAACTTGGAAAACTTTAGGGGTACTAAAGCGTAATAAGTTAAATCAATCTGGACCATTGGTGGTGGTTTTAATAGTAAATCAATCTGAACCGTCGATGGTGGTTTTAATAGTAAATCAATCTGGACCATTGATGGTGGTTTTAATAGTAAATCAATCTGGACTGTCGGTGGTGGTTTTAAAAGTAAATCAATTTGGACCGTCGGTGGTGGTTTTAAAAGTAAATCAATCTGGACCGTCGGTTGTGATTTTAATAGTAATCAATTTGGACCGTCCGTTCTAATAGTGAATCAATCTGGACCGTTCATGAATTAGTTACTATTTAGTCCATTCTCCTATAAATAGAAGCTTAATTCTTCTTTCATTCTCACCAATTCACTAAGATTTACAAGAGAAGCTATAGAGAGATAAACTATAGAGAACAAGAAGAAGAGTATTCTGCTACTTCACTATTGCAGTATCCAGTCTTCTACTAAGGTAAGGGATGTTATTTTCGTTTAGTAAGCGATATTATTTGTAGTATTCGTAAGTGGTATTATTTCTTTCGTATTCATAAGGAATACTATTTTTCGTATTCATCCTTTATTATGTCGGAATAATCTGTCTACGCGGATTACGTACCGTATGACAGGTGAATATCCATTTGCAGTTTCGTATGTTAATTCTTTTCATATTCTTAAAGCTAAACTTACGATGGTAAGTATTGCTTCTATAATCCCTAAAATTAGTGGAATATCCTTGAGTTTTATGCTTCATCCAGTATCGTTTTATTGGAATATTGATCTGAACTTTCTTATTAAATATTAATATTTTCACCCGGGGTACTATTCACGGGTTATTATTCATCCGATTACTATTCACTCAAATATTATTCACTCGAGTATTTGGGGCACTTTTCATGCTGGGGTACTATTCACGAGTTACTATTTACGGGTTACTATTCACCCGATTACTATTCAATCAAATATTATTCACTTGGGTATTCGGGGCAATTTTTATGCCGGGGTACTTTTCATGCTGGGGTACTATTCACGAGTTACTACTCATGGGTTACTATTCACCCGATTACTATTCACTCTAGTATTATTCACTCGGATATTCGGGGCACTTTTTATGTCGGGATTACTATTCACGGGGTACTATTCCTGAAGTATTATTCACGGGGTACTATTCACCCAAAAAATTTATTTCTTTTCTGTCCAAATTATTTAGATACGTGGATATTATTCTTGAATTTTACTCCACAAAGCAGTATCATGTTAACAATTTAGATATTTTTAAACTCTGGATAAATTTAAAGTCTTTAATAATTATCCTTGATTTTGTTTGATTTATGCTTATATCATTGTCATCATCCTCATACTTATATTGTGATGAAAGTCATCTTTGACTTACGTGCATAGATGGACTGTTGATTGGTATGATTATGGCCCGGTATCATTCGGTATAATCATAACCCGTAATATTATAAGTGATGTGATAAAAATCCTCATTGGCCTGTAGTGCATTGATGGATAGTTGTTGGTATGATTATGACCAGGGATTATTCGGTATAATCATGACCATTGATGATTATATGAATATCCTTGGCCCGTAGTGTAGGGATGATTCGATGATGTGGTTTATTTATTAAGCTGAGTCTCAGCGATAAAACTGTTAAAAAACTTTTTAAATCATAGAAGATAGTAGATATCTTGCTCTACTTGACTCTTCTAATGGATTGCTTGTTCCGCTGCAGTTAAACTTGTTGTCTATTATATTCTATCAGTTTAACATTGTTGAAGACTAATGATAACTTATTATGCATTATCTTAGTCATAATATTTCTTACTGGGCTAGTAGAGCTCACCCTTTTACTTACATTGTTCTCTTCAGGAAATGAAAACGTAGCCGAAACTAGTCGGGGAACGGAGTGATGGTCCGAGATGGTGCATTAGTAGTCCTCACTATTCTGTAAAATAATGTGATAATAATTATAATGAGGACTCCATTGAGTGTGGATATTGTCTTGAAGACAATATTCATTTTAAAACTCTCAGCTTATGTTTTGTCGTATGTTACACGATATTTGTATAATTAAGTTGTATTTGAATTTTTTTACCATGTATTTGGTGACCCAAGATGGGTGATGTATACCTTTTTTGGGGGCGTCACAGTTGCTCCCTGCACGTGAGTCACGCCTTTGGTGGGATGATCGTGCAAAATGTTTCAAGTGTTGAAGTCTTGATTCAAGTTTCTAAATAATTCGCGGAGCTTATTATTATTATTTTTAATTTTTTTTTGCAAGTCTTGAAAATGAAAGTCCTATGAGAGGGAACCTCTAGGAGGACGAGCCCTATTGGATCTCTCCCTGAATATTTTGGAAAATCTTTAATTTGATCCTTCTTCTTTTCTCTTGAAATTTCTCGCTTCTTCAGAATCAAGAAATCATCGAGAAGGCCAATGCTAATGAAGAAGATGATGATATTTTCATTGGGCTTTTTGCGAGTCAAGGACTTGAAGCAATTTAGTAGACGACCTTACAGCCGTTGGTGTTGATATGTCTCCTTTTCATGCTATGCTGGATCTTCTCAAGTCAAATTTTTATATTGTTACACTTTGTTCGGAGGATGCTATTCGTAAATGTGAGGATGACTGCTTTTCAGTACAACTCTCAGATCTTGACAAAGCCGTAATAAAATTAGAGGCCAAGTCTTAGGGTCTAGATTCCAAGCTTCGGGATGTAGAGTGTCAGCGACGGGACTTAGAGTCAACTGCCCAAGAGGTTAGGGAGCTAAGAACGATAAATCTTAAGATTCATGAGGTCGCCATTGCTGACTTGGAGGCTTTAGCTATGCCCCCTCTTCAATTTGATATGTCATGATCACCTTTAGATCATGATTTTTTGTAGTCTTTTCTTTTTTCCTGTATCAGAAGCTCATTTACATATATTTCATTTATCAAAATAGAGTTTCTTTATCCTTATTGATTGCCTTTAATTTGAATAATTCCTTAAAACTCAATATTTAACATTGAATCTTAAGTTGTTCAAATTAATACTCCAAGACAACAATAGGCCTCATAAATTTTGTTAAAGAAAAAACATGTTTTTTTTTTCGATTTCATATCAACCAACACTTGAATCTATACTTTTCTTTTTAATAAATCAGAAAAAATATTCAAGTATGAATGAAAGTTTGACAAATTTATTGATAATCATATTGCTTTTAATGAAAAGCATAACATTTTATATAACAAATCTTGCTTTTGTCGAAAAAGCATAACGTTCACCACTTTTAGAGATAAAGTGTAACTTTTTTTTTCGGAGTTGAGGGGGGTATACTCAGGTGCCTCAATCACTTTTAAAGTTGAAAGTGTAACTTCCGAGTACTTATAGTCTGGTGCCTTGATTACTTTTGAAGTTGAAAGTATAACTTACGAGGACTTATAGTCAGGTGCCTCATTCACTTTTGATGATAAAGTGTAACACTCAGGTGCCACGTCACTTGGGTCGTCCAATTTCTTGGCAAGTGCGGTCTACGAGGACCTGAAATCGGGTGCCTCGTCGCTTGGGTCATTCAATTTCTTGGCAAGTGCAGTCTACGAGGACTTGAAATTGGGTGCCTCGTCACTTGGGTCGTCCAATTTCTTGGCAAGTGCAATCTACGAGGACTTGACCACCATTTAGAGTGGACCACCATCTTGGGTGAATTTTTTTAATTCGTCAATTTTTTTGCCTCCTCCCTTGGTCATCCAATTACTTGACAAGGGATACTCCTGAGGACTTGAACCACCATTTTTGGTGGACCACCATCTTGGGTGGATTTTTAATTCGCCAATTCTCGTATTTATAGTTTAAAGTTCTTTCGATGGTAGAGCCAATATTTGGGTTGTCCATCATCTTGACTTCTAGGAATGCACCATGAGTGATAGTGTTGCACATTTCCTTTCCTAGTTCAATCTCTCCGGCCGCTAGCTTCTCATGGTATATCCTCCGCAAACTGTAACAGTCCATAGTGGAATGTCCTGTGTATTGGTGGTATACACAGAAGTCCGGCCTTCTTTTCATCTCTTCCGTCACAATCAACCGGGGCCTTGAAGGCTTCACCACTCCGTGCTTGACCCATTGTTCGTACATGCCCCTGAATGCCTTCTCACTGCATGTGATAGCCTCCGGAACTGGCATTCTGGTATACTTGTCCCCATGCTTTCCACTGTTTCGTTCAAATTTCTCATTCTTCTATCTCTTGCCCCCTTGTGGTTTTGATTGAGAATCCGCCAAAGCCACAGTTACTGTCCTCTTGCCCTTTCATGTAACCATCGCATGGCTGGTGGGCAATGTTATGATTCCTCCCAAGTCTTGTGCAAAAGATGAGAGGGTCGCAAATGAATTACAAGCTTTGGTAATGAGGTGGGGCTTGAAGGCGTCTAAAGCACCATTGTTGCATATGCTAACCAAGTTCTTTTCTTCAATTGGCTCTGCAGACTTCTATGTTTGGGCCCTGAACCTATCCACGTAATCTAACAGCTCTTCGTTTGGCTTCTGCTTGAATCACATGAGTTCTACGATGGTTACCTGTTTCTGTACATAGAAAAATTTCTTAAAAAATTGCAATTTTAGATCATCCCAATCATGGACTGATCCCTTCTCCAAGTTGTAGTACCAACTGAAGGCATTATCCATCAAAGTCTTGTTGAATTCCCTCATCAACAAATTGTGATTGTTCATTTCATCATATCCTAAACATGGAGACATCGACTCCACGAACCTGACAATGTGTTCCCTGACATTTCCTTTCTCCCCATTGTATTTTGGAAATTACGGGGGATGCTTGATATACCCTGCCGAGTAAGGTTGTCTCCGAATATGTGCCGGGTAAGGTGGAGTAAAGTCTAACTCTGAAGGTCGGGATGTCTGCCTGTGAAGTTGATTGATCACATCGATCATATCATCCCTTGTTACATATTGGCTCGTGGTATGGACTCGTTGTGGTGTTGTGATGTATGGCGGCATCGGCAATGTGTATGGTACAGAATTTGGTTGATGTACACTGGCATCATGAAAATTCGGTATCGGTTGTGCTTGTGGGTTGGTTCGTTGGACGAGACTTGGGATGGTTGGTATCTACACTTGTGAAAATGCGGGGATAGTAGTCGGAATGACGTTTGTCTGAGACTGGCTGACTTCCAGTCTTTGTTATGGCACGTCACCACTGTTCTGAGGTTCAAAATGGATGATTGGAATGGACTGATTCCCCGTCAATGAATGTGCAGTCTGATTCTCCTTATTGTTGCTATCGTTGTTGTTGTCCTCCACTCTTGCTTGTTTTTCCTGTGAATTGTCTGGGAACATGGCCTTGAAAGCGGGGATCTACATCAACTACTGGCGGAAATTTCCCATTTCCTCTTGCTTCCTCTGCATCTTCAACATCATAGCCATTACCATCCGTTGTCCTTCCCGTGCTTCCTTCACCGCCTTGAGCATCTCCAGTTGCACAACATTTGCCTACTCTCCACTTTTTTCCTCGCCTTGCCTTTCCGCGCCTGTCTGCCTGACATTCGTTGGTTGTTGATCTGCCATGTATGGTGATGTTGAACTTCCTCCTGAGGCGTCTTCTAGGATGAGTGGATCGAGATCTAGATTCACACCTTGGAAAGCTTGATTTGTTTGCCTTGGAATTAGATCCTGTGAGGTAATGCTATTTGTTGGTGAAGCTCTTCCTGTAATTCTCCCACTTCGAGTTGTGGGCATACCCTTCACGAATTCTACACCTCCCCAGCAGAGTCGCCAAAGAAATATGGGTAAGGAAATAATACCTTGCTAGGATTAGGGTTTCGTGTTGGCCGAGGAGGAGAGAAATCCACAAAGAGCACAGAATTGATTGATTGATTGAAGAGGGAACAGGTGGACGATTACTCCAACGACGCATGGCAAAACTCCTAGAATTTGAGAATCGTGTTAGAGTAGCAGGGATTCCAAGAGTCTTCTTGAGTGTTGAGAGAGAATGCCCAGGTCCTTCGATCTTCCAAGAGTCCAAGTCCTGTGTTTGAAAAGAGGTTCCCTTCCCAATGGAGTGGAAGGGGTATTTATAGGGTTTTCTGGAGAGTGGTCATGTGCTAGGCACATGACCTCGGAGAAATTCCAAATTTACCCTTAGTCATTAGAGTAATGCCCAGATAGTCCTGCCCTTCTAGCCACCAATCCAATCCCTCAATCAATTCCCAAAATGAGTCGCCTCCACGAGTCTTTCGCCTCGGGACACGTGAAGACTTCTCTCGGGTCTCGCATATTTATTCCGACTTTTCTGTTCGTCATTTAATTCTTTAGGTTGTACGTGAACCCTAATTTGCACTTAGGCGCAAAATATGAATACTTCAAATTCAAGAATAAAACAATTGACATTGAAAACTAGTATCAATCAAGTCAACACTCATCAAACATTACAAGTCTAATAAGTAATAAAATTACACTACATAGCAAGTCCATGAGTTATGATGAGTTATTGGTACAAAATGACTTAAATCACTTATAACTTGGGCCAACTATCAAGGATTGATCCTTGACAACTCGGCGTTCAAGGCGTCACCTTTTTCTTCTCTGGAACGCCTAGGCGACGCCATGACAACTATGACAAAAATGCAATGATAAAAACCATGAGTCAAAACTTTGCTTCTTTATCTCATTAAATAATACAATCAATCGGATAATTAATGAAACCCTAAAAGTCCAAGTGCAAGTACATTCCAAGTATTATTGAATGAAGATTAAGCTTAAAAGACATTTCTCCACAGACATTTGTTGTCTCAGTTGTTGTATGTAAATCCTTGCATACATCTTTTAACTTTCTCTGCATCTGCAATACAAAAACATAGTTTAAACATTAGCAAATGTTTGAAAGTACGAATGTAGGGAGCTCCTTAATAAATGGTAGATGTTCAAGATCTGACAACTAGGAACTAAAAAAATACGAGGTCTTACGTAACATTGTGTTGCTGACCAACTTAACTACCATAGCAAAATGTTGTGAAAGGATAAAAAATATTAATTTCGAATTAACAGCAAGACAACTTTCCCTACGCAACACTAAGTGTTGCGATATATAGTTAAGTTGTTGCTCAGTAGTGTGTTGCTTATTGTCCCGTTTTATTTTAAATCATGGCCATTAGATCCTGCAATTTATTGATAGTGCAAGATCTAGAGACCAAAATAAGACTAACAAACATTTGTTATGAATCAGCCCATATATATGTGTGTGTATGGTAAGATAGAGAGAACCATTTCCAAGTTTGGCGCATTCATCAAGCATAGAACTTGGTGGTAACGTGCAGGAGTTCCACATTTTCCTTTGAACACTCAAAACACTTGAAGCACTTGAAGTCTGTCACATTAATAAATAATAAACTTTGAAAACTTGGAAGGTATTTATTTTGGTGGAAAAACTGTCTTTATTATGTTTGACCGCCTTTTGCACCCAGTGATTATTTCAATCCCCACCAATATCTTCTTCTGAAATCCTGGCTTATACCAAACTAAACTAATCTTTGATATTTTATGCAGAAATTCCGGCTTATTGATACAGCAGGAATTCAATCTTTGATATTTTATGCAAAAACTGAACTGATGCTTGACTGAGATCTACACCTTGAACCCAATAAATAACTTTTCGTGTGTTTTAAGTTTTATGTTGACACCTTTTAGCTAGTTAACTAGGGTAGCAGACTAGCAGTCACATTCTTTAAGACATTTTGGCATGTAAGGTTAAGACAGAGAATCTGCTATGCGGAACTTCTGCTAAATAAGATGTCAAAAAACTAAAATGGGTGCCCGAGTAATATACAGAAAGTATACATTTGCTATTCCAGATCCATATCCATAAGTAACGGAAGATCAAGTATAGATTTACTATAAAGCTAGAGTGCAGAAGTTACTTGGGGTTTCAATCATAGACATCTGTCATGTGACAAGGCAATAATATAACATTGATTAAATATAATAGATTGGTACAAGTAATGATGTTGACGAATCTCACTAACCATATGCTGGATTTGACAATAGGGTAGAAGTGCGGGCATAGCTTCTACATTGAGGGTGGATGATGGGTATATCATTGCAATTTGGATCCTTTTGTAAGAAAATCTTTTGACACTAGGAAATCGCACCAAGTTCAGGCAATTTCCTCTTAATTTTTTGTTTTGAGAATATAATTTAGAGAAGTCATCAAGGAAGGGACCCTTGTAGTCTTATATCTTCAGATGCTGGGAAGTTTCAATTAATGCAGTTTCACATCAATTGTAATCATTCCTTTTATTTCTTTATTTTTCATAGTATTATTTCTTCCGTTCTGAATACATCTTACAAAGATAGCCGTAGTTCTTCCTTTGTTTTTGGAATGATAATATGTTCTAGGTTTCAAGCGTGCATTCTTATGCTAAGGTAAATATAATTTGGCAAAAGCACTGTATGGTCAATATTGCACTGGGTAGCTTCTTAACAATTAACATGTATTATATGGAATTACACATAAGGGGAAGCATTAGTATTAGCTTGCATTACGAGTCTAAGCATATATTTCACTTGGCAGAAGCTTTGTACTCTAGTTGCTGCAATTTGAGTATATTAGCTTCCGTTTTGAATCTTCAGAAAGTTGCCTTGCCCCCACCCTCATTTTAGATAAGTGCATAAACTTAGCTTTACCCTTCTTATTGTATTATCTAACTGAATATAAGGAAGACAAATCTTTCTGTAGAAAAGCCTAAAAAACAATTGCTCTACTTGCTGCAACTTGAGTATATTAGATTTCTTTTATAATCTACAGAAGATTTCCTTTCCCTCTCTTAGATTGGTAAGTGCATAACTTAGTTTTTCCTTTTTATTGTTGTGATCTAACTGAATATTGGGGGGTCATGAATCTTGCTGTAGAAAAGCCTAAAAAACAATTTTCATGAGAGGCTATTGTTTTTAGGGATAACCTCTTCGTTAGTCCCCAAACTATAGTTGTCCTCAAAACTATTTTTTTGCATATTTTGTTCTCAGACTTTATTATTTCTATAATCTTTGTCCAACCTTACAAAAATAGAGCAATTGAAGGGTACTAAATATGAAAAACAACTATAGATTGAGGACTAAACGTGAACAACAGCCACAATTTGGGACTAAATGTATAAGATACTATATTTTGGGGACTAAAATGAAAGATATATATAGTTTGAGGATGAAATACGCGGAAAAAATAGTTATAGTTATAGTTATCCCTTGTTTTTATACTAGGTCGATAAATTCTTTTTATCAACCCCAAATATTGCATTCTGAACTTTTAGTCAAAAGAGGATCTGTAACCTTTTTTCTCTGTTTTTGTTTTGCAACCTCGAATGTTATTGCTCAATGTTATAGGATTTCAAGATTACTGAAATGATAGAAAGAGAAGGGAAGGGTTGCCTGATCGTTGTGAACAAGTGGGACACTATACCAAACAAAAATCAGGAAACAACAAAATATTATGAGCGAGATGTTAGGGAGAAGCTTCGTGTTCTTAATTGGGCACCTATTGTTTACTCAACTGCAATAGCTGGGCAAAGCGTTGAAAAGTTTGTTCATCTATTTACCTTATGCTTGTTTCACTGTATCATCTATTTTTGATGTCATGCTCATGTTCTCCAAAGAGCTATAATCATATTTAGCAATTTAGCAGGAAGAAACAGTCATAGGACTAAAAATGGAACTAGAGTAAGAGTACAAGGACTAAATGGGTTATTTTGCCTTTTTGATATTAGAAAACTCACTTGAAACCGTCGTTGTTACAGTTGCTGAGATTCACTCACCGATGTTGATCTAACATATATTATCTTAGACCACCAGTCATGTTAATCTTCGTCATATTTAAAATAAATTTCATATTCATAGGTTTTTTCACTGGTTGTTGTCCACAGAATCATTGTCGCTTCTAGTGCGGTTGAAAAGGAAATATCACGAAGACTAACTACAACCATCTTGAATTAAGTGGTACAGGAGGCTCTAGCTTCCAAGGACCCGAGGTGGTAAGAGAGGACGTGTTTATTATTGCACTCAGGTACATATGCAGTACTAGAGGTTTGATGCTATTTTTGTAACTTAGCAATGTTTTAAAAGTTGCTAGGCACGGTGGAAGGGGTACCTAGCACCTAGGCTACCTCAGCTAGTGCCTAGGCTAGCGCCATTTTCTTAAGCGGTCTTATTTTTTATTTTTTTACTGTACATACTTGTTATATAATACAAAACATATAGTAGATGTTATTCTTTGAAATTTTTACATGAAATATTTCCAAAAAAAATAATCTTTTAAGGCTTAACAAATTAAAGCTTCAAAGTAGAGGTCTAATTCTGCCTAAGCGCGGGTCTAGGCGCCCAACCAAATCGAGGCGGTAGAGGACCACCTAGTGCCGAGGTGGGGAGTAATCAGACCTAGATGGGATTTTTAGGACACTATAACTTAAGAAGTATGGAAATCTGCATATGAAGACCAAGTAGGGTGTTTCACCTATTTGTTGTGTTTTTTATTTCCCTCTTTTCCTCCCGCCTTTCCTTTTATTCATTTTCATATTAGCTTTGTATGTATTGTGTATTTTTCTATAGGTAGGCGTCTGCCATTCATTTCTATTCTTTCATTTTAAATTTTTTATTTGTTCTTCTCTTATTTAATTTGTTTAATGAATCTTTTCATTTTTCTGTTTGCCTTTCTACTTTTACACTTACATTTGTGATTCATTTTCAGCCTATGTTAAATAACGATAAAGACGTTGAGTTGAGTTGAATAAGTAAGGACACTTCTTAAGGTCGACTTATCCATATACCACCACATATTGGACATTAATACTTTACTGACACGTGTTCGATGCTTCAGTTTTCGTGTCTATTATTTCAATATAAACTTTGCAATATTTGGAACTCTTTATGGTAACAGAATTAAGACACGGAATAATAATTAGATATCCATGTACTTGCAATCTAATGCACATCTATATTCCTTGACATCCTTGTTATTCACATAATATGGTCATTCTAATCATATTCTTTTATTTTTTATAAAAATAAGTGGGTAAATGTATTACGAGTTACTTACTCTATTATCTTTGACCAGCCTTTTTGGCATAATTTAGTAGCATTTGAGCAAAGGCCATATTGATGTTGAGCTCAAAAATTTTGCATTCTTCGAAACTAGATATAGTCTCTGATCACGCACAAAGTTGCTGCCTCGGAGTCAAATCTGCTTTATCATACTCCTTTTCAACAAAGGATGACAAAAGTACAAAAAATGTAAATAAAATAATATTGTCCACCAAAGGATAGTACAAGTACAAAATTCAAATGAAAAAAGTGATAAATTTTAACCCCAAAAGTGTACTTAACTACTTATATGGGGTCCACTAGTTGTAAAGAAAAGATTGACAAGGGTACTTGAATGGGGTCCACTATGGGTAAACTTGGAACTCATTTATACTCCCTATTTTTTCCCCCTTAGTAGTCTAACAATATTATTCATGCTATTCTTTGGTGGACGGACGGAGTACTGTTTCTCAAGTTAACTGGGAATAACATAATTTCTTGTTTCCAGTATGACCTCACACTCTGCTCATGTAGGCTTACAGTACTCTATGGTTAACTTAGCATCAATAGTGAATATGCTTCATGGATGATGGACCTGACTTCATTCCCCTTAACAGGCAGCAATTAGACCACCCACCTTTCATATCATAAATTTTCTGATACCAAGACATCATAAATGAGGGATTATATATACGGATATACCAAAGGGGGAGGGGGGACAGGAGGTGGTGTTAAATAATTACCGTTTTGACTAAATAGTCCCAAAAACAAGTTTGAGGTGGTATTAAATAATTGGATTCATTTAAGGACTAAAATATTCCAATGCCCACATAAATACATCGATGCAAACATAGCTCTAGGCACATAGGCAGAGCCTTGAACAGAATAATGAAAATCAAATATTTTGTTGGTTAATATGAACATGAACTTTTGGCATATAATTGTTCTTTTAATTAAATTTTCAATGCCTTACATATATGTTATTGATTGCAGAAGACATTTCTAATAACCATAGAGACCAAAATCTAAGAAATTTCACCTGTTTAGATGTAGGGCTGCTACCCCAAGAAATTTGAACCACTTGCTGGCCAATCACAGTTCCTTGCATTCTTTGGATTACTTCTTCAGCGGCAGATACTGCACAAAAAACATCAAGCAATGTCTTGATACAAAAATTGTTAAAGTGGACAGAAAGTCAAGAAAAAAGGGAGTTGCAGAGATGAAGAATAATATTGATGACACCAAAATTACTAGTTGTGGGTCACTATCGTATGTCAAATATCAAAGAAAATGCCCAACTAAAAATTCAAAATAAAGGAATATAACACTATCAAAAGAACCAGATGTCATTAATCTGACTCATATATAAAATGCTAAAATAAATAAATACCACAATACACCCCACATATAAAAAATACGACGTAACCCAAGTAAACGAAATAGAGTGCCCCACTAAAGGGGAAACAGAGTGGCAAGAGAGAGGGAGGCAATAGAATATAACTGGAGGCAGTTTTTACCTCCCCGCAAAAAAACTATAATTAATGGAGGTAGCTTATCAATTTATTTTATAGTTGTTATGCATAATCAACAACAGTTTCACGTGTTATACGGACCTGGCCACAAATTGCACAAACCCACATCCATTGGTTGCAGGAATCTTGACGTAACAATTTCCCCAAGCTGCGAAAAGATTTGCCTCAACTCTCTTCTGTGACATTGGGATTAAAGTTGCCAATAAAAATCTGCAATAAAATGATAGTGAGAATTGAGACGAGACACATAAGGCCACAATGTCAAGTTGTTAACTTACTGTGGTGTTATTTATATCATTGTCTACTGGGATCGTCTGCACTGCTGGAGTGTAAACTGCAGCAGGAAATACGCCTACTGAAAGACATTACAGGGTCGGTCAGAATTTTATATAGACAAAACAGAATGCAATAATATCTTTTGTATATAAAAATGATATTAAATACTTTAAATCCCTTTGACATATCTTTTGTATTCCTTATGAAATATATACAAGGAAGGGTCAAATTCAATGCTATTACGTGGATAAAATAAATTGCATTATATTAAAATGTTGGTGCAAACACATTGAAGTGCATCCCAGAGTATGAATCGAGAATCATAGGTCACAAATCTTCCATTACTCATCAGACTATGCTATATAGTTATTGAAAATGTTCAAATGATCACATATTAACAAGAAATTATTCAAGAACAGGAGAAAATTGACCTCTTCTTACTTTTAGGTGGTAGGTGCGTGGAAAATAAGTACTAGTACTACAAGAAACTTTTGTAAGATAGCTTTCTAAACGTATACTTAAAACTAAAATCATACATTACCCCACAATTTTTAATAGGGCTGAATTGTATAAAATAAATAAAATATTGTACACGCTGTTCTTTGATCCCCTCCAAAATATAGCATTATTAGTTATCACTAATTAAAGTAATTGTTGCTCTTCATAAGGCTTCTATTAGTTATTGAAGACAACCAATACGTACCATGTTTTATACACAAAAATCTGCTGTATACACAAAGACAATCAATGTTTATGTCTCCATGATATAATACTAACCGATACTTGCCATTCAGCACGATGAACTGTCACAAAAGAACCTATGAAGGAGAGCAAAATGTATATTGTCCATCACTATTATTTTGAAAAAGTATAATTTGGATAGTTTCAAAGAAAATTTAGCCAATAAATAGTTGCAAAAAAAAGTACCAGCTCTGATATGCTCCTTGATATGTAATTCATCCCATGAAATCTCAAGCCAATCCATTGCAGCTTACAAGAGAAGGCTCAAGAGTCAAGTACCTTAGAACTGAAACAGTTTTAGAGTCAACTCTGATTATTATGTTATCGGTCATCTTTCTTTACAGTCAAGAAGGAGCAATGGTAATAATCTGAGTTGCAGTTAATTGGAATACTATTCCTTTAGCAACATTTAGTAACTATCAGAGTGCTCTAAATAAGCAAGATGTCTGATCACTCGCTGATTCAAATTCATGTGCTTCCATATCTATTATCTATGTAACCTTGTAACCTTGTATCTCATTCTTATGCTCAAGCCAGCTATAACCTGGATTCTTAACAACCTGCTTCTCAATCATCATTTCTCTAACATCCTTTGCCTCATCCCATCTTCCTAGAGATGAATACATATTTGCTAGAAGCACATAAGGAGCAGAATTTTTTGGGTCCAAACGAAAAAGCTCATCCGCTGCTCTTTTGGCCAAGCTCACATTATCATGGACCCTACAAGAACTAAGCAAAACCTCCCATACCATTGGATCATCTTTATATGGCATCTTATCTAATATTGTTTCCACTTCATGGAACCGACCAGCACGCCCTAAAGAATCAATAATGCAAGTGTAATGATCTGAAAGAGGCTGCACTCCATGTTTTGGTTCCATCGAATTGAATATTATAACCCCATGATCAACCAATCCTGAATGGCTACATGCGGTTATAACAGCCAGAAAGGTTATGCTATCCAGTTTCTCACCTGATCGAATCATTTCTTCATACAGACGAACAGCCTCATCTCCGCATCCATTCTGTGCATACCCATGTATCATCTCATTCCAAGTAATGGTATTTTTACAGGGCATCATATCAAAATATCGCTTGGCTACATGTACATCACCACATTTTGAATACATATCAATTAGAGCACTCCCTACAAATACATCATTTACAACTCCATCTTTTACTATCTGCGCATGAACCTGTCTCCCCTGAGGCAATGATAATGATTTGGCACAACAGCTCAATACAGTAGCATAAGAAAATTGAGTAGGAAACATTCCCTTTCCTATCATTTGCTTAAATAAATTGAAAGCTTCCTTATCTAGAGAATTATGTGATAGTCCTGCTATCATAGAATTCCAACAAACAATATCCTTCTCCGGCATCCTATCAAATATACGCTTTGCCACCTCTGCCTTATTACACTTTGAGTAAAACCCAACAAGTCCACTAGTAACATATATATCGGTGTGAAACACACCCTTGAAGGAGGCAGCATGAACCGACTTTCCCCCTTCCAAAAGCCTCAAACCAGAACATGAGCTGAGGATAATAGCTACAGTAGTCCGATCAGCTTGTACATTTCGAAACTGCATTTCCCTAAAAAGATTTATTGCCTCCTTATGGTTTCCATTTTGAAAATACCCAGAGAGTATCGCATTCCATGATGTTAAGCTTGGACACGTCATGTTATCAAATATATGACGCCCAGTTTCAACATCCCCAGACTTAACACATGCTGCAAGCATGTTAATATAAGTGACTTCATCAGCCTCAAAACCATATCCCTTCATCATTTGCATATACTCTAAGGCTTTTCCAGTTTGGTATTCCTGGCCATATCCACTTATCATAACATTCCATGAAACAACACTAAGTTCTGGCAAATTAGCGAAAACGATTTCAGCACTCTTCATATCCCCATTTTTGGCATACATATCAAGCAACGAGTTACCCAAGTGAAGATCTCTCTCAAACCCAAGTTTAATCGTGAGCTCGTGTATTAGTTGGCCACGTACACTACACAATAGCCCAGAAGTCTGATTAATCCCACTTCTGGCAAACACCCCCAAAACACTTGATAAAGAGATGGAATCTACATGAATACCAATCCTATACATCCATCTAAACATTTTAAAAGCATCCTCAACTTGATCCGTCTCTGCTAAACCCCCCATAATTGCCGTAAAAGAAACCTCATTCGGTTCGGGCAAATCTTCAAAAACCTTCATAGCATCACCAATGAATCCACACTTGGCATACATGCTTAACAAAGCATTACCCACGTAAACATTTCCATCAAGACCAATTTTAATAGCAACACCATGGCAACCCACACCACAATCTTCATTCACCAACATACCACATGCACTCAAAACACTAGCCAGGGTGAAATGGGTAGGCATAAAACCTTCCCATTTCATCCTGTAATAAACATCCAACGCTCTTTCTGTGAACCCACTACGAACTAAAGCACTAATTAAGGTGTTCCACGACACCGGATTTCTGTCTGGCATTTCAACAAAAAGCTCATGCGCTTCTTCTAGCTTATTAGCTTTACAGTAAGCACTTAACATGGCATTGCAAGAGTAAATGTTCTTATGTGGCATTCTATCGAACATGTGGCGTGCAGTCTTGATTTGATTACATTTGTTATAGAGCTCAATGAGGCGGTTTGAGAGAAAGGTGTCGGCAAAGAGACCGATACGGAGAATGTGAGCATGGATAAGCTGGCCTGATATGTGGGATCTCTTGTCTATGCAAGTCTGCAGGAGATTTGCCAAATAGGTTGGGGTCTTGCTCCCCATTTTTGGCGGGTAAATTGGGTCTATAAAATATAAAATACCCCAAATGGCGTTTCTTTCTACCTGAAGAATTAAGGGCAGCTCTTCTAATTTGAACAGAGATGGGGAAATCGCAATGTGTACATGCACGTGCAAGTTTATTGATGAATAGTTACGGATTGTTTTTTGATGTAATTTATTGTGTAGTAAATATTATTTATGATGTATATTAGAGTAAATTGAATAAGATTGTATACTATTTTTAGCTTCATAAATCAATAAAATTAATGGTCAAAATATTATAATATATATTGATAAGTTCAAAAATAAATATTGAAATAGGATGTATAGCAATATTAATGCGTTATTATCAACTAAAAGTATTTTAATTATGTTATAACTAAATATTTATTGGTGAATAATATTTGATATTTTTTGGTATAAGAAGTTAAGAACAGTGGATTTGTATTAATAATTTTTAATAATAGTTAGGACACTATTAATTGCATGTACAATCGGGATACATTGCATGTATAATAGCGATACATTAATTGTATGCGTAATAAGGATACATTGTAGGGGAGCGGTTAAGTTAATTTTGATAAATTGATTAATATAGTGTCGATACGCAGGCATGTCGAAAGATGATTTCTTCCTCTGCGTGTCAGTATTGTATTGGTCAATCTCAATGTATGTATAATAGTAAAATAAAAATAAATCTTTGAACGGGTGAGTTGACAAAAATAAACTTTTAAATTACTGAGTCGACTCAGGAATAACGAAAACGACTCAGTGTTTGCCTAATTATATATATATAGGGTAAAATGCATATGTTGCCCCTGGAACTTTAAATGTTTTTGGGTATTGAACTCTTTTCGTTTAGTCAACGTAAATTGAGCCCTTTTTTTAAAAAAAATTGAATATTGAGCCCCCAGGTGCCACATGTGCGTTGACTTGCATACGTTGACACACATGGCACCAGTTGGCATTGCTCACGTGTACTTTTGCCAAATTAATTGCCAAAAACGGAGTTCTTCCCAAGATTTGAACCAAAAATCTCAAGTTTGAAACTTTAGCTATGAGACCATCCAAGCATTTCAAGCATAATTACATAGATTACCCAAAAAAATAAATTATATACTAAATTAATTTCTATCCAAATCCAATTACAAAATCTTAAAGTTAATTCATTTTTGTTAATGTAATTTTATTTTTATCAATTAATTTTTTTATTTTAAAATTATATATAAATCTGTTACAAAATTTAAATTTTACAAACTAATTTAATAAATAAACATTTTATTAAAAGAGAGAAAAAAAAAACCAAATGGCTCTCTCTCTCCTCCCTTCCCCTTCCCCCTCGCCCTCCTCCTCCTCCTCCTCCTCCTCCTCTTCTTCCTCTCCATCTTTCTCCTCCACAACAGCCTCACCTTCGACCCTCTCCGCCACTCCACAAATGTCAATTCCTCCTCCGATCTACTTCTCGTGGACTCCGATCCTGATGACCTCATCCTTGTCACTCATCCCACCACCACACAACACGAGCGTCCATGTCCACCACCAATTGCCGACGCCACCATTAACAACATCAACAACACCCTACACCCCCAAACATTCTCCCTCTCTTATAATCAAAACACAAATTAGAGTAGTAGTAAAAAAATCAAAAATGAAACCCTAAGAGAAAGAATGAACCTGATCTAAACGTAGTGTGCGAGAAATCGTTTTTGTTAAATCAAAACTCCATTTGATGCAGTTTCTTCATCTTCTCCTCTCTCTTTTTCTTCTTTTTTCCGATCAAAGATTGGACCTTTTTGGCTAGCGGTAATTATTAAGAATAGTATATCTAAAAAAAGTTGAAAAATTAGAAGGTTTTTTCAATGGGATCTGAAAAATTAGTGGCGTTCAAATTCAATCATGTTCGCCTTTCCCCATTGAACTTCTTGCATTAATTTTTACGAGGCGAATGATATTTGTTAGTTCCCGGAGACACGAGAGATATCTAGAAGGGGTGGGGGTTAAATAGATAATTAAAAAAAACTTAGTCTTTTAACCTATTTAGTATGATGGTAATTAATGCACAGCGGAATGAGTATTTGATAAACCTTCTGTAAGATATCTTGAGTTAATGAGAGTGAGGCAGTCAAATCATATGCATCAAATCACCATATGCATTCTTCCAACAATCTCCCCCTATTTGATGTTGACATAAACAAGGAGATTTGTTGTCATGATTATTAAATTTTATATGCAGTTGCAGTAAAGTAAACATGACTTAGTATTTCAGTGAGCACCTAAAATTTCTAGAGAATAAGCATGAATTTATTGATGTATGGAGACAAATATTTAAGTTTGATTACATCAATACAACTTAAAATTCAACTTATCTCTATTTCCTCGACCTTTTGTTTCTTAGAGGATTTGCATATTCCTCAGCTCTTCTCTTTCTGCTTGTTTCATCTCTTCTGGCCAGATCTTCCAGCTCACTTGGGCTTAGTCTAGGATTGTGATCATGCCTATTCATGAATGCAGGATCTCCAATTGGCATTCTTAGGTCTGTTGTTGTCACCTCATGAGAGCTGGTAGTTGGCCCTTAACTCCTTAATGGTTGAGCCATTAAAACTTCCTGCTGATCAGAACGTTGAGTCTGATGGATGGATCGTGGAGACTGCTGAGTGATTTGCCTTGCAGGTGGGTTCCTCGAGGCTTGAGTGTGGAATTGTCCTCTCCCTCTACCCTTGCCTCCCTGATCTCCTTTCCCTTTATTCTACCCCTTTATGTCAGCATCAAGGGTTCGAATGTTTTCGGAGAGGCGAGTGACTCCTTGGACAAGCTCGTTGAGTTGACTCTTAGTTTGAGCAATGTCCTCGGGGTTCTCTTGGATCAGATCATCAGAACGAGTTTCACATCGTTGAAGAATGTTTAGTACAGTCTCAGTCTGCTGCATTTGACCCATGAAGAAGTTTTGAAATTCTCTGATTGCAGTTTGAAGACTTTGGATACTCTATATCATTAGATCATTTTGAGATTCTTAAGTCTTTTGTAAGATCAAGACAACATCCCGATGCTTTTTAGTTGCGAGGAAGTGAATGTCATCCCTGTCCTTTATGCTTTGAAGCATTTCTTTGATAATCTCTTTCAGTGTTTTAGAGAGCTCAGTGCTGAGGGAGCTTGGGAGATTATTTGCAGCATTGATCATTGATGTTAATCTCAGCTGAATAAGTGCAGTGTGATCCTCAAGACTCTCATTGAGTTCCTTGACCATTTTCGCAGACATTGCTGACAGATCAGCCTTTGTGGATAACTCTGAAAGAATTTCATCCAGTTGGGGAAATTTTGTGGAGGGAGGTGATTTGCCTTTGAATTTATCTTGTAAAGAGTAGAGGGCAAGATCAAGATTGAAGAATTCGTTGCTGGATGAGGAGGGAATATCTGATGGAGGAGTCTGGGTTTGGATGTTTAAGGTTGGTGGTTCTACGATTTGAGGTGTAGACTCTATAATGGAGTTAGAGTCAATGATCGTAGAGATGATGGGATTTGGGAGCATTATGAGGTTGGTCACATTTGGTTCCTCAGTTATAGAATTTTGGGATCCTGTAACTGGAAATTGATTTAGTGGATGAAGAATCACTTCCAACCATTGTGGAATTTCATAAAATTGATTGAATGAGGCTGATGGTAAGTGATTAATTCTGAAAAGAGTTGGAATAGATAGTACCTCAGGTTTGTTCTTTGAGGAAGAGTTGTTGGTGAGTAGCTTCTTGGCAAAATTGAGTTTTCCTGGGAATCCATCAGCTAGTACTGAGATGGCAGGATACTCTTTGAAACTCCAGAACATGTGACTCCAAGAGTTTAGAATTTTAGCTTGATGGAAAGGCATCATAGGTAGATATGCAAACAGCTGCTCATAGTTGGCCCTTCTGTTCCCATCAATGCGCACAACTATAATCTCTACCTCATCACCTTCAAACACTTTTCTGTTTTCATTGGAGGATTCCATTATCTCAATGGCCTCATGATGTTCTTGCACTGGTTCTTCTTCATTTCTTCCCGGAACCTCTTTTTCTGTCATAGAGATGTCATGAGCCTCCCCCTCACCGTGATCATCTTCTTGTACTATCAATAACTCCCCCTCAACTGGGGCACTTTCTATAATGGGAGTTTCAGCCATCTCCCCCTCAATAGGTGTATCCTCTATCATCAGATCTTCAGGTGTCTCCCCCTCAGTTTGAGTTTTGACTATTTCGCTTTCATTTGTTGATTCCTTTTCAGCAGTCAATTCTTTGTCTTCCCTCTTTAGTGCTTTCTCATTGACAAGAATATATCTCTTGACCAATTTCCTTCTTGGCTTTTTAGGCTGAGCCACAACCTTAGGACTTTCTTTAATTTTATCCTTCTGATCAGCCAAAATGTTTGTTGCAGCTACTTCCATGTTTGGTCTGGCCTCTACGATCAGCAGAGACTCTACGATCGAAGAGATTGATGGCCTTTTGGTCTTGTGGCTGATTTTATTCTTTTTCAGCAGTTGAGATATGGTTGCTCTATCTTCTTCTGCCTTAGCCTGCTGTTGCTTCCTTCTTAGGATCCTTAGAGTCTCAATGTCTGAGGACTCTACGGGATTATCGGTAGTGGATCCTTGAGGTTCTTCTGTAGGTCTAGCTTTCAGCTTCCTTTTCCCTTTGTTTTTTCTAATTAAAGCAATGGGTTCTTCCTGGTTAGCTTCTTCTTCTTCTTCTTCTTCTTCAGTTTCTTTGACAACTGACACGTTCCCTAGTACTCCTGATTATTTTATTTCACCAGTTCTTCCACTGGATTCAGACATCATCTTCACATTTTCAACTGGATTCCTTTTCCAGTTTTCAAATAATTGCTGGGTCATTCGTCAATTTGGATTGATAATTTCTCCTTCATCATCCTCAATTAGGTCACCAAGAGCAGCATGTAGGATAATGCTTATAAATCGTCCGTAGAGCATCTTCTGTGAGCTCTTTGTTTTCTTTGAGCTGATTAACCACTTCCCAATCCATTCAAGTAATAGAGCCCCATAGTTAAGTTGTATTTTATAACATATGGCAGTCATGAGTTTGAGTTGTACCTCATTCACAGAGTCATGACCTGAGCTCGTACAACATATACATTTTCCAACCATATCAGCTAAAAACTCATACCTCTGTGGAAACTCCTTCTTCTTGTATCCTTTGATAGATGGTGATTTCTTGTGATGCATCTTCTTGAGACCCTTATGGAAGTCTATGCCATCTAAGGACGGATACCCTTCAGATTTGAGGCCTAGGGCTAGATTGATGTCCTCGGCCATTAGTCTGATTTGAACGTTCTTGACTTTCGTAGTGATGGTGTTGTTTTAAAATACCCCATTATTGTAGAATTTTTTTACTAGCTTTGGGTAGATCAATGTGTCCATACCCAAGGCTTCTTCGAGACCTGCCTTCTTCAGTAGTGACAACGTCTTGTGAAATTGAGGTTCAGCTGATTTAAACTCGTCAAAACAGAGTCTGTTGCCGAAGATAACACTAGAAGCCGCCATTGATGCTTTTGCAGGAGGTGTGATTTGCTGAGCTTTCTAAACAGCTTAGGTTTTCTTCTTGCAGAGATAAGGAGAGAGATAAGATTTTGAACTTCTGATTTCAAAAAGGGCTCCTTTAAATGGTACAAATAACTTCCCTATCTCCATTTTACTTAGTGGGACAAATGTCAAATTCTGCTTGGCTCTACGAATTTAACAGAGAAGGATTGTTCTGAATTACTCTTAAACTTTTTCTGGACTAATATGTCCTTAGGGAGGACTACGATCGTTGAGGTGGTTCTTGAAATCGTCGAGTCTTTTTTATCATCATTGAACTTTTTCAGTAGTCGTCGTGTCTGAGCTGCACTTGTAGAACTGCGATCATTGAATTTGAATAGCAACCGCAGAGTCTGATCAAGTTCTCATTATGAATTTTTGACTTAGCATTCCTCTTGGTTTAAGGTAGCTCGGGAAAGGGCCAACCTCTTGAATGAAACAAGGGTTAGGTTTGTCCCTGAGGCACTTATCAGAGGGATGCTTTTATACTTGATCATCATAGGGTGCTTCTTTGGTCTTGTTGATGTAGCTCTGCTATCGTTGAGTCTGCACCGCGATCGTTTAGTCCTTACTGCGATCGTTGTCACTGCGATAGGGTGCTTCTACGATCGTGGACTTCCTTTGATCATGTCTATGATTTCAAACATAGCCTTTATACCTATATGGTTAACACATACTAGAGCATATTTTCATGGTTGTAAGTTAAGCATGCCTAGCTCACTTATTAACTTGTTAAATCTGGATTCATCTAGAGGCTTTGTAAAGACATCAGCAAGTTGGTTTTTAGTAGGGATATATTGTAAAGATATATTTCCATTCTGCACATGATCCCTAATGAAGTGATACCTTATTTCTATATGCTTAGTCCTAGAATGCATGACAGGATTATGAATTATAGCAATTGCACTTGTGTTATCACAGTGAATAGGTATGGATTTAAATTCAAACCCATAATCTGCTAGTTGATTTTTCATCCATAAGATCTGAGCATAGCAACTACCTGCAACAATGTATTCAGCTTCTGCAGTTGAAGTAGACACAGAATTTTTCTTCTTGCTAAACCAGGACACAAGTCTGTTTCCTAGCAATTGACAGGTGTCACTGGTGCTCTTTCTGTCAATTTTGCAGCTTACAAAATCAGCATTTGTGTATCCTGTTAGCTCAAATGAGGACTCCTTGGGATACCAAAGCCCCAAGTGGGGTGTTCCTTTGAGATACCTGAAAATCCTCTTTACAGCAGTTAAATGAGATTCTTTAGGACTAGCCTGAAATCTAGCATAAATGCATGTTGCAAGCATTATATCTGGTCTACTGGCAGTTAGATATAAAAGAGAGCCTATCATACCTCTATATTGAGTTATATCAATACTTTTACCTTTTTCATCTTTGTCAAGATTAGTTGCAAGAGCAATTGGGATTTTCATGGGAGAGGCTGATTCCATGTCATACTTTTTAAGTATGTCTTTAATGTACTTGGCTTGGTTAATAAAGATTCCTTCATCAGTCTGCTTTACTTGCAGTCCAAGGAAAAAGTTCAGCTCACCCATCATGCTTATTTCAAACTTGCTCTGCATAAGCTTGGAGAATCTCTTGCATAACTTTTCATCAGTAGACCCAAAGATAATATCATCAACATATATCTGAACTAATAGGACTTTATCTTTATGCTTTCTACGAAATAGTGTGGTATCTACTCTACCTCTAGTGAATCCATTTTTAATAAAAAAGTTAGTCAGTGTTTTATACCATGCTCTAGGTGCTTGTTTAAGACCATATAAGTCTTTGTCTAATCTAAAGACATAATTAGAAAGAGATGTATTGATGAAACCTGGAGGTTGCTCTACATAGACTTCTTCTTGAAGTTCACCATTCAAGAATGCACTTTTGACATCCATCTGAAAGACTTTGAACTTCATGTGGGCAGCAAAAGCAAGAAATATTTTGATGGCTTCCAGTCTGGCAACAGGTGCAAATGTCTCATCGTAGTCAATGCCTTCTTTCTGAGAGTAGCCCTTGGCCACTAGTCTTGCCTTATTCCTGCTAATGACTCCATCTTCATCCATCTTGTTTCTGTAAACTCATTTGGTTCCAATTACAAGATGGTTATTTGGTCTTGGAACCAATCTCCATACCCTGCTTCTCTCGAACTGATTAAGTTCTTCTTGCATGGCCTCTATCCAGATGGAGTCTTCCATAGCATCCTCTATCTTCTTTGGTTCTATTTGAGATATGAAACTTAAATAGAAGAATTCATTTTGAGTAGCAGCTCTTGTTTTGACTCTAGCAATCGGATCTCCAATGATTAGATCTTGAGTGTGATCTCTTGCCCATCTGCTTCCTGTTGGGACATCAGTTCTTATGCCTTCTTGTCTTAGATCTTCAAGATCTATTTCTTCTTCTTGATGTGGAGGTTCGTTGTCTGGCATAGGTATCTCCATTATCTCATTTCCTTGCTCAACGATTTCACTATCTAGTTCTACGATCGTAGTGTTGAGCTCGACGTCCTCATTCGTAGTGTCTGCACTGTTGATCGTAGTGTCTTGGAGAACTATTTTGTCCAAGTCTGTTTCATCAAAGATGATGTGAATCGAGATTTCAACACTTAGTGTCTTCTTGTTGAATACTCTGTAGGCCTTACTGTCTGTGGCATATCCAAGAAAGATTCTTTCATCTGATTTTGGTTGAAACTTTGTCAAGTACTGCTTTCCATTATTGAGTATGTAGCACGCACAGCCGAACACATGAAAGTATCTGACACTTGGCTTTCTTCCTTTCCAAAGTTCATAAGGAGTCTTCTTAATCATAGAGTGTATGAGTGATCTGTTCTGAGTATAGCATGCAGTGTTGACCTCTTCTACCCAGAAGTACTCCGAAAAATGAGCTGATGCTAGTAGAGTCCTTCTAGCCTCTATTAATGTCCTGTTCTTTCTCTCAGCAACTCCATTTTGTTGGGGAGTTCGTGGAGCTGAGAAGTTGTGACTAATCCCATTGTCTATGCAGAACTGGTCCATTTCTGAGAAATCGAATTCTCTGCCATGATCACTTTTTATGGCCTTGATTTTCTCTCCTTTCTCATTCATCACCAGCTTGAACATCTTGATCAGTTGGGAGCTTGTTTCATCTTTTGAGGTTAGGAAGAATAGCAATGTAAATCTAGTGTAGTCGTCGACTACGAACAGTGGGTATCTCTTTCCCCCAAGGCTCATAGTTGGAATTGGTCCAAAAAATCCATATGTAATAATTGCAGTGGCTTGTCAATTGAGTTGATGGTTTTGCTCTTAAATGTGCTTCTGGTCTGTTTCCCAAGTTGACAGGCATTGCAAGGCCTTTCTTTATCGAAGTTGAATTTGGGTAGGCCTGCAACTAGATTATCTTTTGAAGCTAATTTGGACATGCTCTTGAAGTTGAGATGAGATAATCTTCGGTGCCATAGCCAGCTCATTTCTTCAGATGCTTTAGCCAGAAAGCATATTGTCTCATCTGAGCTTAGTTTTCCAAGGTTTACTATTTAGACATTTCATTCTCTTGTTCCGGTTAGCTTTACTGCAGATGTCTTTAGGTCTCGCACTTGACATTGATTGTTGAGGAATATTACTTGATGACCTTTGTCGCAGAGTTGGATAATGCTTAGAAGGTTGTGTTGTAGTCCTTCCACATAGGCCACTTTGTTAAAGGATACTGCATCATTTCCTGTTGAGCCATAGCCTCTTGTCTTGCCAGAGCCATTGTCTCCAAAGATGATCGAGGGACCCTCCTTCTCTATGTAGTCAGACAGAAGGGCTTTGTTCCCTGTCATATGCCTTGAGCATCCACTTTCCAAATACCAGATTGTGATCGTGGAGTTCTTTTCCTGTAATAATATTAAACCTTCATTTTGGTACTCATACTTTCATGGGTCCTACATTGTTAGTGCCCTTGGGGACCCAAATCTGATTGATTTTGGGTCTCATATGCATGGAATTGTAATAACATTTTGCAGCCTTGTGGCTTGTTCTGTAGCACACAAAACATTTGTTGTGATGCATGTTTGTGTGTGTGTGATAGCTCTTCCTCCATTTAGACTTGTGTGGGTTATTGGTCATCCTCCTATTAGACTAATATTCCTTCTTCCACGTGTTCTCAAGTTTCATGATTTGTGAAGAGTATGTCTTACTTCTACTGTACCTTCCAGGTTGGTTAGTAGAGTTAATCTCATTGAACTCTATGATCCTTCGAGGTTGATGAGTAGGAACTAGGTTACTCTTCTCTTTTCTGAAACCTAGACCAGCATGAGATCTCTTGCTCCTGGGAATATGAATTGAATTAGCTGAGCAGTGTTTGACAGGCTCACCCTTCTGTGAGGATTTCACAAATATAATGCCTCTACTAAAACCAGAGACATTACTAGTGTTAATATCCTTTGCTTTTTCTACACATGACTCTAAGGTAGATTCCCCAAAGCCCAACCATGTTCTATCAGAGACGCTTCTCTGATTAGATATTAAAGAGTCCATGGATGAAGAAGATTTTTTCCATATAGAGATGGTCTTTTCTGGATCCTCAATCTTTAAGGTTAGACTAGAATCTCTTTTTGCACTGAGCTCATTTGTTTGTCTCAAGAGCTTATTCTCAGCTTTAAGCTCAGAGAAAAAGTTAGTACTGAGAAGGGCCATTTCCAGTTCTTCTTGAACTTTTTCTTTCTCCTTTTGAAGAAGTGAATAATCCTTAGACAGAACTCTAAACCACTTCATGTATTGGTGCAAATCAGATGTTATGCCATGTAGTGCAGTTCTAAGGTCATCAATGTCTACATCAGGAGAGTTGAAGTCAAATACCTCATCGATACTTATTTCATGAATGTTGGCGTTCTATTTATCCTTTATATTTTTGGCCATCAGGCAGAGATTAGATATTTGAGGATCCTCATCATCTCCAGATTCCAGAGTTGAGTCATTGTCTGAATCACTCCACGATTCTTAAGCTACAAGACCTTTGTCTTTCTTCTGTGGTCGTTTGTTGCCTTTGTATTCCTTCTTTGAGTGCGATTTCTTCTTAAGTTCTTCTCTGAGAGGTTTATTGCAGTTGGCAATGAAGTGACCAGGTTTATTGCAATTGTAGCATAGGTCATTTATTTGCTCCTGGCTGCTGTAGTTGCTGACTTTCTTTGGCTTGCTGGTTTTGCCTTGTCGCATGATCCTTCTTAGTCTTTTTACTAGCATTGCAAGGTCCTCGTCATCATCTTCATCGTAGTCAGAATCAAATTCAGTGCTGACTTTGGAGGTGTTATCAGTTGCTTTCAAGGCAACACCTTTATCCTTCTTCCTTCCTTCAGATAAGGTTTCTGCTTGTTGAGTCAGCTCCAGTTCGTATGTGAGAAGGTTGCCATACCACTGTTGAACAGTCATTTCATGTAAGTTCTTCGATTCTCTAATGGCAATGGTTTTGGCATCCCACTTTCTTGGTAAGGCTCTCATGAACTTTATGATTAGATCTTTGTTTAGATAGATCTTCCCATAGGCTCGTAGAGAGTTGAGCAGTACATTAAATCTCTCATAGGTGGCAGTAACATTTTCTCCTTGAATGTGAACAAACATCTCATATTGCCGAGTCAAGAGATATTGTATATTTTCTCTGACTTCTTCTGTTCCTTCATACATAAAGAGCAGTGCTTCCCAAACCTCCTTTGTTGTTTTGCTGTTGACCATATTTTCAAACAAATCATCTTCTAAGGATTGGAATAAAATGTTTTTGGCCTTTTTGTCGAGCTGGACAGCTCTTTTCTCGTTCTCTGTCCATTTTCCTTTGACCTTGATTTGTACTCTATTTGGGTCATCTGTAGTTGGTGCAAGCTTTGTAGAAACATAGGGCCCATTCTAAACAATTTCAAATAGATATTCATCTATTGAATCCATGTAAGCTTTCATCCTAACCTTCCAGTTAGCAAATTTATCTTTGTTGCACATAAGTAGCTTGCTGACTCCTCTAGTCTTATGATTCGCTTAGTAAGTGTGCCATTGGATCTACTCAAGCTTTGTAGGCTATATTATAGAATCTGCTGTGATACCAATTGTTAGTTCCCGGAGGCACGATAGATATCTAGAGGGGGGGTTGAATAGATAATTAAAAAAACTTATTCTTTTAATCTATTTAGTATGATGGTAATTAATGCACAGCGGAATGAGTATTTGATAAACCTTATGTAAGATATCTTGAGTTAATGAGAGTAAGGCAGTTATGACAGTTATAGCAGTTATAGCAGATATAATGAACACAACAGTTTTAAGTGGTTCAGAGCACTTAAAGCTCCTAATCCACTCTTCTACTCCTTGAGTAGGAAATCCACTAAGGATGTTTGTTATACTTCTTGAATCTCACAGATTTCTTCCGGACCAGCAGTCTAAACTTCTTAATTCACTCTTGAACTCTTCAAGTCCAGCAGACTTAGTTCTTCATAGTTCACTTAGAACTCTTCAAGTCCTTCAGACTTGGAACACTTACTTCAGTTGATTAGCTGTTGTTGAGATTGTGATTGATGCTACTCAGTTGCTATTAAGCACTTGTTCGAAAGAGCTGAGTAGCTGAGCAAACTTTTCCTTTTTCTTAGATCGTTGAGCGTTGAGTGTTCTTGTATATTTTGTTCAGTGCTTGCTTCCTTTTCTCATCTGTCTATGTTCTGTATATATGTGATCTCTTTAAATCTATCCGTTGAAGTCATCTGATGAGGCATTAAATGCGTTTGACATTTCTTAGCTTTGATGGAGACTTTTCTGCACATTTTTTGAATTTTAACCCGGCCCTACTGACACAGCAGACTGCTTTCACACCTAACACCTGAAAAGGTATTTTCCTCTACCCAATGGTCCTTTTCTTAGCTGCTTGAATACGTTCCTTTTGATCAATACTAAGGATATCTTTTGTACCGTTGGGACTGGTGAGTTCTTCAACGTTCAAAACCCATTCCATATTTGTTGGACTTTGTTTCCAGACAGAAGATAGGTCTTAATGTTTCTGACATAGGACAGATGATACTCTACAATGCATATCGTTGTGTCTTGTCATATTTGTGTTTGGTCTGAGTAGAACACTACGATTTCTTTCAAAGGTTTTCAAGCTATGATCTTTCCACACTACGATCTTTTCTTGCTCGTCTTGAAGACTCTACGTTTTCGAGAGCACACTACGATCTCTGAGTTAGCTTCGGCAAACTTCTGGACCACTCTACAATTTCTAAAGAGGCCCTTCAAGGCAGATACACTACGATCATCTCAACACTACGATCCTGCCTTAGCTTCTGTATTCTGTTGATCAGCCGGATAGAATACGATTCTCTTCAAGGCCTATCTATTTCTTTCTAGCCATAGATCAACCTAACATATTTGATCTTTTTATATATGCAAGTGAACATTAAAGGCTAAG
Organism: Panax japonicus; assembly: GCA_020205505.1. Classification (NCBI taxonomy): domain Eukaryota; kingdom Viridiplantae; phylum Streptophyta; class Magnoliopsida; order Apiales; family Araliaceae; genus Panax; species Panax japonicus. The sequence continues at coordinate 3,573,293 of CM035112.1, read as the reverse complement.
ATCAATCTAACAATTTTGATCTATCACTAAGTCCTTGTACATATGTTCCTTGAAGGACTTTACACATAATCATGAGCATTTACATTAAACATCAAATCACCATATGCATTCTTCCAACAATCTCCCCCGATTTGATGTTGACATAACCAAGGAGATTTGTTGTCATGATTATTAAATTTTATATGCAGTTGCAGTAAAGTAAACATAACTTAGTATTTCAGTGAGCAACTGAAATTTCTAAAGAATAAGCATGAATTTATTGTTGTATGGAGATAGATATTTAAGTTTGATTACATTAATACAACTTAAAATTCAACTTATCTCTATTTCCTCGACCTTTTGCTTCTTGGAGGATTTTCATATTCCTCAACTCTTCTCTTTCTGCTTGCTTCATCTCTTCTGGCCAGATCTTCCAGCTCACTTGGGCTTAGTATAGGATTGTGATCATGCTTATTCATGAATGCAGGATCTCCAATTGGCATTCTTAGGCCTGTTGTTGTCACCCCATGAGAGCTGGTAGTTGGCCTTTGACTCCTTAATAGTTGAGCCATTAAAACTTCCTGCTGATCAGATCGTTAAGTATGATGGCTGGATCGTGGAGACTGTTGAGTGATTTGCCTTGTAGGTGGGTTCCTCGAGGCTGAAGTGTGGAATTGTCCTCTCCCTCTTCCCTTGCCTCCCTGATCTCCTTTCCCTTTATTCTCCCCCTTTATGTCAGCATCAAGGGTTCGAATATTTTTGGAGAAGGCGAGTGACTCCTTGGACAAGATCATTGAGTTGTCTCTGAGTTTGAGCAATTTCCTTGTGGTTCTCTTAGATCAGATCATTAGAACGAGTTTCACGTCGTTGAAGAGTGTTTAGGACAGTCTCAGTCTGTTGCATTTGACCCATGGAGAAGTTTTGAAATTATTTGACTGCAGTTTGAAGACTTTGGATACTCTGTATCATTAGATAATTTTGAGATTCTTGAGTCTTTTGTAAGATCAAGACAGCATCCCGATGCTTTTTAGCTGCGAGGAAGTGAATGTTATCCCTTTCTTTTATGGTTTGAAGCATTTCTTTGATAAACTCTTTTAGTGTTTTAGAGAGCTCAGTGCTGAGGGAGCTTGGAAGATTATTTGCAGCATTGATCATTGATGTTAATCTCAGCTGAATAAATGCAGTGTGATCCTCAAGACTCTCATCGAGTTCCTTGACCATTTTCGCAGACATTGTTGACAGATCAGCCTTTGTGGATAACTCTGAAAGAATTTCATCCTGTTGGGGAAATTTTGTGGAGAGAGGTGATTTGCCTTTGAATTTATCTTGTAAAGAGTAGAGAGCAAGATCAAGATTGGAGAATTCGTTGCTGGATGAGGAGGGAATATCTGATGGAGGAGCCTGGGTTTGGATGTTTAAGGTTGGTGGTTCTACGATTTGAGGTGTAGACTCTACAATGGAGTTAGAGTCAGTGATTGTAGAGATAATGAGATTTGGGAGCATTATGAGGTTGGTCACATTTGGTTCCTCAGTTATAGAATTTTGGGATCCTGTAACTGGAAATTGGTTTAGTGGATGAAGAATCACTTCCAACCATTGTGGAATTTCATAAAATTGATAGAATGAGGCTGATGCAAGTGATTAATTCTGAAAAGAGTTGGGATAGATAGTACCTCAGGTTTGTTCTTTGAGGAAGAGTTGTTGGTGAGTAGCTTCTTGGAAAATATCATTCTAAACTTTGAATAAAAATTAATTTTCTACAAATATCATTTTTGAATATTATGGAGTGAATTTGATATAATGTTATAGTTGTGGGTTATATTTATAAATCTTGCAAAGTACGCAAGTTGTTATGTTATATTCGATTGGTCGGGGAATATTCGTTTTAACAGGGAATATTCGTACGACGTCACAATCATTGGTGGACCCCATAATGGAATTATTATCGGATTGAGAAAACGACAAAAATATCTTTTTATGAAAATAACGGCGGAAGTTTTACCGTTAATTGTTGAAACACCCAGTGTTAAAAGTACAGTAATACGTGTGGTTTTATAGTAACACACGATATTGTTTATTGATGCTTACGTGAGAAGTCACTCAGTTTTGTTCAATTATTGCTACAATAATTGCTGCACAGTATCTCACGTTATTTGATTCAATTATTGTCGATATTTTATATATTATTAAATCAATAATTGAGACGACAAAGTTATTCATATTATTATTTGCAATATTGATAGTGTCTAGAAGTTCTGTCAAGGAGAGGTTTGGTCACCTAATTGCGCGCTAATAGGGAGAAATTCTTATTGAAAAGCCTCATCTTTCCTAGGAATGATCTGGTTGTTAAATATTGCGAATTATAATAATGATGGTAAATGTTGTTAAAAATATTGAGGTGATTTTATGAAGTATTTGTTGAAAATTGGCTTATTATATGAACCCCCATTTACCCATTTTTCAAAATAATCAGTAGAAAGTTATTTAATATAATAAAAGTGGGGCCCACATGTGGGGCCCATATGTGTTGAAAAACTGATTTTGGAAATGGGGGTGGGAGGGAGTTACGTAGGGGGAGGGGAATTGTGTGTGTGTGTGTTTGTGTGTGTATATATATATATATATAGGATTGATAATGACATGTGGGTGGGGCCCACATGTTGAAAGAAAGAATTGTGGGAGGAGAATCCTGCAAAATGTTATCACGGGAGGAGTTTTTTTCTTCTAACATGTGTTAATATATATATATATATAATAAGTTTTGTTTTTTATGAAAAATAGAATATATTATATTTTATTGATTATTATATTAATAAGTTGAAAAAAATGAAACGTCTGAAAATTTTTGCTGCCCGTGATGCGTTCGTCCGAACATTAACTGTGCGTCCGTGATTTCTAAAATTCAAATAGTTTCCTTTTCATTCTCCTATAAATAGGCTGCTTATTTATAATTGAAAATCACACCAGAATTAGAGAATTCTTCTTCTATAATATTGAGCGTATTTCTTTAGATTTTTAGAAAGCTTTGAGCGTAGAAAATAGTGAAAGTCTTCTTCAAGAATATCCCCACTATACCAGTTGGAATACTCTTCTTTTCAAGGTAAGAGATGTTATTTTTGTTCAATATTCGCTTGAAATAATATTTTCTTCCATACACTGTAGTATGTAAGTAATACTATTTCGTTTCAGATTTTGAATTCTATACTCGTTTTGTTAAAGTTTTGGCTTCTATACTCCATGAAATTAGTAGAATATCCTTCATATTTGCGCTTCATCCAGTATCTTTTCATAAAAATATTATTCTGAGCATTCTTGATAAGTTTTAACTTTTTCATGTTGGAGTACTATTCACGGGGTTACTATTCTCGAAGTACTATTCATGGGATACTATTCACTCGAGTACTATTCACCCTGGGTACTATTCATGATAAAAATTGATTCGTTTTTTGTCCAAATTATTTTTGGTACAATTTTATTCTTGATTTTTACTCCACAAAGTAGTATCATGTTGATAATTTGAACGTTATTGATTTCTGGATAAATTAAATTATAAATCTCTAAAGATTTATCCTTGAACTTGTTTTATTGAATTCTTATATCATTGTCATCATCCTCATGTTTATATTATGTTGAAAGTCATTTGTGGCTTGTAATGCATAGATGAACTTGGTATGATTATGACCTGGGATTATTCGGTATAATCATGACCGTAATGATACAAATGATGTGGTAAAAGTCCTCAATGGTCCATAGTGCATTGATGGACAGTTTTTGGCATGATCATGACCATTGATGAAAACACGAATATCATTGGCCTGTAGTGCATGGATAATTTGTGGTCGTGATACTAATGAATATCCTTGGCCGTAGTGCAAGGATGATGTGTATTATTTATTAAGCTGAGTCTCAACGATAAAAGTGATTAATAACCTTTTAAATCATATAAGATAGTAGATATCATGCTCTACTTGACTCTTCTAATGGATTGCGTATTCCGTTGCAGTTAAACGTAATGTTTGTTATATTTTATCAGTTTAACACTGTTGAAGGCTAACAATAAATTATTTTACATTATCTTAGTCATAATATTTCTTACTGGGATAGTTGAGGAAATAGCATTCCTTGGGTATGTAGTATCAAGTCATGGAATATCTGTTGACCCGAGAAAGATTGAAGCTATTCAAAGCTGGGAGCAACTTAAATCAGTGACCGAAGTACGTAGCTTTCTCGGCTTAGCTGGTTATTATCAAAGATTCGTAGAAGGGTTTTCTCGAATCGCTACTCCATTAACTCAGCTGACTCAGAAATATACAAAATTCAGTTGGAGCGAGGAATATGAAAAGAGTTTTCAAGAACTCAAGAGGAGACTCATTTCAACATCTGTTCTGATAATACCATCTGGCTCGGAGGGATTTTTCATCCACAATGATGCTTCAGGCAAAAGGTTAGGATGTGTTCTCATGCAACATGGAAAAGTCATAGTCTATGCCTCTCGACAACTCAAAGAATATGAGAGGAATTATCCTACTTATGATCTAAAGTTGGCAGTTGTTGTCTTCGCACTTAAAATTTGGAGGCATTACTTGTATGGGGAAAAGTGGAGATCATTACTGATCATAAAAACCTAAAATATTTCTTCACCCAAAAGGAACTCAACATGCGGCAACGATGTTGGCTTAAACTGTTGAAAGATTATGATCATACCATTCAATATCATCATGGTAAAGCGAACGCATTGAGTAGAAGATCATATGCGGGTACGAGTGCGATATTGTCAACGCAAAGGCCCATTTTATATGACTTGCAAAGGATGAAGATAGAGTTAAAGACTCTAGGGACCCATGTGATGATAGCGAATATACGAGTTAAAGCTGCTCATGCTACAGACCTGGAGCTAATGCGTATGAGGAAGAAAGTGCAAGAAGGTGCTATGCTGGAAGCAAGAATCAATGAAGAAGGAATACTTCGAGTCAACTCCAAACTTTGTGTTCCTAACGATTCTGAATTGAAGTATAAAATCATGATGGAGGCGTACAACACACCGTTTGCAATCCATCCTAGGAGTACCAAAATGTATCATGATTTTCGACATATATTTTGGTGGAGCAATATGATGAGAGAGATCACGGAGTTTATCTCAAGGTGTCTAACTTGTCAACGAGTCAAGGCGGAACATCAAGTACCAAAAGGTCCATTGCAACCACTTGAAATTCCAAAATGGAAGTGGGAGCACATTACCATGGATTTCGTTACCGGTCTTCCCAAGGTTTCACAAGGCATAGATGCGATTTGGGTCATTGTTGATAGATTGACCAAGTCGGCTCATTTCTTACCTATACGAGAAACTTATACAATTGAACATCTTGCTCGTATGTACATAAACGAGATTAAGATTGCATAGTATGCCAGTATCCATAGTTTATGATCGAGACCCAAGATTCACTTCAAGATTTTGGGTTAGTTTTCAAAAAGCTATGGGCACAAATTTACGATTTAGTTCGGCTTATCATCCTCAAACGGACGGGCAGTCTATGAGGACTATTTAAACTCTTGAAGATTTATTAAGACTTTGTGTCCTTGACTTCAAGGGAAGTTGGGACAAGTTCTTACTATTGGTGGAGTTTTCCTACAACAATAGTTATCAAGGAAGTATTAGCATGGATCCATTTAAGGCGTTGTATGGAAGAAAGTGTCTTTCTCCAGTATGATGAGATGAGGTGGGTGAAGCAAAATTGTTGGGACCGGAGTTGGTACGTATGACTACGGAAAAGATTCAAACAATCCGACAACGTATAAAAACCTCACAAGATCGACAAAAGAGTTATGTTGATCTTCATCGAAAGGAAGTGGAATTCAATATTGGAGATCATGTGTTGTTACGTGTTGCTCCATGGAAAGGAGTTACGAGATTTGAAAAGAGAGGAAAGCTCAATCATCGATTCATTGGCCCATTTTTAATTCTCGATCGAGTAAGAACAGTGGCCTATAGTGTAAGACCCCGAATTTTATGAAATGAAAGTATTCAATTTTTTTAATATTATTTGTTGATCGATTTCGCAATCAATGAATACGTGCAAGTATACACGGTCAACAAGTAATAAAGTGAAAGTAGAGTATCGTTCCCACGAGGAATTATTTAATAAAAATTACCAAGTACGAACTCTTAACCAAATCAATTTTATTTAAACAATCGCAAATTGTGATTTTTCTAATTAAGAAAACTAAATTAAAACAATTAAAAGAGATTATTCTAAAAGAAAGCAAATAAACAACTAAAATTTGAATGAATTCAGATAAATAAGGATTAAGACTCCAATATCCCCAATTATGAATTATAAATCAATTATTCAACTATTCCAATTATTATGTCTACTAAATTGTTAACAGGAATTCTCAAATGCCAAAAGCCCTCTCTCGAGTGATCAATTTCCTTCTATTTAACCTAGATTAATTTTACTATATCTTTATGCAAAACAATTGAATTAAACTCGTTACAATCCCAATTCCTTATGTGTTAAATGCGTCAAATAGATATTCTCATTCTATTCACAAACCTAATTATTCACTGTGCAAATAACTAAGTCACATGTCACCATGCCCAGTTCTAACCCTAGAATTCCTTTCTCAATTCCTTCTAGAGTAACAAGGTAATTACTGATCAGATAATTAATCAATAAGCACAAAGCAAGATGAACAATTCACTTCAACATAAATAATTAGAATAAATCAAATAATCAATTCATAATCATAAAAAGTTCAATTGAAATCTTAATGAAAGAGTTAGTTCATAATTAATGAATTAAAATCAAGAATCCATAATTGAATAGACATTAAAAGATAAAAGTAAGATGAGAAAAGAGAATAGAATCTGTTGTCAGCAAATTTGATGCTCCCCTCTTGCTCCTGCTTTGAATCTTCAATGGTCTCCAAGTTGTTTCAATCTCCAAAATTAATAAGAACTAGGGTTATGTTCTAATCTAAAGGAGTATTTTATCTAGTCTAATCTATGTAATATCCTTCTATTTTATGCCTTACATCATGTATTTATAGGTTACAAGTCTAATTTTTAGGCTAGGAACAAATCCAATCCAATTTGGAGTCAAAAAGGTGTCAAAATTCGCCCAAAACGCGTTCAGGCCGCACCAAGCCCTTCCCCCAGCACCCCAGCGCTGGGCTTGACGCTCAGACTCTGCCTTATAGCGCCCTGACTCTGGAAAATACACTAAGAATCGCGCCCCGGCGCTGGCCAAAAATCTGACATTTTCTGCTCTGACGTCCTTTGGGAAAACAACCATAACTTCTTTGTCTGAACTCAGATTTTGATGATTCAAGATGTTCTGGAAAGAGGAAAAGTAGATTTACAACTTTCATTCTTGAAGTGTTTCGAAATAATGTACGAAGCTATAGTCAAATTGGCTCTGAAGTGACTGCTGTGTAAATGGTAAGCCAAAAACGCGAATCTAGCCACCCCAAACGTCAATCTATGTAACTTTTGTCCCAATTCCTACAAAACAATATAAAACATGCATGAATAGATACAAACACATAAAAACATCCTAAAAGACTTGAGAACAATAATAAATTAAGCCCGAATGTATCTAATTCATGTGTATAAAACTCACTCATCATTATTCTATTTAGTAAATGGTTAAATTGAGAAAGGGTTAAAGTTAAGGGTGATATTTGAAAATTTTGCAAAGTAAGCAAGTTGATATAAAATATTCGTTTTGTCGGGGAATATTCTTTTTAACAGGGAATATTCGTACGACGGCACAATCATTAGTGGATCCCACAACGGAAGTATTGTCGTATTTCGAAAATGATAGAATTGTCTTTTTATAAAAATAACAGCGAAAGTGTTACCGTTAAAACTGTTGAACTACTCGGTAGTAAAAGTAAAGTAATACGTGTGGTTGCATAGTAGTACACGGTATTGATTATTGATGCTTATGTAAGAAGTCTCTCAGTTATACTCAATTATTGCTACAGTAATTGCTGCATCATATCTCTCATATTATTGATTCAATTATTGTCACAATATCATCTGTATAATATGTTATATTATTAAATTAATAATTGAGACGAAAAAGTTATTCTTATTATTATTTGTAATATTGACAATGTCTAGAATTTCTGTCAAGGAGAGGTTTGGTCGCCTAATTGCGCGCCAATAAGGAAAAATCCTTATCGGAAAGCCTCCTCTTTCCTGGGAACGACCTGTTTGTTAAATATTACGAATTATAATAATAATGAATAAATGTTATTAAAAATTGAATTTGAGTTCGGAGTTAAATTTGGAGACGCAGACGTGATATTTGAATCCGAAACGATGAAATAAGTAAAAATAGACTATAAACACAAAATTTTTTGGGGTTGACTTTTTGGTCAAAATGTCAACAGTTGAATTTTTTGGAAAAAGTCAAACTTCGAAATTTCAAAAAAAAATTTGATAAAAATAGTTACATTGTGTTGAGATTATTAGTGTTAGTGAAAATCGACATTTATTTTGATATTAATTGATATCTGGAAGTTATATTGACCAATCGGGTAATTAACCGAATAAGTGAGCATTTAATTGCTATTAATTCACATGATTATAACAACTTGTTCACATATGTGTACTATTGATTCACATTCTTGTACTATTAGGGGAGGTGGTGCAAGATTGATAATACTTACATGACTAAGTTAAAAATGGAAGTATAGATGGATGTACTATACTATAATTCATATTTTCACATGATTATAACTATTGATTCACATGATTGAACTATTGATTCACATTATTTACTATTAGGGGAGGTGGTGCAAGTTTGATAATACTTGCAGGACTAAATTAAAAATGAAGAAAAAGAGGGAAGTATTATACTGTAATATTTCGAGCACCAAAACGTGCAATTATTGAAACTATATTTTTCTATAAATAGAAGCTCATTCTTCCTTCATTTCTCACAAATTCACTAAAGCTATAGAGCAATTATTATAGAGAAAAATTATAGAGAGAAAGAAGAAGAGAAGTCTGCTACCTCACTATTCCAGTATCCAGTTTTCTTTTAAGGTAAAGGGTATTATTTCTTTCGTATTCATGAAGAGAGTTATTGTTATTCCATTCCTTATTATTCTGTTGGAATAACCTGTATATGCGGACTACCGTATACATGGTAAAATTCTTCTGTTATTCCATTCTTTATTATTATATTGGAATAACCTGTCTATGTGAAGTACTACATACATAGTGAAATTCTTCTGTTATTCCATTCTTTATTATTCTGTTGGAATATCCTGTCTGTGCGGATTACGCATGACCTGGTTCCATTCTTTATTATTCTGTTGGAATATCCTGTCTGTGCGAATTACGCATGACTTGGTTCCATTATTTATTATTCAGTTGGAATAACTTGTCTGTGCGGTCTATCGCAGGCCTGGTGAATTCTGTTGTTATTCTATTCTTAATTATTATGTTGTAATAACCTGTCTGTGCGGTCTATCGCATGCCTGATGAATTCTTCTGTTATTCCGTTCTTTATTATTCTGTTGGAATAACCTGTCTACGCGGACTACCGCATGCATGGTGGATTCTTTTGTTATTCCATTCTTCATTATTCTGTTGGAATAACATGTCTATGTGGATTATCACATGCATGGTGAATGATCCTTCTTATTCATTCCTTATTAAATTATGGAAATGATCTGTCTATGTGGATTACCGCACGGCGGGCGAAAATCTATTTGCAGTTTCGTAATTTTTCTGACCCTCAAAAATTCTGAAAAATTTTGAAATAATAATTTGATGAGTTTTCTAGATTGTGTCCAAAAATGACGATTTTTGGATGTATAGATTAGGAGTTATGAATTTTATGGAAAAAATACTATTTTAAAAGTAAACACTTATAACTCATTATGGTAAACTCCAAAATTGGCGAATTTTTTATTGGGAGTACATATATATAACAGAAGTATACCCTGTAAATTTCGGAATTTTTGGACAAAAATACAATTTATGATAAATGTCTAAATATTCGACAGTTTTGGCTATATGAAAAATAGTAAATGAATTTTAAAAATTCTGAAAAAAATATATGTTCAATATGGGACTTTATTCTGCTAAATCCCATAAATGAATAATTTTTTGGATTGATTTGGTATTTTTCATGAAAATGATTTAGTTACGAACATATAAATTAAATATGTTATGTGAAGTTAAAAAATTGTTAAATATGAGTTTATGGCTTGGAAAATTGAAAATTTGCTTTCACTTTCAATTTTTTTAGAAAACTTGGCTTAACATATCCATTTCATACTAGGTTAAGTTAAACTTTATTTACTACTTGTACTTATTATTTAAGAGACTAATCTGTGTATGCTACAAGCTTTAATTAGATATCAGACTTGTCTTGACTATACTGCAGCACTGCGCAGCTGTGCTTACATTTATGCTTGGGACTGGCACAGCTGCGCTACTCCTTGTCCAGTCCAGCCTTAGTTTTTTCAAACCCTATCATACCGAGTACCTCCACCATATCATATAACTCATCATACGTAAGACCCCAGTTTATTATAAATGAAATTAAATTTTTTCTATTTATTATTTTGAAATAGTAAGGGTTGATTTGATTAATGTGGTTAATTATGGGTAAAATGCGCAAATATTTTAAATATACAAGTGGTTATAAAATATTCATTTTTATCAGAGAGTATTCGTTTGGTCGTGGAATATTCTTACTGTCGGGGAATATTCGTACGACGACGCAGCCTTGTGTGGGCCCCATAACGGTAAGCGATTGGATGAAGAAAACGATAAGTATAATTTGTTTATAAATAACGGCGTAGTTGTTACCGTTAATACTGTTGGAATACCCGGTGGTTAAAACACAGTAGTACAAGGTATTACACCAATTATTGATTCTTACGTAAGAAGACACTACTCAATAATTGTTACAGTAGTCACTATTTAATATTTTATTTTATTGATTCAATAATTTTTACGTTGATATTTTATATTATTGTTGTTTCAATAATTTTCACTACACATTATTTTTATTATCAGATCAATAATTCATATTATTTGAATAATATTATTAGATAACATTATTGACAATGTCTATAAAGTTCTGTCTAAGGAGAGGTTTGGTCACCTAATTGCGTGTCAGTAAGGAGAAATCCTTATTGGAATGCCCCTTCTTTCCTAGGAACGGTCTGGTTGTCGATATTGTGATTCTGTAATATTATTTGTGAATAATTAATAATTAATTTATATGATAAGAAAAATATTCATTTTATGTGGATATAGATGGAGAAAAATTTAAAGTGACAATTGTTCAAAAAATGATATTTTATCTTTTCTGATAAAATAATTCATTTCAATATATTATTATATTTTAATAATATAATAATGATGATATTTTTACAATGAATATGAGATATATGAATATATGAGAAGGAAATATATTTTTGTTGTAAAAGTTATTTAAAACATATTAAACATGTATGTGGCCCATTTCTTGACTGAAATTTGATTATAGCCTGTAAAATCGTCTGTATGTGGATTTCGGTCAATTTCTGTTTGGAATTTAGAAAACTTTTCTTCTGCAAAATTGTAGAGAATGAAATTTCCTAAGGAAAAGATACAAGGTTCGAATATTTCTAATAAAAGGTCTATTTATTATAAATTATTAAAGTTTCGAAGTTCCAGAATAATTGATTTTTGGAGTTTAAAATAATTATTTTAAGAAAAAAGTTTTTTACACTTGGGTGGGCCCCACATGAATGTTAAGCATGCTGAATTCAATCTTCTTGGTGTGCATAGGAAATTTTTTAGAAAATATTGTTATTTTATTAAATTTTCTGCTTGGGTGTTCTAAGCATTTTCCTATAAATAGGGTGCTTAGGTTAGAATCGAAAATCATACCAGAAACTAAAGTTTCTCTTTCTTTCTCTCTCTATATTATCGAGCGTATTCTTGTGAGTATTTTCAGACTTTGAGTGTTGTTATACAGTATAAATTTCTTTCAGCACTATATCCAGTCACAAGTATCGTCTTTTCGAGGTAAGGGATGTTATTTTTTTTAGAAATGACATTATTTCTTCTAATATCATTATGCCGGATTATTGGTAAGATTTTTCTTGTGAAATTCTTATCTTTTAGTGTCAGGGTTACTATTCACGTATACGACATTATTCACAGAAAAATTAAATTTTCATTTTCCCCTAAAATATCTATTATGGATACTAACTTTGATTGTATCCATATTTTGATCATTCTTGAATTTTGCTCCACTATGGTTATTTATGACGTAGTTTTGAACCTGGACTGTTTAAAATACAAATCCTTATTATCTGTTCTTTTGTTTCACTGGATTTGTTTTCTTTAAAATATTTTTCATCATCATCAGTTCTAAAAGATGATATTACTGAATATCTTTGGCCTGTAGTGCAAAGATGGTTGATTTTCTTATGAATATCTTTGGCCCGTAGTGCAAAGATGTACAGGTGTTGAGATGAACATGACCAACTGATGAATATCTTTGGCCTGTAGTGTAAAGATAAATATTTGATTTAAGATGAATATTGATTGATGTTACAAGAATAAAATAATGACGATGAACTTTTAAATTCATAGATTATAGTAGATTTCATTCTCTACGTAACTCATCTATGAATTATTATTTCCGTTACGAATATTGATCTGAAACTTGTTGTCTATTGTATTTTATCAGATTTTTATCTGTTGAAGACTAACGATAATTTATTCTATATTATCTTAGTCATAATATTCTTTACTGGGCTAGTTGAGTTTATCATTTTTTTTGTTCCATTTTTCTTTTCAGGAGACGAAAATGTAACGAGTTCTAATCGGGGTGTGGAATGATGGTTCTAGAGAGTTGTTTTATTAGTCCTCAATATTTTTGTAAAATAATATATCAATAATTGTAATGAGGACTTATTTGGGTGTGAATATTGTCTAGAAGACAATATTTATATTTAAACTCACAGTTTATATGTTGTATTAATAAAATTGTAGTTATTTTTGTACCATATTATTGACGACTCAAAATGAATGATGTATACCTATTTTGGGGGCGTTACATCATAAATGAGTTAACTTCTATTTAATAATATAAATTAATTGACTAGTATTGATTTAAATTATTATACCATTTAAAAGTATAATAAATATGAGGTATCACATGAAATTGGAAGAAAAATGTAATGGAGGAGAGCCAATTTCTTTTTTGGCAAAAATAACTTTTCACACCACTGTAGTTATAATGTTTTAAGTAATTAGTCACTGTGTTTTTAAAATATTCAATTAGCCCACCGTATTTTTCAAAAATGTTCAATCAACCCATTTCGTTCAATTTTTTATACGGACGTTAAATAATTACACACACGGCATTAAAAAAAATTAAAAAATCATTATTTTCTGATGTGGCAACAAAAAAAAAATAATAAAATAAAATAATTGATTATGTAGCAAAAAATAATTAAAATTATAATAAAATTAAAATAAATATTTTAATTTATTTTTTAATAATTTTTTCCTATTTTCTTGACCAAATTTTTTTTTGAAATTTTTAGACAAAAAAAAATAATGCAAATTACAAACAACCCAAAATCCCCTGCTGTTCATCTTCTTCCTCACCAAAATTGACCCAACAACCCAGAATTAAACTGGTGATTGACGAACCCATAGCATCAGAAATTCAATACCCAACACCAGATCAAAATAAAAAATAGCCGATTAATTGATAGGCTCCACTCCAATCTCTCTCCTCAATTTCGGATACAAGCGCCTGACGGCATCGTTCAATGCGAAAAAATTTTGTGATCTAGCTTTTTCTTCACTCCGGTTATCTGCGATAACGATTTCCCCATTTCCGACGACTCAACAAGCCTGTTTCACCAAGACTACTCCCCGCCGGCGCCACCTCCTCCACCGCCGCACGGCCCGCACCCACCATCGGTTTCATGCGAGGACGATCTCGGAGGAGTTGGGTCTTTGGACACGACATGTAAAATTGTATCGAGTTTGAATCTTACGCAAGACGTGTATATAGCAGGAAAGGGCAATTATTTTGTTGCCACATAAGACTGCCGAATTTTTTTATTCTAATTTGGGTTTTCTATTTGTATTTATACATATTATAAATATTTAAGTAAAGAAAAAGAAAGAAAATAAAATACAAAAATATTTTTATTTTTAAAAATTTTATAAGTATTTTAAAACATAAAAGTATTTTTATTTTTATTTTTAAAATAAAACATACATATTATAAATATTTTTATATTAATTTTTATTAATATTATACATGTTATAAATATTTAGGTAAATAAAAAAAGAAAAAAAAATAAAACATAAAAATATTTTTAAAACCACAGTGGGCCAATTGCATTTTTTTTAAAGTGCAGTGGCTCAATCCTATTAAGAATTTGGCTGACTGGCTTACCACGTAGGAACTAACTTATTTTTATTTTATTTTTCAAAAGTCACGTAAGAAAATTGGCGCAGTTTTTTAACGTCCGTCCAAGAAATTGGACGGAATGGATTGATTGAACATTTTTAAAAAATACAGTGAACTAATTGAATATTTTAAAAGTATAATGACAAATTGTTTAAAACACTACAACCATAATAGTGAAAAAATGTTTTTTACCGTTTTTTTATATAATCAAAATGTCTAAATATATTGAAAGTATAAACTGTTATGAACAATAAAAATAATCCAATACAAATAATTGAAATGATTTACTTTCAAACATAATAACAGGTAATAAAAAAAATCAGTCGTAACAATAAATAATACCAAATATACTTCTGAAAAATATTAATAGTCCAACAAATTATATAAATTTTAGCAGTAAACTATGAACAGTAAAATAATTAGAAATTATTTGCCATATTAAAAAACATTTACCTATTTAATTTTCTTCTTAATTATCTTATCATCTCTCCCAATTTCCTCCACATTTAGCTGAACAAAAATTATAATTAATAAAATATGTTATATATAATATTATTGTATCATCAGTATCATTCCTAAAAAAATATGTGTCTTTTCAATATTAATTACCCAAATGTAATGATGCCCATCTTAGAGCATGTTGGAGATTAAATCCTAAACTGAATTTAGTCTAAGACTCGGACAGACATATTAAATATAGTACTGTATAAAGTATTTTTCTGCAAGAATTTGATTTGGTGAATTATAAATTTTTAATATATTTAAATAAAAATATAAAAAAATAAATAATAATTTATTAAATATAATATACTCTTTTAATATTATAATTTATGATATAGTTATCGAAAAATTAATATAATACCAACTAAATGTAGTACATAATATAATTCACGTTACCAGCATTCTTTTCGATTCATGACTCACGAGGATAAACCTCCCAAAAGAAAATTAATACCCGCCAATCCCCTTTCATCTCCAAAACCAAAATTTTCAGTTCAGTAACAGTTAACAATAATGTCATCTCTAGATTTCTTCTCTTCTATTTATCTCAATTCAAGCATTTCAATTCTCTCACCCATTTCCAGATCCCCTCCCGCCTTTGTCTCTCCTCAAACTCCTTCCCTTTTCTTCAATTTCCCCCTTTCTCTCTCCGCCAACCGCCGCCGTAATGTTTCCGGCAGCTGTTTCCCTTCGCTGGAGCCACAATCCTCCGGCAACGAAGAAGAAGAGAATTTACTTGAAGTTGAAGACTCCGAGGATGTTGATGACATTATTGATGAAGATTTGGAACTTGTAGCTCTCGAAGAAGAAGCCCAGAAGGCTGCTAGAGAGTATTCTATTTCTTTATCTCGGGAATTGAAAATTGGTGAGCTTATATGTAATACAGTATTTTGTGGAAATGCTGTAAGTTTCTGAATATAGTTTTGTGGGTTCATTTTGTCTTCATTTGTTTTGTTTATTGGGCTATAAATTCCTGTTGTTTTGGGTCTATTTATGGTGTTATAAACTTTCTTATACTGCACTTTTTGGTGATACCAATTCTTGGTGAGTAAAGATGGTCATTTGGTTTACCTGTCTTATCTGAATACATAGAATTATCTGGATATTAACACGGTTAATAACTCCATAATAGACCATCTATTCAAGTTTGTTATGCTACGTAGGGATTGAGGGAATGGAATAGAGGAAGGAATGAAATAAAAATAGTGTATTTGATTATCATTTTGGAGGACAAACCATTCCAATGGAATGCAAATTCATTCCATCCCTTTTGTTTTTTTTATTCCATGTGGAGAAGGTGGAATAAAATTCATTCCAATGGAATGAATATATGTGATAATTTTGCCATTATATGACAACACCACCAATAACAACCAAACATACTCTTAAAATACCTTAAAATCATTTCATTCCGTCCTCCATTCCATTCCTTTAATCCAAACTCAGCATTAAAGATTTGCTAAACAGAATAACATGTTCGAGATTGTTTGCAAGAGACACAAGACAAGCCTAGCTCAATCCTAATCATGAACTTGCTAGTTTTCAGGAAAAGTTTGACCTTACAGTCAGGATTTACTAATTGCCTAGTCTTGGCATCATCCATTTATTAATATAAACCAATAAAAAATTCATGTTTGAATACACAAAGCAATGTAATATGTGAAATTGTTAGCTGTATTTAACTTTTTCTTGATACATTGACATGTTTATTTGGGCTCTCACATTTGATCATAGCTCTCAAGTCTTAGGCTTTGATATATAGCTATATACATTGTAGATACTTATTTTTTTTAACATTTAGTCAGTCTTTCATTCCCATTTTCTCTCTCTCTCTCTCTCTCCTGCTTTTACTTCTAGCTTGCTCTATGCGGCACTGTGACTACACTTCTATTTTTTTTCTAGCTTGCTCTAAGCGGGATTGTGACTACTAACTCTCCAATGTATACCCTTGGAATTTCATTCTTGAGGAAATTGGTTTTGACTTGATGACCATTTGTTATTTTTCTAAATGCTATATGGAAACCCCTCTTGGTTGTGTTTATCATTTGGAAATACGAGAGAGAGAAATATGGTTAATGTAGCACTTTGCGATTCATTTAGTGTTCTTTAAAAAGTTACAAAATGAATCTTTGATTTATTATCCATTTCCCTATTTTACTTTGCACTTGAGATCAAATGGTTTTGTGAAACAAGGTTTGGACAATAAGATGTTTACTAGTTTTCTTTGCTTTCTTTTTCTTTTTGGAGGACTTCTTGTCCTCCACATGCATTTTAATTTCTGCCCTCTGTTCTTTTATCTAAATTAATCTTTGTATGCTATAATGTTCTTCGATGTTTGCCACACATATTGAGATACCTAATTTTGTCATGATTTCAGAAGATGAAACTAATGATCAAAAGGGAACTCGTGGAAAGCAAAAGAGATGTAAAGGTACCACCAGAAATGTTAGTAATCATTCTTTCTCCGGTCGTTTTCAATTTAAAAGGGAAGACACGGGCTTTTTCCTCTTTCCTTCTCTTTTATTTAAAGGGCATGTTTTAAAGATAAAAGGTCACACATAAGGGCAACACTGCATGCAAAGGAGTATGCTAGAATATAATTGTACACTGTTTAATGAATGCTTTGTATAGAAGATATTTATAAAACTTATGAGTTATGCGGTGTATTTTCCTTTCATCTTGGATATAACTTCCAGGAAGTTGGAATGTTTGAACCATAATAATCTCTTATTCATTTTCGGTTTTGCTCCACGCTTTTGATATATAATGACATAATTATCAGTAAGAATAGGTTTATCTATTTAAGAAGATATAATAATGAATGTACACATCACATGAAAGCAAATGAAACTATTTTCAAAAGAATAACAAATAAATATTATTCTTTTGGGACGAGCAAGCTATTATTGGGACTTTAGAGGTAGGAAGTATCATCATGAAGCGAAAGTTGTAGAAAAATCAATACCCAAGCATTACATTTTAGTGAAGACTGGATTCGAAAAGTGTGAATTCAATGGGTTAAGGAATACTTGTGGAGAATCTAGCATGAAATCATTCAATTCTATATTATTTCATAGGTTTTAGAGATTCTGATACTGATTTGAAGTTTTGTGGTGCAACTCTAATTTTAGGGGTGATGCCTATAGAACTAGAGTTTATGCCTATTGCCTAGAGATTTACTTCTTTTTTTCTTCTTAAATCTTTATGCTTTTACTCTTAAGGGCCCCATAACCAGATTTAATACCTTTTATTCTACCCGTATAATACTTATTTTATACGTCCATTTATTTTTCCCTCAACCTTGAGGACCTTGACCTACCATCCTTGAACCAAAAATAGAGAAGCTTGCTAATGTTCACAACAGAATGCACCAAAAAATTTCCTTTGTTGCACTTACCTCTCTTATTCCTTTTTCACTTCTCTTTTTATTAATTGCCATTTGCATCACCGAGTACTATAAACATTTAGTTCAAGTATCAAACAGTGTTAATGGACAAAGGTTGAATCTCAAGTAAGTATTAAATTGGAAGGGGAGGTTGCAGAGATGTGGTTCGATATTGTTGTAAGTTAATTCAATGTTTTAGGTAGGTTTTTTTTTCCTATCATGAATATATTTCTCCATTTGGGTAGGCCGTAGGGGAACTTTTTATTGTTGTTTCTCGTTTGCCTAGATTGATAAGTCATACCTCTCAGTAACAGAGCTATTATTTGGGGAGGCCATGTCTCAAGTTTTTCAACCGTACACTTTTTTCCTCCTGTTTGTACTTTTTCATTTCTAGTAAGTGAGTTGAGGTCGCACATAAGAGAGGTTGTAAGGGACTTAGGGATGTAAGGGGCTTGGGGAATGAGTCCCACATCAATAGAGCAAAGCCTCCCAAGCTGGTATAATATGACTTGCTATTGGTTTGACCAGTATTCGTAATAGTGCCCACTTTTATGGATAATGGACTGCCTGCAGGATTTTGCGTCGTGAAAACATGTGAGAAGTTTGAAGTAAATTTTAAGGCTACTACCTTCTCACCTCTTTCTGCTTGTATAGCTGTAAAAGTTTACATTTAATCCTGAAAACGCCTGTTTCTTCTTCTTTTCAGTGTAATGCATCTGATATCTCTCTTTTGCTTATTCTATTATATTTGTAAATGTGAGTGTTAGACTTGTATTCGAAGGCAGATTTCTACTTTTGTGATTCTGACCTCCTAATTTAACTGTGTCTCAGATCCCAGATCATCTTCTTCCGAAGGTTGCAATTGTTGGAAGGCCAAATGTTGGTAAATCAGCATTATTCAATCGCCTTGTTGGGGTATAGAAATCATCAACCTTCAATCTCTAAGTTCTTTTGTTTGTGTAGCTGAATATGGCCACTCACACTTTATACCTTGAAAACAAAAATCTAAGTTCCTGAAAAGGTTTGCTGGTATTTTTAACACTTAGTATTTAGTATTCACTTCCTAAATTAAATGGACTCTTTCACTTTTCCTTGAAGTACCCGTGTCGACACTAGACACTTGGACAAGACTGGACACTTCAGTCTAGTGTAATAAATTGGCAATTCAGTATTAACCGTGTCACACTCTTCAAAGCACCTGTGTTTGACCAGACACTCCATCCGAATCCATGCAACTTAGTTCACTTGTGCTCTTTGCAGGGAAACAAGGCCATTGTAGTTGATGAACCTGGAGTTACCAGGGATCGCTTGTATGGTAGATCCTTTTGGGGAGATTATGAATTTATGGTAGTAGATACTGGAGGGGTTCTCACAGTTTCCAAGTTACAGTCTGATGTTATGGAGGAATTGGCAATCTCAACAACCATTGGCATGGAGGGGATTCCACTTGCATCCAGGGAGGCTGCAGTTGCCAGGATGCCATCAATGATTGAAAGGCAAGCAACTGTAGCTGTAGAAGAATCATCTGTCATCATATTCCTTGTAGATGGTCAGGTATGATGCAATTGATTGATAGATAGTGTACATTAATTCTTGTAAACATCTCACATGTTTTGATTGTTTCTATTTTCCCTTTTATCGGTCTTATTTATTTGAACGAAATACATGCCTATTGTCTCTCGTATATAACTGATAATATTATATTTTATTATATTAAAACTCGTTTTTGGGTTTTTTATTTTTGTGTTTGTTAGTATAAATCCAATGATTGTACAATTCATCCAATCAAAGTTTTTCTAGTGTAGGCAAGACATCCTTCTTTGTATCATTTCTTCAAAAGTTGACAAGCTACGCGGATACATAAAATATATTCTTTCTTTTCCATCACCTGGGCATGTATAAAAAAAATTGTGATTTTTCATTTCTTTTAGTCCTTTCAAATGTGTTTTTTTATGTATCGTAATGGGCGATTTTGTTGTATATAATCGAAAAGAAGGGTCACAAGAGATCTGGTTTGATATTTCCACATGGAAATATCAAATATGTTATTTTCACATAGAAATATGATATTTCCACAAGGCTTCCTCTTGTGTTCAAAATTAGAGACTCTCTATGATACCCTGGACATTTTTGACAACTACATTGAAAAACAGGTAGTCCTAGATGTGTTTTAGGAAATCGTCATAGATCCTTTTATGTAACCTTTGGTTGGAACCATCCAGAAATTTAAGAGTACTACATGTTTTATCTATTTAGTCTTAAAATGAGAAACTTCAATAACAGCTGCAGGGGTGTCAGGAAGGGCGTTCTCATGAATTTGCTGGTCCAACCTTAAAGGTGAGATTTTAAAAGGGACTTACTAAAGTAGGAAAAGAGGATTCCTGCATTTTTCACCCTAAAATACGATTAGAGTTCTCTTAGAATTCCGAAATAAAGTAAAACTCAAGATTTTGAGCAGCCTAGATTCGAATGGTGTGCCATCAGTTATTTTAGATTGATTTATGGCTGGCACCCATATCACAGCCTACTGGCAACCAAAAGGTGCTAGAACATGTGGACAAAATTATGTGTTTATATCTGCCTCAAGGGAGTGTTCAGAACCCAACTTAAAGGCTGTCGACACTTTACTTTTGACTGCAGAAAGGGTTTCGTAGTCATTTTTTAATCAAGTGAGGGAAAGGAAAATATTAGGGATTGAGAGCAAGACTAGGATCTTTATTGGGGCTTGAGAGAGGGTGAACAAGGGTTTTGTGATTGTGTTTTGATGAGAAATCCAAACATTTGATAGTTATTGGATCACAAGTTCTTACAGTATTGGTGAAGTGATTCCCTTTATGGACGTAGGCAAGACCCATGTCGACCACATGAATTACATTTGTTCTGCTTCCAGTTCCTGTTCTTTATATTCTTTGCTTTCTGGTTTACTTCTATTCTATCACTGTCTTGAACTCTGGTGTTCTTTGTACGCAAAGACAATTGCTTCCATGTGCACAATTGAGGGCCTATGTGCAACTGTATTTTGTTTCTAAATGGAAAGAAAGTTAATCAAATGATCTTATTCACTGCTGTGCTTGTTCTGTGACTTCTGTCATCCATGGGTATGGGTGTGAGTCTCTTATCCAAACAAAGACTTCACAATTAACTCTGAACAGGCAGGTCTAACGGCAGCTGATGAGGAAATAGGGGACTGGCTGCGTAAGAATTATTCAACCAAGTGTATCATTCTTGCTGTTAACAAGTGTGAATCTCCACGGAAAGGTGTCATGCAAGCATCAGAGTTTTGGTCATTGGGGTGAGCTGTTTCTTCTATCTTCCATTGCAAATCAGTCAAGTTGAATTTTTATTCTTTAGTTAGTATATTGATCTAATACATAATAATTTGTAGATTTATCTTGTAAAAATCATTGTTTTGGATATAATCTAAATGTTTCAATCTCTTTATCATGTTCCATTTTTCCTAATAAGGATGAGGAATCCTATAGAGAACCCTGATATCTATGAAGCATGGATAATGCCAAATTGGCAGCATACACTCACTGGCTGTGTATCCAGTTCGGATATGCCTTGAATATGTCTGGATACATATGCAGGGTATCCATTAAATAAATAAATAAAATTAAATCGGATACAGGATTGATACATCAGGATACTAATTTGAACTGTAACGTGTCAATTGTGCAGCCTATAACCCCCCCCTTTTCATTTTCCTCGAGAAAAGATTGTGTTTAGCTAATTACATTTCTGCTTTTGATGGAAAGTGCCTGCTCGTCTAATTGATCAACTAGGTTTTCTCCGCTTCCGATATCTGCTGTATCTGGAACTGGAACTGGAGAGCTTCTTGATCTTGTTTGTTCAGGACTGGTAAAAAACGAGGTACTTCTTCTTTCCAAGTGGCAAAAGAACTAAGGTATTTGGTGACAATGAATGAATAATAATCCCTCCGTTCCAAATTATAAGACCATTGTTGACTTCTAAAAGTCAATTTGAGATATTTTCAAGCTCAAAATTAAGATTATTCATTAAAAATTAAGAAACAATAAATCTTAGAATGTGTAGTACTTTTTAGATAGTTCACAATATTCATATTTGTATTTACTAAAATTAAGAGAATCTATGTTAATTTGAGTTTGAAAAATGAAAATGTATTAAATTGACTTCAAAAAGTCAATAATGATCCCATAACTTGGTACGGAGGGAGTATTATTCTGCAAATCACTGTGCTTTTCAGTCTTACTTTAGGCAGATGAAAGTATTAGTAGCTAAGTAGTTGATGTGACGAAATTGTTAAATTGTCTTTTAAGATAGCATGTTGAACGCAATCTTTTGTATGTATTTTATACAAATTTATGATATTATATGGAGTAGCAATTGTTCATTCCTTAATCGTTTTTCTATTTGTTTTACGGATGAAATGCTTCCCAAACAAGTTGATGTTGTGAAACCACAGTTCTATGATATTGAAGTAGCTGAGTGAATGAATCTAAATGAACTTCTTTACTTAATTGTCAACGCCAATTTATTTATTTTTTCCAGGTAATTCGTCAACTAGTTTTTCGGAACCTAGTTTCTTGATAGGCCTTGTTCTTGATTTTTATTTCCCTCATGGACTCTTAGAACTTTATTCATGTGTCTCCGCAAGACTTGGAAAATCTCAATGAAGTAGGAACTTGTGTACCTGCCATTGCATTTGATGCTCATTTTTTTTCCATAATGAATTTACAGTACGTTTCCCTGAAATATATTGAAGTGGTAGTTTGTTAAACTGTGTTCTCAGCTAAAAATGTGAATTTTGAAGACTGTGGTTCATGCCGCTAGTTATAAAAAGTCTTCATCAGTCATCACAATGTTGTACTCTTGCTTAAAATTATTTTCCAGAGAAAATAACAACGATAGTTTATTGGTGCTTGCCTACAGGATTCAGAAAGTCTTGTTGAAGAAGAAAATTATGTGCCGGCAATTGCGATTGTTGGCAGACCGAATGTCGGCAAAAGTAGCATCTTGAATGCTTTAGTTGGTGAGGACAGAACAATTGTTAGTCCAGTTAGCGGAACAACTCGTGATGCTATTGATACAGAATTTACTGGACCTGATGGCCAGGTTTGACTGGTTTCAGAATATATCATGGTGCCATTTTTGATTGTTTACTGGCAGTTTTAGATGGATTATCTATTAATGTATGAATGGATAATTACAGGGAACCAATAGATCATTTCATGAACAAATTAAATAGTTGTTAAAAGTAAGAGCTGATAAGTTATTATACTTGATCAGCATGCTTATCTTCCCCTGTATCCCCTTTCTGTGCTCATCCCTTAATCAGCAAGTAATTTTCACAACAAAATATTGACAGCCTTCTAGATAATTCTTTAGTTTTTCTAGACTCTATCACAGAAAACACTAAAAGCTCTTCTCCTTTTCTTTTCTACTGTAATTTTGCTCATTGTTTTTATGGGTCTCACTTTCCATAGATTGCAAAACCAGTCAATTATTTAATTTCAGGCCCAAACTTTTTATAGCTAACAATGTATATCAAGCTCTAAGGATGCTTATTACGCTATCTTTCAAGTGAATATGATAAAATTAAATAAATATGACAAGAAATGGATTCTTTCGTGGTTGTATAAAAGTAACGTATCTTGTTTTTCAGTAAATAACCAACAACAGTTAGAAAAATCTGAACTAAGTATCTAATCAGTTATTTTCTTCTTCTTGTATCTTGTTACTAGTTTCATACAAACTTTTGAAGTTACTAGCGACCTACTTAACTCAAAAATTAAAATGAGTTATTCCATATATTTATGGATCCTTAATAAAAGTCTGTCACATTTATAAATAATAAACTTTAAAAACTTGGAAAGTATTTATTTGGTGGAAATTTTTTGTCTTTATTATATTTGGCCGCCTTTTGCACTCCAAATCCAGTAATTTCAATTCCCACCTATATCTTCTTCAGAAATCCTGGCTTATATCAAACTAAACTAATCTTTGATATTTTATGCAGAAATTCCGGCTTATTGATACAGCAGGAATTAGAAGAAGGGCAGCTGTGGCATCATCGGGTAGCACAACAGAAGCTTTATCTGTGAATCGAGCATTTCGTGCTGTTCGTCGTTCAGATGTTGTGGCTCTTGTAATTGAGGCTCTTGCATGCATCACTGAACAGGTAGTTTCTCCTTACTAGTTTATTTAATACAGTAGAGAACTTGACTTGTGCAGTTAAAAAGAGAACTGTTTTTTTGGATTTAAGGATTCAAGACTTTAGGTTCAGAAAATGCTTTCTTTATTTTTTCCCCTGGTCTGGTGAGGATGCGCATGGTAACTTGTGCTGATCTGATATGGATTGGTGTAAAACCGGAACCAAGCAGACCTGGACTGATGCTCGACTGAGATCTGCACCTTGAACCCAATAAAACTGAATTAAAGTGAATGGAAAATTTTGAGTTCAGTTTGGGTTGGTTTTTATCAAGAATCCTTTTCAATGCTTGTTATATAAATCACCCTGGTCCTTTTTTAGTATTGATGTCCTCAGAGACATTTTTCTCCATAAAAATCATGTAACTTGCTGCTTATAAAATTCCTTGGATAGGTGCTCAACCTAGATCTGTAACATGAACCCAATAAAAGTGAATAAAAGGAAACAAAAACTTCTGGTTCTGGGTGATTTATTTTATGTTGAGTAATATGCATTTTACCATCTGTATTTTACGCCCATTTTTGCTTCACCACATGGGATTCCAAAACTAGCACAATGCCACCACCTGTGGTTTCACACCGATTTTCAAGTTACCTCATTTCCATCCATTTTTTCAGCTAGTGTACCCAAGAAACTTCTTTCAGATTTGATCAGAACAAAAAGATGTATAAAAAAAACATAGAATGGGTCCTATGTAAATTCCATATATTATCTTGATATCTACATATATCAAGATAATATTGTAGATAGATCAACACTAAGCCTCTGTCCTTTAATATAAAGTACAACTTTATACACTACAATAACACTAATATTATAGTATGGTAAGAAAGAAAGAAATATATGAATCTTTCTTTCGACCCACATTAAATTCCGGGCCATTTGTGGAGATTTGGGAGTGGAGTGCTATGTTAGCGAGTACCAAGCGAGGGAAGTACGGTTTGATGCAGTGTGTGGAACCACTAAACCAGAGGCCAGGAGTTGAGTTCATTACTAGTAGAAGTGCTCTACTCTCCAAAAAGCGAGTAAAGTGGTGCTCAGCATAGTAATGAATGTCCATATGACAACAATACCCTCAACTCTCCCACAAATATAACTAATTGTATCCCTCATTAAAAACAGTTAGAAACAATTCACCAACTTAAAACCCTAACCACAATCATGCAACAAACTCAAACCCAAACAAAAAGTCAAAACTCAAAAATTCAAACCCAAGCATAGACTAAAAATCTAGATAGTTCTAAGCTCCATTGTCAAGGATTTCACCGCACTGCAACAAAAACTTACACCCTAATCTAAATGTGGACTTTTTAGGCATAGTAAATAACTTTTCATGTGTTTAAGTTTTGTGTTGACAATTTTTAGCTAGTTAACTAGGGTAGCAGGCACATTCTTTAAGAAATTTTGGTATGTAAGTTTAAGACAAAGTATCTGCTATGCGGAACTTCTGCTAAATAAGATTTAAAAAAACTAAAATGGGTACCTGAGTAATATACTGAAGGTATACTTCCAGATCCATATCCATAAGTAACGGAAGATTAAGTATAGGTTTCCTATAAAGCTAGAGTGCAGAAGTTACTTGGGGTTTCAATCGTAGACATCTGTCATGTGACAAGGAAATAATACAGCATTGATTAAATATAGTAGATCAGTATATCATTGCAATTTGGATCCTTTTGGAAGAGAATCTTTTGACACTAGGAAATCACACCAAGTTCAGACAATTTCCTCTTACTTTTTGTTTGGAGAATATAATTTAGTGAAGTCATCAACGAAGGGACCCTTGTAGTCTTATATCTTCAGACGCTGGGAAATTTCAAATAGTGCAGTTACACATCACTTGTAATCATTGCTTATTTTTATTTCTTTATTTTTCATATTATTATTTCTTTTGTTCTTAATGCATCTTACAAAAATAGCCTTAATTCTTCTACGTCGTCTTCTTAGAATGATAATGTGTTCTTGGCTTCAAGCCTGCATTCTTATGCTAAGGTAAATATAATTTGGGAAAAGCACTGTATGGGCCATATTGCAATGGGTAGCTTCTGAAAATGTAATATATGAAATTACACAGAAGGAGAAGCATTAGTTATTAGCATGCATTATGAATCTAAGCATATATTTCACTTGACAGAAGCTTTGTACTCTAGTTGCTGCAATTTGAGTACATTAGCTGCCGTTTTGAATCTACAGAAAGTTGCCTTGTCCCCGCCCTCATTTTAGATAAGTGCATAAACTTAGCTTTATCCTTCTTATTGTATGATCTAACTGAATAAGGAAGATGAATCTTGCTGTAGAAAACCCTAAAAAACGATTGCTCTACTTGTTGCAACTTGAATATATTAGATTCCTTTTTTAATCTACAGAAGCTTTCCTTTCCCTCACTTAGATAAGTGCATAACTTAGTTTTTCCTTCTTACTGTTGTGATCTAACTGAATATTGGGGGATGAATCTTTCTATAGAAAAGCCTAAAAACGATTTTCATGAGAGGCTATTGTTTTTATATTAGGTTGATATATTCTTTTTGTCAACCCCAAATATAGCATTCTGCACTTTTAGTCAAAAGAATATCTGTAACCTTCTCTCTGTATTGTTTCGCAACCTCTAATGTTATTGCTGAATGTTCTAGGATTTCAAGATCGCTGAAAGGATAGAAAGAGAAGGGAAGGGTTGCCTGATCGTTGTGAACAAGTGGGACACTATACCAAACAAAAATCAGGAAACAACAAAATACTATGAGCAAGATGTTAGGGAGAAGCTTCGTGTTCTTAATTGGGCACCTATTGTTTACTCAACTGCAATAGCTGGGCAAAGC
Source organism: Panax japonicus (assembly GCA_020205505.1). NCBI lineage: Eukaryota > Viridiplantae > Streptophyta > Magnoliopsida > Apiales > Araliaceae > Panax > Panax japonicus. The sequence goes on along the minus strand of CM035112.1, from coordinate 3,545,957 downwards.
ATTGAAAAGTATGTTCATCTATTTACCTGATGCTTGTTTCATTGTATCAACTATTTTTGATGTCATGCTCATGTTCTCCAAAGAGCTAATCATATTTAGCAATCTAGCTGGAAGAAACAGTATGTCATGGGACTAAAATGAAACTAGAGTACGAGTATAAGGACTAAATGGGTTGTTTTTCCCCTTTTTATATTAGAAAACCACTTGGAAATCATGGACCGTCTTGTTGCAATGCTGAGATTATGTGACGTCCTCAAATCCGAGTACTTTCAAACCCGTATTCGGTGCTATACGATACTAACCATTCAACATATTACTTTAATAAATAACTAGAATTATTACATCATAGTTATCTATCCCAGGTACAAAGACCTTTAGATGCTTCATTACATGATAGTTATTGTATTTACATCACAAAAGACTATCTATTACAATAATAAACTTCAGCTACTCAGTAATCTTTCCTTTGTCTTTGTCCTTTCCGGACCCTTCTATACGATCCTTCTTAGCTGAAAACATTTATATCAAAGAAATAATGAGCATTAAATTGCTCAGCAAGTAATAACAGTAATAATCATCACATGCAAGCAATAAATGTTTTCTCTGAGATAATGCTTTGACAGTAGAACAATTAATGTAAAGCAACTGAACAATTCTGAATACTATTAGTAACTCGTTTACAATTTTAGAATCGACATATTGACTTTGAAATGCTGAGTGGTCACAAGACCAAGAACTTTTCTTTTCCATTTTTCTAAAAAGGTTTCATCAGAAATTCATCTGTGAACCGAATAACTTACGGGCACGGTGGGCGATCAGCCCGTTATGCCCTGTATTGATCAATACTAACTATCAGAACAACATTTGCATTCGTCATCACTGCCTTTTGGCACAATATAAAATTTCCCAATTCAGGGATGTTTATTCTCAATCTGGAGTCCAAACCAAAACAATTTAGTTGGATAGCTCTATCTAATCAGCAATAATATTTCAAGACTTAATGTAAAAGAAATGAGATATTTAAATCTGTGTCTAGCTGAATCAAATGGCTCAGATTGCTTTTAAACTGTGCATGCATACTGAAATTAACTAGTACGCATAATAGCATTCTGTATCAAAGATTTTGATATTCTATAACTTGAGCATATTTGCTTAAATAAAACAAATTCAGGATACTTGCTTAAAGGTAAACAAGTTTGAGATACTTGTCTTGCTCGATGATTATAGATATAGTTTTTAGCTTAGCTTCTCTTCACAAGTCCTGGATAGTTATGTTCACAGATACGCACAAATTAGCTATACATTCCATTCACATTCATGTCAAATAGTTACACATAACACGTACACGTATAACTATGCATTTGACAACCACATAGGTCACATTCTTCGTTTTACATTAACTCTTAATAATCTTTGTTTCTATCTTGAAAACTATTTGTTTTCATTTAGAATCTTTTGGAACTTTTGCTTGATATAATAATTTATGTTCAAAATGCGTCAAAACGACTTTAGAAATATCAATAGATTACGTTTTTAGTTTATAAACCATTCATAACCCATTACATGGACATTTCATGCTTTTATACTTAAATTTGAGTTTACATAGTGTATTCATAGTTTATTTTACGTATTTAACGTATTTATAATTTATATATACAAATTATAGCTACGATACTATTTTATACGTACGTATTTTATTTTCCATGAGCTAAACTATTAAAATCTTCAAAAAGCTTAAACAGGACCAAGCTGGCTGTGCACTGCCTGGCTGCCTGCCCAGCCTGGCTGCTAGCCCAGCCCCCATGCCCATGTTGCCTACTTCACAATTTTATAACTTTTAAACCACGAATCCAATTATGACGAATTTTTGATATGTTATAGGTGGTATATCCACCTATTTTTAGAAAATATAAACTGTTCAATTCGGACAATTTAAACGGACTAAACGAAGAGACAAACTGGCCCTACCCGGCCTGCTGCAGCGCGGCTCGGTGCTGGCGCGCCTGCTGCTGCTGCTGCCTGCAGCAGGGACCAGCCTGCTGCCTCTTTCACCTAGCCACTTCGCGGTTTTCTAATTCTTAAACCGTAAGTCCGATTGCAACCAAATTCGGGTATGTAGTAGATAGCATGGTAGACTATTTTTAAAAATTATAACCTACCAATTCGGACATTTTAGACAGTCTAAACAAGGCCTCGAAAATGCCTTGTCACCACTATTTTGAACATGTTTTGTTTTAAAAATAGCTTTCCCTCTTGATTCAATCCATACAAAACATTCAATTAGTTGCATATAGCATACTTTTACACAACCTTAATCTTGGTTCCACTAAATTTTGATTTTCTAAGCAAAACAGTCCTAATGGGACTTTTAACAAACACGATACGCGTGTCGATTATATAGACAGATTTCATAGGCTTTCAATCATGTTTTACACCAAAATTTCCTTCCTTATTACTCCACACAACAACAACTAATCTCCTTGTTTCTAATTTCAACAATTGCCAATTGTTTTCACAACTAATTCACATATTAACTAACTAATTTATACCAATTTAGCAAAACATAACAAAAGTGAATATATTACTGCTTGAGAGCTCTATGCTAATGAAATTCTTGATTTTAAATTCCTATGATCTTGCTCCAAGCCTCCTTTAATCCTAATTGTAGCTAAATTTCAGTTTGTTATTATCCATTCTTCATTACACTTGAGTAATTTGTAACTTGGTAGCTTGGGAAGAGAGAAAAGGGTTGGAACGGTTGGAATTGGGAGGGGATGGCCGGGTGGAGAAGAGAGAACAAGAGAGCTGGGTTTGATTTTTTATAGAGGACTACTCTTGCTCTTCACGAAATTTCCTTGCTCATTACTCAAAACCCTTGTTCTTCACGTATGGTAGCTAGCAGAGGCCTGAGTTCTTCAGTTTATTACATAGCCAGCTCCTGCTTCTTTTCCTTGTTTATCAAACATATGTACCCAGCTCATACTTATTTATTTTCCTTGGTTAGCACACATAATACTTATATATATTATACCACATTTCTAATATACATATACTAATTACTAATGTGGTATAATTACATAATTTTCCCAAAAAAATGGATTCATACATTAAATAATTTATTTAATGTAACAAATAAATTAAAATAACTAATATATAATTAATTAATTATTTAATATATACAATAATTTTTGTATAATTAAATTCAAACATCACACAACAATATATTACATTTCCACACATAAATACATTTCATTAAAATAATATATGATAATTACATACCTTTCGTATACATTACATTTAGTAATGTATTATTGTTACATAATTCCTCCAATAAAATGGAGGTTATACATTAAATAAAATATTATATTTAATGCAATAAATTTACTTTATTAAAATAATTTAATATTATCAATTATTTTAATTTACTAATTTAATGGATACACTAATTTTTGTATCATTAAATTTAATCATTCCTTTCCTTTTATAAATTGTTTTCAACAATTTATTTATATATAGTAAATATATATATTAACATTCCTACCACATCACACACATACACATATTACACCGCATGTATTCATATGGGCAGTATAATATTATAAATTATTAAAACAATTTTTTTTAATTAAAAACCTTTCTTTTATTATTTATTCGGGAATTCGAATTGTTACAGATCAACTTACCTATATTGATCTAACATAAATTATCTTAGACCATCAGTCATGTTAATATGCGTCATATTCAAAATAAATTTCATTTTTCATTGGTTTTGGTCCACAGAATCATTGTCGCTGCTAGTGCGGTTGAAAAAGAAAGATCACGAAGATTAACTACAGCCATATTGAATCAAGTGGTACAGGAGGCTCTTGCTTTTAAGTCACCTCCAAGGACCCGAGGTGGTAAGAGAGGACGTGTTTATTATTGCACTCAGGTACATATGCAGTACTAAAGGCTTGATGCTATTTTTGTAACTTAGCAATGTTCTAAAAATCTAGACCTAGGCGGCGGAGGGGACACCTAGCGCTTAGGCCACCTAGGCTCTAGTGCCTAGGCCGTTTTTTCAGGTGAACTAGACGTTTCTTAGGCGGTCTCATTTATTAATTTTTCTATTGTACATACTTGTTATACTATACAAAGCATATAGTAGATGTAATTTTTTTAAATTTTGCATGAAACATTACCAAAAAAATAATTTTTTAAGGCTTAAAAAATTAGAGTTTCAAAGTAAAGGTCTGATTCTGCCTAGGTGCCCGCCCAAATTGAGTCGGTAGAGGACCTCCTAGTGCCTAGGTAGGGAGTAATCGGACCTAGGTGGGATTTTTAGAACACTGTAACTTAGGAAGTATGAAAATCAACATATGGTAGGCCAAGTAGGTTGTTTCACCTATTTGTTGTGTTTTCCGTTTCTCTCTTAACCTCCCCTTTTTTCTTTTCTTCATAGCGTTGTATGTATGCATGTATTTGTGTGTGTGTTTTTCTATAGGTAGGTGTGTTTTATTTTACTTATCTGCCTTTTTTTTTGATAAATAGTTATCTGCTTTTCATTTTCTATTATTTCATTTTGAATTTTTTATTTGTTCTTATCTTATTTAACTTGTTTGATCTTTTTAGTTTTCTGTTTGCCTTTCTACTTTTACACTTACATATGTGATTTGTTTTCAGCCTATGTCAAATAGCAATAAAGGTGTTGTTGAGTTAAGTTGAGTAAGGACACTTCTTAAGGTCGATTTGTCCATATAGTATCACATATTGGACATTAATACTTTACTGGCATGTGTTTGACGCTTCAGTTTCCATGTCTATTATTTCAGTAAAAACTTTACAGTAATTGGAACTTGGAAGCAACTTAATATAAAGCTCTATCATAACAGAATTAAGACACGGAATACTAATTACATATCCATCTACTTGCACTCTAATGCACATCTTTATTCCTTGTCATCCTTGTTATTCACATAATATGCTCATTACAATCATCTTCTTTTAGGTTATATTGAAATGACTTGGTAAAATGTATTACGACTTACTTTCTTATTTTTTATCAACCTTTTCAGCATAATTTAGTAGTATTTGAGAAAAGGCCATATTGATGTTGGTCTAAAAAAAATTTTATCCTTCAAAACTAGATATTGTGAACTGAAAGAGAGAAAATTTTCTTCTTTCACAAAGGTTTACAGACTCTTCTTATAGAAGAGAATACAAGCACAAAATCAGCCTAATCAGTTAAAATAAGAAACATAATAACTGGCCTAACTACTTCCTATTTTACAGCAATGTCAATCACCTAATCACAGCTAATATTCACAGCTATCACCTAATTACAACTAACATTTACAGCTAATATATCTCCTAATATCCGGAAGTAATATAGCCAATCTTTCCTTTTTCAACACTCCCCCTCAAGCTGGTTTGAAGAGATCTTCCATATCCAGCTTGTCAATTAACTTGTCAAACTGTCTTGTAGGAAGTCCCTTTGTAAGCACATCTGCAACTTGTTCAGTAGTAGGAACGTATGGCATGCAGATAATTCCATTTTCAATTTTTTCCTTGATAAAGTGTTTGTCAACCTCCACATGTTTTGTTCTGTCATGAAGCACTGGATTGTGAGCAGTTGAAATAGCAACTTTATTATCACAATACACCTTCATGGGAACATGTTTAGGTATCTTCAATTCTTCCAATAGTCTCTTAATCCGTAACCCCTTACAAATTCCATGAGCAATTGATCTGAACTCAGCTTCTGTACTGCTTCTTGCTACCACATTCTGCTTCTTACTTCTCCAGGTGACAAAATTACATCCGACAAACATACAGTAATCAGAAGTTGACCGTTTATCAACAATACTTGCAACCCAATCACCATTAGTGTAGGCTTCAACTGCAGCTGCCCATGGTTATTGAACAACAGACCTCTTCCTGGAGATGTAAGACGAGCCCGTGAAAATTGGTTGGAACAATATAATAGACTTTGGAAGCCTATGAAATGGAAGTTATATTTTACTTAGTTTCTTTTATTTGCAGTTATCTTATTTAATTTGTGGTTATCTTATTAGAGTTCAATTTAGACTAGGAAAGTTGTATAAGAGTATTATAAATAGTGATGTATTTCATTATTTTGATATACTCACGGAACGCGTAGATAAGGGACAAGAAGATGCTCATAAAAATTTGGAAGACCACATCCCGGATCTTAATCATCTGAGACTACAGCAGCAGCATGACCCTAATCCACGTCCTAGGATGAATACAGTGGATAAAGGAGCAAAATTAGATGTTTGAGATTTCAATGACGATAATGGTCCCGAAACATTCTTTGATTGGATTTATAGTTTGGAGAGTTTCTTTCGTTTGTATGGATTATTCGATGAAAGGAAACTTTTCTTTGCTGAAGCGACGTTGAAAGGAACAACTCGTATTTGGTGGGATCAACATTAGCGAAATTTGTATACAATTGTGAGAAGATGGGAAGCTATGAAAGCTGCATTGACACGACGTTTTGTGCCTTCGGATTATAAGCAGCGAGTATATTTGCAGTTAACTGAGTTGTTACAAGGATGTAAATTTGTAGCAGAGTATACTTCAATGTTCTACAGTTTGATTACACGGTCTGAATTTCCTTTAATTGAACAAGTTTTAATCTCCATGTACCGTCGAGGATTGAATCTAGAGATTGTAGGTGGGGTAGCTACAGGTAAACTCTTGCTTTTGGATGTTGTTGAAGTTGTCACCCAAATATAGGATAATTTGAAAAGGAATTCTGTTAGGCCTCCAATACAAGTCCAAACTCGGAGTGAGCGTATTTTGGAGTCTGTTTCAAATAGGCAATTGGAAAGATCGTCAGCAAGTCCTTCAACTACTAACAGACATAATCGTACCTCAGGTTCTTCTAATGCTAGCAACAACCACACGTCTAGGTGCTATAACTGTCATGGTTTTGGTCACATGTCTTTTGAGTGTCCTTCCCCGAAGATGAATAGTGCCTCTTCTCCCTCTAGGCAACTTGCTATTGTTGACAAAGAGTGCGAGAAAGCTGATTTAAACGAAGAGATTTGCAAGTCGATAGACGACGAATATGAGCTCGATGAGCAAGATTTAGAAGTTGATGCTCATTTGGAAGGATGTTTAGGTGTTCTTCGACCCTTACTTGTCCAGAAACATAATGATGATCCTAAAATCCATTGTGGGCGAATTTTTCAGACGAGGGTCATATGTGCGGGACATGTGTGCTCTGTTGTTATTGATACTGGGAGATGTACGAATGTTATCTCTAAGGAAGCAGTTAAGAAACTTGGGTTAAAAGTTGAGCCTCACCCGGAGCCGTATGATGTTGCATGGGTTACTAATACAAAGTTGCGGGTTACCCAAAGGTGTTTGGTTACATTTTCCGTTGGCAAGCTTAAGGATACCGTTATGTGTGATGTTCTACCCCTTAAGGTTTGTCACATTATCTTAGGGCGCAAATGGCTATGAGATCGTCATGCGCAACATGATGGTCGCGCTAGTATCTATTCGATTATCAAAGGAAATAACAAATTCACTCTTACTTTCGCTCTCGACATGCCAAATTTGAAGCTTGCAAAGACTTCCTTGGTGATTTGACGCGATTGTTCTTGTGTTTATGTTCATAACTCGACGGAGTCGAGTTTTTTTTTAGCGGAGGAGAAATGATGTAGGACGAGCTCGTGAAAGTTGGTTGGAATAATATAAGAAGCTTTGGAAGCTTATGAAATAGAAGTTGTATTCCGAGAATCTCTTTCTATGTTAGCTTGCGGGGGCGGGCTTTCCTATGATAGTCCCGCTGCGGCCTCTGACCATCCGTCCCGTCTCATCTTGATTTGGCTATACTTGTATGTAGCCAACCATGTGAGCTCCACATGAGAGCCTTTATAAAAAGGCGAAAAAGGCACTCATCAGTCAGCTCGGCCCCTTTCCTCGCTTGCTACTCTTATCTACTATGTTTTTTCTTTTATGGATTCTTTCAACGATTTACTATTTGCTGGTCCTACTTTCAAAGGTTGGCTTCCTTCTGGGGGCAAACGCCCTATCTTTTTTGTTATTAAAGCTAGGCTGCTCAGGAGGTCTGGCCTTGGCCATTGTCTTTGCTATGAAAGCTCTTCTCACTTCGGGGGTCGAACCAAATATGATGAATCCTTCAGATGACTCATCGTCCTGAAAAGAATGACCATTGTCAATCTCGAAAATATGATTTTCAATATCAAAATATATGGAATAACTGTTCCCATTACTATTCCTAACTAAAAAAGTTTCATCAGAGATGAAATTCCGAATCCTTGACGCCGAATAAATGATCAACATTACTGTAATTCGAATTGTCACGACCCCCGGGAGTGCTTTCGGAGTCCGTTACGCCTTTGATGAGAACAAGAGTCCTCTGACGTCAGAGGACATGGACGAGTATGAGGACAATGTCGTGTCCTGCATGATGAGTCTTGAAGATCGGATCCGGACCTTCGGACTTATATGTATCGTTCCCTGCCTCTGCTTCCCTTGCTTGCTTGTCGGGCATATAGAGGTTTTTAATTAGTTTCTTTTATTTGCAGTTATCTTATTTAATTTGTGGTTATCTTATTAGAGTTCAATTTAGGCTAGGAAAGTTGTATAGGAGTATTATAAATAGTGATGTACTTCATTATTTTGATACATTGAATAATTATAATTGATTGAATTTTTGTGAGATTATCTGTGTGATATTTACCCTTCGTCCCAAAATCCCCGTCCCCATCATCAGGGGTGCCTTTTAAGTATCTAAGAATTCTATTGACTGCTTCGGAGTGTTCTTGTCTAGGTGCATGCATAAACTGACTATATCTGGTCGTGTATGTGACAAGTAAATTAGTCTTCCAATAAGTCTTTGATATTGCTCTTTATTAAGAACATCTTTCAGGTTGGGCTCAGTAGGTGTCTCGACTGGTTTACATCCAAGTTGACCTGTCTCATTTAGTAAATTAAGAACGTACTTACGTTGATTCATAAATATACCTTCTTTGAATCTAGCAAACTCCACGCCAAGAAAGTTTTTAAAACGCCTAAATCCTTGATTTCAAAGTCACCTGTAAATCTTCTTTTCGGTCTCTTCAATTCTTCATCATCATCACATGTCATGACTATATCATCCACATAAACAATTAAAATTGCTACCTTGCCATTTTTACCATGTTTGTAGAACATGGTATGGTCGGTTTGACTTTGACAGTAGCCACAATTCTTCACAGCCTCTCCCAAATCTCTCAAACCATGCTCTAGGATACTGTTTGAGGCCATATAACGATTTTTTTAGCCTGCAGACTTTGTTCGGTCCCAGTTTTTCTTCAAATCCAGATGGCAAATTCATAAAGACCTCTTCCTCCATATCTCCATTCTATTAAGTATTTTTAACATCCAACTGGTGTAATGGCCAATTATAATTCACAACCAAAGATAACATTGTTTTGATCGAGTTTATCTTGGCTACTAGAGCAAAGATCTCCTGATAATCAATTATGTAAGTCTGGGTAAACCCTTTTGCTACAAGTCTCGCCTTATACTTCTCTACGCTTCCATCAACTTTACATTTCACAGTAAAGACCCACTTGCAGCCTACTGTCTTCTTCTCTCTAGGCAAATCAACCAACTCCAAGTACCACTTTTTTTAAGAGCATTCATCTCCTCCATCACTGATAATTTCCAATTCGGATCATCAAGGGCTTCCTGAATGTTTCTTGTGAAATTTTTGAAGTAAATGCCCTATGTGTATGTGAGAGTTTTTCATAAGAAAGATAGTTGGCAATAGGATATTTGAGATTTTTGGTTCAAGTTCGGGTTCGTTTCCTAATAGCTATAGGGATGTCAAGATCTGATGGTTCTTGAATAGGAGAAATAATAGAAGGAATAATTGGAACTAAAGATGAAGTAGGAATAGAACTTTCTGTGATATTTGGAGATCCAGTTCCCAAAGGTTGAGATTGATCATTTCCATGGTGAATAGGTTGGCTTTTACCTGTTTATAAAACCTTCTCCGGAAATAAACCTCAGGCTCATCATTGTTAGGTTTGTTTATGTCAGGTTGTAGTGATTCTCCCCCTGTTTCAGATACAGTAATATTTGGCACTATAAGCTTAGGATTTCCTTCGTTTTTTTCATTTTCATTATAGTGTTTTTGACTTTATTTTTAGGGAATAACAGTATGGTAATAAGTATAAGGTGTGTTTAAAATCACATTAGGTGTAGGAGTTGGAGATAAATCCCAAAAATTGTCTTCTACCACCTTATTCTCCCCTGAAGAGATTTTTTTTCAAAATAGAGTTTAGTTTCAAAAAAGGAGACATCCATACTCACATGAATTTTTCGTGTGGATTTTAACACTTATATCCCTTTTAATTAGATGCATACCCAATGAAACCACATTTTCAGCTGAGGATCATGTTTAGACCGAGTATTGGTAGGTATACGAACAAAAACAGTGCACCCAAAAATCTTTAGAGGTAGATCCGAGTAAAGTCTTGAGAAGGGATTTTTTTTTAAAAAACATTCTAATGGTGTGCTATATTTTAAAACACGTGTAGGGATTCTGTTAATCAAATAGCATGTTGTTAAAACAGCTTCTCTCCAAAGATATTTTGGAACATTCATATAAAACGTAATAGCACGAGCCACTTCAAGTAAATGTTTATTTTTTCGTTCATCAATTCCATTTTGTTGAGGAGTATCCACACAAGTAGATTGGCGATGAATCCCCTTTTGCTTCAAAAAACTTCCCAATATTTCATTAAAATACTCGGTTCCATTATCAATATGTAAGATGCTGATTTTTGTTTGAAATTGAGTTTCAACCCTAGTATAAAAATCTTTAAAAAGTTTTTCAACTTCAGATTTTTCATGCATAAAAAACCCCCAACATAAACGGGTATGGTCATCTATAAATGTAACAACCCATATTTTTCTAGAGATAGTAGTAACTCTTGAAGGTCCCCAAACATCACTATGTATTAAATAAAATGGTTTTGAAGAAGTGTAAGATTTTGGTAAATAAGTAGTACGATGACTCTTAGATAAGATATAACTTTCACAATAAAATGATGAACAATTCAACCCCTTAAATAAAGCCAAAAACAAATGTTTACTATTTGGAAAACTAGGATGTCCTAGCCTCAAATGCCAAACCATTACTTGTTCATAAACAAAATTTGAACTAACATTACTAAGACCTTGAGCCTTGTTATTAACGGTGAAAGCATCATCAAAATAGTAAAGTCCATCTATTATCTTAGACTGCCAATCTTCTTCCCAGTGTTTCGGTCCTGAAATTTACAATGAGAATCACAGAAAATTACACGACAATTAGATTCTTTAGATAGTTTACTGACAGACAAAAGATTGCAGGCTAGTTTAGGAACATGAAGAACAAATTTAAGATTTATGTTCTAAGATAATTTTATCAAACCTTTTCCGGCAACAGGTGAGAAACTACCATTTGCAATTCTAATTTTTTCAAATCCAGAACATGGTTAATATGTGCTAAAGAGATTTGAAAGACTTGTCATGTGATCAGAAGCTCCAGAATCAATGATCTGAGGAGCAGAATTTAAGTAACAAAAAAAGGCATGAAGTGCACTACCTGTTTGTGCAAGAGAAGCACTAGGAATACTTGGTTTTGAATTTGATTTCAGGAGTTTCAGGAGGTGATCCATCTGTTCTTCGCTGAATGGACTTGTCTCCGCTTCATTTGCCGTGGGAATTGAGCGGTTGTTTTTGTCCCCATATTTGCTGCTTCTATAATTTGCTTCTCGTGTGGCACGGTTTATTACTGTAGTCACACTAGACCCGCGGCTTCTCTAAAGATTTCCGCTGAAAGTTGGCTGCTTTATTAGTAGTAGCTTCGGCAGCAGCAAGGGTAGAACCTTCAACTGGCTCACTTGTATTCCTTTTTCCCAATATCACGTGTCTACGACTCTCTTCTCTTCGAACCTGGGCAAACACCTTGCCAATTGGAGGCAGTGGACTTTTGCCAATGATCCGTCCTTGAACTTCATCAAATTCCACGTTGAGTCCAACAAGAGTCCTTTTGTTGTGACTAGCATCTTCAGTAGATTTCCACTCATAATCATTGAACAAATCCAAGTCTTGCCATAGACGCTTCAAGGAATTGAAACACTTGGTGACAGAGTCTTCTCCTTGCCGAATCTCACCAAGTTTTATAGTCAATTCATAGACTAAAGATTGATTTCCCAAATCAGAGTACATCTGATTCACGTTATCCCAAAGCTCTTTGGCCGTGGAATAGCACATAAAGTTGGAGCTAATTTCCTCTTCCATTGAGTTCACAAACCAGGTCATCACCACCGAGTTTTCTGCATCCCAAGTCGCATATGCAGGTTCCTCCGGTGTCAGCACTTTTTTATTCCCTGTTAGGTACCCAATTTTTCCTCTTCCTCTGATATACATCAGTACAGACTGGGACCATCGTAAAAAAAAATCGCCATTAAGGCGAATGGTAGTAATCTGAACTGAGTGGGAATCAGTATTGGGTGTTTGGACTGTATAATTGATTGGCAGGGTGTTTGGCTGACTTGCAGCAGGTGCGGTAGAAATAGAGGACTTGTTAGACATGGTAGTTTAGCGGAAGAAGGAAGAGAAAAAATATGCAGAAACAAATAGGTTGATTTTTCTCTCTGAATTTTCTTAGGGAAGCTTCGATACCATGTGAACTGAAATTGAGAAAAAAATTTTCTTTCACAAAGGTTTAGAGCAACTCCAGCAGCACAATCCTAGACTCTTCCTATAGAAGAGAATACAAACACAAAATCTTCCTAATCAGTTAAAATAGGAAACATAATTAACTGGCCTAACTACTTCTTATTTTACAGCAATGTCAATCACCTAATTACAACTAATATTCACAGCTAGTACCTAATTACAGCTAACATTTACAGCTAATATATCTCCTAATATCCGGAATTAATATAGCCAAATCTTTCCTTTTTCAACAGATATAGACTCTGATCATGCATAAAGTTGTCAAATCTACTTTATCATATTTCTTCCATCCGACAAAGGATGACAAAAGGCATAAAAATGTAGTCCACCAAAGGATTGCACAAGTACAAAATTCAAATGAAAAAAGTGATATAAATTTTGACCCTAAAAGTGTACTGCCACGGGGTCCACTAGTTGTAATGAAGAAAAGATTCATTAGTGTACTTGAGTGGGGTCCACTATGGGTAAACTGGGAACTCATTTGTACTTTTCCTTTATTTTTTTTCCTTGAGTCAAAAAGTTGTACTTGTGCATTTCTTTGGTGAACGGAGGGAGTACTTTTTCTCACGTTAATTGGAAAGCACACACTTCCCTGTTTCTAGTATGACCTCATACTCGCTCATATGTATGCTTACATGTACTCTCTGTTGTTATTATAGCATCAAAAGTGAATATGCTTCATGGACCTGACTCCATTTCTCTTTGCAGGCAGCAATTAGACCACCGACATTTGTATTCTTTGTTAATGATTCAAAACTCTTTCCTGAGACATATCGACGTTATATGGAGAAGCAACTCAGAACAGATGCAGGGTTTCCTGGTACGCCAATTCGCCTTTTGTGGCGCAGCAGAAGAAAAATGGAAAAAGATGATGGTTAGTAAGAAGGATTAATGATTTTTTTTCCCCTGTACATGTGTTTGTAACTTAGGAATTTGTACCTTTCACTCAAAACATAACTGAACTTTTAGCCTTAGAGCTTCACCAGTTGCCAGTTAGTATGTTATCAAAAAGGTAAATGAGAAATCATGCAAAGCTGGAAAAATGGAAATTAAAAAAATAGTTTAAGAATGGCACCCCACCAGTCCCTTTGTCATAGTAATAATAATTTCCGACAACTTTTGCAGTCAGTCTGTCACCTTGGTTGAGCCGAATTATATGCCTGTCTTGAGTGACTGACCAGCATATTGGAACTCAGTTTATTAACTCCTTAAATTTTTTTCCTGAATATTTTGACATGGCTATGTATCTTAATTTGTTAGTTTACAAAATAGCTGAACATGTCTATTTGTTTGTTCCATGACCAACTGAAACAACAAAAAAACACAAGGAAATTTCTGCAATATAACATTCTCAGAGACGGAGCCACGTTGGGGCTGGAGGGGGCCATGCCCCCCCCCAATCCCCCTAAGATTTTTTGGGCTAGGCATTAGAATACTAAGTGGGCTAATGACTATTGTGAAGATAAACATTAGCTAATGACTATTGGGCTAAATTCATTAGAATACCAAGTGGGCCTTACAAAATTAGAATAGTCTAAAATTTTAATGTTCTAATCAGACTGGTTGTGGCTTAGTATAATAGTATTGACTAATGACTATTGTGAAGATAATTCTAGGAGTAGATATTTTCCCATTTTCCCATTTAGTATAATAGATGAATTTTGTGATTTGAAAGAACGCCGGGTGCAATTCTGACGAGGCTTTGATATGTTCTAAAAGATTTTTTTTTGCTATGTTTTGTTGTCTTTGTCAAAGAAAATTATATTACTACATTATCTCTGTTTTAGTAAAAATATGTTTTGTAATTGTGGAACTTTTTTAGTGATGAATATATATTATGTTGTTAAAAAAATTCTTGCCCCCCTCCTCAATATCGAATCCTGGCTCCGTCCCTGAATATTCTTACCCAATTAATAAATAAATATAAAGAAGAGGGGGATGGGAGACGGAAAAGGAGTGTCCCGTTACATGCATTGCAGAGCCGCTCCAAACTCGTGTTAATTGCAAAGTGTTTTTTTTTGCCACCAATTTAATTCCAAATTTTCCAGGATTGTCATCAAATGTTATATGGTTAAGCAATGTTATATGCTTGAACAAATGACAAAAGATCAGAACAAATAGCTTTGTTATGCAGACTTTGTCTATTTATTTCTCAGGTAGGGGTCCAGCAACAAAGACACAAGCAAATCTCCCAGCACCTGATAGACAGTTGGCAGTAGCTACATAAGTCGTCTCCAAACTCTCATAAGATTTTACTCGAAAGTTGGAAGAGCCTTATTTTGGAATATCTTAGGAAGTAATGGAAACCTATCCTCTTATGTGAAAGTCCTGATTATCAACATTTTGAAGGGAAAGCAAGTGAAGGTGCTAGATCTTTATCGCATCATGTAAGTTTGTTGTTTCCCCATTTGATTGAGCAGACTGATACAAGTTCAACCATGGCAAGGAACCAATACTCTCGAAGATGATGAAGAAACTGGGAATTTCCCAATTATGAACAATGTATGTGCCTTTAGCCAAAAGATCAAATCGGACAAATGGAAGTGTATTTATGATTATCCATGATAAATTGATTAAATATATTTTCTTATTGTAATTAAAGGTCTCTTCTTAATAATTTTTTTATTTATTTTCTGTTCATATATACCTGTATGTTCAGTTCTAACTAAATGGTGATTGATGTGAAATGGATGGTGTTAAAATTATTTGAAAATGTTGCAGAAATAGTTTTCATTGTTAGTAAGTTATATCATGGTTTGGTCAAGGAAATCAGGCTGCATTTTTAAGTTGAGCTATTGGGTAGTTTATGTTTTACTTTTATTACCAGATTGATTTTATAAGGGAATGATATATATTGTGAATATTTATGCTCGATTTTTTAGTTGTTAGTTATGTGAATAAGTATTAATGTTACGTTTGTATTAGATGAATTGAATTGGTGAAAGAATGGAATAGAAGAGAGAATGAAATAACGAGTGGAATGATTTTAGCTGGAATGAGTCGTTTTATAGTCTCTTTTTGGAAAAAAAATCACAAATTTGGTATGAATGAGAATGATTCATTTTATTTCATTTTATTCCATTCCATTCTAATAGAACAATTAAATATAATTTTTTTTTATTAAGTGAATGAATTATTTTCATTTTGATTTTTTCATTATATGAGAATGAGTCATCCCACCCCATTAAGTATATAATGATTGTGATGCTTTCTAGCAGATGATGTATGGTTGGCCAAATATCTGAGTCATGTGTGGGACTGTGAGAGCAACAGGCAGATAACTTTTCCCAGTAATTTGACTTAAATTTAATCCAACATCTTAACTCCACCTGTTTTGACTATTATTTTTGAGAATTTTGATAAGAGTTATGTTATATATTATAATTTTTTTTGTCAAATTATAAATTACGACTTATATTAATATATGAGATTGAATATAATTATAAAATTAATTTATTGTGTCGAATGTATTATAAAAATATTATCAATTAGATTTATTTCAAAATAGTCGACATGTGAAGTCGCAATATATATCATTTTAATTTGATATTTGAACCCATCTATTATTAATGTGAAAGACTGTAGAATTATCATTTTTATTTGTGGAAATACCAATTCCTTTGTTTTTAAACTATTTCATATAAAAGTCTAAGTTATAAATTTGTAAATATTTTTTTTTGAATATTTAAAAAAAAATAGTAAGTCGTTAATTCAGATGCAACCAAGTGATAATGAAATTGCACATAATTTCAAGTATACTACCAAGAATAAAAACATGATTTTTTTTTTATTTTGTTTATTGTGAAACAAAAATTTGATAAATGGGTTATTTTTGTAGAAGAGACTATTAAACCTTTTAACTTACAAAAATTATGCAAATATCTAACAGTAAGGGTATAAATAAATTGAGTCGAGTATTAAGTTGTTTAAATTTAGTTCACAAAATTTATTGAGTATGAAATAAGATTTAATTGAGGCTCATTTAACTACCGAGTCAAACATGATCTCAAATCGAGCCCGAGCAGTTTAAACTTTTCGAATAAATATGTATTAATAAAAAATTACAATTTGAGAAAAAATTTACTCATATTTAAATCATTTATATTTCGAGTCGAATTCAAATCCAACTTTTAGTCGAAAATCTTGCTCATGAGTTTATTATTATTTGTTTGCTACTACTGACCAAAAACTTCCAATAATTCATGGTCAATAAATACAAGCTACAATATTTTTGAACAGAAGAAATATATGCAACAAAAACCTCATAAATTTTAATACTCTTCGACGAACTCATCTATAAGTCTACGGTGTTCTAATAAAGGTCGAATAAACATTTAATTAGGAGATAACAACTAGATATGTCATTTTTGTCGCTTCACTGGACTGCAGCTCTAGAATTGCAGGCATGATTTAGATTCTCATATACACAGTAAAAGGACTGATTCTGAAGTTGGTTTGAACTTTAAGCTTGTTATGAGAGTTTTTATGTTCTCTGCCACAAGGGCCGGCCCAAAATGGCGCTTCCATGTACAGCAAGGTAAGCAGCATTTAACCTAGGGGAAAAATATTAATCATCTTCAGTAGTAACGTAAAAGGAAACTTTTACTTTTTTATATATATATATATATACACCTGTGTATTACACAGTCCGGCTATAGCGACAGGTTTTTGGGCTATAGCGACTATGGTTACGGTTCACCCGTTGCCGGTAGCCCAGAATAGCTATGGCGACGGGTGAAACTGTCGCTATAGCCCAAAAAACCGTCGCCATAGCCGACTGTGTACATACATTTTTTCCTATATATATAAACATACTTTTCAACGTCAGGCATAGCCAAGGGATCGTATATTTCCTCTCTTTGTTCCACAGCCGGGACAGAGCCTGCCAAAGCTCCAATATCCTGAGTGCCTTCAGCCTGTGTAAGAGAAAAAGAGATATTTATTAAGGCCTGATGAATCCACAAGAAAACCATATTCTTCATCATCTTATACAAAATACAGTATCTAAAGAATAGAAAAAGACTGGCATTCAAAAACAAAAGCCCACACTGCTTCTGTAACTAGTAAATACATTAATGCATAGCTAATATTTCTTCATCCCTCCCAAACTATAGAAGTAAGTGATATCATAGAATAGATGTATTTTTGAAAGAAGAGGGAGAAGACAAGAAATAGAATGTGCTCATCCTTCCTAATAAGGGAGGATATATGTCTGCCGTACAAATGCCACAATGCCAGCGAGTTAGCTAAAAGTTCTCATTCTGCCAAGCAAATTGGTACAATATACACTTTGTTTACATTATTTGAGCAGATTGTTATCAGCCAAAAGTTTGTATCTTGAGATTAGGTTTCCATTATTCCAAGTTCCAACATATACACACCTACACTTCAAGAGTGCCCTGATAAGCAAGTAGAGTTAATTGCAGCAATTCTAGGTCACACACAAGTAGAGTTATTTGCAGCAACTAAAAGTAAATTTCCTAATTAAAGAGAGTATTTTAAAATATGATGTGCACATGTACTAGCCCTATATAGGGTAACATACATAATGTGGTTCATGCAGTAAGCAACCCTACTAAAATACTTTTAAGAGACAATTATCTTCAAAATTTCATTCTTCTTTTCTACCTTAAAGAAGAGCGCAGATGCAGTAAATATGGAAAATAAATATTGTCTTGCCTGTTGAGGGTACTGAGAGTAACCAGCATATGCACCATACGCATAAGATGATTGATCCTGAGATACTCCATAAGCATAGGGATCATAAGCTTGTCCATAACCATAATAAGCACTTCCCCATTGACTTGGATCAGCCTGTGGAGCCCACACTCCAGCTTGATCCTACAACATAGAAACATATATTTTGTTAAAGCTTGTATAACAAATTTAAGAACAATGATTGTCCTTTCACATGGTGAGTGGAATTTGATAGATAAAAATAAAACTAAGTTTTGAGCTTTGCAAATTTTATCCTATTAACTTTTTCGCTCTAAATGTGATGCTATATACTACAACTTCTTTATTTTGTTTTTTGGAAAATGGAATAATATGCGTTGAAGACGGGTGCTAACAAACTTTGTATAGTCAGGTGCTAACAAACTTTGTATAGTTATGGCACTATTAAACATAGCCCTGTGTAAGGCTTCGTATCCATGGGCAATTATCCAAAGACATGGGCAATTATCCAAAGAATAATAACCCTAGGTTTCGATTTATTTTTTAAAAAGATGTCACATGTTTGTTTAGGTGGATTGTATAGAAGGAGAGAAGAAGAAATTTTATTAGATGAAAAGAGAGAATGCAAGCGTAGGACATCAAAAACAGATACAAGCATAAGGGTAACACGTTGTCCACCCATCTTACAGGAAGTGGAAAAAAGACAAACTCAAAAGAGAGCAACTTTCCAATCTATACAATGATCGGAATCATAATTCTTACAAAGGCCCATAAAGAAGGAAAACTTATCCTATTTCACAACAAAGTGAAAGATAGCCATATCTCTAAAAAGCCAAGCATTAGGTTCCGTCAATATCATAAATTTTCTGATCCCAAGACATCATAAATAAGGAACTAAATAATATCAAGGGAGAGGATGGGAGGAGGTATTTAAGAATTATCCAGAGCCTTCAACAGAATAATGAAAATCAAATACTTTGTTGGTTTCAATGCTATAGAGGCAAGTTATTGCCAAGTCATTGATAACTCAACGGACACAAGTCACCTTCTTATTCTGATATTTAGTGTCCTCGTTGCTTTCAGAATGCATGTCTCATAACCCTAGAGACGAAAATATACTAAGAAATTTCACCTGTTTAGATGTAGGGCTCCTACCCAAAGAAATTCGAACTACTTGCTGGCCAATCACAGTTCCTTGCATCCTTTGGATTGCTTCTTCAGCGGACGACCTATACATAAAACATCAAGCAAGATGACACTAAAATTACTAGTTGTGGATCACTATTGTATTTCAAATATTAAAGAAAAATGCCCAGCCAAAAATTCAAACGAAAGGAATACAACACTATCAAAAGAACCAGATGTCATTACTATGGCTTGTACATCAAATGCTACAATAAATAAATACCACAATACATCCCCACATATAAAAAATACGACATAACCCAAGTAAACAAAATAGAGTGCCCCTAAAGAGAAAACAGAGTGGCAAGAAAGAGGGAGACGATAGAATATAACTGGAAGCAGTTTTTACCCAAAAAAATAAATAAATTTATAATTATTGGAGGCAGCTTATCAATTTATTTTATTGTTGGGCATAACCAACAACAGTTTCACGCGCCATACAGACCTGGCCACAAACTGCACGAACCCACATCCCCTGGTTGCAGGAATCTTGACGTAGACAATTTCCCCAAGCTGCAAAAAGATTTGCCTCAACTCCTCTTCTGTGACATTTGGATCCAAGTTACCGATAAAAATCTGCAATAAAATGACAGTGAGAATTGAGTCGAGACACATAAGGCCACAATGTCAAGTTATTAACTTACTGTGGTGTTACTTATATCATTGTCTACGGGGATTGTCTGAACTGCTGGAGTGTAAACTGGAGCAGGATATACGCCTACTGAAAGAAATTCCAGGGTAGGTCAGAATTTTGTTTAGACAAAACAGAGTGCAAAAGTCATTGATAAGCCAGAGAATCAGCATCTGTGTCTCACACCTCTCTGTTTCCAGGGCTCAAATGTCTAATAACATGAAATTAAATCCCTTTCACATATCTTTTGTATTCCTTAAGAAAATACATACACGAGGAAGGGTCATATTCAATACTGTTATTACTCCACATATTCAACACTGTTAGTTCGTCTACAAATTATTAAAAAGCATTTATCCCAATAATCATATCATATCCTCACTAGTTTGTTACCAGAAATCATATCAACTAGACCCAAAAAACCAAGGAGGACAAGATAGTGTAGGCGTGTAGCAAATTATAGAAAATATGTATTATTGCAAATCCATCATGACCATTCTCAAAGCAATCGATAGCATGGAAAATAAGAGACCACTCTGCAGAGAGAAATTAGAACTAAGATTGAAAGGAAGGAAAAAAATAATTTCTACCTTTCGCCCCTGCGTATTGCTGTTGGAAACCAGTAATCTTTTTTGGTGTTGCTGCACTGATACGCATAGGCCTAGTTGAGCAATAGAAGCCATTCATTTCAGTCATCGCACGATTCCTTTCCATCTCATCAGCAAATTTAACAAAGCCATATCCCTTTGAACGTCCAGTCGTTGGATCAGTTACAACCTTGGCTCCTCTAACAGATGGGTATTGACCTCGGAAGGTCTCTTGCAACAAGAAATCTGTAACATCCGGTGCTAAATCCCCTACAAAAATAGAATGCTCAGGTCCCGTATCTGGACGCCTTTCTCCGATCCCAAAAGAAGCCCAATTCAACCTAAAAGTTAGTTCAGTTCCAGGAATCAGTGCTCCATTATATGATTGTAGAATTCTTTCAGCTGTTGCATGTGAAGAAAACTCCACAAAGCCGTATCCTTCCGGCTGACCAGTGATCTTGTTACGAATTACTTTTATTGAAAGCACCTGAGTAGAGAACAGTGGCCATTTAGTTTTTCAAATATGGACCTCTATAAAACTAAGCTGCTGCATAGAGAGAACATTCTCTTTTCTTATTAACTTGATAAAACTCTGTAATTAAAATGCAACGCTAACTTATATCCATAACAGCAGCCGTTTTGCTAAAATCCCAGATAAGTTTGCTCAGAATAAGCAAGTCTCGGACATCTTCCGCAGAAACCCCAGTAGGGTCAAATACTAGAACAGGTTTCCAAAAATGCAAAGGATGCATGTCACAGCCAAAATGACCAGCTAACCAGATGCACATGGTTTTAGACCATAAAAAGGTTAATTTTCAAATGTCCCGAAAGTCAACAAACAGATTTTAAGTAATTTTATATTTAGATAGAAAAAGAAATTTTATCTATAGGGAGATGGTATACAAGCAGTGTGGGCACAAGGAAAACCCACCCTATACAAGTGGAAATTAAAAGGAAACACTCAAGAAGATGCAGCTCTCCTATCTATCAGACACAGAAGTTCTCTTTCTATTCCTCTATTATATTTATCTCTACCCTCACTCGGGGAGCGCGGGCTGGGGGAGGCAGTTTTTTGTTTTTTTTGGGGCTGCGGGTGGGGCGGGGGGGGGGGGGGGAAGAGTTTAATCAATCATGGAACTCCACTTATGTGTATTTACTAACATTGGCTGAAGTTTATATTGAGGATGTCATAGTAAAACTGTGTGTCAACTGTGTTTGGCTTCTTGAAAGAAAGAAATAACAGAAATAAACTAATAATCTTTTGACTGTATAAACTTTATTGCACTTCTTTCATGGTAACAAGGGGAGGGATAACTTTTACGTCTAAATTTTTGTGATGTAATGAATTTCAGATAATGACATTGCAGTTGATCTACTACAAATCTGATGTAACCACAAAGAGATATAGTCCTAGTGGTTGGATTAGGATCTAAGATAAATATATGACTTATTGTTGATTGAGTGATTAACCCAAAAGGATTGGACATTTTATGTAGCTAGGAACTTTAGCACCAACTAGTTGTGATTAAAATTTTAAGGCAGAAACTCTTAGCTTAACATACCACACTGATGCATAGCATGCTTACAAGTTAAGGAACAATTCTTAATTTCACAAAGCGATCTGTTTGGGGATTTGCCTAATCAAGCTTTGGCTTAATTTTAGTCCTATAATCTTGTTTTGAGATAGTAGTACGTCAAATGGTCCTATTTTCATATGTTATAGGAGAGTTAAGGGTCTTTTGTAACATCTTTTGGGGCATGAGATTTGTTCATAGTCCATAGGTGTCATGTTGTGTAATCTCTGTAGGACTAGCACTTGTAGTCTTAACTCTTAAGCTCTGGCAGCCAAAGATTAACTTTTATATCATTAAGCACTGGTTCTACACGTCTACTAGATGTATGGAGATTCAGAAACATGAATTTCCATCCAGTCTTCTGATTTAGTTGAATTATTTCTAAAGACTCAACAGTTGCATGATGTGCGATTTAGCCCGACCTTAGGCAGTGAAACCCTGGCTACTCTAGCTCTTATTTCTTTAGTTTAGGTAATAGTAACTAGTAATGGGCTCCATCGCTATTAAAACAAATTCTCCATCGGTCCCACAAAAAGACTCATTTGCTATTTTTTCCACACAAAAGAGTCAAGTTTATACTAATGATAGTATAAAATAACACAATGCCCACAACTTTAGCATGAAAACTTCAATATTATGTCATCATCCTAAACTAAACCCACATTAAGGGGTAAACATAAAACAAAAAATTATATCCTAAAAATTTGTAAATTATGCAAATGGGACTTTTATTGTGGAACCGAGGGATTATTGCAGAAGAGTAATTTATCATATGAAACACATAACCAATAAGCAAAACAAATTAAATCCTCAAACATATAAAATATTATGAAAATATGATATAGAGAATACAGACCTCGCCGGTGTGAGAGAACCAGCTATGGAGGTAAGACTCATCAGCCCAGTAGGGTAAATCACCAATCCAAAGGGTTCGGACTTCTTCATGAGTTGTGGGTTGATGATAAGGTTGCGATGAGTACGTTACTGCCGCCGCCGTCGCCGTTGCCGGCGATGGATGCGGTTGCTGTTGTGCCTGTGCGCTTATCATCCATTGTTGTTGCTGCTGCTGCGCCGTATGTGCTTCCATTTCTATTTTCTCTCTATTTATATGAAAATTTTGATTTCTGTAAATCTTTTTCTTTTTCTGTCAAGGAATTTCTGGTTATATAATGTTAACGTTAGAGACTGTTAAAAAGAAGAACGAACGGAAGAACAATGTAATTAGAACTAGACATGGGCACTAAAGCCTACAAAAAGACGAGTCTAATAAAATTTGGGCTCGGCCACGGCCCACGGGTAGCCCAGTCCGTTTTATGATAACATTCAAATTTCAATTCACTTTTTTAATTCAACTCCCTACGGCTATGTTTGTTTGCGACTATTAATTCCAAGTATCTTGTTTATTTTTCAATTTGAGCTTTGAATTAATCGGGGGTGTTTGATGAATCTGAATATGAATTTGAAAGAGCTGAATCTGAATAAAAAAAATTATTTGATAATTAACATGTTTGAAATATCTGAATGACATAATTTTATTATTTTACCCATCGATTTGAAAAAATTCAAAGTTGTTGTAAATTTATTTAATATTACTTAATATAATAGTTAATATTTGTTTATAATTTCATAATTTTTTTTATTTTATTCAACTACTTATTCAGCCATTCTGCCAAAAAAATTTGACTTAGGGGGTGTTTGTTTAGAGCTGAATGGAGCTGAATCTGAATAGATGAATCGGTCAGTGCATTTGTTTTGATTTGAATGGCTGAATCAGTAAGATGGAGGAATTGAATGACTAAGTCAGATTGTTTTAGCTGAATGGTTGAATGGGCAGCTGAATGAAGTAAAAAAATTAAAAAAAATTAAAAATTAAAAAAATATATTAACTATTATATTAAGTAATATTAAATAAATTTACATAATTTTGAATTTTTTCAGAGGGGTAAAATAATAAAGTTGTCATTCAAATATTTCAGACATGTCAATTATCAAACAACTTTTTTTATTCAGATTCAGATTTAACTCATTCAGATTCAGCTCATTCAGATTCAGATTCAGATTCATTCAATTTTTATCAAACACCCCCTTAGCCATTCAACTCAATCATCTGATCGATTCAGCCATTCAGATAATTTTTTTCAAAATAAACGCACTTAATGGCTGACCGATTCAGTCATTCAATCATTCAAATGTATTCAGTCATAAAGAAATAGTTCCTTAGTCCTGAGATTATAAAACAACTTAAGATATGAGATTATTTAATACTATGTTCTACCTGATATTATAATCCCTACTATTTGGGATTAAAAATTGCTAAACAAAATTAACCTCAACCTTTTTTAAAAATGACCATAATATCCTGTAATTTATGTTATTATTACTGGCAACTTAAAACTTACTAGTACAAATACTTAATATTATTTTTTGGGGGGGAAGAAGGAGGGGGAGGGGAGGGTGAGGGGGAGGGCAACGGGGAGGGTGAGGGTGAGGGGGAGGGCAAGGGGGTGGTGAGGTGTATATATAATCACTGAATATTATTTTTTTTGGGAAGAGTTGGGGGGGTTGGGGGGTGGGCGAGTGAGGGTGTATACATAATCAGTAAATATTATTTTTTTGGGGGGTGGGCCTAGGGGCTGGACGGGGTGGGTGTATACATAATAAGTAAATATCATTTTTGGGGGTTGGGCGGGGTGGGGTTGTATACATAATCAGTAAATATTTTTTTTAGAGGGTGGGGGTGGGGTGGGGGTGGGGGTGTATACATAATCACTGAATATTATTATTTTTTGGGTGGCGGTGTAGGGGTGGGATGAGGGTATATACATAATTAGTAAATATTATTTTTTTGGGTGGGGGGTGGGGGGTGGGGGGTGGGGGGTGGGGGGTGGGGTGGGGTGGGGGGTGAGCGGGGTGGGAGTCACTACAAGAAAAAGAGGGAGTCACTACATATCAAGTGTTTGTGAAATTGCTTGAGAGAGAATGAGTTTTTTGGTGACAGAGACTGACTAGCCCAGAATCAACCTTGAAATAACATATCATATGATACATTTGCTTATAACTACCTATGAACTGTACAGTTGTGCCATTCTAGTCAACTGTCACTTGTGACATGCTCTTAAGGTTGTTTGATGATTTTTGTAGGTCAAGAAAATGATGTTTATGCTTATATTAAAACTGAAAGAGGCAGCACACAAGAAGTTCCTGGTCATTGTTCTGTAAGTTGTATGTGTTTATGGTTTCTCTCTTGATTTTTTGTGTAGGTTTAGTGCTCAGCCTAATTGCCTTGTACTTTTTATTTGGCAGTATGAGGACTTCTCATTTCAACAAGTGTTTTCTCAGTAGGTTTTAAAAATTTCTATCCACTTTATTGATTGGCCTTTTGTTAGTTAAATTCGTTAACTTCTCAGTTGAATGCAGTTGACAAAATGCAACTGTGAGTAATTTTATTATCGAAAACACTTTTATTGATTGTCAGGACATGGTAAAGTTTGTTTGTCTTTCAAATGGAAAGTAGTGAAAACGTTGTTAACAGTTTAACAGAGAAGAAATTACGTTTGACCTAAATGTAGCTAAATTCCCTTATTGTTCTGACAACACGACTATTATATATAGTCTTCAGATTTTTGTATCATGGAATATGTGCAATTGTTTTTGAGAACTAAAATCTATGTTTTGCTGCTTTAGGTCAAGGAGTTGGGACGGAGCGGAAAACATCGTCACAGGGCTATATATGCCACAGGTGCAAGGGGACTGGTGTAAGACCCCAACTTTTATGAATAAAAATTAATTTTTCTTGAAATATATTTTTGAATATTATGGTATGGATTTGATATAATGTTATAGTTGTGGGTAATATTTATAAATTTTACAAAGTAAGCAAGTGGTTATATAATATTCGATTGATCGGGAAATATTCGTTTTAACAGGAAATATTCATACGACGGCACAATCATTGGTGGACCCCACAACGAAAGTATTGTCGTAGTTAGAAAATAACAGAATTATCTTTTTATAAAAATAACAACGAAAGTTTTATCATTAAACTGTTGAATTACCCGGTGGTAAAAGTACAGTAATACGTGTGGTTGCATAGTAGCACATGATATTGATTATTAATGCTTACATGAGAAGTCACTCAGTTATACTCAATTATTGCTACAGTAATTACTGCATAATATCTCTCATATTATTGATTCAATTATTGTCACAGTATCATCTGCATAATATTTTATATTATTAAATTAATAATTGAGATGACAAAATTATTCATATTATTATTTACAATATTGACAATGTCTAGAAGTTCTGTCAAGGAGAGGTTTGGTCAACTAATTGCGAGCCAATAAGGAGAAATGGTTGTTTTTTTGGGTGATATGGTTCTCCTTTATTTCTTCTCTCTTTGCTCCACTTGTTTCTTGCTCCATCATCATAAAGAAATTTGTAGATAAACTATTGAATCAATTACTCTGTTTTGTCCATTGTTTCTTTGGAAATTTCCCTTTCTTAATGTTGCTAACTAACCCCATATAATACAAGAGCATAGAAGAATAAAGTTTGGAAAAGCCAAAAGTTAGTGGACTATGACAAATATTTTGGTACTCAAAAAGGAATATAGTTTTCTAAAGGATGGCTAGAGTATAGTAGGATTACAGAAATAATTACATAAAGTAAAAGATGAACATGTTATTTAGTGAAGAAGTCTACTAATAAATAAAAATATTATAAAAAATAAAAAAAACTCGTCACTCTAATTTGCGGGATGAAAGTTAAGTCCAGGAAACATCGGAGAAACACGATGATCTCATTCGCTGTGGTCGAAAGATACGGACAACCTGCTTCCATACGCTGTGGTCGAAAAATATTATAGATTTGCTTTTAACAGAGGTACATGAACTATTGCTTTATTACTAATTATAATTTGAGGATTTTAGATGATAAGTACATATATGTCAATTTTGAACTCTAAGCTAGATCACTTGTACTGCATTTTGATAAGCCTGTATTGTTTTCTCCTACTGAACTCAATAAAAACAGGCATAACCAAAGAAGATATGCTCCCAAATTAGATTGTGCACCTTCGATGGAGCTCGTGGTGTTAGGCTAGGCTCTTAGCTACATCAGATTACAATTGGTTGCGTAGTTGCTTTCTCAACATTCTTGACATCGTTATATTAATGTTAACACAGAAGAATCCCTATAATGATATTATTATGAATCTTTTCTTCCTTATTTGATCTATTGATGCTATGAATTTTTATATAGCATGGGCATTGAGAGTGTCGTAGATGAAAGCAATGGAAGGTTATCTGGATTTGGTGATGTTATGTGCTCTTCTTGTGAAATGGCAGTGGTGTGGATGCAAAATCAGCTTAGGCAAAACTAGACGCAAGATCGTATTCTAAACTATGTCAATGACGTATGCTATATATATAAACCTTCTTGTTTAAGTCTTTTTATATACTCCTAATACAATTATACTTCTATTTCAACCAAAACATAGGAGGAAAATGAGTAAATGAGCTGAATAGTCTTTATTGATTATTATTTGTTAGTAATTTTTTATGGTTCATGTTGACGAGAGTTCTGAAAAAATTTCAGCTTTGTGATGGTCTTCCTAGCCCAATGAGACAATCAGGTGTTGACTGCGCCAAGATTTCTTCCATTCCTAGCGTTGCCTTCACTATTGGTGGCAAAATTTTCAACATTCCTACTGAGCAGGTATGATCAACCTAATTTCTATTATGGTTGTTGTGTCCAACTTCCTCCATAGGTCATTATTTATGCAGATTTGATAGGCAGGGAATGTATCATTCTTCTCAATTACATTGGCTTATATACACAAGTATCCTAATTTACAGTGTACATTAGTACCACGTAGCAACTCTATTGTCTTTTTCTACTTATGAGCAATATGGTGTACATTAGTACCACGCAGCAACTCTATTGTCTTTGTGTATTGATTTTGGCACTAAGTGTCTCTGGTGACCTATTTGCTTCATTTTCCTGACTTTGCTATTATTTTTAAATATGTCCAGGAAGACTGCTTTTACGTCCTGCCTTACAATACTGGGTATCAAATTTTCGTGCTACGTTTACGGAAGACAAGGGACGAAATTATGAAGTGTACTCTCTCTATATATGTAGATATGTACTTTGATTGAAGAACTGTGGTAGCTTTAGATGGTTAATTGTAAAGATAATAAATGATTATGTAGTGGATGATTTTATTAAGTTAATAATATTTTAGTTTTTTGCATTTTTGCCATTATTTGCTATGGGGACATTGAGCCAGTCAGGTATACAAAAAGAATGTCAAATTTTGATTTGGCAACTATATAATTCGTTACCAAAGCATTGAACAAGTTTTAATATAGCAACAATTTTTTATACATTTAGCAACAAATTTTCATTGCTAATGGACATTAAAAATATAATATTTGGCAATGAAAAATTAACCTAATAACAACGGAGAGGATATTGTTGCTAATACTAACATAAAAGGCAACATTTTTTATCGTTGTAAATCATATCAACTTTCGTTGCACATATAAAGAAATGATAACATATAATATCGTTAATAGTCGACGACTTTCGTTGCTATTGAAAAATAACCAGCAACAAATACTTTCGTTGCTGATTCAGCATAATGTCGTTGCCAAATAATATAATCAGCAACAAAAATCGTTGCTAAAAAGTTTACATTCCGCAACGAAAGCAAGCTTAGACAACAATTTTCATAATTTATTGCAACGAAAAATGTCGTTGCAAAATGGTGTCAATTGCAACGAAAATGCATTGTCGTTGCAAAAAAAAGAGTTCATTTCGTTGCCAATTAGCAGGCTTTTGCAACGAAATGGAATTTTTATAATTCTGCAACAATACATTTTGTTGCTAAAGGATCGATGTCTCTGAACGAAAGCCAAATTTCGTTGCAAAATGTATTACTTTTGGCAACGAAAAAAAATGTTCGTTGCGGAACAATTAGCAACGCTCGTTGCGTAACGAAAGACGTAACGATAGTAAAGTCATTGCCAAAACCCTTTTGCAACGAAATTTGGCACCTTTAGCAACGAAAATTGGTTGTTGCTGAAGCCCCGTTTTTTTATAGTGTAAGGAATTCAAGAGTGTGGGTCCTCCGGAGTTCCGAGAAACGACGGACCCATTAGAGGCCCAGACATGGGTAAAAGAGATAGAGAAGGCGTTTTTTTATCACAAACGTGGGTGAGGCGCAAAAGACTTCTTTTGCGACTTACATGATGAAGGGGAAGGCTAACTATTGGTGGGAAGCTCACCAGGGTGGGGCTAGGACGGAGGAAATTACTTGGGAATAGTTCAAGAAGGTATTCTTCAAGAACTACTTCCCTACTAGCATGCAAGGTAGAATGGAGATTAAGTTCTTGGAACTTAAACAAGGGGATATGATCGTTCCCCAGTACGCCGTCAAATTTAATGAATTGGTGAGATTCGCGCCACATCAGGTGGATACAGAAGAGAGAAAAGCTCGTAGGTTTGAGCAGGGCTTGAAACCCTGGCTCTACAGTAGGATTTCGGTGTTCCAGAGTGCTTCTTACGGAACCATTCTGAAAAAGGCAATAATAGCTAAAGGTGGTGGTGAGGCGTTGTCTCAATACCACAAGGAAAAGAAGAATAAGAATAAAGTAGAGGGAAGAAATAAGGCAGAAGTTACCAACGGTAGTGGCAATATGCCTAAGAGGAAGAGCTTTAACCCTGGGAATACTGGGGTGAAACAAGGAAATCCTAAACGTAGGATGGAGGCATGCAAGACATGCAGAAAGTCTCATCTGGGAGTCTGTTTAAAGGGAAAATCAGTTTGTTACAGCAGGAGGGACATTTATCACCCAACTGTCCTAACCTTAAGAAAAATTATGGGTGTTTTGTTTGTGGATCGTTGGACCACATGGCAAGAAATTTCCCAAAGAAAGGGTTAGAGGGAAATAAGGGTTCTAGTAGTGGTAAATTGGCCATTACTGGACCAGCAACATCGATGGGTAGACCCTCAGCCCGTACGTTTCCTATGACTGTCCAAGATGTGGTTGCATCATCGGATGTAGTAGCAGGTATCATTCCAGTCAATGAAATAAATGCTTATGTGTTATTTGACTCGGGTGATACTTGATCTTTTATAGCATGCAAATTTGCTCAGCGATTAGTATTAATCCCTGAAAAGTTAGCAATACCTTTAGTCGTTAAGGTAGCAAACAAAGAGATAATCCCCCATTGAACATATTCATAAGGATTGTTGCGTAGATATTAGAGTTAATAAGTTATCGGTAGATTTGGTACCGCTAAGGTTAAAAGAATTCGATGTAATTCTTGGTATGGATTGGTTGATTAACCATAAGGCTATAATAGATTATCATAAGAAAAGTGTGAAACTTCGGCTTTCTAAGGAAACCAAGGTAGTTCTCTTCGGTAGTAAATCACCGAGACGCTCTTGTTATCTATCAATGACACAAGCTAGAAAGATGTTAAGAAAGGGGTGTGTAGGTTATCTGTGCCATGTTGTGGATACCCAAAGAGTGGGAACATCCTTGGATCAGATACCTATAATTCAAGAGTTCGCGGATGTATTTCCGGAGGAATTACCGGGTATTCCACCGGATAGGGAGGTTGAGTTTGTGATTGATCTGTTACTGGGTACGACACCAGTTTGTGAGATGAAGGAGTTCATGGTTCAATTACAAGAACTATTAGACAGGAAGTACAGTCAACCTAGTGTGTCTCCTTGGGGAGCACCGATATTGTTTGTAAAGAAAAAGGATGGATTGTTAAGACTTTGTATCGACTATCGAGAGTTGAATAAGTTAACGATTAAGAATAAATACCCATTGCCCAGGATCGATAATCTATTTGATCAGTTGAAAGGGACAAAGTATATTTCTTAAATAGATTTGCGTACGGGGTATCATCAGTTAAAAGTAAGGAAGGAGGATGTACCTAAGACGACATTCAGAACTCGTTATGGTCATTACGAGTTTCTGGTAATATCGTTTGGGTTGACTAATGCGTCAGCCGCATTTATGGATATGATGAACAGAGTGTTCAAACAGTATTTGGACAAGTTCGTCGTAGCGTTCATTGATGATATTCTAGTCTAATCTAAGACGTTAGAAGATCATGCTGAACATTTAAGGATAGTGTTAGAAACACTACGAAAGAAAAAGTTGTATGCAAAATTCACAATGTGTGAAATTTTGCTTGAACGAGTGCAGTTTCTAGGGCATATTATTGATAAAGATGGCATTTCTGTGGATCCAGCAAAGGTAGAAGCAGTTAATGAGTGGGGAAACCAAAAATGCCAACTGAGGTTTAGAGTTTTCTAGGGTTAGCGGGATACTATAGAAGGTTCATTCGGGACTTTTCTAAAATAGCTACTCCGTTGATGAATTTGACGAGGAAGTCCGTGAAATATGTGTGGAGTGAAAAATGTGAGAATAGTTTTCAGGAATTAAAGAAGAGGTTAAGTGAGGCGCCTGTATTGTCTTTGCCTGATGATACAGGGAATTTTGTAGTATATAGCGATGCTTTGCATAGAGGATTGGGTTGCATGCTCATACAGCATGTCAAGGTCATTGCGTATGCGTCACATCAATTAAAGGATTATGAGAAGGCTTATCCTACTCATGATCTGGAATTAGCAGCAGTAGTTTTTACCTTGAAGATATGGAGGCATTATCTATACGGCGAGAAGTGTGAGATATACACGGACCACAAAAGTCTAAAATATATCTTCACACAGAAGGAGTTGAATATGAGGCAGAGAAGGTGGTTGGAACTAATAAAAGATTACGATTGTCATATCTTATATCATCCGGAGAAAGAAAATGTAGTAGCCGATGCGCTAAGTAGGAAGGGTAGAGACAAACTATCAATGTTAACGACTCAGAATGAGTTATTAACAGCGATGACGAGAATGGAATTAGAGGTTAAATTACCTGGTAAAGCAGAGGAGATGTTATTTTCCATGGAGACTCAACCGACCATACTGAAACGAGTTAAGGAGGTGCAGTTGAGCAACGAGGAATGCGAGCATATGAAGAAGAGGATAGAAGATGAAGAAAATACTAAGTATAACCTCGATAGGGAGGGATTACTTCATTTTGAAGGAAGAATTTGAGTTCCAAATAATTCTGAATTAAAGGAGGAGATAATGAGTGAGGCCCATAGTTTGAGGTACTCGATACATCCCGGTAGTATGAAGATGTATCAAGACCTTCGTTAGAACTTTTGGTGGCCGAACATGAAAAGGGAGATAACAGAATATGTTAGTAGGTGCTTAACTTGTCAGAAAGTTAAGGCTGAACACCAACGACCTAATGGGTTGTTGCAATCAGTAGAAATTTCGGAGTGGAAATGGGAGTACATCACAATGGACTTTGTGGTGGGACTTCCAACAACAAGGAAAGGATTCGATGCTATTTGGGTGATAGTAGATCGATTGATGAAATTAGCTTATTTTCTACCAATAGGAGTTAGGTATAACCTAGACCAATTAGCTAAGCTTTATGTCAAGGAAATTATTTCAAGACATGGAGTACCTATTTCGATTATGTCAGATCGTGATCCACGATTCACATCGAACTTTTGGAGGAGTTTGCAAGAGCAAATGGGAACACAGTTGAGATTGATTACAGGCGTATCATCCTCAGACTGATGGACAAAGTGAACGGACAATTCAAACGCTTGAAGATATGTTAAGATCTTGTGTTATGGATTTCAAAGGGAGTTGGGACGAACATCTACCGTTGGTGGAATTTGCGTACAATAATAGTTTTCACTCTAGTATAGGCATGCCGCCTTACGAAGTGTTGTATGGGAGGAAGTGTAGAACTCCACTATGTTGGGATGAATTGGGTGAACGTCGGATGTTGGGACCTGAGTTGGTACAACAAACGGCAGATATGGTCAAGCTAATACATATTCGATTGGTAGCGGCTCAAGATAGGCAAAAGAAGTATGTTGATCCTCACAGAGAAAAGCAAGAATTCGATGTAGGGTATTATGTCTTTCTGAAAGTTTCGCCTTGGAAAGGGAAGATACATTTTGGGAAGAAAGGGAAGTTAAGTCCAAGGTTTATAGGAACTTTTGAGATTTTAAGAAGGGTAGGAGAGGAAGCTTATGAAGTAGCTTTACCTCCAGAAATGGAACGCATTCACAATGTGTTTCATGTGTCTGTATTGCGTCCTTATAAGCCGGACTATAAACACGTAATAGAGTATGAATCTATCCAAATAGAGAAAGATTTATCGTATGAAGAACTTCCAATTCAAATTGTTGATAGGAAGGAACAAGTTTTGAGAAATAAGATAATACCTTCAGTGAAGGTAATTTGGAGAAACCACAATGCTGAAGAAGCAACGTGTGAACTCGAAAGTAAAATAAAGAAAAATTTTTCTCATTTGTTTACGTAATTATAAGCGAGATTCTGGGGATAGAATCCTTATAAGGGGGTGGGGGAGAATGTAACGCCCGAGAAAATCGAATTTATATGAGGATTAAATTTTTATTTGATTATGTGAATTAAATGAATTTAATTGGTTATTTATGTGAGTAAGCTATTTGAAGGTCGTTCTATGACCTAGAATGTGCGAATGTGGTTAGTATTTGCATATGTGCTAGAATTAATTGTTTTGAATTTCTAAGATGTAAATAAAAATTTTCTGAGAAATTTTCATAAAAACACTATCCATCCATTTCTGCTAGGGGATTAAGTTTGAAATTCCGAGAATCGCGTAATGATAGAATATAAAGACGTGATGGATATCTAACAATATTTCATTTATAGCAAATAATTTTTTCGCCCGCGGACTTAAAACCTAAGGGCTGTGAAGAATGATTTTCGAAAAGGAAATGAGCTTCGTGTAATGAATTACGATAATGATTATGCGTACGTTATACGAGTATGATACTATTTAGTATACGAGTATTATATGAAGATTTAATACAATATATAATACGAATATCATACGACTATTATACGAAGAGAATAAATGAATTATACGTATGGAATAAGATTGGTGTAATGGACTTAGAGTTAAGACTTAGTATAATCCAATTGGGTTTGGATTATATCAAGCCCAAGTAATTAAGTAATCAATCCCAATGAATTATGTGTTTAAGCCCAAGTCTAAGCCCAATGTTAGAATTAATTAAGCCCGATCCAAGAAATCGAACTGTGGGTCGAACCAGTGGGTCATCGAATGGGCAAAACCCATGGGGATGACCCATGGGCATGTGGGCCGAACACTTGATGGACAAGTAAAGGGAACTACTTGATCACCAAGTATTTTACTTGGTGATGAAATAGTGAATAGTAAGGAGGTGGGGAGAAGGACATTTTGCCCTCCATTTGAGTTTCCTATACATAGAAGGCATAAGTGGTCATTTGGTGGTTTCCAAGAGATCATCCAACTTATATTGAGAGAGAGAAAGAGCTAGACTTAATCAATCATCCCACTTTGAAGCTTTTCATTAGATTTTTTAACAAGAACAACAAGATCGTAAAGGTAATATTCCTTAATAATAGTTTTCCATCCCTTTTGATTTCTTTGTTATAAAGAATCATAAATTGGTGGAGCATGTCTCTTATGGAGGAATAAGGATGTCTTTTAATATATAAAACCATTATAAGTCATGCGTAAATGAAAATTGTAAGGATTTACTTAAGTTAAAACCGTAGGAAATATCATTTGATGAATTTGATTGTTGATGAATAATTGAACACCATCACTCTTAATATATGTGCATCTTACTTGGTTAGGATGTAGATATGAAATAAATGGAGTGTTCCATTTGATTTGGCATATAGAACACTAGTAACGAAGGTATGTCGAATTTTACGAAATTAGACGTTAAACGTCGAAAACGTAAAAATTATGGATTAGTAGTCGAAAGTTTCTGTGGGACTTGAAAATGTTGGTTTTCAATGTCAACATGTGAGATAGGATATTTAAGAGTCATGGGCTCAAGAATCGTTGAATTCTGACTTAAAACGAAGACTGGCGCCGCAGCGCCAATGTTATATATAAGGACCGCGCCACAGCGCTGGTTGTATGCAAAACTTGAACGAGTTAGTTTTATAATTCTAATTGACTGGTAATGAATAAGTAGAATGTAAACATACTTAATATATAAGTAAACGCTCATTCTTAAATCACTTATTAAGTGATAATGTCAGGAAATTAAGAACGATTTAGTGAGAACTAAACTAAGAACGTGGTGCGTAAGGAAGTAAACTGTGAACGGTAATCAACATTGGTACTTTTCCAATGACGATAGAGTCAGGTTAATAACATAAGATCGTTAACAAGCCGGGATGAAGGGTAGTAAGTCAAATTGACTTTATTAATGAAATAAAGTCGAATTGACTTTATTAATGAAATAAAGTCAACTATGACATAGAAGAGAAAGAAGTTGGTAGAAACAATGTGATTAATTATTTGGTAGCTAATTATAGTGTGCTATGTGAATATATTATATGGATTCTATAAAGGCTGAGAACAGTCGATTACATTATTTGAAGACGCTTGAAGGCAAGTTTTCTTAACGCTTGTCTAACCTTCGTGCTAGTCGAGTTTTCTGTGATTCATTGTACTGAGTTGCATGAATGATTTTAAAGAAAGGGTCAATGCCAGTTTTAACTCGGCTAGACTATTTGTAAGATATAGATTGATTTGTATACATATATTTCTATATAGAAATGATAATGTTATCCTATGCCAAGTATTTGGTACAGATTCAAAGGTAAGGTTTGTCTATGAACAAACAAAAGTATTTTTCATCGATTATTCGATGGGAACACGAGTTTGCCAAAACTTAAACGTAAATACGTTTAATGGATGAATGTTGATCAACATAGAGTACTATAGGCTAATCACCTAGAAGTGCTCGTAAGTAATGCCGGATGTATAGCCTTAGTGTTGTGATGTCCTTTTCAAGTATGAAAACAGAAAGATACTGTTCATGGTCTTTCGACCGGTTCAGAATTCCTAAACTATTATATACTTTAGGAATTGATGTTATGAATTGTTAAATATTAATGTTTCATAAAACTTCATGACTATTTGTTCAGTTATGGAGGATTGTCATATAATTCACGAATGTGGTATTGATATTATTCTTTGTTAAACTTGTTGAGCTTGTTATGCTCACTTCTTGTGTAAATTATATGATTGCAGTTAAAAGCTGAGCATACTAAGAATGTTAAGAGAAATAAGGGCAAGGCTAAGATGGATAGTTAACCATCTTGTAATAGATTAGTATGATTGTATGTATTATACTTAAGAACAACG
Organism: Panax japonicus; assembly: GCA_020205505.1. Lineage (NCBI taxonomy): Eukaryota > Viridiplantae > Streptophyta > Magnoliopsida > Apiales > Araliaceae > Panax > Panax japonicus. Next base: position 3,509,239 of record CM035112.1, on the reverse strand, counting down.
AATGATGTAATCAGTTTATGAACCTGGAAAAGGATTTCACTTTGATTGTAATAAGAAGATAGTAATTACATTCATTATGTTGTGTTTTTAATGGAATGATTGTATAGTTATGAGTACCGTGTAACACCATATGTCGGGTTAGAAGATACCCGAATTTGGAGGCGTCACAAAGTGAATAATATTCGAGTGAATAGTAACTAGGTAAATAGTAACTCGTGAATAGTAACTCATGAATAGTATTCCGGCATGAAAATATCAATAATTATCAAGAAAACTCTAAATAATATTTCCATGAAAAGATACTGAATGAAGCACAAATATCGAGGATATTCTACTAGTTTCACGGAGTATAGAAGCAATACTTTAACAGAATGAGGGTATAATCAGGAATATGAGATGAAATAATATTACTCACATACTATAGAGTATGGAAGAAAATATTATTCCTTATGAATACTGAACAACAATAATATCCCTTAAGAGTACGAAAGAAATAATATCCCTTACCTTAGAAGAAGACTGGATACTGGAATAGTGAAGTAGCAGACTTTTCTTCTGCTTTCTCTCTATAGCTTCTCTCTCTATAATTGCTCTTGTGAGTCTTTAGTGAATTGGTGAGAATGAAAGAAGAATGAGCTTCTAGTTATAGAAAAATATAGTTTTGATAATTTCACGTTTTGGGGCTCAAAATATTACAGTATAATACCTTCATCTTTTCCTCTATTTTTAATTTAGTCCTATAATTATTATCAAACGTGCACCATCTCCCCTAATAGTACATCATGTGAATCAATAGTTCAGTCATGTGAATCAATAGTTCTATACATGTGAAAAAAATAGTTACAGTATAGTAATTTCATTTATACCTCCATTTTTAATTTAGTTATGCAAGTATTATCAATCTTGCACCACCTCCCTTAATAGTACATGCATGTGAATAAATAGTACATACATGTGAACAAATAGTTATAAGCATGTGAATTAATAACAATTAATTGCTCATTTATCTGATTAGTTACCCAATTGGTCAATATAACCTTATCGAAATAAATATCGATTTTCACTAACAATAATAATCTCAACACAATAGAAATATCAATTTTCTCTTTAATCAATATGAACTTATTCATCATTAATATTATAACTCACAATATTTAACAACCAAATCATTCCCAGGAAAGAGGGGGCTTTTCGATAAGGATTTCTCCCTATTGGATCGCAATTAGGTGACCAAACTTCTCATCGACAGAACTTTCTAGACATCGTCAATATTTCAAATAATAATATGAATAACTTTGTTGTCTCAATTATTGATTTAATAATATAAAATATTATGTAGATGATACTGTGACAATAATTGAATCAATAATATGAGAGATATTTTACAGTAATTATTGTAGCAATAATTGAGTATAACTGAGTGACTTCTCACGTAAGCATCAATAATCAATACCGTGTGCTATTATAAAACCACGTGTATTACTGTACTTTTACCACCAGGTAGTTCAACAGTTTAAAGGTAAAACATTCGTCGTTATTTTTATAAAAAGATATTTCTATCTTTTTCTAACTATGACAAAACTTCCGTTGTGGGGTCCACCAATGATTGTGTCGTGGTATGAATATTTCCTGTTAAAATGAATATTCCTCGACCAACGAATATTTTATAACAACTTACTTACTTTGCAGAATTTTTAAATATTACCCACAACTATAACATTATATCAAATCCACACCATAATATTTAAAAATTTATTTCGAGAAAAATTAATCTTTATTCATAAAAGTTGGGGTCTTATAACCTCCCCTTCTTATGAAATTTTATCCTCAAAGTTGGCATACGTACCTAGTATGTCGAAGAAGTGAGCATACCTTGTTAGATTCTAACTCTTGAGGTATAACTTTTGAGCATATAATATAATCCTTCTTATCCAAGATTTTAACAGATATCTCCTCATACGTTAAATCTTCTGCTATCTCGTCTAGTTCTAATTTAATAATATGGTTCGGGTCGTCCTCATATTTATGTAACATCAATTGTGAAAAACGTTATAAACACGTGAAATACTTAGCGGTAAGGCGAGTCTATAGGCCATAGTTCCTACTCGATCGAGGATTTCAAATAAACCAATAAAATTGAGGGTTGAAATTTCCTCTCTTCGTCGATTCTTGCTTCTAGAATAACGTCCTCTTGAACCTTCTTCACATTCATCAGCTCTGAGTCTATAGCTTGAGCGGCTTTAATTTTATCGATTAATGTTAATTCTACCCGTATTTTTAACTTCATCACGTGGGTCCCTAGAGTCTTTAACTCTATCTCCATCTTTTGTAAGTAGTACGAAATGGGTTTTTGTGTTAACAATATCGCACTCGTAAACACATACGATTTTCCACTTAATGCGTCAGCTACCACGTTCACTTTTTTAGGATGGTATTGAATGGTATGGTCGTAATCTTCAACAACTTGAGCCAACATGTTTGGCGCATGTTACGTTCGTTCTGGGTGAAGAAATATTTAATGGTTTTAGAAATGGGTTTTGTACTAAGGTCAATACAAAATTCGATTTTACGCTCTAGGGGTAGGCCAAGAAGTTCTTCGTTAGAAAATTTATTAACAATAGAAATATCATTCAAAATTGTGTCTCTCATCCAAGACTTGGATAACACATCACATTGATACCTATCAATTTGCCACCGTTATTCACGGTGTCCCCTACAGATAGTCTGGCTTCGGTGCATTCCAAGACTTGGATGTCACCAGCAAAAGGCTCGGGGCTCTTTACTTATGTCTTAATATGACAATGATTAACTTTAGTGGTTTGGTTACTTAAATTCGCATAACATGTTGGTTAGGAAGGCTAACAACCTTATGAAAATAATTAATTTTAGCAAGATGAGTAGTTAACCAGTTGATTCCTAAAATCACGTCCAAGGCAAGTATTTTCAAAGAGATAAGATCTACAGGTAACGTGAGGGTGCCGATTTGAATCAAACAAGATTTATAAATTGTGGATGTAACAAAGGTTTCTTCTAACGGAGTTTCAACAGATAAGTCAAAGTTTAAAATCTCCGGAGTTAAATTTAAACGTTGAGCGCAAGTAGGAGAAATAAAAGAATGGGTAGAACCGGTATCGAATAAGGTATAGACTTCACAAGAGTTTATGATTAACTTACCCATGATAACTTCATTCGGGTTCCTCAACAAACTCTCTCACTTAAACTGTTGGCTTTGACTTATCTGGGACATCCTTTGTCGTCACCATCCCAGTTGGACTTGACTTCACTACACGATAAAATCTAGCTAGGTGACCTTCTCTTCCGATATTGAAACACGCTTTGGGTTACTGCGTATAGTTTGGACGGATTTGTCCCTCTTGTCCGCATTTGAAACATACGACCGGTGGTCGTTCTTCTTCCTTAGAAACGGGTGCTGGTGCTGCTGTCTTTCCATCATTGTTGAACCTTCTCTTCTTGAAATTGTTCTCACTTAGCTCGCCTATCCTATTATCTTGGCCATGATTACCACCGAAGTGGTTACCATTTCTAGCATGATAATTTCCTCCACGATGGTTATCATTGTCCCGATGGCCGTTGCCACCGGTATGATTATTATCGTGTTGTTGGTCTTTACCTTTTGGTTGGGATGACTCATTATCGTGCTCCAATAATTGAGACCTATTCATAATATCGGAATATAAATAAAGTTTGTGAGAAATGAGGTATTGACGTATTTCGGGCTTCAAACCTCTTTGAAACATTCGCGTCATTCGTTCCTCATTATCTACTGCGACACGGTCATATTGTTTTGCTCCAGCTTGATGAATTCTGCCTCCTTCATGTGACGAATACTTTGGGGAAAGTACTTATCGTTGAACAATTCTTGGAAGTTCTCCCAAGACATCTTTAGTTCGGCAGATTGAGTATGTTTTACAGATTTCCACCAATAATCTGCCTCTTCACGTAACATAAAGGTGGCAAAGGGAACCTTTTGCTCCTCTAAGCATTCCAAGATATCAAATATCTTGATGATCTACTTTATCTATGTCTCCACCTTAAGTGGTTTTGGCTTTTCTAAAAACTTTGATGGTCCTAGCTCCTTGAACTACTTAGCAGTGACCATCCGAGAGTTGCCAGTGTTTCCACCAGCATTTTGAACAGGAGTCTCTCTCACCTGATGTTGCATAAATTGCATAAAGCCTCTGAACATCCCATCGTTCATCATCTGATCGTTGTTGTTGTTTACCTGAGGATTATTGTCTTCATGTTGCACATTATCCTGGGTATTGATCATTGGCGACTCAACGGTCTCATGTGCTTCATTGCTGATCTTAACATTTTCAGATGTCATTTTCAAACACTGCCACAAAACAAGGGTTAATTGATATATCACATATTATCCCTATACTCTGACCGACCAATTAAATACCCAATAAACTTAGGTAGGTCATACTAGCAAAGGAATTCCCTGACTCTCCCCTCCTAGTTCTTGTCTCACATCTCAGTCATGGATCATATCCCTAAGCTTTGATACTAACTGTGACGCCCCCAAAATAGGTATACATCACCTATCTTGAGTCGCCAAATATATGGTACAGAAATCAAATACAAACTTCTTTAATACAACTGTCGTGTAAAAATACGACTAAACATAGCTAAGTTTTTACATGAATATTGTCTCATAGACAATATCCAAACTCAAATTCAATCCTCATTATATTTATTATCACGCTAAGTAGTGAGGACTACTAAAATAATGGTCTCGGACCATCACTCCATTCCCCGACTAGTCCCAGCTATGTTTTCATTTCCTGAAGAGAATAATGAAAGTAAAAGGGTGAGCTCAACTAGCCCAGTAAGCAATATTATGACTATGATAATGCAGAATAAATTATCATTAGCCTTCAACAGTGTTAAACTGATAAAATAAAATAAACATCAATTTTAACTGCAGCTGAACAAGCGATCCATTAGAAGAGTCAAGTAGAGCATAATATCTACTATCTTCTATAATTTAAAATTTTTTTAATCCACTTTATCGTTGAGACTCAACTTAATAAATAAACCACATCATTGAATCATCCTTGCACTAAGGGCCAATGATATTCATGTAATCATCAATGGTCATGATTAGATTGAATTATCCCTGGTCATAATTGTTCGAAGAATGCATATCTTGATTTGATGTTTAAAGTAAACGTTCATGATTATATGTGAAGTCCTTCAAGTAATATAGGTACAAGGACTTAGTGATAGATTAAAATTGTTAGGTTGATCTAAGCTTTCAATGTTCATCATTCTTTAAATGAATGTATAGATAAAGAGATCAAAGATGTTAGGTTGATCGCCAGATACATGGTACAGAATTCAAATACAACTTACTAATACAACTGTCATGTATAATACGACAAAACATAACTGTGAGTTTGAATACAATTATTGTCTACTAGAGATCATACAAACTCAAAAGGAGTCCTCAATACAATTATTGTCACACTATTTAACAGAATAGTGAGGACTACTAATACTATTCTCTGGTCCATCACTCCGTTCCCCGACTCGTCCCAGCTATATTCTCATTTCCTGAAGAGAACATTGAAAGAAAGGGTGAGCTCAACTATCCCAGTAAGAAATATTATGACTAAGATAATGCAGAATAAATTATCATTAGCCTTCAACAGTGTTAAACTGATAAAATACAATAACCATCAAGTTTAACTGCAGCGGAACCAGCAATCCATTAAAAGAGTCAAGTAGAAAATAAAAACTACTATCTTTTATGATTTAAAAGGTTTTTAATCATCGTTATAGCTGAGACTCAGCTTAATAAATATTCCACATCATCGAATCACCTCCGCACTACGGCCAATGATATTCTTTAGTATCACGACCACAATTATTCATGCACTACGACCAAGAATATTTGTGTATTCATTAGTGGTCATGATCATGCCAACAACTGTCCATCAATGCACTACGGGCCAATGAGGATTTTTAATTTTTACATCATTTGTAATATTACGGTCATGATTACACCGAATAATCCCTGGTCATAATTATACCAAGTCCATCTATGCACTACAGGCCACAGATGACTTTCAACAAAATATAAACATGAGGATGATGACATTGATATAAAAATTCAATAAAACAAGTTCAAGAATTATTTTATCCAGAAATTATTAACGTCCAAATTGTCAACACGATACTGTTTTGTGGTGTAAAATTCAAGAATGCTCAGGAGAATATTTCTATGAAAAGATGCTGGATGAAGCGCAAATATTAAGGATATTCAACTAATTTCATGGAGTATAGAAGTCAAAGTTTTATCCAACTGAGTATAATAAAGAATGAAATAACAAAAGAAATCACCATGCATGCGATAGACCGCACAGACAGGTTATTCCAGCAGAATAATAATAACGGAACCAGGTCAGGTGAAATTCACACCGACAGGATGTTCCAACAGAATAATAAATAAAGGAACCAGGTCCGGCGTAAAACGCACAGACAGGATATTCCAACAGAATAATAAGGAATGGAACCAGGTCCGGTGTAAAACACACAGACAGGATATTCCAACAGAATAATAAATAATGTCACCAAGTATAGGATAAACCGCGTATACATGTTATTCCGACAGAATAATAAGAAATGGAATAACATAAGGATTTCACCAAGTATAGGGTACACCGCATATACAGGTCATGTATAGGGTATGCCACTTTTACAGGTTATTCCAGCAGAATAATAAAGAATGGAATAACATAAGTTCTCTTCAAGAAGAAAGAATAACACCCCTTACTTTATTTAGGAGATGAAATACTGCAGTAGTGTAGTAACCGAATACTCTTCTTCTTTCTCTCTTATTCTCTCTATACTTTCTCTCTCTATAGCTTGAGCGAATTCGTGAAAAATAATGAAGCCCTAGGCCTCTATTTATAGAAGATTTATTACTATTTACGAAAGTATTTACTATTTACGAAGGTAATTACTATTGACGAAGGTAATTACTATTTACGAAGGTAATTACTATTTATGAAGGTAATTACTATTTACGAAGGTAATTACTATTTACGAAGGTAATTACTATTTACGAAAGAGACTCTTAGATGATGACATATGGCCCCCCATAAATAATTAAACTTACCACAAACGTCTAATAATAGACTCTTTATATACATCAAGGATTGAATAAAAATTACCAGAAATCATTTTATTTTTTAATCAAAATATATTTAATCTTTTAACAATTATTAATCATTTATAACTTGTCGTCTCAATTATTGTTTAGATAATATAACATATTATACAGATGATACTGTGACAATAATTGAATCAATAATATAAGAGATATGATGCAGCAATTACTGTAGCAATAATTGAGTATAGCTGAGTGACTTCTCACGTAAGCATCAATAATCAATACCGTGTGCTACTATGCAACAACGCGTATTACTGTACTTTTACTACTGAGTAGTTCAACAGTTTTAACGGTAACACCTCCGCCGTTATTTTATAGAAAGATAATTTTGTCGTTTTCTAACTACAACAATACTTCCATTGTGGGGTCCACCAATGATTATGCCGTCGTACAAATATTCCCCGACAAAAAGAATATTCCTCGACCAAACGAATATTTTATAACAACTTGCGTACTTTGCAAAATTTATAAATATTACCCACAACTATATATTTTATCAAATTTATTCCATAATATTCAAAGATAATAATTATGAAAATTCATCTGTATTTATAAAAACTGGGGTCTTACAGTAGTGTTCTTGTTTGGGCCTTGATCATTTGTTCAAAGATAAAATCTTAACAAATGTGGAATGGGTTACAAACGTTGAAGTAATCACCAGTCCCAATGGCATGAAAATATCCTTAGTATGAAACAAAAAGACGTATTGAAGAAGCTAAGGAAAGGACCATGGAACAGAGAAAACACCTTTTCAGGTGTTAGGTGAGAAAGCAGTCTGCTATGTCAGTGGGCCAGAATGCATTTCAGAAGATATGCAGAAAAGTCTCCATCAAAGTTCAGAAACGTCAAATGCATTAAATGCTTCAACGAATGGATTCAACGGGAAGATTTCAATGATCACATATATGCAAGACATTTGCAGATGATCAAGTAAGCAAGTATTGAAAAAAAATGATAAGAACACTCAACTCTCAACTTTACGATCTGAGAAGAAAAGAAAGCTTGCTCAACTACTCTGTTCTTCCGAACAAGAGCTTAACTGCAACCGAGTAGCATTACAAGAACTCATCAACTACAAATCAAGTGAAGAAAGAAGTTCCAAGTCAGAAGGACTTGTAGAGTTCTAAAGTGAACTAAGAAGAGCCAAGTCTGCTGAACTTGAAGAGTTCAAAAATGAACTAAGAAGTTCCTAGACTGCTGGTTAGAAAGAATCTGTGAGATTCAAAAAGTGTAAAAGATATCCTTAGTGGATTTTATACTCGAGGAGTAGAAGAGTGGACTAGGAGCTTTAAGTGCTCTGAACCACTTAAATCTTGCTGTGTCTATTGCATAACTGCTATAACTGATTATATCTGCTTCACTCTCATTAGCTCGCTATTTAAAGGGGGATCAAACAAATCTTAATTCCGTTGTGTTTGAATCATTATCAAAACTAACAAAGTAAAACAAGAAAAATTTTAAATATCTATTTAACCCCCCTTCTAGATAACTATTGTGCCTCCAGGAACTAACAATTGGTATCAGAGCAGGTTCTATTATATAGCTTACAAAGCTTGAGTAGATCCAATGGCACACTTACCAAGTGAATCAAAGACTTGAAGAGGAAGCAAGCCACCCATGTGCAACAAAGATAAATTCGCCAACTGGAAAGTTCGGATGCAAGCTTACGTAGATTCAATAGATGAAGATCTATTTGAAACTGTTCAAAATGGGCCCTACGTTCCTACAAAGATTGCACCAACTACAGATGATCCAAACAGAATACATATCAAGGTCAAAGGAGAATGGACAGAAAACGAGAAGAGAGCTGTACAACTTGACAAAAAGGCCAAGAACATCTTATTCCAATCCTTAGAAGATGATCTTTTCGAAAATGTGGTCAACAGCAAAACAACAAAGGAGGTTTGGGAAGCATTGCTCATCATGCATGAAGGAATAGAAGAAGTCAAAGAAAACAAACAATCCTTCTTGACTTAGCAATATGAGATGTTTGCACACGTTCAAGGAGAAAACGTCACTGCCACCTATGAGAGATTTAATGTTGTGCTAAACTCTCTACGAGCCTATGGAAAGATCTATCCAAACAAAGATCTAATCATAAAGTTCATGAGAGCCTTACCAAGCAAGCGGGATGCCAAAACCACTGCCATTAGAGAATCAAAGAATCTACGTGAAATGACTGTTCAACAGTTATATGGCAACCTTCTTACATACAAAATGGAGCTGACTCAACGAGCAGAAACTTTGTCTAAAGGAAGAAAAAAGGATAAAGGTGTTGCTCTCAAAGCAACTGAAAATACCCCCAAACTCAACACTGAAGTTGACTCTGACTATGGTGAAGATGATGATGAGGACTTTGCAATGCTGGTGAAGAGACTATGAAGGTTCATGCGTCAAGGCAAAACCAGCAAACCAAAGAAAGTCAGCAACTACAGTAGCCAGGAGAAAATGAATGATCTATGCTACAACTGCAAGAAACCTGGCCACTTCATTGCTAACTGCAACAAACCTCTCATAGAAGAACTAAAGAAGAAATCACATTCAAAGAAGAAATACAAAGGCAACAAAAGGCCTCAGAAGAGAGACAAAGGCCTTGTAGCTGGGGGATCGTTTAGTGACTCAGACAATGACTCAACTCCAGAATCTGGAGATGATGAAGATACTCAAATGGCAAATCTTTACCTGATGGCCAAGAACGCAAAGGACAAACAGAACTCTAACATACATGAAGTACGTATAGATGAGGTATTTGACTTCAACTCTCCTTATGTAGACATTGATGACTTAAGAACTGCACTCCATGGCATAACATCTTATCTTCATCAATACATGAAATGGTTTAGAGTTCTGACTAAGGACTATTCACTTCTTCAAAAGGAAAAAGAAAAAGTTCAAGAAGAATTGGAAACAGCCCTTCTAAGTACTGATTCTCTCTCAAAGTTTAAAGCTGAGAATAATCTCTTGAAACAGACCAATGAGCTCAATGTAAAAAGAGAGTCAAGTCTAACCTCTAAAATTGAAGGAACTAGAAAAGACAATCCCTAAATGGAATAAATCCTCTTCATCCATGGACTCCCTAATCTCTAGCCAGAGAAGTGTCTATGACAGAACAGGTTTAGGCTTTGGGGAATCTGCCTCAGAGCCATGTGTGGAAAAAGTAAAGGAAACTAGTACAGGTAATGCTTCAAGTTTTAGTAGAAGCATTATATTTGTGAAATCCTCACAGAAGAATGAGCCAGTCAAACCCTGCTCTACTGGTTCAATCCATATTCCAAGAAGTAAGGGATCCCATGCTGGCCTGGGTTTCGGAAAAGAGAAGAGTAACCCAGCCACTACTCACCAACCTCTAAGGATCGTAGAGTCAAGTAAGACCAACTCTACGAACCAATTGGGAAGGTACAGTAGAGGTAAGGTACACTCCTCACAAATCATGAAACACAAGGACACATGGAAGAAGGAAAATCAGCTTAACAGAAGAATGACTAAAGATCCACAAAAGTCTAAATGGAGGAAGAACTCTCTCACACACACAAAAATGCATCATATTAGATGTTTTGTGTGCCATAAAATTGGCCACAAGGCTGTAAAGTGTCATTTTAATTTCATGCATATAAGACCCAAAATCAAGCAGATTTGGGTCCCCAAGGGTACTAACAAAATAGTACCCATGCAAGTATGGGTACCAAAATGAAGGTTTAATGTTATCACAGGAAAAGAGCTCCAAGATCACAACCTGGTATCTAGACAGTGGATGCTCAAGGCACATGACTGGGAACAAAGCCCATTTGTCTAACTACATAGAGAAGGAGGGTCCCTCAGTCATATTTGGAGACAACGACTCTGGCAAGACAAGAGGATATGGTTCAGCTGGAAATGGTGTAGTATCCTTCAGTAAAGTAGCCTATGTGGAAGGACTACAACACAATCTTCTAAGCATTAGCCAACTCTACGACAAGGGTCATCAAGTAACATTCCTCAACAATCAATGTCAAGTCCGAGACCTGAAGACATCTGCTGTAAAGTTAACCGGAACAAGAGAAGGAAATGTCTACACAGTAAATCTTAGTCAACTAACCTCAGACGAGATAATATGCTTTCTGGCTAAAACATCTAAAAAAATGAGTTGGTTATGGCATCGAACACTGTCTCATCTTAACTTCAAGAGCATGTCCAAACTAGCCTCAAAAGATCTAGTTGCAGGCTTACCTAAGTTCAGCTTCGTTAAAGAAAGGTCGTGCAATGCCTGTCAGCTTAGAAAGTAGACCAAAAGCTCATTCAAGAGCAAAACTGCCAACTCAATTGACAAGCCCCTGCAATTGCTACACATGGATCTATTTGAGCCAATTCCAACGACGAGCCTTGGAGGGAAGAGATACTCTCTGGTCGTAGTCGACGACCACACCAGATTCAGATGGGTGTTCTTTCTAACCTCAAAGGATGAAACGAGCTCCCAACTTATCAAGATGTTCAACCTGGTGATGAATGAGAATGGAGAGAAAATCAAGGCTATAAGGAGTGATCATGGCAGAGAATTTGACTTCTCAGAAATGGACCAGTTCTGCACAGATAATGGCATCAGTCACAACTTCTCAACTCCACGAACTCCTCAACAAAATGGAGTAGCTGAGAGAAAGAACGGGACATTGATAGAGGCCGGAAGAACTCTACTAGCAGCAGCCCATCTGCCTGAATACTTCTGGGCAGAAGCTGTCAACATTGCATACTACACTCAGAACAGATCACTCATACACTCTACGATTAAGAAGACTCCCTATGAATTGTGGAAAGGAAGAAAGCCAAGTGTCAGCTACTTTCATGTATTCGGTTGTGCATGCTACATTCTCAACAATGGAAAGTAGTACTTAACAAAGATTCAACCCAAGTCAGATGAAGGAATCTCTCTTGGATATGCCACAAACAGTGAAGCCTACAGAATGTTCAACAAGAAGACACTAAGTGTTGAAGTCTCGATTCACATCATTAATGGTCATGATTAGACTGAATAATCCCTGGTCATAATTGTTGGAAGAATGCATATCTTGATTTGATGTTTAAAGTAAACATTCATGATTATATGTGAAGTCCTTCAAGGAATATATGTACAAGGACTTAGAGATAGATCAAAACTTTTAGGTTGATCTAAGCTTTCAATGTTCATCATTCTGTTAATGAATGTATAGATAAAGAGATCAAAGATGTTATGTTGATCTATATCTTAAAATGTAATAGATAGGCTCTAACCAGATTTGCTATCCAACGAGCTGAGCAAAAGTCTGTAGAAGCAAAGGAAAAATCGTAGAGCATCAAGGATCGTAGTATGACTACCTTGAAGGGCCTCTCTAAAGATCGTAGTGTGGTCCAGACGTTTGCCGAAGCCAACTCAAAGATCGTAGAGTGCTCTCAGAAACATAGAGTCTGCAAGACAAGCAAGTGAAGATCGTAGTGTGCCAACCCTTAAAAGAAATCGTAGTGTTCTCGTTTGGTTGCATCAAGCACTAAGGTGACAAGACACCACGATAAGAATCGTAGAGTATCATCTGGCTGTGTCAGAAGTTGTGGGCCTTGATCATTTGTTCAAAGATAAAATCTTAACAAATGTGGAATGGGTTACAAACATTGAAGTAATCACCAGTCCCAATGGCATGAAAATATCCTTAGTATGAAACAAAAAGACGTATTGAAGAAGCTAAGAAAAGGACCATGGGACAGAGAAAACACCTTTTCTGATGTTAGGTGAGAAAGCAGTCTGCTATGTCAGTAGGCCAGAATGCATTTCAGAAGATATGCAGAAAAGTCTTCATCAAAGTTCAGAAACGTCAAATGCATTAAATGCTTCAACGGATGGATTCAACGGGCAGATTTCAAAGATCACATATATGCAAGACATCTGCAGATGATCAAGTAAGTAAGTATTGAATAAAAATGATAAGAACACTCAACGCTCAACTCTACGATCTGAGAAGAAAAGAAAGCTTGCTCAGCTACTCAGTTCTTTCGAACAAGATCTTAACTGCAACTGAGTAGCATTACAAGAAATCATCAACTACAAATCAAGTGAAGAAAGAAGTTCCAAGTTAGAAGGACTTATAGATTTCTATAGTGAACTAAGAAGAACCGAGTCTGCTGGACTTGAAGAGTTCAAAAGTAAACTAAGAAGTTCTTAAACTGCTGGTCTAGAATGAATCTGTGAGATTCAAAAAGTGTAAAAGACATCCTTAGTGGATTTTCTACTCGAGGAGTAGAAGAGTGGACTAGGAGCTTTAAGTGTTCTGAACCACTTAAATCCTTATGTGTCTATTGCATAACTGATTATATCTGGTTCACTCTCATTAACTCGCTAATTAAAGGGGGATCAAACAAATCTTAATTCCGCTGTGTTTGAATCATTATCAAAACTAACAAAGTAAAACAAGAAAGTTTTTAAATATCTATTTAACCCCTCTTCTAGATAACTATTGTGCCTCCAGAAATTAACAAGAATCATACCAACAACTGTCCATCAATGCACTACGGGCCAATGAGGACTTTTACCACATCATTTTTAACATTACGGGTCATGATTATACCGAATGTTCCCTGGTCATAATCATACCAATCAATAGTCCATCTATGCACGTAAGCCAAATATGACTTTCATTATAATATAAGCATGAGGATGATGACAATGATATAAGCATTAATCAAACAATATCAAGGATAAATATTAAAGACTTTAAATTTATCCAGAGTTTAAAAATATCCAAATTCTCAACATGATACTGCTTTATGGAGTAAAATTCAAGAATAATATTCATGTATCAAAAATAATTTGGATAGAAAAGAAATATATTTTTGGGTACCCCGTGAATAGTACCCTATGATAGTACTTCGTGAATAGTACCTCGTGAATAGTATCCCGACATGAAAACTTCCCCAAATACCCGAGTGAATAATATTCAAGTGAATATTAACTGGGTGAATAGTATCCCATGAATAGTATTCTGGCATGAAAAGTTCCCCTAATACCCGAGTGAATAATATTCGGGTGAATAGTAACTGGGTGAATAGTAACCCATAAATAGTAACTCGTGAATAGTATTCTGGTATGAAAAGATCAATAATTATCAAGAAAGCTCAGAATAATATTTTCATGAAAAGATAATAGATGAAGCACAAATATCAAAGATATTCTACTAATTTCACGGAGTATAGAAGCAATACTTTAATAGAATGAGCGTAGAATTAGGAATACGAAATGAAATAATATTACTCACATACTACAGAGTATGGAAGAAAATATTATTTCTACGAATACTGAAAAAATAATATCCCTTACCTCAGAATAAGACTGAATACTGGAATAGTGAAGTAGCAGTCTTCTCTTCTTCTTTATCTCTATAGCTTCTCTCTCTATAGGTTCTTTCTCTATAATTGCTCTTGTGTGTCTTAGTGAATTGGTGAGAATTAAAGAAGAATGAGCTTCTATTTATACGAAAATATAGTTTCGATAATTGCACGTTTTGGGGCTCGAAATATTACGGTATAATACCTTCATCTTTTCCTTCATTTTTAATTTAGTTCTGCAAGTATTATCAAACTTGTACCACCTCCCCTAATATTACATCATGTGAATCAATAGTTCAGTCATATGAATCAATAGTTCTATACATGTGAAAAAAAGTAGTTACAATATAGTACCTTCATCTATACCTCTATTTTAAATTTAGTCATGCAAGTATTATCAATCTTGCACCACCTCCCCTAATAGTACATGCATGTGAATTAATAGTGCATACATGTGAACAAATAGTTATAAGCATGTGAATTAATAATAATTAATTTCTCATTTATCCGATTAATTACTTGATTGGTTAATTTAACCTCCAGAAATCAATTATTATCGAAATAATTATTGATTTCCACCAACACTAATAATCCCAACACAATGAAAATATCAAATTCATCTTTAATCAACATGAACTTATTCATCTTTAATATATAAATCATAATATTTAACAATCAGATCATTTTCAGGAAAGAGTGGGCTTTCCGATAAGGATTTCTCACTATTGGAGCCCAATTAGGTGACCAAACCCCTTTTCTCAACAGAACTTTCTAGACATCCTCAATATTACAAATAATAATATGAATAACTTTTTGGTCTCAATTATTGATTTAATAATATAAAGTATCATGCAGATGATACTATGACAATAATTGAATCAATAATATAAGAGATATTATGCAGCAATTACTGTAGCAATAATTGAGTATAACTGAGTGACTTCTCACGTAAGCATCAATAATCAATACCGTGTGCTACTATGCAACTACGCGTATTATTGTATTTTTACTAATGGGTAGTTCAACAGTTTAACGGTAAATTTTTACCGTTATTTTTACAAAATATATTTTTGTCGTTTTTAACAAAGAAAAAACTTTCGTTGTGGGGTCCACCAATGATTGTGCCGTTTTACGAATATTCTCTGTTAAAGCGAATATTCTCCGACCAATCGAATACTTTATAATAACTTGCTTACTTTGCAAAATTTATAAATATTACCCACAACTATAACATTATATCATATCCACACCATAATATTCAAAAATATATTTCGAGAAAAATTATTCTTTATTCATAAAAGTTGGGGTCTTACATATATAAAACAAAATTGAGATAACTTCTACCAATAATTTTGAAAAATGGGTAAATGGGGGGGGGGGTCCATATAATAAGCAAAATTTATAACAAATACTTCATAAAAATCTCCTCAACATTTTTTGTAAGACCCCAATTTTTTGAATAAAGATGAATTTTCTATAATTATCATTTTTGAATATTATGGAGTAAATTTAATATAATGTTATAATTGTGGGTAATATTTATAAATTCTGCAAAGTATGCAAGTTGTTATATTATATTCGTTTGATCAGGGAATATTCGTTTTAGCATGGAATATTCGTACAACAGCGCAATTATTGGTGGACCCCACAATAGAATTATTGTCGGATTGTGAAAACGATAAAAATATTTTTATAAAAATAACGGCAGAAGTTTTACCGTTGATACTGTTGAACTACTCGGTAGTAAAAATACAGTAATACGCGTGGTTGTATAATAGCACACGGTATTGATTATTGATGCTTACGTGAGAAGTCACTCAATTTTGCTTATTTTATGGACACCCATTTACCCATTTTTCAAAATAATCGGTAAAAAATTATAATAAGAGGTGGGGGCCCAGAGTGGGACCCACGTTTGAAAGAAGAGTTGGGGTGGGGGAAAGGGAAATGAAATGGTCGGGAGAAAGTTGTATATAGTGTATATATATATAGATATGCATGTGTTAAATTATATATATTATATAATTTGTTATATATATATATATATTTATATATGATGATGTACTTTTTGGGTGATAATGGAATTTGGTGGAAAGTTTTCATCCGTTAATGATGGAGTGATAGAGTGGTGGAGTGATATTATATATATATATATATATATATATATATATATATATATATATATATATTTTATATAATATATATTATATTTTATATAATATATATTATATTTTATTTAAAAGATTTTGATTTAAATATGGACCGTCCGATTAAAAATAAATCAATCTAGAACGTTCATGAGTTAGTTACTATGCAGTCCATTTGTCTATAAATAGAAGCTCATTCCTTCATTATTTTCTTACAAATTCACTGAAACTCTAGAGAGATAAACTGCAGAGAGAAAGAAGAAAAGTATTATGCTATTTAACTACTCTTATATTCAGTTTCTTTTACGGTAAGGGGTATTTTTTTTATTCATGAAGAGAACTTCTGTTATTCCAGTCTTTATTATTCTATTGGAATAACCTGTATACGCAGACTACTCTATACTTGGTGATTTCTGTTGTTATTCTATTCGTTATTATTCTGTTGGAACATCCTGTCTGTGCGTTATACGCCGGACCTGGTTTCGTCTTTATTATTCTGTTGGAATATCCTGTCTGTGCATTTACGCCGGACCTGGTTCCATTATTTATTATTCTGTCTTTATTATTCTATTGGAATATCCTGTCTGTGCGTTTACGCCGGACCTGGTTCCATTATTTATTATTCCCTCTTTATTATTCTGTTGGAATATCCTGTCGGTGTGAATTTCGCCTGACCTGGTTCCGTTACTTATTATTCTGTTGGAATAACCTGTCTATGCGAAGTACCGCATGCATGGTGATTTTTTTTAAAGTCATATGTGGCCCGTAGTGCATAGATGGACTTAGTATGATTATGACTAGGGATTATTCGGTGTAATCATGACCGTAATGTTACAAATGATGTGATAAAAGTTTTCATTGGCCCGTAGTGCATTGATGGACAGTTGTTGACATGATCATGACCATTGATGAATACACGAATGTCCTTGGCCCGTAGTGCATGGATAATTTGTGGTCGTGATACTAAAGAATATCCTTGGCCGTAGTGCAGGGGTGATTCGATTATGTGGATTATTTATT
Source organism: Panax japonicus (assembly GCA_020205505.1). Taxonomy (NCBI): domain Eukaryota; kingdom Viridiplantae; phylum Streptophyta; class Magnoliopsida; order Apiales; family Araliaceae; genus Panax; species Panax japonicus. The sequence goes on along the minus strand of CM035112.1, from coordinate 3,491,548 downwards.
AAGCTGAGTCTCAGCGATAAAAGTGATGAAAAACCTTTTAAATCATAAAAGATAGTAGATTTTATTCTCTACTTGACTCTTTTAATGGATTGCTTATCCACTGCAGTTAAACTTGATGTCTATTGTATTTTATCAGTTTACCATTATTGGAGACTAATGATAATTTATTCTGCATTATCTTAGTCATAATATTTCTTGCTGGGCTAGTTGAGCTCGCCCTTTCTTTCACTATTTTCTTCAGGAAATGAGAATGTAGCTGGGACGAGTCGGGGAACGGAGTGATGGTCCGGATGATAGTATTAGCTAGTAGTCCTCACTATTCAATTAAATAGTGTGACAATAAATATAATGAGGACTTATTCTGAGAGTGGATATTGTCTAGAAGATAATATTTATATTTAAAATCACAGCTCTCTTGTTGTATAATTGAGATTGTATTTATATTCTGTACCATGTATTTGGCGACTCAGAATAGGTGATATATACCTATTTTGGGGGCGTCACAGTTGGTATCAAAACTTAGGGATATGATCACTGTCTAAGATGTGAGACAAGAACTAGGAGGGGAGAGACGGGGAATTCTTTCGCTAGTATGACCTACCTAAGTTTATTTGGTATTTAATTGGTCGATCAGAATATAAGGATAATATGTGATATGTTATTTAAGTCTTGTTTTGTGGCAGCATTTGAAAATGACATCCGAGAATGTTGAGATTATCAATGGAGCACAGGAGACCGTTGAGTCTCCACAGATCAATAATCAGGATAATGTGCATCAGGAAGGAGACATTCCTCAGGAAAACAACAACACTGACCAAATGATGAACGATAGAATGTTAAGAGGCTTTATGCAATTCCTTTAACATCAGGCGAGAGCAGATCCTGTCCAAAATGCAGGTGGAAACACTGACAACTCTCGGACGGTCACCGCGAAGCAGTTTAAGGAACTGGGACCAACGGAGTTTTGTTGGAGAGCCAAAACCACTTAAGGTGGAGACGTGGATTAAGCAGATCAACAAGATATTTGATTCTTGGGATGCTCCGAGGAGCAAAAGGTTCCCTTTGCCACCTTCATGTTACGTGCAGAGGCAGATTACTGGTGGGAATCTATAAAACGTACTCAACCTACCGCACTGAAGATGTCTTGGAATAAGTTCCAGGAACTGTTCAACGATAAGTACTTTCTCGAAAGTATTCGTCACATGAAAGAGGTAGAGTTCATCAAGCTAGAATAAAACAACATGACCATATCGCAGTACGAAGCCAAGTTTTCCGAGTTGTCCCGTTTTGCGTCCCATTTGGTTGATAATGAGGAGAGAATGACGTGAATGTTTTTAAGAGGTTTAAAACCTGAGATACGTCAATATCTTATCTCTCATAAACTGTATTTGTATTCAGATGTTGTTAATAGGGCTCAGTTATTGGAGCGCGATAATGAGTCAACCCAACCAAAAGAGAGCAGCCGGCAAAATGATAATACCAGTGAGAACAGTCATCGAAGCGGTGACAACAAGTGTGGAGGGAATCAACAAGCCAGAAATGGTAACCACTTCGGTGGTAATCAGGGCCAAAACAGTAAGAATGGACATTTCAAGAAGAGGAGATTCAACAATGATGGAAAGACGTCAACATCATCACCTGTCATTAAGGAAGGAGAACGACCACCTATCATCTGCTTCAAGTGTGGAGGAGAGGGACACATCAGTCTTAACTGTGCGATGCCATCTAAAACATGTTACAACTGTGGAAGAGAAGGTCACTTGGCCTGATTTTGTCGTGAGCCAAAGACAAGTCCAGCTGGGATGGAGGCATCAAAAGCCGTCCCAGAAAAGTCAAAGCCGGTAGTGCAAGGGAGAGCATTTGTTGTATCCTCCCAAAAAGAAAGAAACCCGAACGAGGTCATCACGGGTAAACTTATCATAAACTTTAGCTAAGTTTATACCTTATTTGATACCGGTTCTACCCATTCTTTTATTTCTCCTACTTGCGCTCAACGTTTAAATTTGACTCCGGAGAAATTGGACTTTGACTTATCTGTTGAAACTCCGTTGGGAGAAACCTTCATTACATCCACGATTTATAAGTCTTATTTGATTTAAATTGGTAACCGCACGTTACCCGTCGATCTTATTTCTTTGAAAATACTTGCATTTGATGTGATTCTAGGGATTTATTGGTTAACTACTCATCATTCAAAAATTGATTATTTTCGTAAGGTTGTTAGTTTTCATATTTCTAATCAACCAATTATGCGAATTCAAGCAACCAAACCAGTAAAATCAATTACTGTCATCTCAAGCCATAAAGTTATTCGTTTATTAAAAAATGGATGCCAAGCTTTCTTAGCTCATGTCATAGATCTAAACAAAAATACGTCAGTTTTGAATGATATTTTCTATTGTTAATGAATTTTTTGACGTATTCCCTGAAGAACTTCCTGGCCTACCCCCAGAGCGTGAAATTAAATTTTGTATCGACCTTGAACCCGGTACAAAACCCATTTCCAAAGCTCCATATCGAATGGCTCCTATTAAACTTCAGGAGTTAAAGACCCAACTACAGGAATTGTTAGACATTGGCTTTATTCGTCCTAGTACTTCTCCTTGGGGTGCTCCTATTCTATTCGTGAAGAAAAAAGATGGGAGTATGCGACTTTGTATTGATTATCGGGAGTTGAATCATGTCACCATCAAAAATAGGTACCCATTACCACGTATTGATGACCTGTTTGATCAGTTGCAAGGAGCCAAATTCTTTTCAAAGATTGATCTTCGTTCTGGATATCACTACTTGAAGATTAGAACCGATGACATTCCAAAGACGGCTTTCAGAACTCGGTACGGGCATTAAGAATTCCTAGTCATGTCTTTTGGATTGACCAATGCTCCTACCGCCTTCATGGATATGATGAACCGAGTATTCAAGGAATATTTGGATCACTTTGTGGTCATCTTTAGACATCCTTATTTATTCTAAAAGCCGTAAAGATCATGAGCAACACTTGAGGCTGATACTCCAAAAGCTTTTTGAATATAAGCTTTATGCCAAGTTGAAGAAATGCGAGTTCTGGCTTGACGAAGTAGCATTCCTTGGGCACGTGGTATCAAGTCATGGAATATCTGTTAACCCAGCAAAGATTGAAGCTATTCAAAGCAGGGAACAACCTAAATCAGTGACCGAAGTACGTAGCTTTCTCGGTTTAGCTGGTTATTATCGGAGATTCGTGGAAGGATTATCTCGAATCGCTACTCCACTAACTCAGCTAACTTGGAAAGATACACAGTTCGGTTGGAGCGAGAAATGTGAGAAGAGTTTTCAATAACTCAAGAGGAGACTCATTTCAGCACCTGTTCTGATAATACAATCTAGTTCGGAGGGATTTATCATCAACAGTGATGCTTCAAGCAAAGGGTTAGGATGTGTTCTCATGCAACATGGAAAAGTCATAACCTATGCCTTATGACAACTCAAAGAATATGAGAGGAATTATCCTACTCATGATCTAGAGGTTGCAGCTGTTGTCTTCGCACTAAAGATTTGGAGGCATTACTTATATGGGGAGAAAGTGGAGATCTTTACGGATCATAAAAGCCTCAAATATTTCTTCACTCAAAAAGAACTCAACACGCGACAACGACGTTGGCTTGAACTGTTGAAAGATTATAATCATACCATCCAATACCATCCTGGAAAAGTGAACGTGGTAGCTGACGCATTGAGTAGAAGATCATATGCGGTTACGAGCGCGATATTGTCAATGCAAAGGTCCATTTTGTATGACTTGCAAAGGATGGAGATAGAGATAAAGACTCTGGGACCCATGTGATGATGGCAAACATATGAGTAGAACCAACTTTAATCGATAAAGTTAAAACTGCTCAAACTACAGACCTGGAGCTGATGCGTATGAGGAAGAAAGTGCAAGAATGTGCTATGTCGGAAGCAAGAATCGATGAAGAAGGAATACTTTGAGTCAACTCCAGACTTTGTGTTCCTAACAACCCTGATTTAAAGTATAAAATCATGATGGAGGCGCACAACACAACGTTTGCAATCCATCCTGGGAGTACCAAAATGTATCGTGATCTTCGTCATACATTTTGGTTGAGCAATATGAAGAGAGAGATAGCGCTGTTTATCTCAAGTTGTCTAACTTGTCAACGAGTCAAGGCGGAGCATCAAGTACCAAAAGGTCCATTGCAACCACTTGAAATTCCAGAATGGAAGTGGGAGCACATTACTATGGATTTTGTTACTGGTCTTCCCAAGGTTTCTCAAGGCATTGATGCAATTTAGGTCATTGTTGATAGATTGACCAAGTCTGCTCACTTTTTACCAATACGATAAACTTATACACTTGAACATCTTGTTCGTATGTACATAAACGAGATTGTAAGACTGCATGGTATGCCAGTATCCATAGTTTCTGATCGAGACCCAAGATTCACTTCACGATTTTGGGTTAGTTTGCAAAAAGCTATGGGCACGGATTTATGATTTAGTTCAGCATATCATCCTCAGACGGACAGACAATCAGAGAGGACTATTCAAACTCTGGAAGATTTATTAAGACTCTATGTCCTTGACTTCAAGGGAAGTTGGGACAAGTTCTTACCGTTGGTGGAGTTTGCCTACAGCAATAGTTATCAAGCAAGCATTAGAATGGCTCCATTCGAGGCGTTATATGGAAGAAAGTGTCGTTCTCCAGTATGCTGGGATGAGGTGGGTGAAGCAACGTTGTTAGGACCAGAGTTGGTACGTATGACTACAGAAAAGATTCAAACGATTTGACAACGTATAAAAACCTCACAAGATCGACAAAAGAGTTATGCTGATCTTAATCGAAAGGACGTGGAATTCGATATAGGAGATCATGTGTTGTTACGTGTTGCTCCATGGAAAGGAGTTACGAGATTTGGAAAGAGAGAAAAGCTCAATCCCCGATTCATTGGCCCATTTTTAATCCTCGATCGAGTAGGAACTATGGCCTATAGACTCACTTTACCGCCAAGTATGTCTCATGTTCATAAGGTTTTTCACATATCCATGTTACGTAAATATGTGGAAGATCCGAACCAAATTATTAAGTTAGTACCAGACGAAATAACGGAAGATTTAACGTATGAAGATGTTCCTGTTCAAATCTTGGATAAGAAGGAACATATTCTATGCTCCAAGGTTATACCTCAAGTCAAAGTTTTGTGGAGAAACCACAATGTTGAGGAAATTACATGGGAGTTAGAATCTGAAATGAAGTCAAAGTATCCTTACCTCTTCGAATATACCAGGTACGTACCCTAATTTTGTGGGCAAAATTTCTTAAGAATGAGAGGTTGTAAGACCCCAACTTTTTGAATTAAGATGAATTTTCTATAATTATCATTTTTGAATATTATGGAATAAATTTAATATAATGTTATCGTTGTGGGTAGTATTTATAAATTCTGCAAAGTATGTAAGTTGTTATATTATATTCGATTGGTCGGAGAATATTCATTTTAGCAGGGAATATTCGTACAACGGCGCAATCATTGGTGGACCCCACAACAGAATTATTGTCGAATTGAGAAAACTGACAAAAATATTTTTATAAAAATAACGCCATAAGTTTTACCGTTGATACTGTTGAACTACTCGGCAGTAAAAGTAAAGTAATACGCGTGGTTGCATAGTAGCACACATTATTGATTATTGATGCTTACGTGAGAAGTCACTCAATTTTGCTTATTTTATGGACCCCCATTTACCTATTTTTCAAAATAATCGGTAGAAAGTTATAATAAGAGGTGGGGGCCCATAGTGGGACCCGCATTTGAAAGAAGAGTTAGGATGGAGAGAGGGGGAGAGGGGGAGAGGGACAATACTTCCGTTGTGGGGTCCACCAATGATTGTGCCGTCGTACGAATATTCCCTGTTAAAACGAATATTCCCCGACCAATCGAATATTATATAACCACTTGCTTACTTTGTAAAATTTGTAAATATTACCCACAACTAAAACATTATATCATATCCACACCATAATATTAAAAAATATATTTCGAGAGAAATTAATCTTTATTCATAAAAGTTGGGGTCTTAGAACTTTTCTGAAAGTATTCGTCACATGAAGGAGGTAGAGTTCACCAAACTAGAGCAAAACAATATGATCGTGTCGCAGTACGAAGCTAAGTTTGCCAAGTTATCCCGATTTGCGTCACACTTGGTTGATAATGAGGAGAGAATGATGCGGATGTTTCTAAGAGGTTTGAAACCGGAGATACGTCAATACCTTATCTCTTACAAATTGTGTTTGTATTCAGATGTTGTAAATAGGACTCAGTTATTGGAGCGCTATAATGCCAGTGGTAGCAGTCATCGAACCGGTGACAACAAACGTGGAGGGAATCAACATGCCAGAAATGGTAACCACTTCGGTGGTAATCATGGCTAAGATAATAGAAGTGGAAATTTCAAGAAGAGGAGATTCAATAATGATGGAAAGACGTCAGCACCAGCACCTGTTGTTAATGAAGGAGAACAACCGTCGTTCGTATGTTACAAATGCGGAGGGGAGGGACACATCAGTCCAAACTGCGCGATGCAGTCCAAATCGTGTTACAATTATGGAAAAGAAGGTCACCTAGCCCGATTTTGTCGTGCACCAAATTCAAGTCCAGCTGGGATGGAGGCATCAAAGGTCGTCCCAGATAAGATAAAATCGGTAGTTCAAGGGAGTGCGTTTGTCGTAACCTCCCAAAAAGTAAGGAATTCAAATCAGGTGATCACGGGTAAGCTAATCATAAACTCTAGCGAAGTCTATATCTTATTTGATACCGGTTCTGCCCATTCTTTTATTTCTCCTACTTGAGCTCAACGTTTAAATTTAACTCCGGAGAAATTAGACTTTGATTTATCTGTTGAAACTCAGTTAGGAGAAACCTTCATTTAATCCATTGTTTATAAGTCATGTTTGATTCAAATCGGTAACCGAATGTTACCTATTGATCTTATCTCTTTAAAAATACTTGCATTTGATATGATTTTAGGGATTGATTGATTAACTACTCATCATGCTAAAATCGATTATTTTCGTAAGGTGGTTAGCTTTCATATTCCTAACCAACTTATAATGCGAATTCAAGCAAACAAACCACTAAAGTCAATCACTGTCATATCAAGCCATAAAGATATCCTTGATTTCGTTTGATTAATGATTATATCATTGTCATTATCCTCATGCTTATATTGTGATGAAAGTCATCATTGGCTTACGTGCATAGATGGACTGTTGATTGGTACGATTATGACCATGGATCATTCGGCATAATCGTGACCCGTAATGTTACAAATGATATGGTTAAAGTCCTCAGTGGCCTGTAGTGCATTGATGGACAATTGTTGGTATGATTATGACCAGGATTATTCGGTATAATCATGACCATTAATGATTACATGAATATCTTTGGCCCGTAGTGCATGGATGATTCGATGATGTGGTTTATTTATTAAGCTGAGTCTCAACGATAAAATTGATGAAAAACTTTTTAAATCATAGAAGATAGTAGATATCATGCTCTACTTGACTCTTCTAATGGATTGCTTGTTCCGCTGCAGTTAAACTTGATGTTTATTTTATTTTATCAGCTTACGCCGGACCTGGTTCCATTATTTATTATTCTGTCTTTATTATTCTGTCGAAATATCCTGACTGTTCGTTTACGCCGGATCTGATTCCATTATTTATTATTCCGTCTTTATTATTCTGTTGGAATATCCTGTCGGTGCGAATTTTGCCTGACATCGTTCCGTTACTTATTATTTTGTTGGAATAACCTGTCTATGCGAAGTACCGCATGCATGGTGATTTCTTTTGTTATTCCATTCTTTATTATACTCAGTTGGTTAAAGTTTTGACTTCTATACTCCATGAAATTAGTGGAATATCCTTGATATTTGCATTTCATCCAGTATCTTTCATGGAAATATTCTTCTGAACATTCTTGAATTTTACTCTACAAAGCAGTATCATGTTGATAATTTGGACGTTATTAGTTCTTGGATAAATTAATTCGTGAACTTGTTTTATTGAATTCTTATATCATTGTCATCATCCTCATGTTTATATATATTTTTTAAAGTCATCTGTGGCCCGTAGTTCATAGATGGACTTGGTATTATTATGACCAGGGATTATTCGGTGTAATCATGACCGTAATGTTACAAATGATGTGATAAAAGTCCTCATTGGCCCGTAGTGTATTGATGGACAGTTGTTGGCATGATCATGACCATTGATGAATACATGAATGTCCTTGGCCCGTAGTGCATGGATAATTTATGGTCGTGATACTAAAGAATATCCTTGGCCGTAGTGCAGGGGTGATTCGATGATGTGGATTATTTATTAAGTTGAGTCTCAGCGATAAAAGTGATGAAAGACCTTTTAAATCATAAAAGATAGTAGATTTTATTCTCTACTTGACTCTTTTAATGGATTGCTTGTCCGCTGTAGTTAAACTTGATGCCTATTGTATTTTATCAGTTTAACATTGTTGGAGACTAATGATAATTTATTCTGCATTATTTTAGTCATAATATTTCTTGCTGGGCTAGTTGAGCTCGCCCTTTCTTTCACTGTTCTCTTCAGAAAATGAGAACGTAGCTGGGACGAGTCGGGGAACGGAGTGATGGTCCTGATGATAGTATTAGCTAGTAGTCCTCACTATTCTGTTAAATAGTGTGATAATAAATTTAATGAGGACTTATTCTGAGAGTGAATATTGTGTAGAAGACAATATTTGTATTTAAACTCACAGCTCTTTTGTTGTATAATTAAGATTGTATTTGTATTCTGTACCATGTATTTAGTGACTCAGAATAGGTGATGTATACCTATTTTGGGGGCATCACATTTTTAACAATATTTATTCATCAATAATATAACTTGAAATATTAACTACCAGATCATTCCCAGGAAGAAAGAGAGAGCTTTTCGACAAGGATTTCTCCCTATTGGCGCGAAATCATGTGACCAAACTCATTTTCTCGTCAGAACTTTTTAGACATTGTCAATAATGCAAATAATAATATGAATAACTTTGTCGTCTCAATTATTGATTTAATAATATAAAATATTATGCAGATGATACTGTGACAATAATTAAATCAATAATGTGAGATACTATGCAACAATTACTGTAATAATAATTGAATATAACTGGGTGACTTATCACGTAAGCATCAAATACCGTGTGCTACTATGCAACCACGCGTATTACTGTACTTTTATCACCGGATATTTCAACAGTTAACGGTAAAATATCCGTCGTTATTTTTTAAAAAGATATTTCTGTCGTTTTCTAACTCCGATAATAATTTCGTTGTGGGGTCCACCAGTGATTGTGTTGTCGTACGAATATTCACTGTTAAAATGAATATTCCCCGATCAATTGAATATTTTTTAACAACTTGCTTACTTTGCAAAATTTATAAATATTACCTACAACTATAACATTATATCAAATCCACATCATAATATTCAAAAATATATTTTGAGAAAATTAATCTTTATTCATAAAATTTGGAGTCTTATATTAATTGAACTTAAATCACATTTACACATAATAATATCATAAAATTTCATTTTATTCGTTATTTATATCGAAAACCTAATTACAATCTATCCGATTTCCCGGATTATCACAGTATTCATTGACAAGACGAACTCAATCTGCTGAAAGGGAACCAAAAGCAGAATATACAATTTGGTCTCTATGAGAATATGCCTTTAAAGCTAGAAAATCTGCTAGAAAGTTACTCTCTGTACGTATATGTAATTAACGGACTTCAATTGAATCAAACACTGACACCAACTCAATTGTAGCTATCATTGATACTTAAAACACAATTGTAGCAACCTAACAACCAAACTACCTTAGTATATAACTCCCTCTGTCCTTAAAAGATACAAAAATATAATTTTTATATAAATTAAAAAAGTCAAAAAATTGAGAGAGTATAAATTTTTTTTCCCAATCTGTCTTTGAATTTTGGGTTTGGAAAGAGAGAATTGATGTGAACCAGTCATTTATGATACGAGATACTATATAGTTAAGAGTAAATTAGTACATACAAAAATTTATATAATTGACTTGTTTATTTTGTTTATCTTTATAAGGATAAAATATTTTATCATTTTAGTTATCTTTTTGGGGATGGGGATGGGGATGGGGAGAGGGAGTATTAATTAAGGGGGAAGAAATTAAGCTGATGTTTGCATCACGTATAACTTCTTAAAGCAGCTGATTATAATACCCTATTAAATGTGCATGATTGGTTTGAACAATGCTGGGGTAATAATTGGGTTAGTCAAAAAAGCCATACTGTCTACTGATATTATTTGTGTGTTTCTAGCATTTTGTGGACTTTTATGCTCGAATAAATAATTTTTAAACATGTCTAAAACTGCAAAAAGTTTAATTTTCAATTACAAATTGTGGTATCAATGGAAAGTGCAAACACTTCTGCTGAAAGATAAATGTACTGAATTTTATATTGCGATAGGACTAGTAGTATTAGTAGGTGAAAGTTGTTAGATGCACAACGAAAATTGTAATTTTCACAATAAAAGTGTCGCTATAAATTCTATAGTGACGGTGAAATCGTCGCTATAAATCTACAGTGACACTTTATTGTGATAATAACAAAAAATATTATAAATTTAATAATTACCTTAATAGAATTATGCTAGTTGATACTCCCTCCTTAAAAAAAGTACTCAAGTAATTTGTAAATAAATTAAGAAATTTAAAATAGGGTAGAGAGTATTAAATAATAGTTTTTCTTCATAGTAAACCCTACATATAGGAACACTGCAAAATCTTTATTTTTTTAAATTAGTGGACCTTAACTAAGTAGGAGTATTTTTGAATATAAAGCAATATTCATATAGTGTTTTAATACTTAAATCATCTTATAAAGACATTATTTATTTATTTCTTTTAATTTATTAAGCCTTTGTATAATCCGTCAGGTCGGTAGGCGGCAGGTTGAGTATAGCATATATAGCCGCATAGTTTGGCTAAATGCTGCTTCCCCATTTGTTTAATGATATTATTAATTGCTTATAAATTTCTCATATTAATATAAATAACCTTCATTCATTGTTAAAATTTAAGAACAAATAATATTATAATCACATGAATATTATATGAAAGACTAAAAAAAATAAAAACACACAATATACTCAATTTCATAAGATGTCTTTCACACTTTACAATTAGCTAGTGTTGATGTATTCATAAGATGTCTTTCACACTTTACAATAATCCACAAACTAAACAATATTTTTTAAAGTAAAATACACTGACACCCCCTGTAGATAATCCTAATAACACTCACCACCCTCTAGTTTTTCAAGTAACAGTCAGTACCCCTCTAGTCTACAATATATAACATTCACTATCCCTAGTGTGGTTGACCGATTAATATTCAAAAAATATTTTTAATATAATGTTTAATACACCCTTCAAATTATAATTTTTAAGTTCTCCACTAAATATAAATTTGTATATTATAATTTTTACTTTAATTGATCTAATTAATTAAATTATGAACTTGTGCAATAAATAACATAAATGTCAAAAAATAATAAATATTCATTTTATTAGGAAAATAAAGTCATACAATTTTCGCTAATTAAATTTTTTAAAAATTAAAATTTACGTGATATATATTCAAATATATTTTTTATAAATAAAAAGTAAAATTTTAATACCCATAAAAATTACAAATTAACGCAATAAAATTATAATTATTTTTTTTCAAATATTAAAATTTACGTAAAACAAATTTATTATTACAAAATAAATCTTATTATTCATATAAAAAAAGTATCAAAAATTATATTAATTATTTTTCTCATATATTAAGCTAAACATAAGTCACACTTAATGTAAGACCCCAACTTTTATGAATAAATAATAATTTTTCTCAAAATATATTTTTGAATATTTTGGTGTAGATATAATATAATAGTTGTGGATAGTATTTATAAATTTTTCAAAGTATGCAAGTTGTCATAAAATATTCGATTGATCGGGGAATATTTGTTTTATCTCGTACGACGACATAATCATTGGTGAACCCCACAACGGAATTACTGTCGGAATGAAAAAATGATAAAAATATATTTTTATAAAAATAACGGCGAAAGTTTTAACGTTAAACTGTTGAACTACATGGTGGTAAAAGTAAAGTAATACACGTGGTTGCATAGTAGCACACTGTATTGATTATTAATGCTTATGTGAGAAGTCACTCAGTTATACTCAATTATTGCTACAATAATTGCTGCATAATATCTCTTATATTATTGATTCAATTATTGTCATAGTATCAATAATTTATATTATTAAATCAATAATTGAGACGACAAAGTTATTCATATTATTATTTACAATATTGACAATGTCTAGAAAGTTTTGTCGATGAGAAGTTTGGTCACCTAATTGGGCGCCAATAGAGAGAAATTCTTATCGGAAAGCCCCCTCTTTTTGGGAATAATCTGGTTGTTAAATATTGTGAGTTATAATATTAATGATGAATAAGTTCGTGTTGATTAAAGATGAAATTGATAGTTTCATTGTGTTGAGATTATTAGTGTTAGTGGAAATCGACATCTATTTCTATAATAATTGATGTCTGGAGGATATATTGACCAATTAGGTAATTAATTGGATAAATTAGCAATTAATTGTTATTAATTCACATGCTTATAACTATTTGTTCACATGTGTGTACTATTGATTCACATGCATGTACTATTAGGGGATGTTGTGCAAGATTGATAATACTTGCATGACTAAATTAAAAATATAGGTATAGATGAAGGTACTATACTGTAACTATTTTTTCACATGTATAGAACTATTGATTCACATGAATGTACTATTGATTCACATGATGTACTATTAGGGGAGGTGGTGCAAGTTTGATAATACTTGTATGACTAAATTTAAAATAAAAGAAAAGATAAAGGTATTATACTGTAATATTTCGAGCCCCAAAACGTACAAATATTGAAACTATATTTTCCTATAAATAGAAGCTCATTCTTCTTTTATTCTCACCAATTCACTAAGACTCACAAGAGCAATTATAGAGAGAGAAGTTATAGAGAGAAAGAAGAAGCGAAGTCTGCTACCTCACTATTCTAGTATCCAGTCTTCTTCTGAGGTAAGAAATATTATTTCTATCATATTCGTAAGGGATATTATTTTTCAGTATTCGTACGAATATTATTTTTTTTTCATACTCTGTAGTATGTGAGTAATATTATTTCGTTTCGTATTCCTAATTCTACACTCATTCTATTAAAGTATTGCTTCTATACTCCGTGAAATTATTAGAATATCTTTGATATTTGCGCTTCAACCAGTATCTTTTCAGAAAAATATTATTTTGAGCTTTCTTGATAATTATTGATCTTTTCATACCAGAATACTATTCATGAGTTACTATTTATAGGTTACTGTTTACCCTATTACTATTCACTCGGATATTATTCACTCGATTATTCGAGGCACTTTTTATGTCAGACTACTATTCATGGGTTACTATTCACCCGGTTACTATTCACTCGAATATTATTTACTCGGGTATTTGGGGCACTTTTCATGCCGGGGTACTATTCACGAGATACTATTCTTGAAGTACTATTTATAGGGTACTATTCACCCAAAAAATATATTTCTTTTATGTCCAAATTATTTTTGATACATGAATATTATTATTGAATTTTACTCCACAAATCAGTATTATGTTAACAATTTGGATATTTTTAAACTCTGGATAAATTTAAAGTCTTTAATATTTATCCTTGATTTCGTTTGATTAATACATATATCATTGTCATCATCCTTATGCTTATATTGTGAGTGACTTCTCACGTAAGTATCAATAATCAATACCGTGTGCTACTATGCACCCACGCGTATTACTGTACTTTTACTACCGGGTAGTTCAACAATTTAATGGTAAAACTTTCGCCGTTATTTTATAAAAAGATAATTCTGTCATTTTCTAACTACGATCGACAATACTTCCGTTGTGGGGTCCACCAATGATTGTGTCGTCGTATGAATATTTCCTGTTAAAATGAATATTCTCCGACCAATCGAATATTATATAATCACTTGTTTACTTTGCAAAATTTGTAAATATTACCCACAACTATAACATTATATCGTATCCACACCATAATATTAAAAAATATATTTCGAGAGAAATTAATCTTTATTCATAAAAGTTGGGGTCTTACAACTTTTTTGAAAGTATTCGTCACATGAAGGAGGTAGAGTTCACCAAACTAGAGCAAAACAATATGACCGTGTCGCAGTACGAAGCTAAGTTTGCCAAATTGTCCCGGTTTGCGTCACACTTGGTTGATAATGAGGAGAGAATGACGCGGATGTTTCTAAGAGGTTTGAAATCGGATATACGTCAATACCTTATCTCTTACAAATTGTGTTTATATTCAGATGTTGTAAATAGGGCTCAGTTATTGGAGCGCTATAATACCTCAACCGAACCAAGAGAGAGCAGCTGACAAGTTAATAATGACAGTGGTAGCAGTCATCGAACCGGTGACAACAAACGTGGAGGGAATCAACATGCCAGAAATGGTAACCACTTTGGTGGTAATCATGGCTAAGATAATAGAAGTAGAAATACATTATTTCTACTTCTATTATTGTCTACTAGAGATTATACAAACTCAAAAAGAGTCCTCATTACAATTATTAATACACTATTTCACAGAATAGTGAGGACTACTAATGCTATCCTCTGGACCGTCACTCCGTTCCCCGACTAGTCCTTGCTATGTTCTCATTTTCTGAAGTGAACAGTGAAAGAAAGGGTGAGCTCAACTAGCCTAGTAAGAAATATTATGACTAAGATAATGCAGAATAAATTATCGTTAGCCTTCAACAGTATTAAACTGATAAAATATAACAACATCAAGTTTAACAGCAGCAGATCAAGCAATCCATTAAAAGAGTCAAGTAGAGAATAGAATCTACTATCTTTTATGATTTAAAAAGTTTTTCATCACTTTTATAGCTGAGACTCAGCTCAATAAATAATCCACATCATTAAATCATCCTTGCACTACAGCCAAGGATATTCATTAGTATCACGACCACGAATTATCCATGCACTACGAGCCAAAGATAATCATGTTTTCATCAACGGTTCTGATCATGCCATAAAATAATTCATCTTTGCTCCCTTGGCCGAAGAGAATCCATAGCCATAATCATACCAAAAACTGTCCATCAATGCACTACGGGCCAATGAGGACTTTTAATTTTCACATCATTTATAACATTACGGTCATGATTATACCGAATAATCCCTGGTCATAATCATACCAAGTCCATCTATGCACTACAGGCCACAAATGACTTTCAACATAATATAAACATGAGGATGATGACAATGATATAAGAATTCAATAAAACAAGTTCAAGAATTAATTTGTCCAAGAACTACTAATGCCCAAATTGTCCACATGATACAGCTTTGTAGAGTAAAATTCAAGAATGACCAGAAGAATATTTCCATGAAAAGATACTGGATGAAGCGCAAATATCAAGGATATTCTACTAATTTCATGGAGTATAGAAGTCAAAACTTTAACCAACTGAGTATAATAAAGAATGGAATAACAACAGAAATCACCATGCATGCGGTACTTCGTATAGACAGGTTATTCCAACAGAATAATAATAACGGAACTAGGTCAGGCAAAATTTGCACTGACAGGATGTTCCAACAGAATAATAAAGATGGAACCAGGTCCGGTGTAAAACACACAGACAAGATGTTCCAACGGAATAATAATAAAGACGAAACCAGGTCCGGTGTAAAACACACAGACAAGATGTTCCAACGGAATAATAATAAAGACGGAACCAGGTCCGGTGTAAAACACACAGACAGGATGTTCCAACAGAATAATTGAAGAATGTCACCAAGTATAGGGTAGACCGCGTATACAGGTTATTCCAATAGAATAATAAGGAATAGAATAACAACAGTTCTCTTCGTGAATAAGAAAGAATAACACCCCTTACCGTAACAGAAGCTGGATATAGGAAAAGAAAAGTTAAGTGGCAAAAAGCTTTTCTTCTATCTCTCTATAGTTTCTCTCTCTAGAGTTCAGTGAATTCGTAAGAAAATAATGAAGGAATGAGCATCTATTTATAGGAAAATGGAATGCATAGTAACTAATCCATGAACGGTCCAGATTGATTTACTTTAATCTGACGGTCCATATTTAAAGAAAAATCTTTTAAATAAAATATAATATATTCTATTTATATAAAAAGATTTTTACTATGCAAATACTATGCAACACTATGCAAAACACTATGCAACACTATGCATAATAAAATATAATATATTCTATTTATAGAATAACTTTAATAAAGTATTCTATTTTATATAAAAAGATGTTTCTGTTTTATTACGTTAATAATACGAATAAAACAAAACGTCATCATCGCTATAATAATTCATATTATTAATCGACAATAATTGAATCAAACTGAGCGACTTCTCACATAAATATCAATAATTAATACCGTGTGCTACTATGCAACAACGCGTATTACTTTTACTACCCAGTAGTTCAACAGTATCAACGGTAAAACTTCCGCCGTTATTTTCAATAAAATATTTTTGTCGTTTTCTCAATCCGACGATAATTCCGTAGGGACAATAATCCGACAACATGTATTCACCCTTTTACTTTCATTGTTCTCTTCAGGAAATGAGAACGTAGTAGGGACTAGTCGGGGAACGGAGTTACGGTTCAGAGGATAGCATTAGTAGTCCTCACTATTCTATGATATAGTGTGTTAATAAATGTATTGAGGACTTATTTTGAGTTTGAATACTGTCTAGAAGACAATATTTGTATTAAAACTCACAGCTCATGTTGTATATTTAAGATTATATTTGTATTCTGTACCATGTATTTGACGACTCAGAATAGATGATGTATACCTATTTTGGGGGCGTCATACTTATTATATTAATTATTTACTCATTAATATTATATTACTCACAATATCAATTAATTAATAATATGATATTAATTAATCATTCACTTCTTAATTCATTCATTCTTTAATTTAATTAAACCATCGTAATTTTCATTATCGTGCCACACAAGGCATTTCACAGGTCTCATCATATTTCCCCACATTTTTTCAATTATCATAAATTCAATTTAATCTAATTGAGCTACTCATCTCATGACACATAAATATTTATATAAAATAAATATTCACATTATTATTAATATCATTATTAATTTTTATTCATAAAATTCATGGTTCTTACACCAACCACCGCGAGGGCCGACCATCACCCCCACCACCGAACATACTCAAAAATCTCTTGAATTTCTCCTCCATCCTCCTTTAATTCAAGATAAGTGCTTCCTAATTTGTTTTGAGGGTACTGAATTTTATGGGTTTGCTTTTTGACTAAAATTTGTTGGTTTGTTTTTAGGGTTAATATATATCATCTGATAGTTATGCAAGTTAGGATTAATATTATTGCACATTAGGGTTAAAATATATGGGTTTTACCATGAGAATGTATACTGAATGAGCATGATAATTTGTAAGGTGTTGATATTGCTGAAGTTTGAATAATTTTTGGCTTATTTATGGTACTGAAATTGTTGCAAATTGAGATGAAGTATTGTTGTGTAATTTGGGATTAATATTGTTATATTAATAATTCACATCCTTTTGGATTTATGTTTTGCAATATTATAACTTCTGTTAGTGTATATCATCTAATACTAGTTTCAATTTGCTTTTTTTTATTTATGAAATTACAGCATATTATAGTGTATTTCTGCAATTATAGTACTTTATTTTCATAACAGTGTATTGAGGCTTCAATTTGGAATGTGATATTTGATATTTTCAATGGAACTTCCTACAAAAATTCTGTCAGAATTCTTCAGTTGATAAATTTGTGGGCCCTACTAATATATGTTACTTAATTTTCTAATATTAAAATAAACTAATTAAGTATTATTTACTTAATTAGTTTTTGATTAATAAAACAAAACAAAATGAACTAATTAATTATTACTAAATAAAATAATACAATAAATAAACTAAATTAGAATAATATAATATAAGATAATATAATAAAAAATAATAAATTTAAATAAGATAAGATAAGATAAAATAAAGTAAAAAAATTTATTCTTCAAATATCAATTAATTTAATTTAAAAAATAATATAAATTAAAAATTTATATTTAATACAATAATTTAATATTATATAAAAATAATAATATAATATTATATAATACAAAATAAAAATAAAATAAATTAGAATAAAATAAATAAAATTAAATTTACTAACATAAAATATAGTACAAAAGAAATTAAAGAAAATAAAATAAAATAAAATAAAATTAATTAACTTAATTAAGAAAATAAATTAAATAAAACAATTGATATTTAATACAATAGTATAATATTATATAATATATAATAAAAATAAAATAAATTAGAAGAAAATAAATAAAATAAAATAAAATATAATTAATTAATTTAATTTAATTTACTAAAATAAAATATAATAAAATGTGCTCAAGATTGGTGCTAGTGAGAGACGCATCCAAGAACGGAATAGAAACCTAACCCCTGTAGAGTGGAGATATATACTAGGAAAATATAATTCATGAATGGACCGCATACATGATTGGTTGCCTTTCTAATACAGGCGTTTGGTTACTTGAATTAAAGATGTCAGCCGACCGGAGTTAGATGTATCGTAGGATACAAGTTGTTGGGAGGGGATTAGTTAATGTGTACAGTGATGAGGTTTGTAATTTTATGAACAAAGCAATATAGCATGCTGATGATCCAAACGAAAAGATGAGATGCCCGTGTGTTAAGTGTAAAAACATGATCAAGAAGAAAGCCGATGAAATTAAATTTGACTAGTTTTTACGTGGGTTTGTGGATAGGTATTTGGTATGGATTTATCACGGGGAATCAGCTGAATTGAGAGAAGTGACCAACATTACTATAAACTAACCAATTGAACAAGATTCATACGTTAATAACTATGGTGTCGTGGAGATGTTAGTCGATGCTTATGGCCCTACCAATATTGACTGTGCTGAAAATGAGCATTCGTCAAACAGTGCTCAGCACGTGTCAAATGATACAGTTGTTGCCTTTTACAAGATATTATCTATATTGGGGGTGCCACTGTATCCTGGAAATGATAAGCACATCAGGCTATCTGCGGTGACGAAACTTTTACACTTTAAGAATAAGTAGGACTGTATTGAGCAAGGTTTCAATGATTTTCTTGCTATTATCAGCGAGTTATTACCGGCTGATCATACTCTGCTCGCGAATTACTATGAAGTGAAGAAGATGGTAAAAGGTTTGAATCTGAGGTATGAGAAGATCGATGCTTGTGAGAATGATTGCATGTTATATTATGAGGAGGACATATCTAAGGTGCTGTGTGATATATGCAACTTGCCTTGGTACAAGACGACAAAATGAGGGGGGAATGAGAAACTTCTTAAGTGCCTAATAAGATCTTACAATACTTTACTCTTGTGCCCAAACTTCAGCGTCTATTCATGTTGACTCACCCTGTAAATGGAGATGACTGGAAGAAATTTGATGAACATTTTCCAGAATTGGCTGATGAAGTTAGGAATGTCAGGCTTGAGATGGCTACGAATGTCTTTTTCCCATTTAATAATTTTAGCCAACCTTAATCTGTTTAGCCAGTGATCATGGTAGCTTATAATCTTCCACCATCAATGTGTATGAAAGATCCGCATATGTTCTTAAATTTACTCATACCTGGGGATAAAAGTCCTATAAAAGACATAAAAGTGTACCTCAGATCGTTAGTTGATGAACTTAAGATGCTGTGGGAGATGGGGGTTCAGACTTATGATAAATCGGTTAAGCAGAATTTTGTGATGAAGGCCGCCCTGTTGTGCAATATCAGAGACTATTCGGCACTTCAGATGATCAGTGGTTGGTCGACTCACGGGAAATTGTCATGACCAGTCTGTATGGGGGATGTGCAAGGGACACAACTACTTCATGGGCGGAAAACTAGTTAGTTTCTTTGGAACTGCTCGTAGATTTTTCCCTGCTGAACACAATTACAGAAAGATGTCTGCACAGTTCAATAGAAAGACAGAGAAGAAGAGGGTTGTTGGTTGATTGTCGGGCAATGAGGTCTTGGGTTGGCTTAATGATTTGAAATTTCCATCGCTAGGGAAGGAGCGTGGTAAGTTGAGAGCAATAAGGTACGAGAAAACTCAAAACTGGATCACTCGCCTATTTAGTTTGAGTTAACATATTGGGTCACACTATCAGTCCGTCATTATATAAATGTCATGCATACAGAAAAAAATGTATTCAAGAACGTGTTCTACACCGTGCTAGATGCGGAGTCGGAGACGTTTCGTACAGATCCGATTATCCTTCGTCAAGAGTTGCCCAGTCGAGCTCGCCTTCACCAACTAGCTCAGGATATTGCAAAAGAGGCCACCATCGAGAGTACGGGTATCCCATAGGAGCAGTTCGTCGCGATACGCGACGAGGTGCTCCGGTTGGTGGTTACCTTACTCTCGGAGGCTTTTGGCCCGATAGGGAGTCAGCCCCCACCGACTCAGGTATTATATTTATTTTAAGTTTATTAATATGCATGTTAATTAATTTTCATATTGTTTCTTCAATTCTCTCATATAGACTAATGTGTTATATTTTTAATTGTATCAACAGGGTCGCGATACTGATATCGATGGTGATGAAGAGCAGGATTTCCTGACACCCGAGCAGCATCATTGACCCCCACCAGATGATTCTGATCCTACTGGTGGAAGTATTAGTTTAGGTTGATATATAGAGTATATCATATATCTGTTTAAATGTTTTGTAAAACATGGTATAGTTTAATGCTTTTATGTATGGACATGTAGTTTAGTTTGATCCTCTATGGAAATCCATGTAATTTACGTTAGATTTTAATGATAACTCGGCGCTATATCATTGTTGGTTGTAGCTTCTATCTATGTAGTTTTATTTTGCAGTTTAGTTTTGAAGTTTATAAGATACATAATTGTAGTTTTTAAGTTTAGTTTAGTTATTTTGTTATTTTTGTAGTTTAGTTTGTAATTTGCATTCTTATTTAATGTTAGAATGTATTCGAAGAAAAGTACTATATATGTTGTTGTTGGTTGCTGGATGTAGATATTGAGTACTATTGTGTGGATTGTTGTGATAAAGCAGGTTACAGGTACAAAAACGTGGTTTAAAAACATGAACAATGCAAAAGCAAACAATTCATGGTAAAAAAATTCCCTTATTTCCGACAAAATAGGTTAAAAACGACGGAATTTCCGTCGGCAATGAGAAATATAATTTATGTTAAAAAATGATATTTCCGACGGAAGAATCCTATATCCGACGGAAATTCCGTTGACTTTAAAGATCTTCCTCATCTTCAGCTGTGCCACATGTCACATTAATCTCGACGGAATAGACTTTAGTGTACTTGCGACGAACAAACTGTCGAAAATAATTTCGTCGTGCATAGTTATTTTTGACTGACTATTCGACGAAATTAAGATCGACGGCCTTTAATTTGACCGAATGTCCGACAAAATATTTAGTCGAAAATAATTTAATTCTGACGAAATTATTCTATTTCCGACAAAATATTCTGCCGGAATAAGACGTTTTCCTTGTAGTGTATTATAAATAATTGGGTTAGTCAAAAAAGCCATACTGTCTAATATTATTTGTGTGTTTCTAGCATTTTGTGGACTTTTATGCTTGAATAAATAATTTTTAAACATGTATAAAACTGCGAAAAGCTTAATTTTTTAATTACAAATTTTGGGATCAATGGAAAGTGCAAACACTTTTGCTGAAAGATAAATGTACTGAATTTTATATTGTGGTAGGACATGTAGTATTTGTGGAATTATACTAGTTGATAATCCCTCCTCCTCAAAAAAAAGTACTGATCGAAGTAATTTGTATATAAATTAAGAAATTTAAAATAGGTTAGAGTATTAAATAAATTTTTTCTTCATAATAAACCCTACATATAACACACTGAAAAATCTTTTTTTCTTCTTTAATATAAAACAATATTCATATAGTGTTTTAATATACTTATAAAGACATTATTTATTTATTTTAATTTATTAAGCCTTTGTATAATCCGTCAGGTCGGTAGGCGGCAGGTTGCGTAGTGCATAGCCGCACAGTTTGGCTAAATGCTTCTTCCACCATTTTTTTAATGACATTATTAATTGATTATAAATCTCATATTAGAAAAAAATAAAATAAACCTTTTTAATATAAATAACCTTCATTCATCAACAAAAGTAATATAAAATATATCTTGCAACCGTCTAATTAAATTATAATACATAATAAATTGAGAGAGCATGTTTTTGATGAAATATAAATAATACAAATTCCAATATTCAACTACATGTACATTCCTAGGGTTTATTAAACATGAAAATGGCAGGGGGGCGAATGGATATGTCACCATAGGGAAGTTTATCATTGTCTGCTCGTGCTTTTTTCTATAAATGGGTTTCATTCGGTGAAGTTTGACGCTTCTTCAAATCATTGTGAAGTTTATATCTGTGGGCTCAAGTGCAAATTAGGGTTCTCTTGACCTAATTGAATTAAATGCACAAATTAGGGTTCTACATTATAATCAAATAAAAAGACGGAAGAGCCGGAAATAAAGAAGCAAGACCTGAGAGAATATTCCACGTGTCCCGAGGCAGAAGACACGTGGAAGCGACTCATTTTGGGAATTGATTGAGGGATTGGATTGGTGGCTAGAAGGACAGGGCAATGTGGGCATTACTCTAAGGACTAAAGGGTATTTCTGAAATTTTCCTGAAGGCATGTGCCTTGCACATGACTACTTTCCAGAAAACCCTATAAATACCCCTTCCATTCCATTTGGAAGAGGACTTCTCTTCAGACTCAAGACTCAGACCCTTGGAAGATCGAATGACTCTTTTGGTGACTTAAAGGCTCGAATTTTCCACCTAAAAGCACTAAAAGGGTTTGGACTTCTCTCCAGACTCAAGACTTGGACTCTCAGAAGATCAAAGAGACCCTTTTAGTGACTTAAAGGCTCGGAGATTCCACCTAAAAGCACTAAAAGGGTTTGGACATTCTCTCAACTTGAAGGACTCAAGAAGGCTCTTGGAATCCTCGTTACCCTAACACGGTTCCTGGATTCTAGGGGTTCTGCCACGCGTCGTTGGAGAATCGCCCACCTGTCGTTCTCCCCTCTTCAATCAACCAATCAACTCCGTGCTCTTTGTGGATTTCTCTCCTCCTCAGCCAACACGAAACCCTAACTCTAGCAAGGTACGATTTCCTTGCCCACAATATCAAAGAGTTGTATTTGTATAACTCAAATTTGCATTTTCTTGTCATTCAATACGTACTAAGCTCAATAAAGTATATATAACTATGTGCTATACAAATACAACTGTCCTATGTCTACTTAACCATAAATTGTTCAGAAAGAAATTGATATTTCTATAACATTTTTTGATATCTTTACATGAAAAGTGTCGTTATAGATGTATAGCGACGGTAAAAACTGTCGTTATTGGATATATAGCGACAATTTTCATATAGAAATATCATTTTTTGTTTGGGATTTATCGGTAATTCTCTAGAAATTCTATGCCGGTGTTGTGCCCTTCTTTGTATTTGTGTGTATATCTTTCTCGGATCCATTACCCTCCAATATACCGCCCTAATTTTATTCAATGCATATTTAAAGAAAAAAATATACTATTATACAAGGCATGAAGGAAGATCGTATTGTTATGGAAATTGATACTTACACATAATTTCTTGATATTTTCAAATAAAAAATAATTGAAAAAAAATAAATATTATAAATTTACACTATGGAGCAAAAATGAAAATAATATAATCTGTAAGTAATAAATATTTTTACCAACAAAAAACTTAGCATACAAATCGAGACTATATTTCTTCGACTTGAAATAGTACAAGCAATGGTATGGTATATATATATCACTGATAAAATAATCTGGTTATAGCGCAACAATCAATGAAAGGGAACTTGTCGTCCGGACAGTAGAAAAACAAGTATACTGGGCCAATTTAAATTTTTATCCTTTATGCTTTATGGTCATATATATTATTCAACCTACTCTCGCCTAACTTGGGGCATAAGGGAGAGCTAGAGATCATGTTTTCAACATAAGTCAGCTAATAAGGTTCAAGCCAATAAAAATTCTAAGATAATGTTTTATTGAAACTATTTGGAAATAAAAGTCTTAATTTCACTTATAATAGTCAGGGACGGAGTCGGGATTTGATCTTGCGCGGGGGCAAAATCAAACTTTCAGCCAAATGCTATGCTATTGAGCTTTCCAAATTCCAATTCTAGAAAATAATTCCCACTAATCCTAATTCCGGGCATTATTTCTTCTAACCATAGGTCCCACTGTATTTACGAAACAGTCAATTATCTCCACCAATCCTAATTTCTAGCATTATTTGAGACTTGGGAGTGCATATAAATCTCAATAAAAGTAAATCTAACAACGCAAATACGCAATGAAAAATTATAACACATAAACAAACATAGATTGAATTGATAACTCCTCGTATCAATAATTTTAAACCCCAATTTATTTCTGCACATACATAATATTATCTCACAATTCAAGTGGATGAGCCTTAGTACTTGATAAATTTTAAAATCTTGGGGGGGCATGGCCCCCTCCAAAGAAGCCTAGCTCCGTCCCTGATAATAGTAAATAAGTAAATGGTTGATGAGTCTTTTTCTAGAGATAATTAGTCCTCAAATGATAGTTTTGTTCACGTATGGTCTCATAATTATTTTTTTCACGTATTTAATCTTTAAATTTTATAATTTCTGCAATCTCAATACAATCTTACAAATATAAAATAATTAAAAGGGTCTAAATATTATATAAAAAAAACTATAGATTAAGGACAAAACCTAAAAACAACTACAATTTGAGAATTAAATATAAACAGTTGCTATATTTTGAGGATTAATATATGGGCTATATGTATATACACAGCTGTGTATTACACAGTAGGCTTAGGACGACAGATTTTTTGGGTTATAGCCACGGTAAACTGTCGCCTAACTTGGGGCATAAGGGAGAGCTAGAGACCATGTTTTCAACATAAGTCAGCTAATAAGGTTCAAGCCAATAAATATTCTAAGATAATGTTTTATTGAAACTATTTGGAAATAAAAGTCTTAATTTCACTTATAATAGTAAATAAGTAAATGGTTGATGAGTCTTTTTCTAGAGATAATTAGTCCTCAAATGATAGTTTTGTTCACGTTTGGTCCCATAATTATTTTTTTCACGTATTTAATCTTTAAATTTTTAAATTTCTGCAATCTCAATTCAATCTTACAAAAATAAAATAATTAAAAGGGTCTAAATATTATATAAAAAAAACTATAGATTAAGGACAAAACCTAAAAACAACTACAATTTGAGAATTAAATATAAACAGTTGCTATATTTTGAGGATTAATATATATAGTTTGAGGACAAAATACATTACAAATAACTATAGTTTAAGGACTAACGTCTTTTTCTCTTTTTATTTTTATTTTTTTTTACTTAGTATTACACTTAAGATTCATCTATAATACTATTTTGAAGAACTTTTCCCAATATTGATTTTTTTACAAATAAAATGTAATATTTTATTATATTCAAAAAATAATATTTGTTAAACAAACTTAACATTCAAGAAAAAAATCAAATTCGATTTTCTTTTGGGACAAGAGAGTTATATGTAGTGTTAACGCCAAGATCCGTCCACGTATCTCAATCACCAAAAACGCGTTCAATCCTATACAGAAACGAAATCACACGAAGAAACTTGACGATTTGGGCCACAACGGGATAACTCTGGAAGTCGGATTCTATCCTAACCCTCTCCTTAGGAGTTAGAGATCAAATATAATTAGGAATCTTATATTCTCTAAAATTTTCTACTTGCCCAAACAGATTCGTACGTGGGGAGACTTTCTCCACGTGGATTATAGTCCATCGAATCATCCAGGCCCAAATAATAATGCCCTAACATTGCTCTGCAATCTTCCATTATAATGGTACATTTAATGAAAGACTTATAACAATTTTAAAGCCCAATAATTGAATAACAAATGAAGAAGCACGAAGTTCGAAACCAATCAGCCCTGTCTTCTGCAGTTATTGTTGGGCCCCGCCATCATTACCATCAAGGCATTTAATGCGCCAGATTTAGGGAAACGT
Source organism: Panax japonicus (assembly GCA_020205505.1). NCBI lineage: Eukaryota > Viridiplantae > Streptophyta > Magnoliopsida > Apiales > Araliaceae > Panax > Panax japonicus. The sequence goes on along the minus strand of CM035112.1, from coordinate 3,465,123 downwards.
GCAAGGATGAAGAGTCAATCATTTCAAAAAAAAACCTCTCACCCAAAACAACCGACATATCAAATTCTTAGAACGCACGAGCTTCCTCTGCAAACTCTCTTATTCACTGCAATCTCCTCTTTCCAACAAAGATTCCACAAAACTCCTTCAACTTCTAGACGATAATGGTTGCCACCAACACTCTTGCCTCCTCTATCCATACTACATCCGGAATAGTCACAACCGCCACTGAAAGCAACCCCCATCACATTTGTTCCTATCTTCACCACTTTCACCTCCATCTCAACCACCACCATCACAACAAGTGATCTCCTTCAAGTTAATATTCCACCATCAACCAACATCATTCCCAATAATCCGTTAGAATTAACCACTCCATCACTGCCAAACTCTTCCGCACCACCCCTAGCTCCTACCGAACTCATCAAAATGAGAATCCAAAAATAATATTCATCAGAAAAATCTTTCACCCATATAAACGCTTGATCTACAATCCAGAGCCACCAAATAGATGCCATTTGAAAACAATTTCACATTCCGAACGAATATGACCTCCGAGCGTCCAACCTATTCGAAAGGATGTATTGGAAACCGAAAGGAGAATGGGTCTCCATACCCCTTTGGGCTCTAAAATATGGTATTAGATTTCCTTTGCATGAATTCATAATTTCTTTTCTCAGATTATTTGGAACCGGGTTCGCACAACTGGTGCTTAACTCGTACATCCATCTAATCCGCTTCATTGCTTTCTGTCAAGAATAAAATATTATCCCCGAATTAGATTTTTTATTTGCTCTGTTCAGTGTCGGCCGATCCAAGGAACCCGATCTATGTCAACTAAACCTCTGACCTGGGAAGTTCACTTGCATCATGATTCCTTCTAGCAAAAAAGGGTGGCATTCCCAATAGATATTCTTCAAAGGTACCGATCTCACTCTTCTTCCTAACTGGGCTACCCCTGAAGATCCCACTACCAAAGTCAAGCGTTTCTCAAAGAATAGGGTAGATCTGTGCAGTATCCATATTCAAACCAAAAATAGTTGATGCCTCCAGTTCTCTGTGACACCCCCAAATCCTGGTACTCGAATTTCCCACAGATCTAGTGTTAACTCCCCAAAATAATAACATCTAATTACCCATAATAAAGGATAATAACATAAACTTAAATAAATAATCCTCCCATTAAAGGGTTATAACATCATAATAAATCAATCCCAGGCCATCTAACCTTAAATACATCAAGTGCGAAAACATAACATAATTTAAATAAGTCTCATAACATTAAAAATTCTCAAATAAAAGTAAACAAGTCTTCTTCATTTGTTCATCTTGCCCTTGCCTTCACTAGTGGAAGGCACTTTAGTTCTTTCAACCTTAGTTGCAATCACTACTAAAAAATGGTCATTTGCGATGGCCAAAATTCATCACAAAAACCAGAAAATCATCACAAAAGGTTTACGTGATGACTTTAAGCATCACAATGGCCATCTTGTAAATTCCCATCATGAAAGGTTTTATATAATGGTTTTGGCAATCACTCAAACTCCTAGTGTTTTTGGGATGATTAATATAAACACATTAACACGTAATCTATTGTTGTAAGACCCCAAGTTATTCATAAATGAAATTTAGTTTCCTCTATTTATCATTTTGAAATAATAAGGGTTGATTTGATTAATGTGGTTAGTTATGGGTAAAATGCGCAAATATTTTAAATAAGCAGGTGGTTATAAAATATTCATTGTTGTCGGGGAATATTCGTTTGGTCATGAAATATTCTTGCTGTCGGGGAATATTCGTACGACGGCGCAGTCTTTTGTGGGCCCCATAACGGAAAGCGATTGGATGAAGAAAACGACAAGTATAAGTTGTTTATAAATAACGGCGTAGTTGTTACCGTTAACACTGTTGGAATACCCGGTGGTTAAAACACAGTAATACGCGTTGTTGCACAGTAGCACACGATATTGCACCAATTATTGATTCTTACGTAAGAAGGCACTACTCATTAATTGTTACAGTAGTTACCGTTCAGTATTTTATTTTATTGATTCAATAATTACTGCGTTGATATTTTATATTACTGTTGTTTTAATAATTGTCACTACACATTATTTTCCATTATCGAAGCAATAATTCTTATTATCTGAATAATATTATTAGAAAATATTATTGGCGATGTCTAAAAAGTTCTGTCTAAGGAGAGGTTTGGTCACCTAATTGCGCACCAGTAAGGAGAAATTCTTATTGGAAAGCCCCCTCTTTCCTGGGAACGGTCTGGTTGCCAGTACTGTTATTCTGTAATATTATTTATGAATAATTAATTATTAATTTATATGATGAGGAAAATATTGATTTTATGTGGATATAGATGGAGAAAATTTTTAAAGTGATCATAATTGTTGAAAAATGATATTATATCTTTTCTGATAAAATAATTTATTATTATATTTTAATAATATAATAATTGGATATTTCTACAATAAATGTGGGATATATGAGTATATGAGGAAGAGTATTTTTGTTGCATTAAATGATTAACACATGTTTTGTGTGTCAGTAGACCCCAATTCTTGACTGAAATTTGATTATAGCCTGTAAAATCGTCCGTTTGTGGATTTCGGTAAACTTTTGTTTGGAATTTGGAAAAACTTCCTTCTGCAAAGTTGTAGATAATGGAATTTCCTATGGAAAGTCACGAGTTTTGAATTTTTCTGATAAAAGGGCTATTTATTATGAATTATTGAAGTTCTGAAGCTCCGAAATAATTAATTTTTGGAAGTTTAAAATAATTTAAATAAGAAAAATATTTTTTGTGTTTGGTGGGAATCTTTAACACATGTCAAGTTGCTGAATTCAGATGCTTGATGCGTAGGAGGATGTAGAAAAAATAAATAATATTAATTTATTAAATTTTCTACTTTAGTGTTCTAAGCATTTTCCTATAAATAGGGTGCTTAAGTTAGAATTGAAAATCACACCAGAAACTGAAGTTTGCTCTCTCTATATTATCGAGCGTATTCTTGTGAGTATTTTGAGTATGCTTTGAGTATTGCTATACGGTACAAGTTCAAGTCATAGCCTATATCCGGTGTTTCAACTAGAAATACTATCTTTCGAGGTAAGAGATATTATTATTTAAAAAAATGATATTAATTCTTCCAATATCATTATGCCGAAGTATTGATCTGAACTTTTAATCAAATTTGGAACTTTTTGTGTCGGGGTACTATTCACGTATACGGCACTATTCACGTATACGACATTATTCACGAATACGGCACTATTCATCGAAAAAATGAAATTTTTCTTTTCGTCCAAAATATCTATTATGGATACTAACTTTGATTGTATCTATGTTTTGATCATTCTTGAATTTTACACCTCTATGATTATTTATGAAGTATTTTTGGACATAAAATAGCTGAAATACGAATCCTTAATATTTATTCTTTTGTTTCACTGGATTCGTTTTCCTTAAAATATTTTTCATCATCCTCAGTCCTAAATGATGACATGTTGCATGTTGAATATCTTTGGCCTGTAGTGCAAAGATGATTGATTTAATTATGAATATCTTTGGCCCGTAGTGCAAAGATGTACAAGTGTTGAAATGAACATGACCGACTGATAAAAATCTTTGGCATGTAGTGCAAAGATGAATATTGATTGATGTTACAGGGATAAAATAATAATGATGGACTGTTAAATTCATAGATATTAGTAGATTTCATCCTCTATGTAACTCTTCTATGAATTATTATTTCCGCTGCGAATATTGATCTGAAACTTGTGGTATATTGTATTTTATCAAATTTTTCCCTGTTGAGGACTAACGATAATTTCTTCTATATTATTCTTATCATAATATTCTTTACTGGGCTAGTTGAGCTCACCCTTTTCCTTTTTGTTCCATTTTTCTTTTCAGGAGGCGAGAATGTAGCAAGTACGAGTCGGGGTATGGAATGATGGTGATAGAGAGAGTTGTTTAGTAGTCCTCACCATTTTTTTTGTAAAATAACGTATAAATAATTGTGATGAGTATTTATTTGGGTATAGATATTGTCTAGAAGATAATATTTGTATTTAAACTCACAGTTTTACCGTTGTAATAATAAAGTTGTAGTTGTTTCTGTACCATGTATTGACAACTCAAAATGGGTGATGTATACCTATTTTGGGGGCGTCACAATTGTGATTGTCAAAGTCATCACAAAAAACAAGACTTTAGGGATCAAAGGTAAGAACGTGAATCTCTATTTACGGATAATTTATTTCATTATATTAATTGTATCAAATGATACTTGTAGGATTCGAACCCTCCCCCAATTTGCAAACTAAATAACGAGTATTACCACTACACCAAAGCCCAAATAATGATTATAATTTTAAAACAAAATATAAAAGGAAATATATGTGAGTTAACTTACTAAACAAAATAACTTTCACATAAGATTTTGTGATTGCAATGGCAATCACATATACTCTACAATGATGGTAAAATTAGTCATCACTGAGAGCCGTCATATATTTTATTGTTTTGTGATGACTTGAAAATTCCATCACAAAATACCTTCTTTTTGCAATTGCAAATAAAAGTCATCACAAAAATCTATCTTTTTTAATGATTGTCGTGACCGTCATAATATAATGTTTTGATTATTTCTTACATTAAAATATTAGTGATGATTTAAATGCAATCACGAAAAGGATATATCTATAAGTGGTGACTTAGTTTGACACAAAAAGACAGTTTGGTGATTGACACAACCATCAAAATTATAATACATTGATGGCAAAATCATTCATCACTAAGAGCCATCATATATACTATTATTTTGTGATTGCTTAAAAAGTCAATCACATATTACTATCTTTTGTGATTGTTTTTAAAAATTATCACAAATTCCGTTATATATTCTTATTTTTCTAGTAGTGAATGTTATTATGCAAGAGTGAGCAAAAAATTGCCCACAAGTATAACAATAACAATAATAATAACATGCAGATAATTAATGGACACTGAATAATAGGAAGCTAGGCTTTGAATCAAGATTAGAAAACAAGATCAAAAGTACATCTGATGGTCACAAGACCACGAACTATATCCGATGTTACCAAGTATCTCTACTGTAACCTTTAATAGTCAAATAGACTATATGGACTATCCATCTCGTACTCCGGGGGATCAGCCCTTCGTACAATGTATTGTGCACAAACATTTTAACGCTATTGCGTAATATAATCCCCTATAATAGGGTTTTTCATCTCAGCTTTGACATCAGAGTTCGCACCAAAGGAAGTTTTGTTTGGATTAACTTCGAGGGTAATTTAGAGTTCAATAATCATCAACTAAGGATTAGTTGAATCAATAAGAATTCACTAGCCTTTCAAATTTTCAACACGATAATGCAATCGATATTTAAATCAAAGATTTAATTTCAACTCTATACAATTGAATGAAAATTGTATAATAGAAGTAATACTTCGAAAGAATTTGAACATTTCATTTGGAATCATGAACTTGAATAATTAAACTTTGAACAGTTCGAAATACGAATATGAAACTTTCTTGATAATAATGTTCAAGAACTTGATCAATAAAAGTTTAGAGTTATAGAACTTGCGTAATCCTACATACCATTTCAAGTCACAATAACAATTAATTATAGTACAACTAGCATCGTGAGTATATTCTCTTTCAACTTAACTTAACTCTGATTATGATTATATTAATCACATTCACAATCCTTAACTCTTAAGAACATTATTAGACTACATGATTTAATAGTTTAAGTACGCATTTGACTCATCAAATAATCATGTAAACCATCATTGACATGCTACTAATCTATTTTATCATCACATTATATGATAAATACATCTCCATGTTCATTAGATTAAGTTTACATCTCATTTTCTAGACTTGAGCAATTAATTACTAGGAAAAACTGCTGAGTAGCACTCCAGCGCTGCCCCACAGGCTTAAAACTGGCGCTGCCAACAAGCCTTGTATAGAAGCTGAGGTACTGCAGCTGCAGCACGCAGATAATCCTTTTAAGAGGCGCTACAGCACTGCGAAGCAGTTTTAGTTCCTGCAGTTCGCGAAAAACACAAAACAGGACCACAAACTTCCTATTTCTTTGTTCATATAAAAATTTAAGCATACCCAGACCTTATAATTCATGTATGATCAAAACCCAACTTTTGTAGCATGGTTTTAACAACTTAGACAACTTAAACAACCAAATTAAAACCCATAAATTCACTATTTTTGTAAAAACTCCATTTTTATACATCCTTTACGAAATCAACTACCATGAACTCGTTTTTCAACCAAATCAGTCCATACAAATTTTGTACTTTTTGTTTCGTAATGTATAAACATAATCAATCATCAATTTACTGATTAATATACAAATTAAGCATCAATTTTTGTACATATAAGCCATATTCGTACATTTTTCACTATAAACTCAAAATTTCCTTTCTAATCAAAATTTCATGGATTAATTCATCCAAAAATTGTTTATAAACATCACATAGTAGATTATACATGCATATTAATAATTAAAAATAACTTTTCAATAATTTAATCATGAAAACTCAATTAAAGAGAACTTAAAATAACTTTTCATGGAGAAACTTAAGGACATGATTTTAAGCTTGAATTTAAGTTTTTACCCATGCTTTCTTGTTTGGATTACACAAAGATGGTAGAACACTCCTCTTGATTCCTCAATTCTTCTTCCCCAATCTCAATTTCTCTCAAAACTCTCTCTTTTTCTCTTCGAGTTAGCAAAATGATATAATACGTGAAGAAGATTGATATAAACATAATATATGTTTAATATTTTAACTGGCTCATATATGGTAGAAGTTAAGTGCAGTATGGCCTTAACTGTTCACATGTTCTCAAGGCTATGTTTGGCTAGCTTATATAAGTCCCTTTCTAATTTATTTTAATTAATTTATTTATTATATAGTTTATTAATTTGTCACACTTTAATTAATCAAATTTTAATATTTAAATTCAATTAAATTAAAGCTAATATTACTCATTAACTCAAATTATCACATAACTAAAATTCTTATTTATTAATTAAAATAAATTAATAAATCTCTAATTAATTAATTAGAACAACATTATAATTATTAAAAACTCAATTAATTTAATTATCTCAATTAAATTATAACTTTGAACTATAAACTTATTCCTCATTAATTTAATTAATGTAACACATTTAATTAAATTAATCTACAACAATTTCATTAAATATTTATTTAACTACATAAATAAATCAGAAAAATATTTATTTAGTTCAATAGATATTTAAAATCAAATGAAAAAAATTTGTTTGTTACATCTTTCCCCCCTTAAAAGGATTTTGTACACAGAATCACGATTCAATTACTTCATCCCATTACATTCTCACCCTTCCCCTATAACCGAACTAATTCCCTATCCAATCACCGATGATACTCCTGATGTTGAAATAGTCTTAATATCTAAAATTCCCACGGAATAACCTTCGAACCCACTAATAGAAACCGAACCCCTATTTCTTGCACAACAAATATCAACCGTCCCGATGCCTCCGAAAATATACACACAAAAAATCCCTAGATATGAAAAAATTCGATAAACTAGTCTTGATGAAAAGAAAAGAAGAAGACAAGTCAAAGCATCCACACCACCATCTACTACAACTACCGAAGCTCCTATCATCAATGACACTCCCCAATCCCCTATCCATCAATCATCCAAGAAACTCCATCTGACTCCCAAATTGAAGAAATTGCAGCCGAACCTCCCTTAAAAAAGGACCGAATAGAAGAAACTAGCCAAATTCATCATCCTCCCCCACCTCCCGAAAAGTCCTCGACTTTTGAAGGCCCACCACGACAGTTCCTGAACACATTGTCTGGCCTCAAGATATGCCAGATGACTTTTTGTACGAGAATTATAACGCTTTCATCCTACCTGGAGACGATGAAAAATTTGAAGACCTCGAGCCCGAGGACCTGGTAATCGCCACAAATGTCCCCGTGGGATGAGTAAAAATAATTTTTCCTTTTTATTATGATAATTTCCCTATACACGTGCATCCTCTTAACTTTTTTATACTATTCTTAGGCTCTATCCTCCTTCGGCTAACTACTGCTTCGGGTCGAGGAGATTTTAGCTCGAAAGAAAGAGCGTAAAAAGCATAGTCGAAAACCTCCAGTCAAAAATTGAGCGTGCTACAACCGATCTGATGGAAGAAAGGGGTAAACACATCACCAACCGACTCCATTCCAAAGCACTAACATTGGAAGTGAAATAACTAAAGTGGAAGATCTCTAAGCTCATTGAGCAAAAGGAAAAACTTCTTGTGGAGCTGGTTGAGCTCAAAGAGGATAAAGAAGTCCTTCACAAAGATTATACAATCATGGAAGATCAATTCAAGCAACTTTACCACTAAATGAAAAACCTTTTTAAGGCAATCGCCGATTTGGAAAATGATTACGAAAACCTGAAAGATGAGAAGTTAACCATCTCCAAAGCCGACAAACTGAAGATTATTAAGGATTATTAGAAATTTCCTGAGCTAACTAACCTCATCATCTCCAAATTTTCCGAAGGCTACCTAAGCCATAAAGAAAGGATAAGGGAGAAGATGTTGGCAGCTAGTCTTGAAACCAAGATCCTGGACTCCTCCGATGAAGAAGCCAACCCTCCCCAAGGATAATTATATTTCTTATATGTAAACAATTTTCAATGTAAAGATATTAAAAATGAATTAAAATCTATCTTTCAACAAAATAAAATATTTATTTCATTAATAACTTAGAAAATTTTACATAGTCATAAAAGAAAACTATTTAACATGCACTACTGATAATACTTCCTAAGTCTCCCTATATGCCAAGTGTTTTTGACTTCTGTACCATCCATCGCCCAAATCCGGTTATCTTCCAACTCGACAGATGGTGCTACACGATATTCATAAATATACAATCATTCCATTGAAATCACAACACAATGAATGTATTAACTATCTTCTTATTACAATTATAGTAAAATCCTTTCCCAAGTTCATAAACTGATTACATCATTTGTTGTTCATAAGTATAATACATACAACCATACTAATCTATTACAGGATATTTAACCATCCATCTTAGCCTTGCCTTTATCTCTCTTAGAATTCTCAATACGTTCGGCTTTAACTGCAATCATATAAATTCACGCAAGAAGTGAGCATAACAAGCTCAGCAAGTCTAACAAAAGATAATATCAATACCACATTCGTGAATTATATGATCATATTCCATAACTGAACAAATAGTCATGAAGTATTATGAAACATTGACCAGTACTTATCAATTCATAACATCAATTCCAAAGTATATAATAACTTAGGAATTTTGAACCGGTCGAAAGACCATGAACATTCTCTTTCGGTTTTTATACTTGAAAAGGACATCACTGCACTAAGGTTGTACATCTGACATTTCTTACCAGCACTTCTAGGTGATCAGCCTATAGTACTCTATGTTGATCAACACTCATCCGTTAAACGTATTTACGTTTAAGTTTTGGCAAACTCGCGTGCCTATCGAATAAACGATGAAAAATAATTTTGTTTATTCATAGACAAACTTACCTTTGAATTCGTACCAAATACTTGGCATATGATAGTGTTATCATTTCTATATAGTAAGACATGTACACAAATCAATCTAACTCTTACGAATAGTCTAGCCAAGTTAAAACTGGCATTGACCCTTTCTTTCAAATCATTCATGCAACTTATTATAATAAATCACAGAAAACTCGACTAACACGAAGGTTAGACAAGCATTAAGATAACTTGCCTTTAAGCGTCTTCGAATAAAATATTCAATAGTTCTCAGTCTTTACAATATCTATATGATATATTCATATAGTACACTATAATTAGCTACCAAACAATCAATCACATTGTTTCCACCAACTTCTTTCACTTTTATGTTTTAGTTGACTTTATTTCATTAATAATGTCAATTCAACTTACTACCCTTCAACACAGCTTGTTAACGTTCTTACGTTACTAACCGAAACTCGATCATCCTTGGTGAAGTACCAATGATAATTTTACATTTCTGAATCCGTTAACTTGAAATTCACTTCTAAGTTCATTATTAAGCGTTCGTTTATCGCTATTGAGCGTTCAATACTCGATTTCTTCGTTCTAAGTCAGAATTCGACGATTCTTGGGTCCACAAATCTTGAATACCATATCTCACGTGTTGACATTAAAAACCAATATTTCCAAGTCCCACGACAACTTTTGACTACTAATCCCAGATTTCTATGTTTTTGACATTTAACGTCTAATTCCGTAAAATTTGCCATAACTTCGTTACTTGTGTTCTATTTGCCAAACCAAATGGAACAACTCCATTGATTCTTTATCTACATCTTAACCAAGCAAGATGCACATATCCTATCAAAGATGGTTTTTAATTTGTCCATCAATAACCAATTTAACGTTCAATGATTTCTATGGTTTAAATTTACGTAAACCCTTATGATTCCTATTTACACATAACTTATAAATGTTTTAACCATTACAAGCCATCATTATTCCTCCATAAGAGGCATGCTTCACCAATCTATGATTCTTTATAACAAAGAAATCAAAAAGATGGAAAACTTAATATTTACGGAATATTACCTTTCCGTTCTTTGCGTTCTTACTAAAACTTCTAATGTTTTGCTTCAAAGTAGCTTGATTACTTGTTTCTAGCTCTTTTTCTCTCTCAATATAAGTTAGACAATTCTTGTAAAATCACAAATGACCAACTTAAGCCTTTCTTTTATAGGCAAACCAAATGGAGGGCATAATGGTCTTTCTTCCCACCTCCTTATTATTCAATTCTTCCTCACCAAGTAAAATTTCTTTACTTGGTCATCAATTAGCCGACCATATGGCCTTTTGGGTCATCCCATGGGTTGCCCCATGGATTTTACCCATCCGGTGACCCATCGGTTCGATTCGCAGTTCGGTTTCTTGAATCGGGCTTAATTAAACTTAACATTGGTCCTTGACTTGGGCTTAAATACATAATTCATTGGGCTTGATATAATCCAAATTCAATTGGATTATAGTAAGTCCTTATTCTCTAAGTCCATTAACACCAATCGTATTCTACACGTATAATTCACGTATTCTCTTCGTATAGTACTCGTAAGATATTCGTATTATACGTCTTATTAAACCTTCATACTATACTCGTATACTAAATAGTATCACACTTGTATATCGTACGCATAATCATCACAACTCATTATACGTATCTCATTTCCTTCTCGAAAATCATTTTTCCTAACCCTTAGGTTTTAAGTCCGCAGGTGAAAACTTTGTTTACCATAAATTAAATATTATTAGATATTCCATCTCGTCTTCATATTCTATCATTACTCGTTTCTCGGAATTTCAAACTTAATTCCCGAGCAGAAACGGATGAATAGTGTTTTTACGGGAATTTCTCGAATTTTTTTTTATTTTTGTCTTGGAAATTCAAAATAATTAATTCTAGCACATAGCCAGAATACTAACCACATCCGCACATTTTAGTTCATAGAACGATCTTCAGATAACTTACTCACATAACTAATCAATTAAATTCATTTAATTCACATAATCAAATAAAACTTTAATTCTCATATAAAGCTGATTTTCTTGGGTGTTAGAGCCTGAACTAACTAACCTCATCATCTCCAAATTTTCCGAAGGCTACCTAAGCCACAAAGAAAGGACAAGGGATAAGATGTTGTGTGAGATCCTGAAATTATGAAATGAAAGTATTTAATTTTTTATAATTATTATTTTATTTAGTAAATGGTTAAATCGAGAAAGGGTTAAAGTTAAGGGTAATATTCAAAAAATTTAAAAGTAAGCAAGTTATTATTTGTTGTGTCAGGGAATATTTGATTGGTCGAAGAATATTCCTTTTTACAGGGAATATTCGTACGACGCCATAATTATTGGTGGACCCCACAACGGAAGTATTGTCGTAGTAAGAAAATGACAGAATTATCTTTTTTATAAAAATACCGGCGAAAGTGTTACCGTTAAAACTGTTGAACTACCCGGTAGTAAAAGTACAGTAATACGCATGGTTGCATAGTAGCACACGGTATTGATTATTGATGCTTACGTGAGAAGTCACTCAGTTATACTCAATTATTGCTACAGTAATTGTTGCATCATATCTCTCATATTATTGATTCAATTATTGTCACAGTATCATCTGCATAATATATATTATTAAATCAATAATTTAGATGGCAAAGTTATTCATATTATTATTTGCAATATTGACAATGCCTAGAAGTTCTGTCAAGGAGAGGTTTGGTCACCTAATTGCGCGCCAATAAGGAGAAATCCTTATCGGAAAGCCCCTTCTTTCCTGGGAACGACCTGGTTGTTAAATATTGTGAATTATAATATTAATGATAAATGTTGTTAAAAATATTGAGGGGATTTTTATGAAGTATTTGTTGTAAATGTTGCTTATTTTATGGACTCCAATTTAACCATTTTTTAAAATAATCGGTAGAAATTATTTAATATAATAAAAGTGGGGCCACATGTGGAGGAAAAGTCTTGCTGGGAGAATTTTTTTGCAGGCACGGGTTGTAATGTATATTATATATATATATATATAAATTTTGTTTTATTATTATTATAATAAGTAATAAAACAGAAAACCTTTTATATAAAATAAAATACTTTTTATAAAGTTATTTGTTTTATTAGATTATAAATAGAATATATTATATTTTATTTAAAAGTTTCTATTTTATTAGAATATTTTATTGCATAGTGCCTGCATAGTAAGAAATAGTAAATTTTACGTGAATTCGTAGAATTCACAGAATTCTTCGTCCGTGACTTCCCCCTACTGTGCATTCAAATAGTATCATTTCCATTCTCCTATAAATAGGATGCTTATTTAGAATTGAAAATACACCAGAATCATAGAATTTTTCTTCTATAATATTGAGCGTATTTCTTTAGAGTTGTAGAAAGCTTTGAGCGTAGAAAATAGTAAAAGTTTTCTTCAAGAATATCCCCGCTATACCAGTTGGAATACTCTTCATTTCAAGGTAAGGGATGTCATTTTTGTTCAATATTTGCTTGAAATAATATTTTCTTCCATACTCTGTAGTATGTAAGTAATATTATTTCATTTCAGATTTCAAATTCTATACTCGTTTTGTTAATGTTTTGGCTTCTAAACTCCATGAAATTAGTAGAATATCCTTGATATTTGCGCTTCATCTAGTATCTTTTCATGGAAATATTATTCTGAGCATTCTTGATAAGTTTTAACTTTTTCGTGCCGGAGTACTATTCACGGGGTACTATTCACTCAAGTACTATTCACCCGGGGTACTATTCATGATAAAAATTGATTCGTTTACGATCCAAATTATTTTTGGTACAATATTATTCTTGAATTTTACTCCACTAAGCACTATCATGTTGACAATTTGGACGTTATTAATTTTTGGATAAATTAAATTATAAATATTTAAAAATTTATCCTTGAACTTGTTTTATTGAATTCATATATCATTGTCATCATCCTCATGTTTATATTATGTTGAAAGTCATCTTTCGCTTGTAGTGCATAGATGGACTTGGTATGATTATGACCAGGGATTATTCGGTATAATCATGACCGTAATGTTACAAATGATGTGGTAAAAGTCCTCATTGGCCCGTAGTGCATTGATGGACAGTTGTTGGCATGATCATGACCATTGATGAAAACACGAATATCCTTGGTCCGTAGTGCATGGATAATTTGTGGTCGTGATACTAATGAATATCCTTGGCCGTAGTGCATAGATGATGTGGATTATTTATTAAGCTGAGTCTCTGCGATAAAAAGTGATGAAAATTCTTTTAAATCATAGAAGATAGTAGATTTTATTCTCTACTTGACTCTTCTAATGGATTGCTTATTCCGCTGCAGTTAAACTTGATGTTTGTTATATTTTATCAGTTTAACACTGTTGAAGGCTAACGATAAATTATTCTGCTTTATCTTAGTCATAATATTTCTTACTGGGCTAGTTGAGCTCACCTTTTTATTTTCATTGTTCTCTTTAGGAAATGAGAACGTAGCCGGGACTAGCCGGGGAATGGAGTGACGGTTCAGATGATAGCATTAGTAGTCCTCACTATTCTATGAAATAGTGTGATAATAAATGTATTGAGGACTCCATTTGAGTTTGAATACTGTCTATAAGACAATATTCGTATTAAACTCTCAATTTATGTTTTGTCATATTTTACACGAAAGTTGTATTATTAAGTTGTATTTAAATTTTGTACCATGTATTTGGCGACTCAAGATGGGTGATGTATACCTATTTTGGGGGCATCACATTGCTCGTTCCGCTGCAACTATGGTTGAAAAGTTTTACCATCTACCATATGTTTTAAATCTCTGATTTATTACTGATGAAGACTATTGATAATTTAATTATCTTTAGTCATGATATTCTTTACTGAGCTAGTTGTGGTCACCCTTTTGCTTCACAATTCATATCAGGTAATAAGAGTGTTGTCGGGTCAAGCAAGGATAACAGGGGAATAAAACGGTGGTCTATAGCTGTTGAGGTTCTCACTAAATAGTATGGAAATAATTTTTTTGAGAACTTTAGATAAGTGTGTCGTATTGTAAAAATCAATTGATATTTAATTTTGGTGAACCGAATAGGGTGAGGTGAACCCAACTTTGGAAGGGAGTTTTGCCACTATCATACAAGATGTCTAATGACATACAACCTCGTGTTGTCATAAGACAAGGTTGTGCACATCCACTTGCCGAGTATATCTACGAGCACTACCTATATAAACTTGGAGATTGTTTGAAATATAATTCTCAATTGGAGAAAACGGAGATAATTATATGTCAAAAGAAGACTCACCATTGGAAAGAAGATGATAGCAATCTTTTTGTTTTTTTTTTGGGGACTATTAGGTCAACCAAGAATAATTCTGTGGACATATGATATCTATCATAACCTAAACGCATGACCTCCCATGTATGAAGGTTTCCTTGAGCATTTTTCAAAGATTTTAATTTCTAAAATAATTTTTGACTGTAATTTTATGTAAAGTACTATTGTAAGGTTGTGGTCGAGGCACCATGAGAGCTACATATATTTGTATTAAAACTCACAGTTTAACTGTGGTCGTATTCTGCACGACAGTTCAACAGTTGTATAAATGAAGTTTGTATTTGATTTTTATAGTTTGATATCTGGCGACTCAAGATGGGTGATGTATACCTATTTTGGGGGCGTCACATATTGGCAGCTGGTCTTGAAACCAAGATCCTGGACTTCTCTGATGAAGAAGCCAACCCCCTCCCCCCAAGAATAATTGTGTTTCTTATATGTAAACAATTTTCAATGTACAAATATTAAAAATAAATTAAAATCAATCTTTCAACAAAATAAAATATTTATTTCATTAATAACTTAGAAAATTTTACATAATCATAAAAGAAAACTACTTAACATGCACTACTGATAATACTTCCTAATTATGCCTCCCTACATGCCAAGTGTTTTTGACTTCTATATCATCCATCGCCCAAAACCGGTAAGTTCTTGACTTTGGAACTTTAGTAACTTCGTATGGACCCTCCCAGTTGGGTATTAGCTTTCTAAGGTTTTGGGGTGACGACACCTCCATCTCTTGAAGAACTAGATCTCCAACTTTGAACCTTCTTTGCTTTACCCTTTTATTATAATTTCTGGTCGTTCTCCTATGGTAGAATGCTAGTCTTACTAAGGCCGACTCCCGAACCTCCTCCAATAAATCAAGATTAAGGCGAAGGCCTTCATCATTATATATTTCCTTGAACTGGCTAACCTAAAGCGAAGGAGACCCGATCTCAACTGGAACAAAGGCATTAGTCCCATTGGCCAACCTGAACGGTGAATCGCTTGTTTTTGTCCGAGGAGTGGTCCGATACGCCCATAGAACACTAAGTAATTCTTCGGGCCATCTTCTTTTCTCTTCATCCAATCTTCTCTTAATTCTATTCAACAGTGTCCAATTAGTGACCACCACCTGCCCATTAGATTGAGGATGAGCAACCGAAGTTTTTCGATGATAGATTCCCAAATCTCTTAAAAGTCATCGAACATCTGTCTACCATTATCTGAAACCATCACTGTGAGACCCCGAATTTTATAAAATGAAAGTATTCAATTTTTTTATAATTATTCTATTTGGTAAATAGTTAAATTGATGAAAGTTTAAAGTTAAGGGTGATATGTGAAAATTTTGCAAAGTATACAAGTTGTTATACTATATTCGCTTGGTCGGGGAATATTCTTTTTATTGGGAAATATTCATACGACGTCACAATCATTGGTGGACCCCACAACGGAAGTATTGCCGTATTTAGAAAATGATAGAATTATCTTTTTATAAAAATAACGGCGAAAGTGTTACTGTTAAAACTGTTGAACTGCCCGGTAGTAAAAGTACATTAATACGCGTGGTTGCATAGTAGCACACGGTATTGATTATTGATGCTTACGTAAGAAGTCACTCAAATATACTCAATTATTGCTACAGTAATTGATGCATCATATCTCTCATATTGTTAATTCAATTATTGTCAGAGTATCATCTGCATAATATGTAATATTATTAAATCAATACTTGAGACGACAAAATTATTCATATTATTATTTGCAATATTGATAATGTCTAGAAGTTCTATCATGGAGAGATTTGGTCACCTAATTGCGCGCCAATAAAGAGAAATTCTTATCGGAAAACCCCATCTTTCCTGGGAACGACCTGTTTGTTAAATATTACGAATTATAATAATAATGAATAAATGTTATTAAAAATCGAATTTGAGTTCAAAGTTGAATTTGGAGACGCGAACGCGATATTTGAGTCCAGGACTATAAAATTAGTAAAAATAGACTATAAACACAATATTTACCGGGGTTGACTTTTTGGTCAAAAGTTAATAGTTGACTTTTTCAGAAAAAGTCAAACTTCAAAATTTCAAAAATAAATTTTTGATAAAAATAATTTCATTGTGTTGGGATTATTAGTGTTAGTGGAAATCGACATTTATTTCGATATTAATTGATGTCTGGAAGTTATATTGATCAATCAGGTAATTAACTGGATAAATGAGCATTTAATTGGTATTAATTCACATGATTATAACTATTTGTTCACATGTGTGTAATATTGATTAACATTCTTGTACTATTAGGGGAGGTGGTGCAAGATTGATAATACTTGCATGACTGAGTTAAAATGGAGGTATAGATGGAGGTACTATACTGTAATTTGTATTTTTACATGATTATAACTATTGATTCGCATGATTGAACTATTGATTCACATTATTTACTATTAGGGGAGGTGGTGCAAGTTTGATAATACTTGCAGAACTAAATTAAAAATAAAGAAAAAGAGAGAGGTATTATACTGTAATATTTCGAGCCCCAAAATATTCAATTATCGAAACTATATTTTTCTATAAATAGAAGCTCATTCTTCCTTCATTTCTCACCAATTCACTAAAGCTATAGAGCAATTATTATAAAGAGAAATTATAGAGAGAAAGAAAAAGAGAAGTCTGATACCTCACTATTCTAGTATCCAGTTTTTTTGAGGTAAGGGATATTATTATTATAGTAAGTGGTATTATTTCTTTTGTATTCATAAAGAGAGCTATTGTTATTCCATTCTTTATTATTCTGTTGGAATATCCTGTCTGTGCGAATTACGCATGACCTGGTTACATTCTTTATTATTCTGTTGGAATATCATGTCTGTGCATATTACGCATGACCTGGTTCCATTCTTTATTATTTTATTGGAATATCCTGTCTGTGCGGATTACGCATGACCTGGTTCCATTCTTTATTATTCTGTTGGAATATCCCGTCTGTGCGTATTACGCATAACCTGGTTTCATTCTTTATTATTCTGTTGAAATATCATGTCTGTACGGATTACGCATGACCTGGTTCTATTATTTATTATTCTGTTGGAATAACCTATATATGTGGTCTATCGCATGTCTGGTGAATTCTTTTGTTATTCCATTCTTTATTATTCTGTTGGAATAACCTGTATACGCAGACTACCGCATGCATGGTGAATTCTTCTATTATTCCATTCTTTATTATTCTCTTGGAATAACCTGTCTATGTGAATTACCACATGCATGGTGAATGATCCTTTGTATTCATTCCTTATTAAATTGTGAAAATGATCTGTCTACGTGGATTACCGCATGGCGAGCGAAAATCTATTTGTAGTTTTGTAATTTTTCTAACCCTCAAAAATTCTGGAAAAATTTGAAATGATGCTTTGTTAAGTTTTCTAGATTGTGTCCAAAAATGTCGATTTTTGGATGTATAGATTAGGAGTTATGAATTTATGGGAAAAAAACTATTTTAAAAGTAAACCCTTATAACTCCTTGTGGTTAACTCCAAAATTGGTGAAATTTTTATTGGGAGTACATGTATATAACAGGAGTATACCGTGTAAATTTCAAAAATTTTGGACAAAAGTACAATTTATGATAAATGTCTAAATATTCGACAGTTTTGGCCATATAAAAAATAGTAAATAAATTTTAAAAATTTTGAGAAAAATATATGTTCAATATGGGACTATATTATGCTAAATCTTAGAAAAGAAATATTTTTGGAACTGATTTGGTATTTTTCATGAAAATAAATTAGTTATGAGTAAATGAATTAAATATGTTATGTGAAGTAACAAAATTGGAAAATAGGATTTTATGGCTTTGGAATCCTATATTGGGTATATACAGATTTTTGATGAGGGATTTGACTATTGGTGATGAAATCTTATGAGTATGACATTTTTGAATGATTAAATGCAATATTTGGTAAATTGTAAACAATTGAAATAAATTGTTTATAAGTTTAAGAAGTGATTAAAATATTGTTATTGTGACAACCCGATATTTTCTATATAAATAAATAAGAAATTTTGTGTATAATTTTTTTTATATATTAAGGATGAGGATTTGTACAAGATATGGTGAATATGTATTTATGTGGTAAATATAAAATATATTTATTACATGAAAAATTGTAAATGATTTTATTTTAGAATCATTGTTTATTATCAAATATAATTTTATAATAATTAATTTCATATTGAAAATGTTTTTATCAATTATTTTCTATGAAAATAAAATTGACCATTATTTAAATAATCTATGAAATTATTTTAGAACATTTATAATACTTATTTTATTAAATGAATATTTTTCAGATTATTAAGTTATTTATGAAATGTAAACCATATATAGAATCCAAACCCTAATTTCGGGTTTTTATCAGGGAATGAGAATAATAATATAATATTATTATTTATTAGTATTATAGATGTGTATGATTATGTGTGCAATGTTAATGTGTGAAACAATTTTATTATATTACGACCAAACCCTAATAAAATTTTTACCCACCCTATTCTTGGTTTTGGATAAAGAATAATAATAACATTATGATATTTTAATATTTTAAGTGTTATAATATGAACTGCATGTACGAGAGCTGATAATAATTGATCAATTGTGTTATAGTATTCGAAAACCCTAGTTTTGCTGTATAAGATTTAATACTGTTATATATCAGTGTTATATGATATAAATTTATGTGTTATTTTAAGGAGTATTAAATTGGAGACCTAAATTATAATTGTATTTTTTTTAATTATTAGAAAACCCTAATTGTGTTTTTAGAAATCCTAATTAATTGATTTGATAAACCCTAAATTGCTTAAATTAGCTAGGATAAATATACTAGTGTTATTAAACCCTAATACTTTGTCCAAATTATTTTTGTTCTATAAAAATTAATAATAAAATGACTTTTATGCCCTTTTTGCACATGTGCTAGAAGATGGAGTGTGAATCTTGCTATGATTTGGGTTAGTCACCAACTCTTGATATGCTGAAGATTTAAAGCAACATGTGGCAGCAATATAACTCAGCAAATCATTCCTTAGCTATAGTATATAAGATTAAAGAAAGAGAAAAATGCTCATTTGGCTATTTTATTCACCAACACTCCACTTAGTCTTTCTCTCTCTAAAACCAACGAAAATCAGTGCTAAGTTAGTCCCAAAATCAAGCCCCACAAAATCCCATATCAAATCAGTAGCTTAAAATCAAGATCAAACCAAGAAAGGTATAAAACTCAAGCTAGAAAATCTGTCCATAATTTGTTGTTAGATTTTGTGTTTAAGTGTTGTATTATGTTGGTTTTAATATCTAGTGATGATCTGGGTTGCTAGATGTTAGATCCATAACATCTAGAAGCTCAGAATTGAAGATCTACAAGATCCGGAAAAAGCTTGATTCTGCGGCCTGACAATGAATGTCAGTGGCCACAGATCCTTGCTTGATGATGTTTTCTGTTGTTTTTAAGTTGTTATTAGTAGCTTGCAATGTTGTCTTTAATCTGTAAAAAGAAGAAAAGTCATATCTGTTATAGATCAAAAGTTATTTAAGGTCAAAGCACGTTGACCGAGCTTGACCGGCTGAGATCTGGGTAACCCGGAAATGGGTTTCAGTGTCTGACAATAAGTTTGTGGCTTCTGATCTTGCTGGTAGTTGTTGTTTTGTTTGGTTTGTTGAATCTAGGTTGTAGTCTAGTATATTAACTATAGAATCATGCTTTTATATCGTTAAAACATTTCATACACTGAAGATGGTGGTTGGTCAAAGTAGTAGGGAAGTTCATGTTCTCGGTTTTCTGGAAAACCCAGAAAAACCCATGAACACAGATTCTGTCAGTGGTTGACCGGCTTGTAACTGATTGATGTGTTGATGTTTTGTTTATTTTATGTAATGAATATGTAGTCCTACATGTTGTCTACACATTAAAGCTCTTAGATCTCAAAAACAATTAATATGTAGCAAGTTGCTGGCGATCAAAAGTGGTCAGTCGGTCTGTTCTTCAATTCTGGGAAACCCAGAAATGAAGAACAGCCTCTGACAATGAGTTTGGACGACTAGATCTGGTTGGTGTTATGTGATTTGTCCATGTTGATTGTTGTATCTTATAGTATTGTATTTATACTACATAATCTGACCAAAACCGAGTCCAGAATCACAACACACTGAGTTATTCACGGTCAAACATAGTCACTCGGTTCTGAGTTTGAAATTCTGGGTTTGTATGAAGAACATGAAGAACACCTATAGCGACGGTTCTGTCGCTATAGGTGGTCTTTAGCGACAGAAAATTATTTAATTTCCGGAAATAATTTAATAAATAGAAAAAAATAGTTTTTAATTATTAAAAATACAAAATAAATTATTAAAAATTATTTTAAATTCTAAAAATTAGTTTTTTTATTATTTTAAATATATTTCATAAATATTTAATATTTTTGGAATATTAAAAGTATTTAATTTATTTAATTATAATATTAAATAAATTATTTAAAAATGATTTTAATATTTGAAAAATCATTTAAAATTTTATTATGATATAAGAAAATATTTTAAGTTATTTTTAATAACTTTTATTATTATTTGATAATTTTCATTAATAAATTAATATTAATGATAATTAAGTTATTTACTAAATGAATTAAATAATTAAATTAAAAATGATTTTATTATTTTAAAAATCATTTTAAATAATAATAAGGTATTTAAGAATATTTGAAGTTATAAAATATAACTTTTAATATTTAATGGTTAATTTCATTATTTAATGATTAATAATGATATTAAAGTTATTTAATAATTATATTAAATAATTTGGTTTAAAAATGATTTTAATATTATAATAATCATTTTAAATGAAGATAAAGTGTTTAAAGATATTTTAAGTTATAAACTATAACTTTTAATATTTACAGCATAATTTCATTAATAATTTAATATTAATGATATTAAATTTATTTAATTATTATATTAAGTAAATAGTTTAAAAATGGTTTTATTTATTTAAAAATCATTTAAAAAGGATATAAGTGAATTAAAAAAATATTTTAAGTTATAATTCATAACTTTTAATATTTGGATAATGATAAATTAATATTTTAATAGAATTGTTTGATATTTAAATCATTTAATAATGATTCTGATATTTCAAAAATTATGATAAATGGTAATAATTGTTTTAAAATTATTATGAGGTCATGAAAAATAGTGTGACTGTTGTTTAAGTTATCTATTTAAATATTTCGATACAGAATAGAGTCTTAGACTCGATTATTATATAATAAGGTTGTCGATAAGTCGGCATATTTCAGAAATTGATCTGAACTTAGATAGGATTGACTTGTAAATTGTTTAATTGTGATAGAATGGTCGTTAAGTTATGTGGCAACGTGATTAGGAATGTGCTGACTGCTATATACAGTATTATGTGTTATGATATAATGTTCTAATCGAATGATTGATTTGCTTAATGATAGGTTGTGATAAAAAGGGTAGAATTAAGTTAAGAATTTGTAGCAGCGCATCAGGCAAGTATCCTACCTTTGCATTTTCTTTATGCATTGGATAAATGTAAGAATGTTTCAAAGTTATATTATTACTGTACAGATTTTAAAGTCTATATTATATACGCCCATTGATTATCAACATGTTAGTATATGATAATTCAGATATATATTCTGTTCGTTAATTTCTATAAATGATTATACAAGTGTCCCCACTTGGATAATCATAGTATTTAATCGCATGTTGATACCCCTTTGATATGCATGTATGTTAAATTATAGATTATTGTTGGATAAGATAAAACCTTTGGCTTGGAACCCTGACAAATATGAACATCCCTTATCAGGGAAAACTTTTATGCGCCTAAGGCGGATCAAGTAAATGGTAACACCATTTTTGTAATGTAGTATTGATCAATGCAGGGCACAACGGGCTGATCACCCCCGTGTTCGTAAGTTATGACGGTTTACAGATGAATATTCTGTTTAACCTTTTCAAAAATGAAAATAATGTTCATACTATGTCACATAAAATCTTTATATAGTCTGTACGTAGTTTCAAAAATTTGAAATAGTTATGTAGTTATTATTGGTATAGATTACTTCATAACTTTTGCCTTGTTGTAGAAGAATAGTATATAGAAAGCATTTAAATTCCTTCAGTATATATATATATATTGTTAATACTTGCTGGGCACTCAAATGCTCATCCTTGCTTAATTTAAATGTTTTCAGTTAAGAGCGAACAACCTGAAGGTTCTGTCAAAAACAAAGGGAAAGGGAAGATAGCTGGTTGACTGCAGTTATTATTACTTGTAATAGTTAAAATTATGAAGACTATGATATATGTTTTATTATTAATATGACTGGTAATGTATGTTTAAAGGTTACGTACTTGGGAGATGAACTCTGATGAATAAGTATTGTAAAATGATTGTTTATATATTATTGCTATTATTAGTAGTAGTTTTTCGCTCATAGAAATGATATCGTGAAGTACCGAGTTCGAGTTTCAAGTATCCGAGTTCGGG
The DNA here is from genome assembly GCA_020205505.1 of Panax japonicus. NCBI lineage: Eukaryota > Viridiplantae > Streptophyta > Magnoliopsida > Apiales > Araliaceae > Panax > Panax japonicus. The sequence continues at coordinate 3,441,547 of CM035112.1, read as the reverse complement.
GACTTTACAGTTATAATATTAATAATATTAGATTATGAGTTTATTAAGTGATTGATAATATTTGGATAAATTTAAAGTCTTTAATATTTATCATTATTTTCGTTTGATTAATGCTTATATCATTGTCATCATCCTCATGCTTATATTGTGATGAAAGTCATCTTTGGCTTACGTGCAAAGATGGACTATTGATTATTGATTTTACAATTGTATATCTTTGGCTTACGTGCAAAGATGGATTATTGATTATTGGTTTTACAGTTGTATATCTTTGGCTTACGTGCAAGGATGGACTGTTGATTATTGGTTTTACAGTTGTATATCTTTGGCTTACGTGCAAAAATGAACTATTTATTGATGAGTATCTTTGACTTATATGCATAGATGAACTTTTTATTGGTATGATTATGACCAGGGATCATTCGGTATAATCATGACCCGTAATGTTATAGATGATGTGGTAAAAGTCCTCATTGGCCTGTAGTGCATTGATGGACAGTTATTGGTATGATTATAACCAGGGATTATTTGGTATAATCATGACCATTGATGATTACATGAATATCATTGGCTGTAGTGTATGGATGATTTGATGATGTGGATTATTTATTAAGCTGAGTCTCAGCAATAAAATATTGATTATACACTTTTAATTCGTAAAAGATAAAAGATATCATGCTCTACTTGACTCTTCTAAAATACAGTTGTATGCCTTTGGCCTGTAGTGTAAAGATGAATTGTTAATGAGTATCTTTAGCCGTAGTGCAATGATGAATTTATTAGTATGATTATGAGCATGAATTTTGATTTGGTATAACCATGATTTGTGATGTTTTAGGTGAAGATATGTGATGAAAATTATCTGCGTCCTGGGTGCGAAGAGGAAGTTAGAATCACAATTATGATTATGAGTTATTCATATGATTGTGGACAGGAATTGTTGATTGATGTTAAAGGGATAAAACATTATTGGTGGACTTTTAACATGGAGAAGATAATAGATCTGATGGTCTATTTGACTCTTCTAATGGATTACTCGTTCCGCTGCAACTATGGTTGAAAAGTTTTTTCATCTACCATATGTTCTAAATCTCTGATTTATTACTGATGAAGGATATTGATGATGTAAATTATCTTTAGTCATGATATTCTTACTGGGCTAGTCGTGCTCACCCTTTTGCTTTACAATTCCTTTCAGGTAATAATAGTGTAGCTGGGTTGAGCGGGGGTAATAAGAGAATAGAACGATGGTCTACAGCTGTTGAGGTTCTCCCTAAATAGTATGGAAATAATTTTATTTAGAACTTTAGATAAGTGTGTCGTATTGTATACGTCATTTGATATTTAATTTTGGTGAACCGAATAGGGTGAGGTGAACCCAACTTTGGAAGGGTGTTTTGCCACTATCATACAAGATGTTTAATAACTTACAACCTTGTGTTATCATAAGATAGGGTTGTGCACATCCACTTGCTGAGTATATCTACGAGCACTACCTATATGATCTTAGAGTTTATTTGAAATATAATTTTCACTTGGAGACAGTGGAGATAATTATATGTCAAGAGAAGACTCACCATTGGAAAGAAGATGATAGAAATCTTATTGTTTTTCTTTGGGGACTATTGGGTCAACCAAGGATAATTCTATGGACATATGATATCTATCATAACCTAGACGCATGGCCTCCCATGTACGAAGGTTTCCTTGACCACTTCTCAAAGATTTTAATTTCCAAAATAGTTTTTGACTGTACTTTTATGTAAAGTACCATTGTAAGGTTGTGATTGAGGCACCATGAGAGTTACATACATTTGTATTAAAACTCACAGTTTAACTGTGGTCGTATTCTGTACAATAGTTTAACAGTTGTATAAATGAAGTTTGTATTTGATTTTTATAGTATGATATCTAGTGACTCAGAATGGGTCGTGTGGAGCTATGTTGGGGGCGTCATAAATGGTATCAGAGCTTATGGATATGGTCACTGGCGGAGATATGAGTCTAGAACTAGGAGGGGAGAGACGAGTACTATACTTCGCTAGTGTGTGACTTACCTAAGCCAAAATTTTTACTTGATAAGTTGACAATTTGTGATATGTCAATTAACCTTTGTTTTGAAGATATATTCTAGAATGATATCTGAAATATAGGAGATGAGAAATGAAAAAATCATGATACAGAGGATATAAACGGAAAGGTACAATCCGAAAAGAAAGCAAGGTATTCTCATCTTTTCGAATACCAGGTACGTACGTAAATTTCGAGGGCGAAATTTCATGAGGGGAGATTGTGAGACCCCAAATTTTATGAAATAAAAGTATTCAATTTTTTTATAATTATTCTATTTGGTTAATAGTTAAATTGATAAAAGTTTAAAGTTAGGGGTGATATGTAAAAATTTTATAAAGTATGCAAGTTGTTATATTATATTCGTTTGGTCGGGGAATATTCTTTTTCTCGGCGAATATCCGTACGACGGCACAATCATTGGTGGACACCACAACGGAAGAATTATCGTATTTAGAAAATGACAAAATTATTTTTTATAAAAATAACGGCGAAAGTGTTACCGTTAAAACAGTTGAACTACCCGGTAGTAAAAGTACAGTAATACGCGTGGTTGCATAATAGCACACGGTATTGATTATTGATGCTTACGTAAAAAGTCACTCAGATATACTCAATTATTGATACAGTAATTGCTGCATCATATCTCTCATATTGTTAATTCAATTATTGTCACAGTATCATCCGTATAATATGTTATAGTATTAAATCAATAATTGAGATGGTAAAGTTATTCAATTTATTATTTGCAATATTGACAATGTCTAGAAGTTCTGTCAAGGAGATGTTTGTTCACCTAATTACGTGCCAACAAGGAGAAATCCTTATCGGAAACCCCCTCTTTCCTGGGAACGACCTGGTTGCTCAATATTGCGAATTATAATAATAATGAATAAATGTTATTAAAAATCAAATTTGAGTTCGGAGTTGAATTCGGAGATGCGGACGTGATATTTGAGTCCGGAACGATGAAATTAGTAAAAATAGACTATAAACACAAAATTTATCGGGGTTGACTTTTTGGTCAAAAAGTTAACAGTTGACTTTTTTGGAAAAAGTCAAACTTTGAAATTTCAAAAATAAATTTTTGATAAAAATAGTTCCATTGTGTTGGGATTATTAGTGTTAGTGGAAATCGACATTTATTTCGGTATTAATTGATGTCTAGAAGTTATATTGATCAATCAGGTAATTAACCGGATAAATGAGCATTTAATTGCTATTAATTCACATGATTATAACTATTTGTTCATATGTATGTACTATTGATTCACATTCTTGTACTATTAGGGGAGGTGGTGCATGATTGATAATACTTGCATGACTAAGTTAAAAATAGAGGTATAGATGGAGGTACTATACTGTAATTTGTATTTTCACATGATTATAACTATTGATTCACATGATTGAACTATTGATTAACATTATTTACTATTAGGGGAGGTGGTGCAAGTTTGATAATACTTGCAGAACTAAATTAAAAATGAAGAAAAAGAGGGATGTATTATACTGTAATATTTTGAGCCCCAAAACGTGCAATTATCGAAACTATATTTTCGTATAAATAGAAGCTCATTCTTCCTTCATTTCTCACCAATTCACTAAAGCTATAGAGCAATTATTATAGAGAGAAATTATAGAGAGAAAGAAAAAGAGAAGTCTGATACCTCACTATTCTAGTATCCAATTTTCTTTTGAGGTAAGGGATATTATTATTATAGTAAGTGATAATATTTCTTTTGTATTCATGAAGAGAGCTATTGTTATTCCATTCTTTATTATTATGTTGGAATAACCTGTCTATGCGAAGTACCACATACATGGTAAAATTCTTCTGTTATTCAATTCTTTATTATTCTGTTGGAATATCCTGTTCGTGCGGATTACACATAACCTGGTTCCATTCTTTATTATTCTGTTGGAATATCATGTATGTGCATATTACGCATGACCTGGTTCCGTTCTTTATTATTCTGCTGGAATATCCCGTCTGTGCGAATTACGCATGACCTGGTTCCATTCTTTATTATTCTGTTGGAATATCCCGTCTGTATGTATTGCGCATGACCTAGTTCCGTTCTTTAGTATTCTGTTGCAATATCCTGACTTGGCGGATTATGCATGACCTGGTTCCATTATTTATTATTCTGTTGGAATAACATTTATGTGCGGTCTATCGCATGTCTGGTGAATTCTTTTGTTATTCCATTCTTTATTATTCTGTTGAAATAACTTGTCTACGCGGACTACCGCATGCATGGTGAATTCTTCTGTTATACCATTCTTTATTATTCTGTTGGAATAACCTGTCTATGTGGATTACCACATGCATGGTGAATGATCCTTTGTATCTATTCCTTATTAAATTGTGGAAATGATCTGTCTACGTGGATTACAGCATGGCGGGTGAAAATCCATTTGCATTTTCATAATTTTTCTGACCTTCAAAAATTCTGGAAATATTTTAAATGATACTTTATTGAGTTTTCTAGATTGTGTCCAAAAATGGCAATTTTTGGATGTATAGATTAGGAGTTATGAATTTTATGGAAAAAAACTATTATAAAAGTAAACCCTTATAACTCCGTGTGGTTAACTCCAAAATTGGTAAAATTTTTATTGGGAGTACATGTATATAACAGGAGTATACCCTATAAATTTCAGAATTTTTGGACAAAAATACAATTTATGATAAATATCTAAATATTCGGCAGTTTTTACCATATAAAAAATAGTAAATGAATTTTAAAAATTCCGAGAAAACTATATGTTCAATATGGGACTATATTCTGCTAAATCTTAGAAAAGAAATATTTTTAGAACTGATTTGGTATTTTTCATGAAAATAAACTAGTTATGAGTAAATGAATTAAATATGTTAGGTGAATTAACAAAATTGGAAAATAGGATTTTATGTCTTGGGAATCCTATATTGGGTATATACAGATTTTTGATGAGGGATTTGACCATTGGTGATGAAATCTTATGAATATGGTATTTTTTAATGATTAAATCCATTATTTGGTAAAGTGTAAACAATTGAAATAAATTGTTTATAAGTTTAAGAAGTGATTAAAATATTGTTATAATATTAATAATACTAGATTATGAGTTTATTAAGTGATTGATAATATTTGGATAAATTTAAAGTCTTTAATATTTATCCTTATTTTCGTTTGATTAATGCTTATATCATTGTCATCATCCTCATGCTTATATTGTGATGAAAGTCATCTTTGATTTTACAATTGTATATCTTTGGCTTACGTTCAAAATATCTAATAACATACAACCTCGTGTTATCATAAGACAGGGTTGTGCACATCCACTTGCTGAGTATATCTACGAGCACTACCTATATGATCTTGGAGTTTATTTGAAATATAATTTTCACTTGGAGACAGTGGAGATAGTTTTATGTCAAGAGAAGACTCACCATTGGAAAGAAGATGATAACAATCTTCTTGTTTTTCTTTGGGGACTATTGGGTCAACCAAGGATAATTCTATGGACATATGATATCTATTATAACCTAGACGCATGGCCTCCCATATACGAAGGTTTCCTTGAGCACTTCCCAAAGATTTTAATTTTTAAAACAATTTTTTACTGTACTTTTATGTAAAGTACCATTGTAAGGTTGTGGTTGAGGCACCATGAGAGTTACATATATTTGTATTAAAACTCACAGTTTAACTGTGGTCGTATTCTGTATGTCAGTTTAACAGTTGTATAAATGAAGTTTGTATTTGATTTTTATAGTGTGATATCTGGAGACTTAGAATGGGCCGTGTGGACCTATTTTGGGGGCGTGACAATCACCATGGGAATTTTGAATCGAAAGAAGATAAAATTCTTTAGAAACTTTAGACAATCATGTTCGGTGATGATTTGAAGCTCCACCTATTTAGTCATGTAATCAATAACCACAACAACAAATCTGACATGCCCTTTTGCCTTCAGTAAAGGACCCAAGATGTCGATCTCCCAAACTAAAAATGGGATTAAGGAAAGAACTATGAACAACTCACCAGGCGGTTGATGGGGAATAGGACTATTCAACTAGCATTTAGGACACTTCTGTAAATATTCTTTTTTATCTTGGAAGATCGTTGGCCAGTAATATCCCTTACCGAAGTACCTTATATGCTAACACTTTAGAACCTATATGATCACTACAAATGCCTTTGTGAACCTCCTGAAGCGCGTACTCAGCTTCGGACGAGACCAAACACTTTAGCAGAGGGGAAGAGATGCTCGTCGATACGGATCTCCATCGATAAGTACAAAATTTGAATTCTTTTAATTTATTTTCTTTTCTAGCATTCAATCCGAAGGAAACACGCCATTTGCTAGATAATCTAAGTAAGGCGTAAGCGAGCAATCCAAACGTTCTACTATCCAAGACTTCTGACCTCTAAATGTTCAGCACATCAAGAACCTCCAAATAGATTGAACCATTAAAAAAATCGCATCTGTCGTATCTAGTCTGGCCAATGCATCGACAACTGTGTTTTTTAACTTATCGACTCCTTCCAAAGTATAGAAACTGAAGTAGTGCAACCGATTTCTGACTTCAGCTTGGTATTTTGTCATCCTTGCTCCCCGAGCCTCATACTCCCTTGAAATTTTCTTGACCACTAACTGTGAGTCACTAAAAATAACCAACCTTTAAACCTCAAGACTCCTAGCTAACCGTAAACCTACTAATATCGCTTCATACTCAGCCTCGTTGTTGGTTGCCTTAAACCTGAAGCGTATAGCCTGTTGCACCTTGAATCCCTATGGACTTATTACAATTACCTCTGCACCGCTAACATCCAAGGTCAATGATCCATTCACATACAATGTCCATGAGGACCTAAACTGGTTAAATATATAAGACCGAACCCACCATCTCTAGCACATCAGGCCAAATCGGGTTCGAAAAAAAGAACATTTAACCACAAAGTCAGCCTAGGCCCGACCTTTAATTGCTGTCCAAGGATGATACTCTAGAACGAACTGTGTTAATTCTATAGCCCATGTTGAAAGTCGTTATGATATATCCGGTTTATTCAAAATCTTCATTAAAGGTTGATCCGTATACACCATGATCAACTGACCTTGAAAGTAATGCCGAAAATTGCTTGCTAGCTATTATTAGCGCTAGTGTAAGAAAACTTTTCCAGATTTGGATATCTGGTCTCTGCATCCCGGAAGGCATTGTTAACATAATAAACAGGGAGTTGTTTTCCTTATATCTCCTGAATAAATGAGCTAGCTTCCAAGTACACACACTACAAGAAAAAAGCTTAATACCGATGGAATATTCTGTCGGACCTAAGCCTATTTAGTCGGAAATAGATTATTTCGACGGAATATTCTGTCAGAAATTCAGTCATATATATACGTGTTGAAGATAAGATCCATCAAAATTTTCGTCGGATCTATAGTATCTTCGACGGAATGATCTCCGATGGATTTTCATCGAACATATGCTATCTACGACTGAATACATAGGACGAAACTTTCCATCGAATTTATGCTATCTACTACTCGATACATAGGACGAAACTTCCGTCGAGTATAAGATACCCTATTTCTAACGGACGTATTCCCTCGAAATTTAACTATTTCTGACTGAAAATTAAAATATATCGATATTTATTAAAAATTGGGTATTTGTTAAATCTGAGGGACGTTCCGTTAGAAATACCTTATTCCGTTGGAATTAACTATTTCTTTTAAATGCAGATTTTAAAAGTTCAGTTTCCAGGTGTTTAAACCCATTAATGTAACTTTAACTTGTCACAACCTAATACACGTAATATAAACATATATCTCACATTCAAATATACAACGTAGCGCTAAAACGTAATCTTCAACTCATTATCATTCACATTCAAATATCCACCAAAACGTATTATAAGCTAATGCTCTATAAATATAAGCTAACCAATTACAAATATAAGCTAATGTTCGGGTCATGATAAACAATATAATTTACAATACTTATACAGACGCAATTAGACATTACAATATATATATATATGCTCTACAATACTTATACAGACGCAATTAGGCACTACAATATATACAAATATTCTATAATAACATGATTACAAATGAACTATAAACTAGTAAAAGTATCATCATCAGGTGGAGGTGAACGATGTTGCTCTAGTGTTTGGAAATTAGCGTCATGCGCCTGCTCGTCATCGCCAGTCTGCTCTCCATTGCCACCTTGTTAATAGAATCAAAAATATAAATCATTAGTCCGTATATATATATATATATATGTGTGTGTGTGTGTGTGAGAGAGAGAGAGAGAGAGATGAGAGAGAAAGAGAATTATCAAGCTCGCCTTAATTGAAAAAAACATAAACAATAAGAATACTTGAGTAGGCGGGGGCGGACGAAAAGCCTCCTCCAAGAGGGTAATCACCATCCGGAGTATCTCGTCGCTCCAAGCGTTGAACTGCTCTCGTGGTAATCCTATACTCTTTGCAGAGGCCCCTGTTATAATATCCTAAGCAATCTAGTGAAGACGAGATCTGGAAGGTACCTGTTGACGCTGAAAAACTGGATCGGTATGGAACCTATCCGACACTGTGAGATCCCGAAATTATGAAATGAAAGTATTCAATTTTCTTATAATTATTATTTTATTTAGTAAATGGTTAAATTGAGAAAGGGTTAGAGTTAAGAGTGATATTTGAAAATGTTACAAAGTAAGCAAGTTGTTATTCGTTGTGTCGGGGAATATTCGATTGGTCGAGGAATATTCCTTTTCACAGGGAATATTCGTACAACGAGATAATCATTGGTGGATCCCATAACGGAAGTATTGTCGTAGTAAGAAAACGACAGGATTGTCTTTTTTATAAAAATAACGGCGAAAGTGTTACCGTTAAAACTATTGAACTACCCGGTAGTAAAAGTACAGTAATACGCGTGGTTACATAGTAGCACACGGTATTGATTATTGATGCTTGCATGAGAAGTCACTCAGTTATACTCAATTATTGCTACAGTAATTACTGCATCATATCTCACATATTATTAATTCAATTATTGTCACAATATCATCTGCATAATATATATTATTAAATCAATAATTGAGATGACAAAGTTATTCATATTATTATTTGCAATATTGACAACGTCTAGAAGTTTTGTCAAGGAGAGGTTTGGTCACCTAATTGCGTGCCAATAAGGAGAAATCCTTATTGGAAAGCCCCCTCTTTTCTGGGAACGACCTGGTTGTTAAATATTGTGAATTATAATATTAATGATGAATAAGTTCGTGTTGATTAAAGATAAAATTGATAGTTCCATTGTGTTGGAATTATTAGTGTTAGTGGATATCGACATTTATTTCGATAATAATTGATGTCTAGAGGTTATATTGACCAATCGGGTAATTAACTGGATAAATGATCAATTAATTGCAATTAATTCACATGATTATAACTATTTATTCATATGTGTGTACTATTGATTCACATTCTTGTACTATTAGGGAAGGTGGTGCAAGATTGATTATACTTGCATGACTAAGTTAAAAATGGAGGTATAGATGGAGGTACTATGCTGTAATTCGTATTTTTCACATGATTATAACTATTGATTTACATGATTGAACTACTGATTCATATTATTTACTATTAGGGGAGGTGGTGCAAGTTTGATAATACTTACAGAACTAAATTAAAAATGAAGAAAAAGAGGAAGGTATTATACTGTAATATTTTGAGCCCCAAAACATGCAATTGTCAAAACTATATTTTCTTATAAATAGAAGCTCATTCTTCCTTCATTTCTCACCAATTCACTAAAGCTATAGAGCAATTATTATAAAGATAAATTGTAGAGAGAAAGAAGAAGAGAAGTCTGCTACCTCACTATTCAAGTATCCAATTTTTTCTAAGGTTAGGGGTATTATTCTTTCGTATTCATGAAGAGATTTATTTTCTTTCAATACTCGTAAGGGTTGTTATTCCATTCTTTATTATTCTGTTGGAATAACCTGTCTATATGGATTATCGTATGCATGGTGAATGATCATTCGTATTCATTCTTTATTAAATTATAGAAATGGTCCGTCTATGTGGATTACCGTATGACGGGTGAAAATCTATTTGCAACATCGTATATTCTATTATACCCGTATGAGATATCATTTATTTTATACTCGTCATGGAATATCAGTTTCTTTGGTATTTTTCTTTTACGAGTTACTATTCACCCAGTTACTATTCACTCTAGTATTATTCACTCGGGTATTCGGGATACTTTTCGTGTCGAAGTACTATTCAGGGGTTACTATTCACCCAAATTACTATTTACCCGAATATTATTCACTCAGGTATTTGGGGTATTTTTCATGTTGGGTTACTATTCACGAGGTAATATTCTCGAAGTACTATTTATAGGGTACTATTCACGGGGTACTATTTACCCGAAAAATATATTTCTTTTCTGTCCAAATTATTTTTGGTACATGAATATTATTCTTGAATTTTACTCTTTGAAGCAGTATTATGTTGACAATTTGGATATTTTTAAACTCTAGATAAATTTAAAGTCTTTAATATTTATCCTTGATTTCGTTTGATTATTGCTTATATCTTTGTCATCATCCTCATGCTTATATTGTGATGAAAGTCATCTTTGGCTTACGTGCATAGATGGACTTGGTATGATTATGACCAGGGATTATTCGGTATAATCATGACCAGTAATGTAACGAATGATGAGGTAAAAGTTCTCATTGGCCTGTAGTTCATTGATGGACAGTTGTTAGTATGATTATAACCAGGGATTATTGGGTATAATCATGACCATTGTTGAAAACACGAATATCCTTGGACTGTAGTGCATGGATAATTCGTGGTCATAATATTAATGAATATCCTTAGCAGTAGTGCAGGGATGATTCGATGATGTGAATTATTTATTAAGCTGAGTCTCAGCGATAAAATATTGATTATACACTTTTAATTCATAAAAGATAGTAGATATCATGCTCTACTTGACTCTTCTAAAATACAGTTGTATGTCTTTGGCCTGTAGTGCAAAGATGAATTGTTAATGAATATCTTTGGCCGTAGTGCAAAGATGAATTTATTAGTATGATTATGAGAAAGAATTGTAATTTGGTATAACCATGATTTTTGATGTTTCAGGTAAAGATAGGTGATGAAAATTATCTTCGTCCTGGGTGCGAAGAGGAATTTAGAATCACAATTATGATTATGAGTTATTCACATGATTATGGACAGGAATTGTTGATTGATGTTACAGGGATAAAACATTATTGGTGGACTTTTAACAAGGAGAAGATAATAGACCTGATGGTCTATTTGACTCTTCTAATGGATTGCTCGTTCCGCTGTAACTATGGTTGAAAAGTTTTACCATCTACAATATGTTCTAAATCTCTGATTTATTATTGATGAAGGCTATTGATAATTTAATTATCTTTAGTCATGATATTCTTTACTGAGCTAGTTGTGCTCACCCTTTTACTTCACAATTCCTTTCAGGTAATAAGAGTGTTGCCGGTTCGAGTGGGAATAATAGGAGAATAGAACGGTGGTCTATAGCTGTTGAGGTTCTCCCTAAATAGTATGGAAATAATTTTGTTGAGAACTTTAGATAAGTGTGTCGTATTGTATACGTCATTTGATATTTAATTTTGGTGAACCAAATAGGGTGAGGTGAACCCAACTTTGGAAGAGTGTTTTGCCACTATCATACAAGATGTTTAATGGCATACAATCTCGTGTTATCATAAGACAGGGTTGTACACATCCACTTGCTGAGTATATCTACGAGCACTACCTATATAATCTTGGAGTTTGTTTGAAATATAATTCTCAATTGGAGAAAACGGAGATAATTATATGTCAAGAGAAAACTCACCATTGTAAAGAAGATGATAGTAATCTTCTTGTTTTTCTTTGGGGACTATTGGGTCAATCAAGGATAATTTTGTGGACATATGATATCTATCATAACCTAGACGCATGGCCTCCTATGTACGAAGGTTTCTTTGAGCATTTTTCAAAGATTTTAATTTCTAAAACAGTTTTTGACTGCACTTTTTTGTAAAGTACCATTGTAAGGTTGTGGTGGAGGTACCATAAGAGTTACATACATTTGTAGTAAAACTCACAGTTTAACTGTGGTCGTATTCTGCATGACAATTCAACAGTTGTATAAATGAAGTTTATATTTGATTTTTATAGTGTGATATTTGGCGACTCAAGATGGGTGATGTATACCTATTTTGGGGGCGTCACAGACACGACCCCTATTAGCCTCTAGAAGATATCGTCATCCAAGCCATCACCCGTATGAGATGGTCTGACATGTGCTGTCGGACGCTGGCTAGAGCCTATAAAGAGATACAAATTCGATTACTAATACTAATTTATATAATGTAATAAATTCAGATAATTTCGTGAAACATAATAAAATATTACCTCCAGGAAGTGTATAGGCGGGTATCCTCGGCAGACCTAACACTCGATATCTACCGGTACTGCTAATAGGGGAATCCTGAGACGCGACCCATAATCTCAGCTCTTCATCCCGATCAAATACAATATCAGAAAGAGGGGTGGATGAATCTAACGGCTCAGAACACCTCTTAATAGCCTCCAGCTCAGCTATACACTCGTCCCAATGCCTCTGAAATCGGTCATGTAATGTATTTTGTATACTTATGTTAATTATATCATTTTATTTACGATTGAATATTACTAAAAGCTAAATAGTAAGATGAGTTTTACCCGTATAGATAAAGCTGCCTGAGACAAAGCACGCTTGGCCTTAGGTGTATGGGCTCGATCCCAAAAATCTAAAATGGTAGGATCTCGACCCAAGGTCCTCCCCAATGCCTGAATAAAAACATTCATAAATCAGGTATTAAGTATTTGTGAGAGAACTTGATAACTAAATAACTAAATACAACGCACTTACCATCTTCGCCTCCTCGAACGACTAAGAACCAATGGTGTGTACTATCCGGAGCAGACCACGGTTCTTCTTCACCTTCTCATACTTTTTCTTGAAGTCATCAGCCTCCCAATGCGCACACATAGCCTCCCAGGCTAAATCGGAGACTATGTGGGGCTGATGATCTCTAATGGTGGTCTCGGGTTGGTCCTCAACTTCCCGGGCTGCCCTCTGTCGCATCTCATACAGCCATCAGGAGTTATTCATAGAGACATGATACTCAATCACATCGTCGCCAGCTGACTGAGAGATGCTCGGGTAAAATCTATAATAAACCTATAACAAAAGTTAATTTAAAATTAAGAATAATTGATTTCGTCATCCTAATACAACTATGTAGTAATTAATATAATATGTTTAACTTACGTCGAACTCCCGCAAGACGGTTTGCATAAAAGTGGCATCGTACCGCGCATATTGACTGAACTGCATGCATCCTCTCGGGAGATGTGTCAAACAGATTGCGTGTAGGGTGTGCTTAGCCATCGGGTCTAGTATACTACAGAAAAAGTATAACAATATATGTTATATGAATTGTGTTTTGCAATAACTGATAGAAATATTACCAATATATTAACACTTACTGCTGGGAAGCGACATCCACCGGTACTGTAAATGGCACTATCGACGGATGACCAAAGATACTGAGGTTCGTCCCTCGGTGTCGTCGACGAGGTGAATCAATAATAATTGTATTTAACTGAGTCAATAAACATTGTAACTAATGCAGCTTGAGATATATTTAAATCCTAGTTAAGATAACTTACTCGCGTCTGAAGAAGAGCCTCCATTGTGGCTACCGTCTCTAGTACCGGATCTCCCACCACCTCGGCGACCTCCACCGCTATGTCTAGCCATGAATATCCTAATGAAATAACAAAATTGGTAGATTATGAATATTAAGCTTTAACAATATTTGCTATGTACTAATATGAATGCTCATTTTCAATTACGCATGTCATTAAACCCATAAGAATCAATATGTATATCATTCTCGGATTCGATATCTTCCTTATCCTAAGTTTCGAGATCAGTTTCGTTATCGTTATCATCCTCAACGACTACATAATCATTTATGTATACATTTACCTCGAAATCCTCATCGTCAAGTGCGTCAATGACATCAGTACTCACCACATCTTCAACATGGAACACTACTGTAAGACCCCGAATTTTATGAAATAAAAGTATTCAATTTTCTTATAATTATTATTTTATTTCATAAATGGTTAAATTGATAAAAGGTTAAAGTTAAGGGTGATATGTGAATTTTTTTGCAAAGTATGCAAGTTGTTATAAAATATTCGTTTGGTCGGGGAATAATCTTTTTGTCGGGGAATATCCTTATGACGACACAATCATTGGTGGACCCCACAACGGAAGTATTGTCGTAGTAAGAAAATGACAGAATTATCTTTTAATAAAGGCGAAAGTGTTACCGTTAAAACTGTTGAACTATCCGGTAGTGAAAGTACAGTAATACACGTGGTTGCATAATAGCACACGATATTGATTATTGATGCTTACGTAAGAAGTCACTCATTTATACTCAATTATTGCTACAGTAATTGTTGCATCATATCTCTTATATTACTGATTCAATTATTGTCACAGTATCATCTGTATAATATGTTATATTATTAAATCAATAATTGAGACGACAAAGTTATTCATATTATTATTTGCAATATTGACAATGTCTAGAAGTTCTGTCAAGGAGAGGTTAGATAATCTATTGCGTGCCAATAGGGAGAAATCCTTATCGGAAAGCCCCCTCTTTCCTGGGAACGACTTGGTTGTTAAATATTGTGAATTATAATATTAATGATGAATAAGTTCGTGTTGATTAAAGATGAAATTGATAGTTCCATTGTGAGAGAATTATTAGTGTTAGTGAAAATTGACATTTATTTCAATAATAATTGATGTCTGGAGGTTATATTGACCAATCAGGTAATTAACCGGATAAAGGAGCAATTAAATGCTATTAATTCACATGCTTATAACTATGTGTTCACATGTGTGTACTATTGATTCACATGATTTACTATTAGGGGAGTTGGTGCAAGATTGATAATACTTGCATGACTAAATTAAAAATAGAGGTATAGATGGAGGACCTATACTATAATTAGTTTTTTCACATGATTATACTATTGAGTCACATGAATGAACTATTAATTCACATGATTTACTATTAGGGGAGGTGGTGCAAGTTGGATAATACTTGTAGGACTAAATTAAAAATGAAGAAAAAGAGGAAGGTATTATACTATAATATTTCGATCCCCAAAATGTGCAATTATTAAAACTATATTTTCCTATAAATAGAAGCTCATTCTTCCTTCATTTCTCACCAATTCACTAAGTCTCATAAGAGCAATTATTATAGAGAAATTATAGAGAAAAAGAAGAAGAGAAGTCTGCTACCTCACTATTCCAGTATCCAGTTTCTTCTAAGGTAAGGGGTATTATTCTTTCGTATTCATGAAGAGATTTATTTTCTTTCAATACTCGTAAGGGTTGTTATTCCATTCTTTATTATTATGTTGGAGTAACCTGTCTATGCAAAGTACCGCATACTTGGTGAAATTCTTCTGTTATTCTATTCTTTATTATTCTATTAAATAACCTGTCTGTGCGGTCTATCGCATGCCTAGTGAATTCTTCTGTTATTCTATTCTTTATTATTCTGTTGGAATAACCTGTCTATGCGGTCTATCGCATGCCTGGTGAATTCTTCTGTTATTCCATTCTTTATTATTCTGTTGGAACAACCTGTCTGTGCGGTCTATCGCATGCCTGGTGAATTCTTCTGTTATTCCATTCTTTATTATTTTGTTGGAATAACTTATTTATGTGGACTACCATATGCATGGTGAATGATCCTTCGTATTCATTCCTTATTAAATTGTGGAAATGATCTATCTACATGGATTACCGAATGGTGGGCAAAAAATCCATTTGCAGTTTCATATATTCTATTATACTCAGTTGGTTAAATTTTTGGCTTCTATACTCCATGAAATTAGTAGAATATCCTAGATATTTGCGCTTCATCCAGTATCTTTTCATGAAAATATTCTTCTGAGCATTCTTGAATTTTACTCCATAAAGTAGTATCATGTTGACAATTTGGATATTATTGATATCAGGAAAAATTAAATTATAAATCTTTATAATTTATCCTTGAAATTGTTTTATTGAATTATTATATCATTGTCATCATTCTCATGCTTATATTGTGATGAAAGTCATCTTTGGCTTACGTGCATAGATGGACTTGGTATGATTATGACCATGAATTATTCGGTATAATCATGATCGTAATGTGACGAATGATATGGTGAAAGTCCTCAGTGGCCTGTAGTGCATTGATGGACAGTTTTTAGTATGATTATAACCAGGGATTATTCGGTATAGTCATGACCATTGATGATTTAATGAATATCCTTGGCCCGTAATGCTGGGAAGATTCGATTATATGGTTTATTTATTAAGTTGAGTCTCAGCGATAAAAATTGATGAAAACATTTTAAATCCTAGAAGATAGTAGATATCATGCTCTACTTAACTCTTCTAATATAGTGCTTATTCCGCTGTAGTTGTTAATCTAAAACTTATTGTCTATTATATTCTATCAGTTGTTATACTGTTGAAGGCTAAGGATAATTTATTCTACATTATTGTAGTCATAATATTTCTTACTGGGCTAGTTGAGCTCGCCTTTTCTTTCACTGTTCTCTTCAGGAAATGAGAATATAGCTGGGACGAGTCGGGAAATGGAGTGATAGTCCAGGATAAGTGGCTTTAGTAGTCCTCACTATTCTGTGAAATTGTGTGATGATAATTGTAATGAGGACTCCATTGAGAGTGGATATTGTCTAGAAAGCAAAATTCTTGTTCAAACTCTCAACTATGTTTTTTCGTATTTTACACGACTGTTGTATAATTAAGTTGTATTTGAATTTTATACCATGTATTTGGCGACTCAAGATGGGTGATTTATACCTGTTTTGGGGGCGTCACATTGGTGACTCAAGATGGGTGATGTATACCTATTTTTGGGGGCGTCACAACTACGGCCAAAGGGTTGCTAACATCTTCTTGCAACGCCTCATCCATACCAAACATGTTATCAGCATTAAATGAACGTGTTTTAGTAGTGACTACTGTGTAGAAGGGGCTTCGAGTATTTACGACTTTAGGAGAGTAATACACTTGAGTCGCTTGACTTGCTAACACGAACATGTCATCAGACTTTAACACCGACTTGATATCCATGGTTATGATTCTATTACGATCAACTTTAACCCCCTTTTTCAATATCAAACCAGCTACACTTAAATGTAACTACCTTTTTGCCCCCATGATAATTAAGCACAACCACATCCTGTAAACGGCCATAGTAATTGGACTCGGAATCTTGGTAGCAGCTTCCTAACACCACAACCCCAGAATTGACTGATGTGAGTTCATTCAAATCATCGACACTAAATCTGTACCCATTCATGATGTAACTAGGAAAAGAACTAACAACTTTGTAAGGTCCTTGGATGAAATCTATAAAATGCTCAAAATTGCACTAAATTGCACACTATATATTAGCATATATAGATGACTACACTTATAAATTGCACTAAATACTGCAAATAAGGTGAAACTTACGTGATATATGATGATACTTTGGGCATATTTAGAAGCACGTATGTAGATAAAATCTTCAACTCTTTGTCAATTAAATAAGTCAGCGTCTCATGGCCAAATGGTTTAGCCGGATATATGAATACAACTAACTCGTCAACAGCATGATTCATTGGACTAGCAACCTCATTCCTTCCTAAACGGTTGTGCTTCGTTTAGACAACATCGTCAAAATACAATGAGCAGAAGTTGACAAGCTCTTCCTCTGTATAGCGTTCAACAATGGAACCTTCTACACGAGCTTTGTTCTTGACCTTTTATTTTAATCGAAGCATATACCTAAGATAAATATTCTGACAGATATAAGTATTATTAATATAAGCAACATAAAGTAATTTGCAGTTTATATTACCTCTCAAAAGGATACATCCACCGATATTGCACCGGTCCTCCAAGTTTGAGTTCATACAGTAGATGATTAGGCAGATGTTCCATCGAGTCAAAGAATCTTGGAGGGAAGATCATTTCGAGCTTGCAAATGTTAAGCACAATATTCTTCTCCATCTGCTCGACATCACTGTACTTAATTACATTTTAGCAAATATCTCGAAAGAATTTGAAAGTCTGGGTAACATCTCACGAAATGTAATTGGGATCAACTTCTGCATGAATACATGACAATCGTGACTCTTAAATCTAGAAATTTCAATTGCTCAACCTTACTACAACGTGTTATGTTCGACGCATATCCATCTGGGATCTTCAACCCACCAACCCACTTACACATGTCTTCAACTTGTTGCTTAGTAAGACAAAATAGAGCTTTAGGTTTCATAGTGTTAGGGCGAAGCCACAATTCTTGCCTAATGTTCAATGCCTCCAAATCTTTTCAAGCATTGTCATTGTCTTTGGTTTTACCACTCGCATCTAACACAGTGTAAAACAAGTTCTCGAAAACATTCATTTCGGTATGCATGACATCTATACAATGACGAACTGAAAGTGTGCCCCAATACGGTAAACAGTGTTCTAAAAGTCAGTCTAGTTGGCCGACTAGTCGGCGACTAGGTTGGGGTCGGAGACTCGCCGAGTCGACCAGGCCCGAGTCGTTTGATTTAGTCGTTAGCCGACTTAGTCGGGATCAAGTCAGCGACTAATCGGTAAAGTTGGGGAAAATCGATAAAAATTGGCACATATCAGGGCAATTTATGCATTTTTTTTATAATGTTAAAATTTAAACCCTACATCCCTCTGCCGAGTGCTGACTGCCGTTGCTGCTTCTTCAAAAAAAAACTTCTACCGAAGACGACGAGATCTTCTTCCTCTGCCGTCTGCCAACGAAGCCGACTAGATATTCGACCGACGACGACTGGATCTTCGACTGCCGACGACGACCGGATCTTCGACTGCCGACTGCTCCGACGATGACTGTTGCTACTCTTCGACTGCTGCTCATCTTTGACTGGTAGGTCTTTCCTGCTCGTCTCTCTCTCTCGACTCTCAGTTTCTCAATTTTTTTTATACAGTTTACATTACAAATACTGATATAAGGCTTAAAACTTATAAGGCATACAACAGTTTACAAGTACAAATAGTCAAATACTGATATTTTTTTTGGTTTTAGTTAATTAGTTCCTTAGTGGGCATTAAAGAAAAAGTTGGAAAAATTAAATTAGTTAATTTTTTTTTCGTTAATTGCAATATTTTATTATAATTTTTTCAACTTCAGTTATAAATTATTAAAATCTAACTGTGGGGTTCGGAGAAATGACTGATGTTATATTTTTATGCATAGGTATAATATCACTATCAATGGCTCAATCACCATCTTTGTCTTCGGCAGCCTCTAATACTTCTGAGTATTCAGTATTAAAAAGTGCTTCAGATGATATTGGATGGGAATATGGCTTCCTTATAAATCCTAATACAAGGATCGTTGAAGATGCAAATTGTGTGACAAAGAGTATGGTGGAGGAGTTTATAGATTGAAACAACACATAGCAAATATCAAGGGAAATGTAACATCATGCCCCAAGTCAACCAAGGAAGATAAAGAAATGTGTAAGATGGCACTTGAAAAGGCAACAACTAAAAAGAGAGACAAGCGGATAGATGACGTGAGTGTTAGAGCGGAAGTGGAAGTGGAGGCAATTCCAGAAGGAAATGAAGACGAAGAAGTTGAAGTTTTAGGGTCAAGGAAGAGGCCCCATTATCTTGGTCCCATGGATAGATATGCAAGGGTCATCAATCCGAATTTGAGTACAAGTAAGAAATGCGACAACAAAACATGAATGATGCACTTTGGAAAGAAAGAACTCATGATGTGAATAGGTACTTGGCTCGATGGATGTATGAAGCCGGTATTCCATTTCATGCTATTGACAATGATAGCTTTAAATAGTTTGTTGAGGTGGTGGGTATATTTGGCCAAGGCTTCCAACCCCCAAGTCAATACCAATTAAGGGAGCCGTTATTGAAGGAGGAGGTGGAGAGAACCAAACAATCACTCAAGAAACAAGAAGAAGAGTGGGCTTCAACGGGATGCTCTATCATGACCGATGCTTGGACCGACCGAAAAAGAAGAAGCATCATGAATTTATGTGTTAATAGTAGGACTGGGACTTGTTTTCTTTCTTCTAAGGAAGATTCGGAGGTGTCGCACACGACTGAATATATATTTGGCTATATTGACAAGTGCATTGATGAAGTTGGGGCACAAAATGTAATCCAAGTATTCACAGACAATGCCTCTAATAATATGGCAACGACGATATTGTTGAAGGCCAAGAGACCACACATGTTTTGGACCTCATGTGCAACCCACACAATAAACCTCATGCTTAAAGGGATTGGAAAGTAACAAAAGTTCAAAGACACTATTGAAAGGGCAAAGAAGTTCACTATATTTATTTATGGACATCATAGAGCATTGGCATTGATGAGAAAACATACAAAAAGAGAGACATAGTGAGGCCAAGTGTTACTAGATTTGCAACCGCCTTCTTGAAAATGCAAAGTATGATGGAGAAGAAACAAGAGTTGAAGATGATGTGTACTACCAATGAATAGGGAGCTCTTCCATGGGTGAAGACCGCAAAGGGAAAAGCCGCATTTGCTACGGTGATGAGTACGACATTTTGGAATAGTGTAACTTTTTGCTTGAAAGTGTTTTCTCCATTAGTGATGGTTCTTTGTCTTGTTGATGGGGATTGGAAGCCCTCAATGAGCTTTGTGTATGGAGAACTCAAGAAAGCAAAAAAAGATATCAAGGAGGCATACAAACAAAATGAGGGTAACTACCGGCCAATACTACAAGTCATTGACACAAAAAGCTTAGGTCGGCTTGATAGTCCATTGCATTTGACAGCTTACTTTTTGAATCCATTTTACCTCTTCAAGGATCCTACCATGAAAGATGATTCAATTATCATGGATGGTGTTTTTACTTGTGTTGAATCTTTCTTCCCCGATGATTTTGAAGTTCAAAATGAGGTTATCAATAAAGAGTTGTTGAAGTACAAGAACAAAGATTGTGGATTTGGTAGACCATTGGCCGCAAAGGGATGTGAGGAGAACAATGACACTTATGATCCGGGTAACTTAGTAATTACTTTTCTAGTTTTCTTTTCTTAGTTAGTAACTTAGGTTTTTTCCCCAATCAAGTAACTTATAGTTAGTACTAAATTACTCATTGAATTATGTTTCTTTCATGATTAGTTGGTGGCAATCATACACCCAACTTAAAAAAATGGCCATTACAATTCTCTCTTTGACTTCGAGTTCATTCGGGTGTGAGAGAAATTGGAGTACTTTTGAGGGAGTAAGTACATATTCCCTCTCTTTATTATATGTTGTAATTTTTTAATAAGGGTATTAGAATTATTAACTTGAGAATTTTCTTTAATGTATAGATACATACAAAGAAAAGGAATAGACTTGAAGCAACAAGGTTGAACAACCTAGTGTATGTCCAATTCAATGCCAAACTTGTCAACAAGAAAAGAAGGGTAAAGGAGAAGGATGTCTTAATTACTAGTGAAGCAACAAATGCACGAGGATGGATTGTTGAAGGTGGTGACGATGAAGTTGAGCCTGGTTCGGGACTTACGTGGGATATGGTTGGGGAAGCTATGGGAGCGGATGAGGTCTTTCTACCTAGAAGAAGTGGTAAAAATGTGCGAGAACTAGATGAAGACGAGTTTGTCTCCGAAAATGATGACAACGAAGAGGAAGATAAGAATTATGAGTTCGAGTCCGATGGAGAGCAAGTCTTGGAGGGATATGGGGAAGAGGAAGAGGAGTGATTTACTATTGATTTTGTGCTACTTAGTTTCACTTGGTTAGTTTATTTTCATATTTTGAACTTAGAACGTCGAACTATTTGATTTTACTTAGTTTCAATGTTTGAATTTGATGATTCGTGTTACTTATGTTATTCTACTTATTCAAAACTTATGAAGGAGGAATGATAATATATATATTTTTTAAAAATTGAAAATCCGACTAGCCGATTAATCCCCGATTAATCCCCTAGTCGCTAGTCGGTAGCCAACCGACATGGGACCGACTAGCGACTTTTAGAACACTGATGGAAAATCAAACCATATAGGCAAGTGTGTCCAATTATGAGTCTTCTCGTACTCGGCTGCTCTCAATTTATTATGTTCCTTCCCCGACAAAGGAAAATCAAGCTGGTTCAACCAGCCCAAGACCTCACTGCCCGACAGCCGACCAACAACCCCCTTCTTCTCTATCTTTCTATTGAACTGTGCAAACATCTTTCTGTAATTGTGATCAAGAGGCAAGAATCTACGAGCAGTTCCAAAGAAACTACATTTCTGCACATGCTGCAACTGGGTGCCTTGCACATCCCCCATACACACTGGACAGAACAGCTTCCCGTGAGTTGACCATCCACTAACCATCCCAAAAGCCAGAAAGTCAGTGATAGTCCATAACAAGACTGCCTTCATCAATAAATTCTCTCATATTGATTTATCATACGTCTGGACCCCTGTCTCCCACAACATCTTTAGTTCATCCACTAATGATCGAAGGTGCAAGTTAAGGTCTTTTATAGGACTTTTATCCCCCAGAATGAGTAAAGTCAAAAACAAATACGGATCCCTCATGCACATTGCCAGTGAAAGATTATAAATGACCATAATGACTGGCCAAACTGAGTACGACTGGCTAAAATTATTAATAGGGCAAAAGCCATCAGTAGCCATGCTAAGCCTAACATTCCTAACTTCTTCTGTAAACTTAGGATATTTTGCATCAAATATCTTCTATTCATCTCCATCCGCTGGGTGAGTCAGCTGACCAGGCATGACATCCCTTGTTCGATGCCAACTCATATATAGAGCCGTATGAGACGACATGAATAGTCGTTGACGTCTCGGCGCAAGTGAAAAGTACTAAAAGATTTTCTTTGGAACATGTTTCTCCTTCTCCCCCCATATTTGTAACCTTGTAGCGCGGTAAACTGTATATATCACACTGTCCCTTATCTCTGTCTTCCCTATAGTATAACATGCAATCCTTCTCACAAGCATCGATTTTTTGATACCCCATATTTAACCCCTTGACCATCTTCTTCACTTCATAATAATTTGCAGGAAGAGTATGATCCTTGGGTAAGAACTGTCTAATTATAGCAAGCAAATCGTTGAAACCTATCTCACTACAGTCGTGCTCATTCTTGAAGTGTAAGAGCTTCGTCACTGCAAAAATCTTGGTGTTCGTATCATTTCCTGGATACAAAGCGACCCCAGATTCAGATAGTAACTTGTAAAAGGCAGCAACTGTATCATTTGGAACTTACTTCGCAATGCTTGAAGAAGGTTCATTTTTAGCCCAGATAATATTAGTAGGGCCATAAGCATCAACCAACATCTCAACTGGATCATAGTTTTCGACGTATGAATCCCGTGGAAATGGTTATTCCACAATATTTTCAATCACTTCTGATTCCCCGAGATGAGTCCATATGAAGTACCCATCCACAAATCCATGAGAAAATAAGTCGAATTTAATCTCATCGACTTTCTTCCAAATCAGGTTTTTATACTTAACACACAAGCATCACATCTTCCTATTCGGATCATCCGTATGTTCTAGTGCTTTATTCAAGAACTATGACACCCCTAGCATGATAAGATGAGACTAATCGCCCTCCTATCACACTGGGTATCCTATAGTACATCCAACTCCGGTCGGCTGACATTTTTAAATACACAGAAAATAGATTCAGTTAATTTGGATATTTATGCATGAACTAGATTTACCTAGTATCTCCACTCTATAGGATAGGAATAAGGCTTCTATCCCGTTATTGGATGCGTCTCGTCACTAGTGCAAACACGTTGAGTACGTTTCATGAGTTTCAAGAAAATTTCGACAGCACCTCCCCATGGTCTCCAAACACACTGAAATAGACTAAGATAACTTAATCTGAGTATGCACTAGGAGAACATATAGAGATACCAGTCGAAAAATCCTCAAAATAACAAAAATGTACCATTTCGTATTGGCAGCGGCCTAAGTGAGAGACATAACATCTAATAACAGTCCCAAACTGGGGACTGTTCGACATTCACTCCTACTAAGTGAATGTCAAACGGGTTTTTAAGTTCCAAAGTATAGTACATATATTATTGAGTGTATTGAAAATTAAAGGGAGAGTATTATTGAGTTTATTGAAAATTATGGCAAACTAAGCAAATGTTACTTAGTTTATTTTGCCAATTATGATAAACTAAGTACGTGGTACTTAGTATATGAGAATTGTTTGTTAGAGTTTATGCCCTATAGGCCAATTATTTGATATAATTGCTTAACATTTTGATATTATATTTGATTGAATAAATGAATGATTTTATTATGGTTTTATTTACTACGTTATATAAATGTTAACATAATAAAATTCCTTAGAATAATGATACAAATTATATAGTTTCAAGTATGTGACTCGAACATGAGATTATATAATTATAATTAGTATCATTGTTCTTAAATGTCCCTAGTCGAGTATCATTGTTGATGGGACAACAATGATGCATTAAAACTAGTATGTGGATTGACTGATAACCAAATCTCATTGGTCATAAATATATGAGATATTAAATTAATGCATAGGTACGTGTAAGAGAATGATGTACTGGACAGACCCACCATGAGAATTCTATGTGGAGCATTATGCGAAGTGTCATTAGAGATTCTCATAGTGACAATGATGTAATGATCCTCCGACCTGAAATCACTATATTAATACATGAGAATTTATGTACTTTGATATCATCAAAGGTCACCTTTAATAGGGTGGACTATAAAAGTGATTATTGGGTATATCATGAATCGTGTGAGGAATATGAGTGATCTAGATGGAATTTAACTCTCTTATGTATTAGGGGTGATATCCATAGGCCTATTGATTGAGTAGGACTATGAAATGCATGGCCATGCTCAAATAGTGATTTTTTTTCATATAGTCTACTCATTGATCAAGAAAAACTCATATTAAATTATGAAGAGTATGACACATTCCATGTCTCGAGTTTAATCTAGGATATTAAGGTTAAAAGGATTAAATTACATTGAAACATTGGTCACAAAAAGGTTGCATCGAATCATCGATCTTATTATTACTTGGGTAACAGTGATGCATTACTAGATGTTGCTCACTGTTTATAATTTTATAATATGATTTTAAAATTATTGCCAACATAATAATAACCTATAGGGTCACACACATAGAACGTAATTAAAAGGGAATTAAGTTAAATTGTAAAGATTTAAATATGTCAATATGATTGATAGTATTTAAATTACGAATTTAAATTAATAGGATAATTTATATATAGGTATATTAATTAATTTAGACTTAATTAAGATATATATATATATATATATATATATATATATATATATATTCGGATTTTATGAAATTAGGTTTTTGATTAATTCCTTTTAACTACTATATATATATATATATATATATATATATATATATATATATATATATATATATATATATATATATATATATATATATATATATATATGATATATATAGCAGCCATTTAGGTAATATATCATTAACCAAAACCCTAGCCGCTCTTAGAGAGAGACTAGAGAGAAACATTTTCAAAAAGTAAAAATCCTCATTCTTGTGGCTAGTTCCGTAGTTCCTTTTACTGCAGATCGTACGACAATTCGTGGGGCGTTCGTGTGGATACCGTAGATGAGCGATTCGTTTGGATTGCATTGGAGATTCGAGCGCGTCAATTCTATTTTCATAATCGGTATAATTTCTAACCACTGAGTTAATTTGTTTTTCGCATGGATCCTGTTTTAGGGTTTCGAAATTGCCTTTAAATTGATTGATTTTCGATGCTGTTTTATGTGCCGAAATCCTTCATTGTTATTTGGAATCTATAGAGACTACTTGAGTCGGCAAATGGGAAAAAAAAAGGTTCGTAGTTCCTGTAGACATTCATCACTGTTCCATCATAACAGATGACAAAATCCCGAAGGAGTTCCATTAAGCAATTGAACAAAGTTTCAGGTTAATCAACCCTCTAGATGAACGAACGATCACTTATCTGCTAGAAATGAATCATCTCCCCATACAAGTCCAATCCATGACATAGACAATTTCTCACCACTTCGAATTCCTCAAATGGATAGTTCTCATAGAAAAATAGGTGAGACGTTCTGTGAGTACTACTCATCTGAGGAATTCGGAGTGGTGAGAAGCTGTTTATGTCATGGATTGGACCCATATGGAGAGATGATTCATTCCTAGCAAAGAAGTGATCGTTCGCTCATCTAGAGGGTTGCTTAACCTAGAACTTTGTTCAACAACTTAATGACACTCCTTTCTGATGTTTCCATCTATTATGATGGAACAGTGAGGAAATGTCTGTAGTAATTCAATCAACTTTATTATTCGAGTATAGGACACAAATAGGAACTACGACCCCTTTTTTTTTAATTGCTGCCGAGGAACCGGTTGGAGTACTATTAGCTGCAACTGCAATGTCGAAACATGCATACAAGAAAGAGTACATATATGTAGGGAGAGTATTATTGCATTTATTAAAAATTGTGACAAACTAAGCAAATGCTACTTAGTTTATTTTGTCAATGGTAAACTAAGTAAGTGGTGCTTAGTTTATGAGAATTGTTATTTGGAATCTATAGAGACTATTGTTCGATATTCACTCCTATTTGTCAAACGGGTTTTTAAGTTTCATATTATAGTACATACACACACACACACACACACACACACATATATATATATATATATACTTAATTATTGAGTTTATTGAAAATTATGGCAAACTAAGCAAATGCTTCTTAGTTTATTTTTCTAATAAAAAACTAAGTGCTACTTAGTTTCTGAGAACTGTTATTTGGAATATATATGAAGACTACTATTAAATTATTTTATTTTATTTTATAAAATTTAATTGTATTTATTATTATATTTTATTTTATTTTAAATTTAATTCAATTTAAATTATTTTAATTAAATTAAATTAAATTTATTTTATTACATTTTTTCATTTTTCAAATATTTTTTATTAAATTTAATTTATTTATTAAATTAAATCAAATTTATTTTATTTTATTCAATTTAATTTAATTTATATTTATTATTTTATTTTATTTTGTATTATATTATATTTTCTAATTTTTAAAATTTATATTATAGTATATTATATTATCTTATTTTAAAATTTATTTTAAAATTATTTATATTTTTAAAATTTTATTTAATTAAATTTAATTTAATATACTTTATTTTATTTTATATAATTTTATATTATATTTTTAAATATTTTAATTAAATTAAATTAAATTTGATTTATTTATTCCATTTATTTTATATTATATTATATTAAATAATTTTTAACATTTATTTTATCTAATAAACTAAACTAAACTTAAATTTATTTCATTTTTATATTAAATTAATTAAATAATACATAAATATATTTGTAGGGCCCACAAATTTTTCAATTGCAAATTTCTGACAGATATCCCGTTGGGAATTTCATCGAAAAAATCAAATATCACATTCTTATACAATGACATATATGTTATGACCTAAACACTGTAATTGCACAAATACACTATATACACTAACAGAAATTCTAATTGCACAAAATAAATCCCAATTTCAGCAACATGCAAAAATTTACAGAAATTAAATTCAAATAATCCAAAATTTTGTAAAACAGTTAACAACAACATCCACCAATTTGGATAATTATAGACAAAAAATTAAATTTCATAACAACGGATATTCAATAACAGATACCCAGTTTCCGTGATATTCAATAAATTGCATAACAGAGGATATCCTAATTTTTCTCAATAACATATGAATAACTTTAGCAAAATCAACAACTCAAATATGCAAAATATATTCTATAATCTGTAATCATCATTTAGGATTACTTACCTTGAATTAAAGGAGGAGAAACGAGGAAGAGAAAGGAGGAGTTAGGATCAGACTTGGTACCGTACGTCACCGACTCGCCAAAATGGTGGCAGTGGCCGAAAATTAATGGGCAGTGACCGGAGGTGGGTGGGCAGTGACCGGAGGTGAGATGAGAGCTAACAGAGATTAGCGACTGAGAGAGAGTGAGAGTGAGAGAAGAAATATAAATGAGAAAAATGGGGAAATTGAGGAAAAGGGAGCATCTGATTAGGTTTTATAAATTATTTCTGACGGACTTTCCGACAGACATAATTCCCTCAGAATTATATTACTTCCGACGTAATTTTGTCGTAAATAACGTCAATTTCAGTCGAATTTATGTTTCGCGCTGGCGGGAAACTTGGCGCCAATGGGAGTATATAATTTCTGACGAAATTACATCATACTTATCCCAATTTCGAGGGACTTATGTTTGACGAATTATTCCGTCGTAAGTAACCTTATTTCGACAGATTTAAATCCATCGAGACTATTTTCGTCGAGCTTAAAGGTTTTTCTTGTAGTGACATATAAAGATTTTGAAGGGACCGACTTCATCAATAAATTTTCCGATGACAAATACTTTTTAATTCCCTGAAAATCATCCTCTCACTCCGAAGTCAATATGTTAAAAAACGGTAGACACCTTTCTACTGATTTGGACATAAATCTCCTCAATGCTGCAATCCGACTTGTCAAATGTTAAACAGCCTTAAACGACTGAGGAGACTTCATATCTGAAATAGCCTTGATCTTCTATAGATTAGCTTCTATCCCCCTTTTCTTACCAGATAACCCAAAAATTTCACCGAATCGAGGCCAAAAGTGAACTTCGTCGGGTTTAGCCTGTTGTTATAATGTCGAACGGTTTCGAAGCAGTCCTCAAAGTCATCTAAATGTTCCCGAGATGAAATATTTTAACGATCATGTCTTCCACATACACCTCCATACTTCGATCCAACTGTTTCTGAAACATGTAGTTCATCATCCTTTGGTACGTTGCCCCAGCGTTTAGTGATCTGAAGGTTATCTTCTTGTAAGCATCTATCGCCCGATGTGTAATGGAAGCCGTCTTCAGGATATCTTCCTTATTCATCAAAATCTAGTTATATCCAGAAAAGGCATCAATAAAGCGTACCCTGAAGTGGCATATATCAGTTGGTTAATGTCCGAAAGTGGATAGAAGTCCTTCGAACAACCCTCGTTCAAGTCTGTGTAGTAGATGCAAATCCTTCATTTCCCATTCTTCTTTCAAACTAGTACCACATTTGCCAGTCACTCAGGGTAGTCAATCTCAAAAATAATATCGGCCACTAATAACTTGGCCACTTCATCGTTAATGATCTTCTGCCTCTCTAGTGAAAGGATCATTCTCTTCTACTGGACTATTTTCCTAGCAGATCTACGTTTAAACTGTGTATAGCAACGAATTCAGAAATTCAGGCATGCCATTAGGCACCCAAGCAAAACTATTCGCATACACCCGAAGAAATATATGTCTTTTCTGGAAAGGCTCCTATAACCCCAAACCAATCTTGATAGTCTTATCTTTCTTCCCCGGGAACAGCTCAATATCCTCTGTCTCTTTGGCCGGCAGGGCGAGGGGTTCTATACTTCCTTCAGTAAATGGTTCCACCTCAATCTCCATTGCCCGCCTTTTTTAATTTGCTGACTCTGACCCTAAATGATATCAAAAAATTCCAATAGCACTTTGGGCCATATCCAAATCTCTTTTGAACTCGCCAACCCTGTTCGGCGTAGGGAATTTTAACTTAAAATGGGATTTGATTTTATTGCTTGTAATGCTGTTAATGTAAATGATCCAAGATAACATTATACGACGAGTCCACATACACCACAAAAAATCTAACATTAATTTCTACTTGCTGAGGAGCCATCCCGAAGATGACTGACAACTCAATAGTCCTTGCTACCCAAACCGGATCATTACTGAACCCATACAGTGGAGGTTCCTGCCTGACCTCCATCTTTCCACCTTCCAAGTCCAGCCTCTAATATGCGTGGGCATACAAAATATAGACAAAAAGATCCATTGTTGGTCATGATCCAGTTCATGTCCATCGAACCAACCTGTGTAGTGATGGCCAAAGCCCCTTCATGTGGTTCAATGGGCTCTGATAGGTAATCCTCATTAGTGAAAGAAATAACCAGGCCAGGGTATAATCGATACCTTATGGTAGTTTATTTAGACAATGTCAAAATCGAGTCTAACACCCCACATCAGTTTCTTCCCGATTATCTTTCCCACTGATCCACCTGTAATTACGTCCACTACCTGGCGGGCTACCTGGGTCTGATCAGGTTGTTGTTATGGTTGAGGGGCTGAATTCTGGTTGCTGTTCTACCTTGTTCCCGTGCCTTCTTGCCCTAAAACATATTGAAATAACTCTCCACTCTGAACATTCTTCTCGATCAACCTTTTCAAATTATTGAAAGCTTTGTTCGAGTGTTTAGAAGCCTGATGATACTCACAATACTTATTCTGGTTTCCCCTCTCCGGACGAGTGTTGTCTAGTCAAGGTTCAAATTATGGTTTGTCCCTTATCTATTCCAATATGGTATTATGATCCGTGTTGAATGAGGTAAACACCTTATTGACTCTTCGGGCCGAGAAAGGTGGTCGGACTCCTCCCAAACCCCCCATTATTGTAATCCTTCTTCTGACTGTCTGTTATGTTGTTATTGTCTGACCTGGATTGGTTGTTCCTATTCTGATCCTTTGGCTTCTCCACTGCATTCAGTTTTAGACTGCTCATGGCCTCCTCTATCATGGTGAATTCCTCGGCTCTATTATAGGCCTCTGCCAAATCCTTCAGGATATTGAACATTAAATTATTCACCAATTTCTAAGACCTCATCACTTCTAGACCTGCCTGGAAATATTCGAGAGCTTGAGGACCATCTAAGTGTCTCACATGTCTGACTGCCTCTCAAAATCTCTATACATACTTGCTAAGGGTCTCGTTAGAATCTTGTTGAATCTAAATTAGAGAACTATTCAGCTTACCCCTCCTTTTGTTACTCCCAAAATGGTTATGGAACTGGTCACGGTTCCTTCTATGACGAGATTGAGTTCAGCTTTAGCGACCTCATCCACTGCCGAGCCTCTTCCTCAAAGTCGTAATAAACATCTGACACTTGGCGACATCAGAATAATCATAGTACTTCATCAGCCGGTCATATGCCTGGCTATGCTCATACGAATCTCATGTACCATCATAACTCTCCATGTGTGGGGACCTCTTGTTCAGATTGGCCTGAACCCGATCTCTTCTGAGATAACGGTGACGTTGGGTCAATCGGAGTGTCTTCCTAATTTGGGACTACAAGTCTCTTCTCTAGCTTTGCAAGCCTCTGGGTAAATGTCTCGGTCTCGTTTCTCTCAGGGGATGACTATCGCCTATCTCGATGTCTGGGCACTAGAGAGATTTTTTGCCATCTCTGTTGTGACCTTCCTCTGCCTTCGTTGATTCCTTAATGAGAGCGGCTTTTTTGCGCCTGCTCCTATCCTCAAAATGACTTCTATGTCTGCTCCTCTCCTGTCGAGAACCGTCCGAATGATGTGTCCTAGATCGGTTCCCTGGTGATACTTCTCTTGACGATTATGGGTAGAATAAACCTCTTCCCCATTCATCAATGCCAACTGTGCACCCAACTCCTTTCGTTGAAACCGAACGGGCTTCGGCATCATACTGAATTCTCATGTACCTTCTTAGGCTAGGATCAACTTCTGGTGTCCCGACTATTTCTCCTTGAGTCCCTGATCATCCTGTGTATGTGTTCGAAATGGTATAACTTCAACATGGTCGTCGGGACCCATCCCCTTTCTTACCGTTAAGAACAACCGACAGTCTAACATGATTTATTTGAGTATTCTTCGGACCCATCGAATGATTCTTATCCTCTACACGATCAGGTTTGTCCCAGTCGATCTTTAGCCGATCGAACCTCTAGGTTAAGCCGATGGGTTGGCTAGTTGACTTTTCCGTGTCCAGAAATTATCTTACTTGTCATGAATAATCTGATCAAATTTTTGAGTGATTTGAAAACTCCTAGCACTAAACTGCCCTCTTTCTAGGGCCAATGTTAACGACAAGATTTGTCAACGCGTCTCAATCACCAAAAACGCGTCCAATCCTGCACAGAAACAAAATCACACGAAGAAGCGTGATGGCTTGGGCCGCCGGGGATAGCTCCGGTGTGAGAATAAGTACAAGCTGAACAAGGTTTACCAATGGAGGTATTTAGTGTTAGGAAATAATTATGATTTGTGTATATATATACACACACACGATCCGGATCTTAAGCTCACCCCTTATCTAGCTCACCTTGTTCACCCCCCTTTAACGACGGACCGGGCGACGAATCGGTCCGTCGCTATATATAGAACCGTCGCCTTTGTTTATAGCGACAGACAACATATAACAACGGATAATATATAGCGACGGACCGAACATATAGCGACGGACCGAATCGTCGCCCGATCCGTCGATAAAGGAAGGTGAGCAAGGTGAGCAAAATAAGGGATGAGCTTAAGATCCGGACTGTATATATATATATATATATATATATATATATATATATATATATATATATATATATATATATTGTCAAACTGTGTCTGAAAAATGACCAAACTAAGTCATAGTTAAGCACTAAATGAAGTTTGACAAAATCATCAAGTTAACTAATGCAATAAAAACATGTAAAACGTTAGAATTGTTTTAGGTTTCATGCAACTATTTCGTACTTGGGCTGCCAAGTGATGTTGTGTCACTCCTCTCCTGCAAGATCTCTGTTGTCCATTAGTTTTTACAGATATATACATTTCAATATATACATTCATTATTACTATAATCCTACTTCCAATCCAAATTATATTATCTATATTATTAAGGGTGGGCAAAAAGTAGGATAAATTATTAATATTTTTTCTCTCTCCATTTATTCTTTTAACTTCCTCAAGTAATTAAATTTCCTGTAAATTTTGAGTTTTACCTCGCACAATTCCATTTAATTTTACTGTGCACACACGTTAATGTGTCCACAGATTCTATTCATAAAAAAACTACAAGAAAACGGTTAAATATATGCGGTTAAATTATTAATATTAATATTGTTAATATTTTTTACTCTCCATTTATTCTTTTAATTTACTCAAGTAATTAAATTTCTTGCAAATTTTGAGTTTTACCTCACACAATACCATATTAATTTTACTAATGTGTGTCCAGATTCTAGTCATAACAAAACTACAGGAAAATGGTTAAATATATGTGGTTGAAAGGGGTAGTAATTTGAATTAAGATGGGCTGGCAGTTATTAGCCACGAACATAATTAATTGTCCAATTCTTTGTCTCATCGTCATCCTATGTATCCTATATATTCATTTCAGATAATTTTTATTCACTTTCAAAATTAACTTAAAGAAAAGAATGAATAACATTTGGATAAATATATATAGTGGGATATCAGATGAGACGGTAGCTGGGGTACGTAGAAGATTTAGACTTGGTCCAAAAATGTCATTAACAAATAAGTGATTTTTTTTAAAGATTATAAGCTTCCAAAAACTACTAGACAAATGCTTACATGATTGAAGTGAACCACTATAAAAAGGGTAAATCTTCCCTAACAAAAGCTACAAACAACTAGCTAGAAATATCAACAGCTAGCCTAATTTAAGTTGCCAGAAAATGGCAACATTTTGGCCTCATCTACTATACTATAGCTTAACATTATGTGTCATAGCTATTTATGCAGCCGCAGAAGGCAATGAGCCTTACATGTATACATCTCCACCACCACCCCCTGAACCTTATGTTTACTCATCACCACCACCACCACCACCAACTCCATCACCTCCTCCTCCTTACATTTATATATCACCTCCACCACCTTCCCCTTCTCCTCGGCCACCACCTTCTCCATCATCTCCACCGCCTTCTCCGCCACCTCCACCCCCGTCACCACCACCACCTTCTCCACCACCCCCGTCACCCCCACCACCTTCTCCA
The DNA here is from genome assembly GCA_020205505.1 of Panax japonicus. NCBI lineage: Eukaryota > Viridiplantae > Streptophyta > Magnoliopsida > Apiales > Araliaceae > Panax > Panax japonicus. The sequence continues at coordinate 3,407,292 of CM035112.1, read as the reverse complement.
CCACCCCCGTCACCCCCACCGCCTTATTTCTTCATTTCCCCACCGCCACCAGTGCCAGTATCGCCATTACTAACTCCTCCTTATGTCTATATATCTCCACCTCCACCTTCCACTCCACCACCACCATCACCTTATATCTATATATCGCCACCTCCACCTTCTAAATCACCGCCACCTCCTCCTCCACCATCCCCTGCTCCATCACCTTACACCTACAATTCTCCACCACCTTCTCCATCACCATCTCCATCGCCTTATACCTACAAACCACCACCAACTTACACCTACACATCCCCACCACCGCCACCAAGTCCGTCACCTCCTCCACCTATTTCACCTTCTCCATCACCTTACACCTACAAATCCCCACCATCACCTTCTCCATCACCATCCCCAAAACCATCTCCCACACCTTCTCCATCGCCTTATAATTATAAAATCCCACCACCGCCAAAATACATCTACACATCCCCACCACCACCACCTTATCCATCACCTCCTCCTCTAACACCATCTACATCCCCTTCTCCGTCACCTTACACCTACAAATACCCTCCATCACCATCTCCATCACCTTCTCCATCGCCTTACATCTACAAACCCCCACCACAATACACCTACTCATCCCCACCACCACCACATTCTCAATCACCTCCACCATCTCCAACACCTTCACCATCGCCATCTCCGTACGTCTACAAATCACCACCTTCTCCATCTCCATCACCTTACATCTACAAACCCCCACCGAAATACACCTACTCATCCCCACCACCACCACCTTCTCCATCACCTCCACCTCATCCACCATCTCCATCTCCATCTCCTTACGTCTACAAATCCCCACCTTCTCCATCACCTTCTCCGTCGCCTTACATACACAAATCCCCACCATCTTCTCCATTACCTTACATCTACACATCCCCACCACCACCTCCTCGTGTTCACAAATCGCCACGATCACCATTTACGTACAAACCAAAATCACCGCCTCCTCCTTCACCGCCCCCTCCCTCACCGCCTCCTCCCTCACCACCTCCTCCTTCTCCGCCTCCTCCAAAACCTTATCTGTACGTATCACCACCGCCACCATCTTCTCCTCCACCTTATTTGTACACTTCTCCTCCTCCTCCAAAGTTTTATGTCTAAACCAAATAATATGTTGCATGAATTATGTACTTATGTTGCGTAAAAAAGGACAGCCGGTAGAAGAATAAAGGGATATGGGTATCATGCTTAAAAGAGTTTGATCGTTATGAACATGATATAACATTATGAGTTTAAATTTGTTTCTTTACTTCTTTTGGTTGTATGTTGTATATATATATGTGGGATTACATTAATATTTTCTCATAATATGTTCGAAACAATATTTCATTGTCAGCTGGTACCTCTAATATAAAAATAAAAGCTACGGAGGCTTTTACAACTTCGCTCCAATTTCATTTTTATTTTTTTATCAGCCAACTAAAGTTCATTTATATGTGTTAACCCCAAATTTTGTACTCTTGTCGAAATCACCCAAAACAGCAGGTCAAAATCGCGCTAACGGTTGATTGTATTGTTGTGAAATCAAATTCATAAAATACATTAACATAAACATAAACATTAACAAAGAGATATAAAATATGAACACAAGAATTTACATGGAAACTCAATTGAGAAAAAACCACGGAGAGAGAGAAATCCACTATAATTATATGGAGAATACAAAGTGTTTATTTGTGTCAGATGATATTGTATTCTGTCTCCCCTAAACTATTGCTTATTGCTGTATTTATAGCTATCATGTCCGCCAAAATCTAATCCGGAGTAGAAGTTTTTCGTAGAATCACCTTATAACTACAATTAATGGTTGATAGATTCCTTCCCAAATTAAACCTTCTTATCCCACTAAATAAGGAAACACAATCTTACTTTAATGAGGACTCTCCCACTAGTCACAATAAATCAAAATAATCACAACCCAACATTGCCCATCAGTCTCTTATTTATAAGGAACTTAAAATAAGAGAGTATACAAATTTATACCAACCGAAAATCCTTATCTGCAAAAGACGAACTATCACACCCGAACTCCATATGCCGAACGAAATTTTTTGGCTCCCAATATTGCCACCTCACTACTCTTGTTCACTCTTATGATAGATAAACAATTGCCCTTATTACTACCAAAGATATAATGAACCAACCTTATCACTACCGAAGATTTAAAGAACCAACCTTATCACAACCGAACCAAACTTATCACTTATCACTACCAAAGATATAAAGAACCAAACTTATACCAACCGAACCAATCTAATCACTACCGAATATATAAAGAACCAACCTTACCAATCTTGTTCACCGCCAAAGGATTGAACAAGTCCAACTTATCCTCCAAACGATACGATCCTATTCACCATCTTTAGGATGAAAACATCCCACCGAACCTCTAAAAAAACATGTTCCCCATCATAAGGACGAGCATATCATGTTCAACATCTTTAGGTTGAACAGATCCCACTGAACTTCCATAAAACATGTTCGTCATCATAAGGATGAACATATCATGTTCACCATCTTTAGGTTGAACAGATCCCAACGAACCTCCAAAAAAACCTGTTCGCCATCTTTAGGATGAACAGATCTCACTGAACCTCTAAACAAGCCTGCTCGCTATCATAAGGACGAACAAATTATGTTCACCATCTTTAGGATGAACAGATCCCACCGAACCTCCAAAAAAACTTGTTCGCTATCATAAGGACGAACAGATCATGTTCACCATCTTTAGGATGTACAGATCCCACCAAACCTCCAAAAAAACATGTTCGCCGTCATAAGGACGAACATATCATGTTCACCATCTTTGGGATGAACAGATCCCACCGAAACTCCAAATGATCTTGTAAGTTTGCACAAAGGCTGAACGCCACCCTGAACATAAAATAATTGTTCGCCCAAAGGCTGAACACACACCACTGAACCTCCAAAAACACCAAATAGATAGTCGAAGCCTAGAATGAAGTCGATATGACGTAATCTGAAGTATACTGCTATCATTCGAAGTATCATATGCGAACATCTCAGACCGTTAAGCTTACACCAAGCTTGTGACTCCTACCCCCCAGCCTAAGTCAGCCGAATAAATAAAGAAGCCTGAATCAAATACAGAACTTATATATTGCCCAAAAATATTTTATCCTGCTAATTTTGTTTTCATGACGAAGAGAGTGACAATAACCAGTAATCCAAGTCTGAAATACTTCCCCATCAGTAGCCTCTATATCCGAAGTACTCTCCCACCAGTAGCCTCCACATTCGAAGTGCTCTCCCACCAGTAGCCTCCATATCAGAAGTGCTCTCCTACTAGTAGCCACCACATCCGAAGTGTTCTCTCCTCGACCAAATTTTGCAATTTGAAAAAAGAGAACCACTTATCTTTTATGCGTATGATCTCCCCTTTTTGATAAATTGGTGATTTTAATTCAATATTAGAAAAAGCGTCTCCCACATACGGCGCCAATATCAACACCAAATTTTGTACGGCTGACGAAATCACCCAAAACAGCAGGCCAAAATCTCGCTAACGGTTGATTGTATTGTTGTGAAATCAAACTCACAAATTACATCACATAAACATAGACAAAGAGATATAAAATATGAACACAAGAATTTACGTGGAAACCCAATTGGGAAAAAACCACGGTGAAAGAGAGAGAGAGAGAGAGAGAGAGAAATCCACTATAATAATATGGAGAGTACAAAGTGTTTATTTGTGTCATATGATATTATGTTCTGTCTCCCCTAAACTATTGCTTATTGCTATATTTATATAGTTATCATGTCCACCAGAATCTAATCCTGAAGTAGAAGTCCTTTGTAGAATCACCTTATAACTATAATTAATGGTTGATAGATTCCTTCCCAAATTAAACCTTCTTATCCCACTAAATAAGGAAACATAATCTTACTTTAATGAGGACTCTCCCATTGTCAAAATAAATCCAAATAATCACACCCCAACATTGTCACTCAGTCTCTTATTTATAAGGAACTTAAAATAAGAGAGTATACAAATTTATACCAACCGAAAATCCATATCTGCAGAAGACAAACAATCACACCCGAACTCCATACGCCGAATAAAATTTTTTGGCTCCCAATATCGCCACCTCACTCCTCTTGTTCACTCCTAAGATAGATAAACTATTTCCCTTATTACTACCAAAGATATAAAGAACTAACCTTATCACTACCAAAGATATAAAGAACCAAACTTATACCAACCGAACCAACCTTATCACTACTAAAGATATAAAAGACCGTCCTTATCGCGATCGAAAATATAAAGAACCAACCTTATACCAACTGAACCAACCTTATCACTCCCGAAGATATAAAAGATCATCTTTATCATGACCGAAAATATAAAGAACCAACCTTATACCAACCGAACCAACCTTATCATAATCGAAGATATAAAAAACCAACCTTACCAATCTTTTTCACCACCAAAGGGTTGAACAAGTCCAACCGATCCTCCAAATGATATGATCCTATTCACCATCTTTAGGATAAAAAGATCCCACTGAACCTCCAAAAAACCTGTTCACCATCATAAGGATGAAAAGATCATGTTCACCACCTTTAGGATGAACAGATCCCATCGAACGGCCAAAGAAACATGTTCGCCATCATAAGGACAAACAGATCCGAGCGAACATCCAAAAAAACATGTTCGCCATCATAAGGACGAACAGATCCTGTTCACCATCTTTAGGATGAACAGATCCTAGCGAACCTCCAAAAAAATATGTTCGCTATCATAAGGACGAACGGATCCTGTTCACCATCTTTAGGATGAATAGATCCCATCGAACCTCAAAACAAACCTACTCGGCTTTATAAGGACGCAATCATAAGGATGAACTAATCATGTTCACCATCTTTAGGATTAACAGATCCCAATGAACCTCTAAACAAACATGTTCGCCATCATAAGGATGAATAAATCCTGTTCACCATCATAAGAACGAACAAATTCTGTTCACCGTCTTTAGGATGAACAGATCCCACCAAACCACCAAAAAAACCTGTTCGCCATTATAAGGACGAACATATCCTGTTCACCATCTTTAGGATGAACAGATCCCACCGAACCTCCAAACGATCTTGTCCGCCATCATAAAGATGAACATATCATGTTCACCATCTTAAGGATGAACAGATTCCACTGAACCTCCAAACAATCTTGTAAGTTCGCGCAAAGGCTGAACGCCACCTTGAACATAAAATAATTATTCGCCCAAAGGCTGAACACACACCAATGAACCTCCAAAAACACCAAAATAAATAGTCAAAGCCAGAATGAAGCCGATATGACGTAATCCGAAGTATATTTCTATCATTCAAAGTATCATAGGCGAACATATCAGATCGTTGAAGCTTACACCAAGCTTGTAAATCCTGCCCCCCCCAGCCAATTCAGCCCGAATAAATAAAGAAGCCTGAATCAATTACCGAACTTATATATTGCCCAAAAATATTTTTTCCTGCTAATTTTGTTTTCATGCCGAAGAGAGTGACAACAACCAGTAAACCAAGTATGAAATACTTCCCCATCAGTAGCCTCTATATCCAAAGTACTATCCCACCAGTAGCCTCCACATCCGAAGTGCTCTCTTGTCGACCGGATTTTGCAATTTGAAAAAAGATCATCGCTTATCTTTTATGCGTAGGATCTCCCTTTCTTGATAAATCGGCGTTTTTAATTAAATATTAGAAAAAGTGTTTCCCAAAGACGGCTCCAATGTTAACACCAAATTTTGTACGCCTGACGAAATCACCCAAAATAGCAGGTCAAAATCGCGCTAACAGTTAATTGTATTGTTGTGAAATAAAACTCACGAAATATATTCACATAAAAATAAACAAAGAGACATAAAATATGAACACAAGAATTTACGTGAAAATCCAATTGGGAAAAAACCACGGAGAGAGAGAAAGAGAAAGATAAATCCAATATAATAATATGGAGAGTACAAAATGTTTATTTGTGTCACATGATATTATGTTCTGTCTCCCCTAAACTATTGCTTATGGTTGTATTTATAGCTTCCATGTACACCAAAATCCAATACGGAGTAAAAGTCCTTTGTAGAATCACCTTAAAACTACAATTAATGGGTGATAGATTCCTTCCCAAATTAAACCTCATTATCCCACTAAATAAGAAAACACAATCTTACTTTATTGAGGACTCTACCACAGTCAAAATAAATCCAAATAATCACACAACAACATTGCCCCTCGGTCTCTTATTTATAAGGAACTTAAAATAAGAGAGTATACAAATTTATACCAACCAAAAATCTATATCTGCAGAAGACGAACTATCACACCCGAACTCCTTACGCCGAATGAAATTTTTTGGCTCCCAATATTTCCACCTCATTCCTCTCGTTCACTCCTAAGAAAGATAAATAATTGCCTTTATTACTACCAAAGATATAAAGAACCAACCTTATCACTATCGAAGTTATAAAGAAACAACCTTATCACAACCTGAACCAACCTTATCACTACCGAAGATATAATGAACCAAACTTATACCAACCGAACCAACCTTATCACTACCGATGAATTATAAAAGACCATCCTTATCAGGACCCAAAATATAACAAACCAACCTTAAACCAACCGAACCAACCTTATCACTACTGAAGATATAAAAGACCATCCTTATCACTACCGAAAATATAAAGAACCAACCTTATACCAACCGAACCAACCTTATCACTACCGAAGATATAAAGAACCAACCTTACCAATCTTGTTCACCGCCAAAGGATTGAACAAGTCCAACCGATCCTCCAAAAAAAAAACTTGTTCGCCATCATAAAGACGAACAGATCATGTTCACCATCTTTAGGATGAACATATCCCATCGAAATGCCAAAAAAACCTATTCGCCGTCATAAGGATGAACATATCTTATTCACCATCTTTAGGATGAACAGATCCCACCGAACCTCCAAAAAAACATGTTCTCTATCATAAGGACGAACAGATCATGTTCACCATCTTTAGGATGAACAGATCCCACCGAACCTCCAAACAAACATGTTCGCCATCACAAGGATGAAGAGATCCTGTTCACCATCTTTAGGATGAACAGATCCCACCAAACCTCCAAAAAAATATGTTCACCATTTTTAGGATGAACAGTTCCCACTGAACCTCCAAACGATCTTATCCGCCATCATAAGGACGAAAAGAACCTGTTCACCATCTTAAGGATGAACAGATCCCATTGAACCTCCAAATGATCTTGTAAATTCGCACAAAGGCTGAACGCCACCCCGAACATAAAATAATTGTTCTCCCAAAGGCTGAACACACACCACTGAACCTCCAAAATCACCAAAGTAGATAGCTGAAGCCAGAATGAAGCCGATATGACGTAATCCAAAGTATACTACTATCATTCGAAGTATTATAGGAGAACATCTCAGACCGTTAAAGCTTACACCAAGCTTGTGAATCCTGCCCCCAGCCAATTCAGCCCGAATAAATAAAGAATGATGAATCAAATACCGAACTTATATATTGGCCAAAAATATTTTCTCCTGCTAATTTTTTTTCATGCCGAAGAGAGTGACAACAACCAGTAATCCAAGTTCAAAATACTTCGCTATCAGTAGCCTCTATATCTGAAGTACTCTCCCACCAGTAGCCTTCATACCCGAAATAATCTCCCACCAGTAGCCTCCACATTCAAAGTACTCTCCCACCAGTAGCCTCCATATCAGAAGTGCTCTCCCACCAGTAGCCTCCACATCCGAAGTGCTCTTTCCTTGACTAGATTTTGCAATTTGAAAAAAGAGAACCACTTATCTTTTATGTGTATGATCTCCCCTTCTTAATAAATCGGGGATTTTAATTCAATATTAGAATAAGCGTTTTCCACAGACGGCGCCAATGTTAACGCCAAATTTTGTACGCGTGACGAAATCACCCAAAATAGCAGGCCAAAATCGTGCTAACGGTTGAGTGTATTGTTGTGAAATCAAACTCACAAAATAAATTCACATAAAAATAAACAAAGAGATATATAATATGAACACAAGAACTTATGTGGAAAACCAATTAAGAAAAAACCACGGAGAGAGAGAGAGAGAGAGAGAGAGAGAGAAATCTACTATAATAATATAGAGATTACAAAGTGTTTACTTGAGTCGTGTGATAGTGTTCTATCTCCCCTAAACCATTGCTTATTGCTGTATTTATAGTTGCCATGTCCACCAAAATCCAATCCGGAGTAGAATTCCTTTGTAGAATCACCTTATAACTACAATTAATGGGTGATAGATTTCTTCCCAAATTAAACCTCCTTATCCCACTAAATAAGGAAACACAATCTTACTTTATTGAGGACTCTCCCACTGTAAAAATATATCTAAATAATCACACCCCAAAATTGCCCCTCAGTCTCTTATTTCTAAGGAACTTAAAATAAAAGAGTATACAAATTTATACCAACCAAAAATCCATATTTGCAGAAGATGAACTATCACACCCGAACTCCATATGCCGAAAGAAATTTGTTTGCTCCCAATATCGCCACCTCACTTTTCTTGTTCACTCCTAAGATAGATAAACAATTGCCCTTATTACAACCAAATATATAAATAACCAACCTTATCACTACCGAAGATATAAAGAACCAACCTTATTATAATCTAACCAACCTTATCACTACCGAAGATATAAAGATCCAAACTTAACCAAATAAACCAACCTTATCACTAACGAATATATAAAAGACCATCCTTATCACGATTGAAAATATAAAAAACCAACCTTATACCAACCGAACTAACCTTATCACTATCGAAGATATAAAAGACCATCCTTATCACGACTATAAAGAACCAACCTTATACCAACCGAACCAACCTTATCACTACCGAAGATATAAAGAACCAACCTTATCAATCTTGTTCACCGCCAAAGGGTTGAACAAGTCCAACCAATCTTCCAAACGATACGGTCCTATTCACCATCTTTAGGATGAACAGATCCCACCGAAGCTCGAAAAAAAACATGTTCGTTATCATAAGGACAAACAGATCATGTTCACCATCTTTAGGATGAACAGATCCCACTGAACTGCAAAAAAATCTTGTTCGCCATCATAAGGACGAACAGATCCTGTTCACCATCTTTAGGAAGAAAAGATCCCACCGAACCTCCAAAAAAACTTTTTCGCCATCATAAGGACAAATAGATAATGTTCACCATCTTTAGGATGAACAGATCCCACCGAACCTCCAAATAAACATGCTCCCCATCATAAGGATGCCAGCATAAGGATGAACAAATCATGTTCACCATCTTTAAGATGAACAGATCCCACCGAACCTCCAAACAAACCTGTTCACCATCAAAAGGATGAACAGATCCTGTTCACCATCTTTAGGATGAACAGATCCCACCAAACCTCCAAAAAAACTTGTTCGCCATCATAAGGACAAACATATCATGTTCGCCATCTTTAGGATGAATATATCCCACCGAACCTCCAAACGATCTTGTCCGACATCATAAGGACGAAAAGATCATGTTCACCATCTTAAGGATGAACAGATCCCATTGAACCTCCAGACGATCTTGTAAGTTCACATAAAGGCTGAACGCCACCCTGAACATAAAATAATTGTTCGCCCAACGGCTGAACACACGCCACAGAACCTCTAAAAACACCAAAGTAGATAGCCGAAGCCAGAATGATGTCGATATGACGTAATCCAAAGTATACTGCTATCATTCTAAGTATAATTGGCGAACATCTCAGACCATTGAATCTTACACCAAGCTTGTGAATCATGCCCCCCCAGCTAATTCAGCCCGAATAAACAAATTAGAAGCCTGAATCAAAGACTGAACTTATATATTGCCCAAAAATATTTTTTCCTGCTAATTTTGTTTTCATGCCGAAGTGTTTATTTCTGTCATATGATATTGTGTTCTGTCTCCCCTAAACTATTGCTTATTGCTGTATTTATAGCTGTCATGTCCACCATAATCCAATCCGGAGTAGAAGTCCTTTGTAGAATCACCTTATAACTACAATTAATGGTTGATAGATTCCTTCCCAAATTAAACCTCCTTATCCCACTAAATAAGGAAACACAATCTCACTTTAATGAGGAATCTCCAATTATCAAAATAAATCCAAATAGTCACACCCCAACAAGATTTAAGCACTCAATCAATCTAACTATAAGGTATGGTGGTCATGCATGGAGTCTTATCTTCTTGGAGGTTGTTCGTGGAGATGATAAGGTGGCTCCTACACCCACAGAATTTATGAGTTTTACAATCGTATGAGAAAATAAAATTTTTCTGAGAATAAGACGAAAACGTTAATATTCAAGAAAACACATAAAACGAATAAAAACGCTAATAAACGAACTTTTTTGAGAAATTCAAAATTCGTCATAGTGTTTATTTAAGAAGGTAAGATGAAATATGTAATAAAAAAATTCAGGAAAAAGCTGTAAAAACACTATTCACGCTAAAAATGCAAACTCAATTTTTTTGACTTTTCGAATTACGACAACGTTTATTCAGAAAATGGGGAACAGTGGCGAAATCAGATTTTCAAAAATCAAAAGTCGATTTTTTGACTAACTGAGCGTATAACGAAAACATAACCGAAAAAGTTAGAAAAATCTAACTAAAAAGAAATCGGGTAACCGACTTAGTTCAAGAAGTAAACCCTAATCAATTGTATGAAATGGAAAAAAGGGATTTTTGTTAACTATATGAATTATGAAAAGAAAATGAGAAATAAAATTAATTTTGGTCTAGCCAAGAAAAGGGTTTGAATGGCTTGGCTAGAAATAAAAAATATTGGCTAGATTAGGGAGGCTCAAGCCTTGAAACAGTGGCTTGAAGGCTTGAATCCAATACTTGCAAAGCTTGGAGCTAAAGCTAAGAAGAGGGGCAAGTGTCATTTGTTAGGCTAATTGGAATGTGGTTAAATGAATTATGCAACAAGGAAGGGATAAGATGGGTGACAAAGCTTATACAAAGCAAGATAAGGAAGGAAGCTTTAGGATTATCCCATGTGGGATAAATGAGACAAGGAAGGCCATTTTGGGGCCAAGGGTGGCCGGATATAGGAGGAAGGGATGGAGAGTATTTGATGACGTGTGGTCTAAGGTGGCAAGAGGAGTTAATGTTTGTGACGCCCCCAAAACAGGTATACATCACCCATCTTGAGTCGCCAAATACATGGTACAAAATTCAAAAACAACTTAATTATACAACAGTCGTGTAAAATATGATAAAACATAATCTAAGAGTTTTAATAAGAATATTATCATCTAGACAATATCCACACTCAATGGAGTCCTCATTACATTTATTATCACACTATTTCACAGAATAGTGAGGACTACTAAAACAACCATCTGGACCGTCAATCCGTTCCCCGACTCGTCCCAGCTATATTCTCATTTCCTGAAGAGAACAGTGAAAGAAAGGGTGAACTGAACTAGCTCAGTAATAAATATTATGACTAAGATAATGTAGAATAAATTATCCTTAGCCTTCAACAGTATAACAACTGATAGAATACAATAGACAACAAGTTTTAGATTAACAACTGCAGCGGAATAAGCAATCCATTAGAAGAGTCAAGTAGAGCACAAAATCTACTATCTTCATTGATTTAAAAAAAAATTCATCAACTTTATCGCTGAGACTCAGCTTAATAAATAAATCACATCATCGAATCATCCATGCACCACGGCCAAGGATATTCATGTAATCATCAATGGTCATGATTATACTGAATAATCCCTGGTCATAATCATACTCATAATCATACCAACAACTGTCCATCAATGAACTACAGGCCAATGAGGACTTTTATCACATCATTCATCATATTAGGTTCATGATTATACCGAATAATCTCTGGTCATAATCATACCAAGTCCATCTATGCACGTAAGCCAAAGATGACTTTAATCACAATATAAGAATGAGGATAATGACAATGACATAATAATTCAATAAAATAAGTTCAAGGATAGATTTTAAAGATTTATAATTTAATTTATCCAAAAATCAATAACGTCCAAATTGTCAACATGATACTGCTTTGTAGAGTAAAATTCAAGAATAATATTCATGTACCAAAAATAATTTGGACAGAAAAGAAATATATTTTTCAGGTAAATAGTACCCCGTGAATAGTACTTCAGGAATAGTATCCTGTGAATAGTACCCCGCCACGAAAAAATATCCCAAATACCTGAGTGAATGATACTAGAGTGAATAGTAATCGGGTGAATAGTAACCCGTGAATAGTAACTCATGAATAGTACTCCGGCACAAAAAGTGCCCCGAATACCCGAGTGAATAATACCAGACTGAATAGTAACCAGGTGAATAGTAACCCGGGAATAGTATCTCGTAAAAAAATACCAAAGAAAATAATATTCCATGACGAGTACAAGAGAAATGATATCTCAGACGAGTATAATAGAATATACGAAACTGCAAATGGATTTTTGCCCGCCATGTGGTAATCCACATAGACAGATCATTTCCATAATTTAATAAGGAATGAATACAAAAGATTATTCAACATGCATGCGGTAATTCACATAGATAGGTTATTCCAACAGAATAATAAAGAATGGAATACCAGAATAATTCACCATGTATGCGATAGACCGCACAGACAGGTTATTCCCAATAGATTAATAATAAAGAATGGAACCAGGTCATGCGTAATCCACACAGACAGGATATTCCAATAGAATAATAAAGAATGGAATCAGGTCATACGTAATCCGCACAAACAGGATATTCCAAAAGAATAATAAAGAATGGAATAACAACAAAATTCACCAGGCATGCGATAGACCGCGCAGATAGGTTATTCCAACAGAATAATAAAGAATGGAATAACAGAAGAATTTCACCATGTATGTGGTACTTTGCATAGACAGGTTATTCCAACATAATAATAAAGAATGGAATAACAACCCTTACGAGTATTGAAAGAAAATAACTATCTTCATGAATACGAAAGAATAATACCCCTTACCTTAGAAGAAGACTGGATACTGGAATAGGGAGGTAGCAGACTTCTCTTCTTCTTTCTTTTTATAATTTCTCTCTATAATAATTGCTCTATAGCTTTAGTGAATTGGTGAGAAATGAAGAAAGAATGAATTTCCATTTATAGAAAAATATAGTTTCGGTAATTGCATGTTTTGAGGCTCAAAATATTATAGTATAATACCTTCCTTTTTTTATTTTTAATTTAGTCCTGAAAGTATTATCAAACTTGCACCACCTCCCCTAATAGTAAATAATGTGAATCAATAGTTCAATCATGTGAATCAATAGTTATAATCATGTGAAAAAATTAATTATAGTATAGTACCTTCAACTATACCTCTATTTTTAACTTAGTCATGCAAGTATTATCAATCTTGCACCAACTCCCCTAATAGTAAATCATGTAAATCAATAGTACACACATGTAAACACATAGTTATAAGCATGTGAATTAATAGTAATTAATTGCTCATTTATTCGGTGAATTACCCGATTAGTCAATATAACCTCCAGACATCAATTATTATCGAAATAAATGTCAATTTCCACTAACACTAAGAATTCCCACACAATGGAACTATTAATTTCATCTTTAATCAACACAAACTTATTCATCATTAATATTATAACTCTCAATATTTAAAAACCAGTTCGTTCCCAGGAAAGAGGGGGCTTTCCGATAAGGATTTGTCCTTATTGGCGCGCAATTAGGTGACCAAACCTCTCCTTGACTGAACTTCTAGACATTGTCAATATTGCAAATAATAATATGAATAACTTTTTCATCTCAATTATTGATTTAATAATATATATTATGCAGATGATATTGTGACAATAATTGAATCAATAATATGAGAGATATAATGCAGCAATTACTATAGCAATATTTGAGTATAACTGAGTGACTTCTCACATAAGCATCAATAATCAATACTGCTACTATATAACCACGCATATTACTTTACTTTTTCTACCGGGTAGTTCAACAGTTTTAACGGTAATACTTTCGTCGTTATTTTTATAAACAAATAATTCTGTCGTTTTCTAACTACGACAATACTTCCATTGTGGGGTCCACCAATGATTGTGTCGTCGTACTGATATTTCTCGACAAAAAGAATATTCCCCGACCAAACGAATATTTTATAACAACTTGCTTATTTTGCAAAAAAAATTCACATATCACCCTTAACTTTAAACTTTTAACCATTTACGAAATAAAATAATAATTGTAAGAAAATTGAATACTTTAATTTCATAAAATTCGGAGTCTTACAATCTTCCCTCTTTATGAAATTTTGCCCTTGAAATTTACGTACGTACCTGGTATGCCGAATAGGTGAGGATACCTTGACTTCATTTCAAAATCTAACTCCTGATGTATTACCTTTGAGTGTCGAATGTGATCCTTCTTATCAAAGATTTTAACACATATCTCATCATACGTTAAATCTTCTATTGTCTCGTCTAGATCTAATTCAATAATGTGGTTCGGGTCGTCCACATATTTACGTAACATCGATACGTAAATAAAACGTTATGAACACGCAACATACTTGGTGGTAAAGTGAGTCTATAGGCCATTGTTCCTACTCGATCGAGGATTTCAAATGGGCCAATTAAATCGAGGGTTGAGATTTCTTCTCTTCATCGATTCTTGCTTTTAGAATAACGCCCTCTTGAACCTTCTTCTTCGTATTTATCAGCTTCGGGTCTTTAGTTTGAGCGACTTTAACTTTATCAATTAAAGTCGATTCAAATCGCATATTTGTTATCTTCACGTGGGTCCCTAGAGTCTTTAACTCTATCTTCATCATTTGTAAGTTATATGAAATGGGTTTTTGTGTTAACAACATCGCACTCGTAAATGCATACGATCTTCTACTCAACGTGTCAGCTACCACGTTCGCTCTTCCATAATGATATTGAATGGTATAGTCGTAATCTTCAACCACTCGAGCCAACGTCTTTAACGCATTATAAGTTCGTTTTGGTTGAAAAAATATTTAAGGGTTAAAGAAATGGGTTTTGTACTGGGGTCGATACAAAATTTGATTTCACGCTCTAGGGTTAGGCTAAAAAGTCTTCAGAGAATACATCAGGAAATTTATTAACGATAGAAAAAAAACTGTGAATCTCATCCAAGACTTGGATAGCACGTCACATTGAAACCTATCAACTTGCCACCGTTATTCACGATGTCCCCTACGAAATTTTGGCTTCGGTGTATTCCAAGACTTGGAAGTCACCAGCGAAAGGCTCGGGGCTCTTTACTTATGGATTGGTATGACAGTGATTGACTTTAGGGTTTGGTTGCTTGAATTCGCATAATAGGTTGGTTATGAATATGAAAGCTAACAACCTTACGAAAAGCTTGATGAGTAGTTAACCAATCAATTCCAAAAATCACACCAAAGGCAAGTATTTTCAAAGAGATAAGGTCGACAGGTAACGTGAAAGTGTCGATTTGAATCAAACAAGATTTATAAACTGTGGAGGTAACGAAGTTTCAACCAATAAGTCAAAGTCTAACTTCTCTGGGGTCAAATTTAAACGTTGAGCATAAGCAAGAGAGATAAAAGAATGGGTAGAATCGGTATCTAATAAGGTATAGACTTCGTAAGAATTTATAATTAACTAACTCGTGCTAACTTCGTTCGGGTCACTCGCTTTTTGAGAAGTCACGAAAAACGCTCTTCCTGAAACCACCGACTTTGTTTTGTCCTTATCCGCCTTTGGTGCCACCGTCCCAGCTGGACTTGACTTTGGTGCACAATAAAATCGGTCTAGGTGACCTTCTTTTCCACAATTATAACATGATTTCTCTTCGTCTTTATAAGTCGGGCAAAACCCAGGCTAAAGTACGATTTGAGAGCAATTTTCTTACTAAACATATCTTCCGTTTCTCTTTGGAAAATCAATTATGGCTTCCAAGCGCCCTAGGATTAGTATTGGCCCCCCTCCTCCATCCTCCTCCTGAAGCCAGATTACTCCTTGGGACCCTATAAAATTCCCATCCGAGGAGGCTTATAAGCGCGACACACAAAATTTCAAGTTGCGTAGTCTGGTACCTGACCATGGCCTTCAGCCCGATGACAAACTGGATGGCCAGATAAATGCCATGATAAGTGCCATGAAGTGAGTGCACTTCACCAAACCGTCGGAGTCCGCTGTGGTAGCGGTGGTAAAGGAATTTTATGTTAATGCCATTCCCGATGGCCCACCGGTAGCCCCTGTGAGGGGGAATTTGATCCCATTCGATGTCAAAGCTATCAATGAAGTGTATGGACTCCAAATTTTTACAAGCATGACTACAGGGAGAATGGGATTCGGAGTTACAAATCTGATGACATTATTAACAAGCTATTTAAGCCCGGGACAGTGTGGAAAACGAATGAGTACACTGGCGAGCGCACGTCATTTCCCTCATAGGCGCTTAGTCGTTATGGTAATGCGTGGTACGCCTTTATCTGTGCTAACCTTCAGCCTACGCGCTATGTGAGTGATGTCACTCGGGAGAGGGCGACGCTTCTCTATGCCATTGTGTTGGGGCTGAAAATTAATGTGGGGGCTTTGATCAATGAATGCATCAAGAAGGCTATCAAAAACAAGGTCATGTCTGGCCTTCCCCACCCATCTCTTATTACCCGTCTATGCAAAAGGGCGGGTGTTCAGTGGGAGGCGGAAGATGTCACCCTTCCGCCAATGTCCGTCATTGATCATCAACTAATTAGTCGTTATGCTGTCTGGGATGGCACACCATCGCATTCCCGAGGAGAGGGCTTTTTACCAGCACTTCAGCCACCGCCATCAGATGATCCACGGCCATCCACTGAGGCAGGAACCTTTACTCATGCACCATTTCCCCCTTCTGCTGATGCCATTGATTCGGGACTTGGACAGATTATGAACAGCCTCAACTTTTTACATTGCAAGGTTGATACGGTCGCCTAGTGGCAGAGCCAGTTCCACCATTACCATGCTGAGTTTGCGGACACACTAGCCAATATTCATGCTGCTCAGGGTGGCGATGACGCGGACTTCATGCCATTCCCATTCCCGGCGCCTCCTATTTATGCACCTTATCTGCCATAATTTCCGCCGCCATCTGAAGAGGCCCGCGGAGAATGATTCAGTCAATGTGGAGGACGATGATGGGGAGGATGATGATGATCTGGAATTGTTCGGTGCTGATGAAGACCTTGGTCTTGATGGTGATGACGGCGGGGATGTTGCTAATGTTTGATGTTGCAGTCACGAGGCCAGTGAGGACACGGGCCAAAGTGCGAGTTTGGGGGGAAGACTTCCTGTTATTTATTATATATATGAATTGTGTTCGTCTTTAAATATTTGAATTGCTATTATTTATGTTGGTAGTAGGATTTAAGTATGATTTGGGCTTGATAAGCCCGAGACTGATGGTTTATGGTTTAATTTTAATATTTATCTATTGTGATTATTATCGTGGAAAAGCTTTTGATTTTTGGATGCATGCTTTAATTTATCTTGGATGCATGTCTTTGCTTAGTAGTATTTTAAGTTTCATAATAATATATACTTTTGGTTATATATCTTTTGTTTGGGAATATCTTGACTAAGACAGATATTGTGTTGCCTAAAGCCTCATTTTTTGGGTTTTACACTGATTAATTGGTATACTTAATGCCATGTGTTATGGCTTTGCCCTGGGTTAAGGGTACTCCAACCTCCTGTCTTAACTGTCTATATGTAGGGTTAGGATAGTTTAGCGTTAAGTTTTATTGTGGCCTTTGATGAGCGTCAAGTAACTATATCATGTTTCTTAGACTAGTGGCAAATCTAGTTGAATTTGGGGCGTGTGTTTTAGATAAATCAAGTATGTCTTGGATCCACTCGTTTCGCGAGCACTGGACTATTATCTTTCTAATTTTTGTCCAGTTTCTTGTTATATTTTTTTACCGTGTTGAAAATAGTTTGCACTGTTATATACTCTGTTAATTTCAAGTTTTAGAAAGACTTAGAAGCTTTAGCATTTTAGGCTCTTTAGTTCTAAAATAAAAAAAATTATATCAGTCCTACGGTGGGTTGAGATGGAGCGTGGAAACGCACTCGCCCATAAACGCAGGCTTGTAAATTCTATTTGGACTTATGTTGTTTACGTGGCCTTTGTGCTTGAGTTATTAAATTCTGAGGGGTATTTTACACCTAGTGCCCTAAAGTCTTCTGGCTTGGGAGTCATTGATCAAAAGCTTGCTAATGAGTGCTCTACTTTGCCTAAAAGTAATCAAGTTCTGTCTAAGTCAGATTTTACTTCGCTATTCTAGAACTTTCGAGCCTTTATGTTGTTGCGTCTTGTCATAACACTTGATATGTATGAGAGTTACTTGGTTGCCTATTGGTTATCACGGTCGACTGTATGATCTTAATTTGGGTTATGGCTAGTTTAGATATGTGGTCTTCACACACACACACACTTATCAAGAATGCTCAAAATAATATTTCCATGAAAAAGCTTTCTTGGGCATTAGTACCCCGTGAATAGTACTCCAACATGAAAAAGTTAAAACTTATCAATAATGCTCAGAATAATATTTCCATGAAAAGATACTAGATGAAGCACAAATTTCAAGGATATTCTACTAATTTCATGGAGTATAGAAGCCAAAACTTAACAAAATGAAGTGTAGAATTCGAAATCTGAAACGAAATAATATTACTTACATACTACAGAGTATGGAAGAAAATATTATTACTTACGAATACTAAACAAAAATAATATCCCTTGCCTTAAAAAGAAGAGTATTCTGACTGGTAGGGCGGGGATATTCTTGAAGAAAATTTGAACTATTTTCTATGCTCAAAGCTTCCTTAAACTCTAAAGAAATACGCTCAATATTATAGAAGAAGAATTCTCTTATTCTGGTGTGATTTTCAATTCTAACTAAACATCCTATTTATAGTAGAATGGAAGGGGCGCTATTTAAGAAAAAAAATCACGGACGCAACAGTTTTATAATTCACAGACGTCTTATGCAATTCACGGATGACTAAATCTTCAAGTAAAACAAACACTAAAAAAATATAATATATATATATATATAACCTTTGCCTTACGGCAAAGGCTTAAACACACACACACACAACACCTAATTATTCACCCACCACCACCACTTTCCACTCACACATACACATGTTTTATATATATATATATATATATATATATATATATATATATATATATATATATACATACACACTTTATAACTTTCCACCGATTATTTTGAAAAAAATGAGTAAGTGGGGGTTCCAAATAATATGCCAACAAATACTTCATAAAAATCCCCTCAATATTTTTAATAAAATTTATTCATTAATAATATAACTTGCAATATTAAATACCAGATCATTCCCAGGAAAGAAGGGCTTTCCGATAAGGATTTCTACCTATTTACGTGCAATTAGGTGACCAAACCTCTTTCCTTGACAGAACTTTCTAGACATTGTCAAAAATACAAATAATAATATGAATAATTTTTTCGTCTCAATTATTGATTTAATAATATAAATATTGTGCATATGATATTGTGACAATAATAGAATCAATAATGTGAGATATTATACAGCAATAATTGAGTATAACTGAGTGACTTCTCACGTAAGCATCAATAATCAATACTGTGTGCTACTGTCGTTTTCTAACTCCGAAAATAATTTTATTGTGGGGTCCACCAATGATTGCGCCGTCGTACGAATATTCCCTGTTAAACGAGTATTCCCGGACTAATCGAATATTTTATAACAACTTACTTACTTTGCAAAATTCATAAAACATTACCCACAACTATAACATTATATCAAATTCACTCCATAATATTCAAAAATATATTTTGAGAAAAAATCATCTTTATTCATAAAAGTTGGGCTCTAACACTCTACATCCCGATGTTAGGACTTTAGATCTAAAGATTGGATTTTTAATTTGTTTGCGGCTTCGTCAAGCTCTGAAAGCTGCATGAACTGAAAAGTAGTAATCTTCACACTTACGTACAATGACCTCCGAACGTAGTGCAACAAGATTAAAATTTAACTTGAGAATATCCAGCCTAGCACGAAAAGGAGACATGTCAACACATATGGCTGCAAGTTTGTCATCATCACTAAATTTCTTCAAGTCCTCGACTTGCAAAGAGTATAAAGAAAGATTGTGAAGCCTGAGAACAAAGTTGGCGAGACGATTTAAAACGAATGTTTGGGCAGAGGCTTCCTTAATAATCAGTCGGTCAAGTATCTGCGGGAATCGAGCCAGGAGAAGCTTGAGAGTTTCCTGACTAGAAGAGGATATCTGAAAGCCCCTCCAAGAAACAAGATCTCCACTATGATTGAAAGAAGCTCTAGAGGGAGCTACTTTAGAAGCAATCATAGAGTTCATCGAGACAAAGGATGAAGGAGCAAGGGCCTGATGTGCTGCTGATGACTCCTCGAAGCCTGGGTCATCCAACGGATAACCAAGCTCACTATACGGCAATGTGGAAACACCTGGATGGAGAGCATCAAATAAAGAAAGTGTCTCAACAGACAAAAAAAATTAAGAAAACAAAGATTGAGCAATATCTGGAAAGATTTTTTAAAAGATTTCCTAAGATGTCCAAGGAAGAACCCTTCCAAGTTTTGTCTCCCTAGGGTTTAAACCTAAGGGTTCGAACTCCTAGGCCTTTTCTAGGACCCTTGTTTTCAAGAATTGAAAAGTGGAGTACCACAAAATCGTTCAAAAGCTTGAAGTATTCTTGCACGATCGTCTCTTTGGAATTGCGACTCTCGCGCAGGGGGCAAATGTGGGCCTTAACATAAATTAAGGTTCACATGACCTAATTGAATTAAATGCACAATTAGGGTTTCATGATCTAATTAAATGTACAAATTAGGATTCACAATATAATTAAATGAATGACAAAAAAATCAAAAATAAATGTGCTAAATTTGAGAGAAGCCTCCACGTGTTTCGATGCAAAAGACTCGTGGGGCGACTCATTTTGGGAATTGATTGAGTGATTGGATTGATGGCTAGAAGGACAGGACGATCTGGGCATTACTCTGGTGACTAAGGGTATTTATATAATTTTCCTGAGGTCATGTGCCTAGCACATGACCACTTTCTAGAAAACCCTATAAATACCCATTCCATTCTCTTGGAAATGGGGACCTCTCTTGGAACTTTGGATTTGGACTCTTAGAAGATTAGAAGACTTGGACATTCTCTCAACTCGAATCCCGCTTACCCTAACAAAGTTTTTGGATTATAGGAGTTCTGTCACATGTCATTGGAGTAAGTGCTTACATGTTCTTCTCCTCTCTTCAATCTATCAATCAATTTGTGCTATTCGTGAATTTCTTTTTTTCTCAGCCAACACGAAACTCTAATTCTAACAAATTACGATATGTTTGCCCATAAAAAAGAATGAATTAGAGTAACATTTCCGACATATTTAATCCAATGACATAACTTTACCTAAAGGACGGAGAGAGAGTTTAGAAGGTTTTTAGAGTATTAATTGAGAGCACACATTGGGAAATTAACAACTTTAATTAACGAATTCCACCGGCATTACAAAAATATTATTGATGCTGGCAACAAGGATGAATAATTTTTTTTTTGGTTGAAGTGAGACAGAGACTAACAAACGAGATAACACTTTTTTATCATGTTGAAAAATCAAATTATTACTCTAAAGCAAAAAGTAAATATGGTTCCATCTCTTTTCCATGCAGGCATGCTATCAAAGTAATCTGTAGAACCTGTCAAAGCATATATTTTTATATTATAGGAGATAACATTGTGGCATCACTAACATTGAAAAATACCAATTCAAATGTTAGATGTATCTTTTAACATTTACCTAATATTGGGTTAAAAGTCCTACATTTGACACATTTATGTTGAAGTTAACTTACTATGATATATAACTATTTGTAATTTTTAGAGTATTAACCATCTATAATATTGAAAATAAAAAAAACGATTAATATTAGAGACTGAAAATCGATTATTAATAATAGTGAATGGTAAAAAAAATACATATTATCCGTTACTAATAGTAGCAGACGGTAATCAGAATAAGAGTTTGACTTTATTAATCAGGGTACTTTAGGGTTTATTAACTATGATTTAAGTTTTATTAAATAGAATTTAGGGTTTATTAACTCTTTTTTAACTGAGTAGGGTTTAGGGTTTTATTATTTTCATTTGCATAACTGTTATGTGGATGATGGACCCTATTCGCTTAACAGTTGTGCGGATGAGATATCCCATATGCGCAATCATTGTGCGAATATAATTTTTAGGTCCCCATCCCCACAATTATTGTTCGGACGAGGTATATTTTAGGTCATTCAATTTGATTTTTTTTAAACGGATAAAGATGAGTTGGATAATAAAGGTTTCTATTCAACTTTAGATATGAATCATTATCCATAGTATTCAGCTGTATGTTTTAACATGGTATCATAATTAAGGTCTTTTTTCATTCATGTGACCTAAAGATGCACAATTTAAGTATTTAGTATTATTGGTGTATTACATTAAAATTTTGAATTAAAAACTCGTTATGTATAATTGAGAAATCTCTCAATTTATCACCAATTCATTAAGATATATGATTCAAATATCCCAAACTAACAAATCCAGTTCTATTTAATAAAATGTTGCGTTTATCGCCAATTCATTAAGTTGTATAATTCAACATCCAAAATTAATTAATTAAAGTTTTATTTGATCATAGAATACTGCTTTCTTATTCGTATTTGACTGTTTCAGGGTATGGAAATGTACAAAGGAGTGGAACCCCACTAAGAACCAGTTGTTGTGTTAAAAATAAAAGAGTTGTTAGCTGATGGAAGGTTCCAACATAAATAAATAAATGTTTCAGTCACATTGGGGATCACTATAGTCTATATATATGGTAGCCTTTACCTTTGTATAGCCAATCACAACTAAAAGTATTCTTTGTATTACATTTGGAGAGTTTCTGGCAGCCTAATTGGGTAGCCCAAAAATGGCCACATTTTGGCCTGGACTACTCTATGCCTTGGCAATATGTGTTTTTGCAACTAATGTAGCTTCCCACAACCAACAACCTTATGACTATGTGTCACCACCACCACCTTATGCTTACAAGTCACCAAACCCACCACCATATTACCACAACCTACCTCCCTACGCATACAAATCTCCACTACCACCACCACCTCGATACCTCTATAAATTTCCACCAACACCTCGATACGTCTATAAATCTACACCACCGTATGTGTACAAGTCTCCACCACCACCGCCTCCTCCATACGTCTATAAATCTCCGCCACCACCACCTTACATCTACAAATCTCCACTGCCGCCATCTCCTTCACCACCACCACCCTATGTGTATAAGTCTCCACCACCACCTTCTCCATCACCGCCACCTCCTTATATTTACAAGTCCCCACCACCGCCATCTCCCTCACCACCACCACCCTATGTATACAAGTCTCCACCACCACCACCACCACCTTACATTTACAATTCTCCGCCACCATTTTCTCTATCACCTCCTCCTCCTTATATCTATAACTCCCCACCACCACCTTCACCATCACCACGACCTCCTTACATTTACAATTCTCCGCCACCACCTCCTCCTTATATTTATAAATCTCCACCACCGCCACCTTACATTTACAAATCTCCACCACCACCATCTCCTTTACCACCGCCACCTTATGTGTACAACTCCCCACCTGCACCATCTCTCTCGCCGCCACCACCACCGTCACCTTACATTTACAAATCTCCACCACCACCTTATGTGTACAATTCTCCACCTCCACCATCTCCCTCGCCGCAGCCACCATATGTATACAATTCTCCACCACCTCCTTCATCATCACCCCCACCTCCTTACATTTACAAATCTCCACCACCACCATCTCCTTCACCACCGCCGCCTTATGTGTACAACTCCCCACCTCCACCATCTCCCTCGCCGCCGCCACCACCCCCACCTTACATTTACAAATCTCCACCACCACCATCTCCTTCGCCACCGCCACCTTATGTGTACAATTCTCCTCCTCCACCATCTCCCTCGCCACCACCACCATATGTATACAATTCTCCACCACCACCTTCATCATCACCCCCACCTCCTTACATTTACAATTCTCCACCACCACCATCTTCTTCACCACCACCACCTTATGTGTATAAGTCTCCACCTCCACCATCTCCCTCGCCACCACCACCATATGTATACAATTCTCCACCCCCACCTTCTCCATCACCACCGCCACCTTACATTTATAAATCTCCACCTCCACCATCTCCTTCACCACCGCCACCTTATGTGTACAACTCTCGACCTCCACCATCTCCCTCGCCGCCGCCACCATATATATACAATTCACCACCACCACCTTCACCATCACCATCGCCACCTTACATTTACAAATCTCCACCACCACCATCTCCATCACCGCCACCTCCATACGTATACCAATCCCCACCACCACCTTATATATACAAGTCTCCACCACCTCCATCTCCATCACCACCCCCATCTCCATCACCACCCCCTCCATACCTGTACAAGTCTCCACCTCCTCCTTACTTATACAAATCACCACCACCACCTTCCCCATCACCACCACCTCCATATATCTACAAATCTCCACCACCTCCATCTCCCTCACCACCACTGCCATACTACTACAAATCTCCACCACCTCCATCTCCATCACCTCCTAAATACTACTACACTTCTCCACCACCTCCCAAGGGTTACTAGACAAAGTAACTAAAATACTATCATCATCTTGTCGTATATATACAATTAATGTTTTGATGCTCCAAAGTTGATGAAGGAAATATTCTTATATAAAAAGAAATCGGGCCAGGATTTAATGATGTCCTATTATCTCACAAAAAGCCTGGAAAATAAAGGAATTCAATGTGTCTATTTTTTTTTGTTTTTATGTTGTTTTGTGTTTCTGAATCTTTGAATCTTTGATGTGAAAAATGTAATTCTTTACTTCGTATTTAAAGTTTTAATAAATTTTACGTTTTCTTTTTCTATATTATATGTGGAATCAACATCTTATATACTTTCATAAGTTTACATTATTAATTGAGATGAATGAATAAATATTAGAATATAGGATTACACCCAAGCACACAAACGATAGAAAATTAAGAATAACATGTTTACGCTAATTATTTTGGCTAGACAAAAATAATTTGAAATTTATCAAAATGTATTTTATATATCATTAATGAATTATTGAACCTGGTGCAAAGATGATAAAAATGATGGAGTTCTCAATGCAGAATTACCTAGTGTTGGATGTGATCTAAGCATCGTCAGCCCACTATGGTATGATGTAATATGACAAAATCACAAAATGATGGAATCCTCAAACGGACTGTGAATACGGTGCGGTATCATGACGTCATAAAATGATTTTTAGAATTTTAAAGATAATTTATTGCCAATTGAATTTGGCCAGATACATGTTTTGATAGATGTTCGAATTATTGGTATATGTCTAAGCTATTTGATTCAACTAGACAAATGTTTATTAAAATTCGAGTATCTCTTTGAGAATTTATCCCGAATCAAATTGTTTTGGTACAGACTCTTACGCTAAGTATGAGGTGATCAACCCCAAAAAATGGTGATATACTAGTTGGATGATATATTCCAATCTTTGAACACATATAGTCATTTTGAGAATTAAGGTACAATAGATTGATCACCTAACGTACCCGTCTATGTAGTTTACCTTCTTCGTGATTGTAAACATACGTAGTACAACATGTTTATAGAATTGGTTGCAGTGAATACCGTTCAACCTGAGAGTTCATGTTCTATATGACCCATCAACATAATATAAAAAGTTTTTAACTCCTTAGAGAGAAGTTATGGTAGAATGTGATGATAGAAGAGATCTTCATAAAAGGAAACAGTATGTACTCATTAATTGAGAATGAAATCAGATAAAGGTTAAATTGAAAGCCTATTTTTGATTAATAAAAGGAGTAGAGATTAGTATACTGTAATTTTGAGGATAAAATTCTAAGAAGAAGGGGTGAATATGACAACCAAAAGATTTAAAAGATCTTGAATAATTATATTAAAGGTTAAAGCCTAAAACCTAGAGTGAAAATAGAGGATTTATTTAAAAATTTGAAGAAAAACTTATATGGTTTAAAATTTTAAAGAGTATAGAGAAATATATAAGGGTTACAAAACTCAAAACGTAGAATGGAATTATACTTGGAAGTATGTTATGAATAAGGTATGATGTTACCTTTAACCTTACGTGAATTAATGAAAGAACTCATGAAATGACATATGTGGAAAAGATTTAAAAAGGGAATACAGTTTGAATTCAGCTTGGTGTATTAGTGACTTCAGCCTTGCTGAATTGGAAAACAGATTGTTGTATTAGAATACAGTTTGTTGTATTAGTATGTTAACCATGGTGTTGGAAAACAACAAGTTTTTTGATAATCCAGGTTACTAGATTGTGTATTCGGCTTACTGGATTATACAGATGAAGGCTTATTGAATGTAGCAAACCGTATTAAGAGGTTTTAATAGACATTGAATTAAATGTCTAGCTTAATATATGAAAATATTAATTATTTACTAATGAAGTGAATATGTATAACTTAGGTGAGTTTATATATATTGTAAATATGTATATATTTGTTTAAAGAGAACTGAAAAGAAAACTTATAACTTAATATTATATATTTAGAATTAGAAATAAATAACCTAATTGTTATAGTAGTTAAAGAATGCTAGTACTTAAATTATGTACTAGTAAATCAATGAAATGAATAAATATCAACAAATGATTAGCTAATTTGATTAATCAATAATGAGGAAGCAAATTAAAACTCAAATATTGAGATAGAGATAGAATTTTTAAACATGGACTGCTTGGTTGAGTTTGGAACGTCAAAATTAGTCAGGAAAGGACTGTAAACACAAAATGTGTCGGGGTTGACTTGTTGGTCAAAGTAATAGTTGACTTTTATGGAGAAAAGTCAAAATCAGAATTAAGAGTGGAATTTGAAGATGCAGGGGAGATATTTGAGTCTGGAATGTCGAAATTAGTAAGAATAAACTCTAAACACAAAATGTGTCAGGTTTGACTTTTTGGTCAAAGTCAACAGTTGAGTTTTTCGGATAGAAGTCAAACTTGGAATTCGGAGATGAATTTGAAGAAACGGATGTGCCCATTGATGTTGGGAGCGTCGAATTTAGACACCTTTCATGAATAACATAATCTTAAAATGTACAACAGTTAATTTCTAGAACATTTCTTTTTTAGTTTTGCACATAAGTGCAGATATTAGCATAACATGTTCTTCAATATAATGCTTAACAAGCACATCGTTGCACAAGGTGCAATCATAACCAAATTTGCTCACGTAAACATATTATTGCACGGAGTGAAATATATACAAATACTTGCCCAAAATTATTCTATTTTGCACATTCAACTTTTCACAAAGAAAGAATTTATCACAGTTCAATATCTCAACAATAAATATTCCGATTGGAATAGCTCAACAATTTAGTTAGGCCGAATCAAATGGCAATAACTCCTTTTTCATAAATTATCTCACATAATATAATTAATTTCATATAACAAATTAAAGTTAACAATCTAAAGTCACGTCATTGCACGGTGTACACATAAGAATAGAAACTTGCACAATATACAAAGTTAGGAAACTTGCCTCGGTCCGTAGTTCATCATATATATTATTCACATCAATTATTTCTTCTCCCGTACTCAAATATGAGTCATCTACAACATTATAGAATATTTCTCATCAATAATTTAACTTCCTTATAATAATATTCACGTATTAATTTAATCTCTATAATTATATTTTAACATTCATGTTAACTTCTCTAATAACCTTCAATATTCGGAGTTACGTCCAAAATTCTTAAAATATCGGACAATCTCTTTCTTACTTTAAAATATGTTATTTTACATCAAATTATATTACTTAAAAGGTTCATCTCAACCCGAGTTATAAAACTCGTTTTCATCATTTTACTTTAACAAAAACACTGTTTTTGTTTTTATCACTCATTTGTTACTTGTGTGTTTACAATTTGACACCTCATGATCTTACTAAACATTCTAAAGTCTTTAGATTAATATTATTCTAGACTTTCCAACTAATTTTCACATTTTTCGGATTATCCGACAATTTTCTACAATTATTTTTATTTATAAAAACTATCATTTAATAGCTTAAAATAAAAATAATAACTCCACATATTTTTTTTATATCTTCAAAACACCATAAATATTAATCTTATATTATTATAAGATTTTCCAATAAATTTCATAATGCTCCCACCATTCATAGAAATTTCTATAAGTTTCTACTAATTTCGTCATTCCGGACTCAAATATCTTGTCCACGTCTCAAGATTCTACTCCAAACTCCAATTCGAGTTTTAAATTCATTTCTTATCTTTTATACAAATATTTTTTCTTTAGTTGGTTAAAACTAATTGAATTAAATATATAGCTTTGACAAACTATTAATTTACATTCCTCACCACTTAATCGATAATAAATATATAATACACATATATTTATTCCTTCATCACATCATAGATCACACACACACACACACACACACACACACACACATATATATATATATATATATATATATTAACATTCAGACCCGACACGTCTCATAAAAAGAATTTTATTAATTAAATTCTTATTTTAATTGTCTCCAAAAATCCGGGCTATCACATTATTCACCTCTTATAAGGATTTCATCCCCAGAATCACCAACATAATATTATTCTAATCCTCATAATTTCTTCCTTTATCTTTCATCTACTATGAAGCCTCATCTGGAAAAAAAACATCTTCGTTTACATTTATAATATTCTTTTCCTTATTTGGAAAAAAAATCTGGACATAATGAAAAGTTGGGGTTTATATATGTACACATATCATATAATCCATGTACATTGGGTTTAAATAAAATAATATTTAATTTAGGTAAAATAATGCAGTTGGGTGTTATTAACCCAATATTCTCCATAAATTTTATTATTACACTTACACTTCAATATTATAATGATATTCAATATTAAATGTTTATTTTCTAAAATTCAACTTTCTTCTGAATTTCTGAGAAGCACAGTTAATTAACTCTTTCTATATTAGAATACCACACAAGATTCTATTTTGCTACTTAGTAAATCATACCATTCAATTTACTTTTATCATATGATTTTAATAATGGCACACATTAAAATAATGTTCCATATTGTATCCAAAGTAATAAACTAACTTTTCTAAGTCTGGCCACCGGCGCAGCTGGGCCAGTTTGTATTGCAGGAAGGGCGCGGCTACGCTGCTTCCTGACAGTGTCAAACTGGTTTAGCTACTTGCCAGTTCCAGTTTTCACTACCAATTTAGTTTCACCTAGAACATAATAAATCCCAAATTGATAATACTACTAGTTAAACACCTTATTAGATCATTCCTTTGCAAATTTAATTAGACGATCACTTCGTTCATTCTCATGTCGCACAAGGCTTATCGCAGCACAAGCTTATACTAAGCAATTCATTACCATAAATTCTTGATTATCAACTTAGTTACATATTCACATCTCATGCCACAGGAATATATATATATATATATATATATATATATATATATATATATATATATACACTCACATAAATTTTCAAATTATTATTTATTTAATTATTAATATTATTTTTGAAATTCATGGATATTACATCAGCGATCGCCAGTAGCGACCTCCCCGGTCGCTAACAACCGGATCCAATTATTAGTCGCGAATAGGTATCTATCGCTATTTTGCTGTTTTCTGGATTTCCCAAAAAACTATAACTGCTTTATAAACACAAAAGACATCCATCAATACACAACACCATATATAAACTTCCAACCACAATAATATAAACATACATCCATATACTGACACATGTATAAACCAACACAATATAAACTATATAAAAAATTTCTACCACAACAATATAAACATCCATCCATATACCGACACATAAACCAACACAGTATAAACTATATAAACATTAAAAAACCAATATAAACTAAAGAAATATATAAAAATCTAATCTTTAAGTAACATACAGTCATCCAAAGAATGAATATAAAAGTACAAGGCTCATAAATATCTAGAAAACAAGCCTAGGTCGGTCTTCATGCATCATCGTCCAAATTAGTTTCTCGTTGACCCTGTAATTAACAAAAGAATAAAACAAGTTACATATATAGTAAATATGTTGATACATGTATTACGACAATATACAACAAATTAAACACAACAATATATGTATATATATATATATATATATATATATATATATAAGTGACTTATTTGATTGTAATAACTAATTACTAAGATTACCTCGTCGTCATCCTCATATTGTGATGTTGCTGATGCCATCACTGCAGCAGCTAACTCATCAAAACTCAGAGCACCCAGATGCCTGCCCAATATACGAAGAAGATCACGATCTCGACAGATCGCTCTCACACAATCATCAGGAGTATGATGAGCTAGATGGGTCGATGACTGTGTAGACTGGGTAGCAGAGCTGCCTATGTCACTGATGGTTGGGCGTCGTTGTTGTCTTTGGCCTTTGACACAATTTTTCTTCACAACTGATGCCCTTTCCCATAATCCTTGATCAATCGTCGGACGTGGGGTGCCTTCAGGATAACGCTCATTCAATAAGCTCTTATAAGTACCATGTCCACGAGTTAACAATTAAATAGTTAAAAATAAATATTAAATTCTAAATAATAATATAAACTTGATAAAGAACATCAAAGTTGTCAAAATTTATTACCACTATCTGGATAGCATCAGGAAGACCATCACGGGTGGCCATGTACACATCCAGCCAATGGATAGACTGACCTTGAGACTGAGACTCCTATACAAAACATACTCCCATATTATTAAGTAAACATGTAATATTCTACAAACCATGATTGTAAACATATTAAAATAATTCTATCAAATTCACAAGTTTATTATTCATACGTACCTTGGTAGTAATATAATGTAACTATGATATATTGTCGCCCTTGCAGGTGTCATTTGCCTTTTCACCTTTAAGTACACCCGATGTTTTGTTAGTGGTGGCAGTCTTGCATCTCTTGACCCAACTCTCAGCTCTCCATTAAGCACACATCTCAGTCCATATGGGCTGCGCGCACAACCAAGAACTATACTTGTACATGTACTCCTCTTCTTGGCATGGATGGTCGATCAATGCATTGTGTATGGCTTTTTGTCGTTCCTTATTTAAGTTATCTTTGGTGCGGACGACACACTTCTTCCAGAACAGTGTCTGTATCACTGAATTCTGCGCGTCTATACCTTTTTTACAAATAAGATAACAATAATAATATTAAAATGGTGTTATTAACATATAATCCAACACTAATAAAAAATATTACTTTATTAATTATATTATCTGTCAGAATTAAAAATAAATTACCTGAAATTCAGCCCAAATTGCATCCATGTGGGCGATAGGTGTGCTCGCCCACGTAATCGCAGTTGTCTGCCAATTCTATAAGCACAGCTGTGAAATTCACTTGATTATCTTGTTATCTGAAAAATTACTACAATATACAATAATTTACATTAAAGATAAGTAGATTTATTGTTTTATTTAAAGCAATTTACATTAGTATATATGCAACAATGGAAATCTAAAATGCTTATATATAAATGATGCGGACGTATGTGCTGTCTGGAGGGGGAAGAATTTGTATGAGAATCAAGTCATCTGTATTATTAAGGGCCTTTGGCACATGATTAGGACCCCTACCCAAGCCGTGCTTCTTTTTTTTTGCGCTGCTGCAGAAGCCATCTATAAATACAAATATCAAAATGTTATTATGATTTATATTTGATTACATGTATATATTAATATAAAATGACAATAATGACAGGAAATTGCATTAAATAGTTAAGTACATAAACGTGACAATGATATAAATAACATGTAATATTAAACATATATTTTATTTTTTTTAATCAAAGTCTGAATCAGAATCATCTTGTATACGTATTTCAGATTTATAACCATCATCTGCTTCAGATTTAGAGTCAGTGTCAGTCAATAACTCTTCCTCCTCAGTATCAATGTCACCTGGCGCAAGTATTGACTTAGGATTGAATTCATTAAGTTCATCTCCACCCTCTAATTGGATTACTTCATTGTCGTCCTCAACATTTATTATAGTAGGTCTATGAAGTATCTCCTCTTGGTAGATCTCCTCTTCTATTACCTCTACACGACTAAGCGCGGGAGTATGAATTATAACTTGTCAATCTGCAGGCAATCTATCCCTTTTTCCTAACAGGACTAGGAGTGTAATATACTTTTACTGTTTGAGTTGGTAACACAAATGGTTCATTGGCGTACGCGAACCTATGAAGATTTTATATCGACGATTCCATGTCTATCAACACGTATCCCTTTTTTTTGAATCGAACCAAAGATATTTGAACAAGTTAATCTGACCGCCATAAGTGCCCTTATACGAAAACTCTATGATTTCCTTCAACTCACCATAAAGGCACAACCAAGCTCATTGTAATAATCTCCTTAGATACACACTCCAGTGTTTATTTTTCTTTTACCGCAACCATATGACTTTGTATGAAATTTATAACCATTTATTTTATAACCATTGCGTCTGACTTGGTCCCTATATGGTCCCATATCTAGGACTTGTACATTATCCGGAATCATTCCCTCAGTAAAAGCCTACAAAAACTCCATCCTATTAAATGAATTCATAGTTAATGTGGATTATATATATGTCGTGCTTAAGTAACTTAACTTACTTTAACCTTTAGCCAAAGTGCAAATTTTTTATCACAAATGATTTGAATATCTTTATCAGTTATGTCGGGATGCTTCATTTTTAACTCGTCATCGTATGATCTATACAATTTTATAAACATTAACATATTGGAATTTATATTATATGTCATTGAAAGTTAAGGGATAAATATGAATTTTACATATGTACCTCAAAAATTCGTCAATCTCCTCGCATTTGAGAAGAATATAAGTATGTGCAGCATGTAATTCTTGCTCAGAGAGGAATATGCGCTTCCTTTTTCCATAAGTACGGCCCGATAAACCACATACAGAAAGTTGACCATTTAGTTTAACAAAGCCCCTATTATCATGTCTCAAGACTAGATTGGCCTTTGTCAATACTTCGTCCGAAAAATAGTCTGAGACAAACGTAGATATCTCAAAATTGTATGTCTCACATATCGACCCCTCGACATAAGATCTATTCTTCACCTTCCTCTTAAGGTTTCCCATCACCCTCTCGAAAGGGTACATCCATCTATATTGAACTAGACCCCCAACACGAGCTTCATAAGGAAGATGGATTTGCAAATGCTCCATGGAGTCAAAAAAACCAGGTGAGAATATTTTTTTTAAGCTTACACGTGATCTCTATGATGTTCTTCTCAAGTATGGACATGTGCTTCTCATTTAATGTTTTTAAACATAAGTCTCTGAAGAAATGACTAAGATCCATCAAATCATCCATTAACACATTACAGTCATGACTCTTCATCCCTTGCAATTTTCCACCCGTAACACACCTTGCAATGTTTGACGCATATCCATCTTGTAGTTTCAGAGACTTAACCTATGTGCACACATCTTCAACTTGCTTTTTGGATAATGTATACCTTGTATACGGTTTAACCATCTTACCATTGAGAGATTCATAGTTTTAATCCAGGACGTTTACAAATATCTTTCATGTCCAACTGTGCCTTATCATTATCTTTGGTCTTCCCCATAACATTTATCACGGTATTAAACACATTGTCGAACACATTCTTCTCAATATGCATCACATCTAGAATATGACAAATCAAATTTATAGACCAATAAGGCAGTTCCCAAAAGATGCTTCTCCAAACCCAATTATGATATTTGCCAAACCCATTGATTATGTTTGTGGCATCAATCTTACCAAATGGGATGATCGACAATCTCATCACACGGTCTCGAATCTTCGTTCTCGATAATCGCGATGCAGGGATATCATTGTCTACTTTCCCTTTCCTGAAGTGTTCTCTTCTTCTTCGAAACGGGTGTTCTACCAGCAAAAACTAACAATGACAGTCAAACCAGAAAGGCTTTTGACCTTTTGATAGATTGAAAGACTTTGTATGCTCCATACAATACGGACAGTCCAACTTCTCATGTGTACTCCATCCAGATAACATACCATAAGTTGGGAAGTCACTTATAGTCCATATAATCGTTGCCCTAAGGTTAAAATTTGTTTTCGTTGAAACATCCCAAGTCTGTACTCCATCCTCCCACAATACCTTTAACTCATATATAAGAGGTCTCAAGTAAACATCTAAGTTCTTTCCCGGACTCTTAGGAGCAGAAACCACGAGTGAAAGAAACAAATATGGTTGTTTCATACACATCCAAGGAGGCAAGTTGTACAGAGTGACAATCATAGGCCAACATGAGTATAGAACAGATGAGTGGCAAAACGGGTTGAAACCATCGGTGGACAATCCAAGCCTCACATTTCTAGGTTCCAATGCAAACCCAGGATGTGCTCAGTTGAAATCCTTCCAAGCCTACCCATCTGCGGGATGATTTAGTTCTCCATCTTTAGCTAGAGATTTCGCATGCCAACTCATATGTTTAGCTGTTCTTGAAGACATGTACAATCGTTTGATCTGATGTGTGATTGGAAAATACCTTAAAATCTTAAACGGTATATTTGATTTTTTTGTAGTCTCGCCCTTTTTATTAGGCCTAAACCGATCATGAATGAAAAACGTGCACCTTGTCATCTGTTCATTTTCCTTATAAAACAGCATGCAATCGTTGGGACATGCATTGATCTTTTGGTATCCAAGACCCAACTTCTTTACCATTTTCTTACAATAGTAATAGTTATCGGGTAATTTTTCACCTTCAGACAACATACTCTTAATGGCCTTCAAGAGCGACTCAAAACACTCATGGATCATGTTGTGATTAGCCTTGATGTTAAGTCATGTCACCACTGCAGACAATGTAGAGTATTTGGTGAAACCATGCCACGATAGCTTGCTATCCTCGTCTAACAACTTAAAGAAGGTTTTGGTATCAGAATTCATAGGTTGTTCTCTGCCTTGTTTCCAATCAAAATCAGGCCCTGTAATATCATGAACCATTTCATTTATACGACGGGTGCTGTTGACTGGATTGTTTACTTCTGTGATGCCACCATCTTTTCTTTGGCCCACCAACATTCTTCGTAATTTCTCATGAACCCAGAAATAAGTAAATGATAGTTTACCATGTCTCTGTCCATATAATTTACATTCTTACACTTCAAACAAGGGAATCTTATCTTGTTCTGACCATTCACACATTCCAGATGACTATATGCATACTCCAAAAACACTTGGAAACCAGCTCTGAATTCAGCTGTAGCACCTATCTGGGCACTTGACTTTCATCGTGTCATCCAACTACGGTCTAAATAGAGGTCCATGATACTAGGTAACTACTACAGACAACATGAGCTTATTAACGTATAGCATGATCAGGCTCTCTAAGCATACTTATAAGCATATGATTTCAGCATTTATAAGCATATGATTAACATTTAAGTTTACTTGTAAGCATATGACTTGAGCATACTTGTAAAAACATGACTTGAGCATACTTGTTAGCTAATTAGTTGTGCATACTTGTTAGAATCTTTGAAGTTTTGGCGTAATATAGCCATAAACTTGTAAAAAGTGTTTATATAGCTTTTTAAACGTCATAACATTGCTTTTATAATTTATAAACCTTTTATAAGGCATTTATAGTCTTACTATGTATCCATATATAAATTCACAATCATATAGTGCATGTAGGCCTTTGTTTGTGTATATATAGCTTAACTTCACTTTCGCGAGTAACTTGGACGTTTTTTTGCATTTATAATAGCATTCCATGCTTAACATGTCCACATATCAGTATTTTTCCTATTTCATCTATTCATAAGGTATATCTATGCTTTTACAGATACACTTTACCCGCAATTCAAAATTAATCCTTATATCTATGCTTTTGCAAAGCTTATAGATAGACATGTGCTATTTATAGGTCTGATGCCTATACATAGCTTACTCATGTCAAATATTGAGTTTTTAACTTTGTTTGCATAAACGTCGCTTTGCGTTTCGAAAACTGTTCAGTTTCGAGATATAGTTTTGGAACAACTTTCATTAATGTCCATTTATTCCCATAACACATACACACACACACACACACACACACACATATATATATATATATATATATATATATATATATATATATATATATATATATATATATATATACGGAAAGCTTCAAGAGCATAATTCTTAAATAGCATAATGCCTTAAATAACATAATTTTATCAAAACGACGTAATTTTGT
This sequence comes from Panax japonicus, assembly GCA_020205505.1. Taxonomy (NCBI): domain Eukaryota; kingdom Viridiplantae; phylum Streptophyta; class Magnoliopsida; order Apiales; family Araliaceae; genus Panax; species Panax japonicus. Next base: position 3,370,603 of record CM035112.1, on the reverse strand, counting down.
AAACATGCGGTGACATTTTTGTAAATACCATGCCACCGCGTATTTACAAAAATGACACCGCGTGTTTACAAAACTACGTCGTTTTGATAAAATTATGCTATTTAAGGCATTATGCTATTTAAGAATTATGCTCTTGAAGCTTCCCGTATATATATATATATAGAGTCCGGATCAGGTCCGGACTCCCGGATTTTATAAAATCCGGACCTTTTTTTTATTTTATTTTTTTTGCTTTTTTTTTTGAAACAACTAAAAAAAAAAAAAAATTTATGGAACTGAAATTTTTCCATAATACAGTGTTTTGGGCGTGATTTGGATGCCTATAACGAAATATGTCTGTACAGTCTGGGCAGACTGTACATACATTGGTTGGGGTAGGTGTTAAAAACACGCCCAAAACACTTTATTATGGAAAAATTTCAGTTCCATAAATTTTTTTTTTTTTTTTTAGTTGTTTCAAAAAAAAAAAAAGCAAAAAAAAAAAAAATTTTGGGGTCCGTATTTTAAGTCCAGTCCGGGAGACCGGACTGGATCCGTGGTGTATATATATATATATATATATATATATGGGGAGCGATCCATAGCATCTATATGCTATGGGATAAAAATGGCATATAGGCTTTAATCCGTCCGTTTTATTGATGAAAGGCTGCGATTTGAAGTTCCAACTATCCGTCCGCTAGTATTACTAGCGGATATAATTAGTAAAAATTTCGGACACTTGTGCCCCTTAGAACATGGTCCGCTAGTATTACTAGCGGATAGAAGTAATGGATACAAGTAGCTGACCATGTTCTTTTGGCTGGCTAGCTTAATTCCTTGTGACTAGTACTAGCTAGCAATACTTGCGGTGGAAGTTCCGATGGCAATTGCAGGCAGCGCATTTTAAAGCGTCCAAGGTTCCTTCCTCTCCAGCGGCCATGAATTCACCACAGCCGTCCACGGCGCTTCCGCCTATATCGACCGCGTGGTTTTTTAAGCACTCTTTGTACCTGTAGGACCACCGCCAACTTTCCTAGCGGTCGGGGTGGAAACCCCTTCTCCTCCGGCGCCGCTGACGACTTTTAGTCGCCCCATGGAGTCGTAATTTGGCGGCAGCTGCATCCCAATTCCCTCATCTTGATCTTCATGCTCATCAAATTCCATTTCTGAAATTTTTTTCTCCCCCTAATTTCAGTTGAAACAAATTAGAAGAGGTAGAAATTAATAAAGATCTACTAGTAATTAAGCAGATCCACCACCACCGTCAGCTAACTATACTATACATATATATATATATATACACCCCCATATATACGTATATATGTATTTATATATGTACTAAATAGTTGGTGTTTGTATATAAAAGTTAAAAACAAACAAAAAATTTATTTTGACAAGGTAAGGAGTAATGAATTTTGTTCAGAAGAGAAGATAAGAGAAGAAGAAGAGGGTGTGGACATCAATTACCCTCTTGCACTGGACAAAAATATTTATGACCTCACTTCAATCTATTTTTTATCTAAAAAAAATACTGATAACATTATTTTTTATCTAAAAATATTTTTGACCTCACTTCAATCTATTTTTTGACACCTTAAATATTAGAGAACAAAAACATTTTATTATTCCAAAATAATACTGGTGCAAATACCGGGTATAGCCGGTAAAGTATGTTCCCTAGGGTTGAAGCATCCACTGTTGGGGTATATAGTATTTCCTATTCCATTTGGTTTTAAATAAATTTGTGATTCAGCATATTTTGCTGAGGAGGGTAAAAGCTGAGGGGCACTGAAATTACTTTTCAGCAAGCATGGGAGCGGAAATAATGTAGCGTGTTTGGTCAATGTTATGACGTAGCCCAAAGTACATGTGGAAGTTAACTGTCTTCTATCTGCTAGTAATACTAGCGGACCATGTTCTTTTAGCTGGAAAATTTCACTCACGAGGGGCATAAGGGTCCGGAATTTTTACTAATTACATCCGCTAGTAATACTAGCGGACGGGTAGTTGGAACTTAAAATCGCAGCCGTTCATCAATAAAACGTGTGGTTTAGAGCCTATATGCCAATATTTGTCCCATAACATATAGATGCTATGGATCGGTCCCCTATATATATATATATGAAAACTTATGTTTACATATTGCTTTTATAGCTTTTAGTATGCTTCGAATGGATATACGCATTATTTATATTTTAAATTTTTCTGTTTTTCTTTTAGTCATGAGTTCTGTTTTTGATATAGTCCATGTGAAGGTTTACAACAGACGAGGACTGATATATGAGATGTCAAGACTTGATATCTTAGGAGGTGTAGGACAGAGATTGATTCCCTTTATTTCTTCATTTCTTTCTATTTCGGGATAAAATTCTTTAGGATTCAAAATTTTATACCTTATTCTTTACTTTCGATAAGCAGAACTCCATACTTTAAGCAAACAAATACATAGAGTATTAATAAGGGAGACTGTGTTGAGATACTTTATATAGTGAGGCCATTTGATGGATTTTGGGAGTGGGTCACTTTTGGAGAGTTCTTATTGTTTTCTTCATATGTGTGTGATAATCTCAGCAGCAATTGCAATCCCTGCTCAGTGTTCTAACTAATTTAAATTTGAAATAAACGAAACTTTTCAAATATATTATTAAAAAAACTAACAACCAAACAACATAAAGTTTCCGTTCTAGGGGGAAAAAGTAAGGCCATTTGTTTCTGCATAAAAAAAGAATAAGACAACATCAAGCAGTATAGAAATAATGATTAGTGTTCTAGGGGGCGCCTCCTCTATTTCATGGTGATTTCTCCCATAATTAAGGCTTTCTAGGTACGACCACATTTGACTATGCCTTGGGGATTCATATGATTATTTGGTCAGTTCCTAGATAGCTGGTCTGGTCTGCAGACCATAATATGAAGTTTCTCAAGCTGATCAATACTTGTGACCTCTGGGCCTTCCGTTCTCTTATGCATTGTAAATTTTAGCTAGTTTTCTAGACAGTTCGTTCGTCATACTAAAATTTCATTGAAAAAAGCTTAATTATATTAATTCCTTCCACGTCCTATTAACATTTCTGAAGCCTGATCAATTTTGTCTTGAGTGTACGAGTGTTGCAATTTTAGAAATTTAACCCTTAATTTCAAAGATGTCATTCTTATTAATTTTTCATTTACTCCCCGCTAGAGGTATCAACAACAATTTTTTGTTGTACAAATAATCTCAAAATTTTAATAATATGTCTTATTAATCTCAAAGTTTTAATAATTTGCTGTTGTACAAGAGAGAGAGAGGAGTGTTTACTTGTGTTGTGTATTGTAAACGGGATTGAGAATTAAGAAGCAATATAATTTTCGTTAAAAATTTCGGATGGCATTGTTTCGGGTTTCATTGCTTATTCAGTTTCATTTTAAGGGGTTGTTTATTTTCACTACAAGAAGGAAGGCCAAGTATGTTTTTAAGCTGAACTGGCATTTTATCCCACGATCAAGTTATTAACTCCATTAGTGTACATAAGGATATGGGTAAATGCGAGGATTGTGGAAAATTGGGAAGAATGATGCCAATGGACATGGTTGTTAATGCTTATCAATTTTCTCTTCTGCTATCACCTGGTGTTTCTGTTTGGGATTGTACTATCCGCAAGATGAGGTATTCCTTCAGACCTGAATGGGTGTAGTATCTAGATTCTGTTGCTATTAGTTCCTGAGTTTAAGTTAGTAATAGTTTATTAGTGTTATAACTATAAACTCACTCACATGCCATTCTTTCATTCCTCAAGAATTTGTTCATATATTTATATGTTAATCAGTTTCTAACCATTTCAATGATTAGAAGAACTAATTTATCAAGACTAAGACAACCACAACCTAAACTTGAGCCTCATCAATTAATTCTACAAAAAAAAAACCATATACGAAGTTGAAAATAATTTAGAAGATTAATAAATTTGAGTGATATAGAAATGCATACCAATTAACAAAACAAGATTTAGGGCATCAATTAGACAAGCTTTAGGGCATCAGTTAGACAAAACAATTAAATACTTCAACATTCCTTTAAAGAGGAACATAGAATATGCAAAGAGATGGGACATCAGAATTCAGTTACGACCATCATCATTTTTTCCCATCACAGTAACTCAATGGAAACCAGCAATCCATATGCACTAACATATACAGAAAAATTAAAAAGGGTTACCTGTGCGGCGGGGGTTTGGGCGGCAGTGGCAATGGTGGCGGCGGTGGTGGTGGCAGGTGGCGTCCCTCTTCTCCCTCTTCTCTTCTCCCCCTTCTCCCTCTCTCCCTCTCTCCCTCTTCTCCTCACTCTTTTTTTCCTTCGCCTATTGTGTCGAGCGAATGCCTGATACTGATTTTATTAAAATTGAACAGCGACCGCTATCAACGTTCGCATGCGTTGTTGGTAGTAAGTGGTCGCACAAAACCTCCGCGCCAACATTTCACGCTAATTTTTTGGAGGCAAATTTATACCAATGACAGGTTAGCGACCGCATGCGGTCGCTGATAGTTTTGGTCGCTGTTAGGCCTATTTCTTGTATTGTACCCTGATGTAGATTTCTTTTCGTCTTTGCACTTAGAAAAATCAGAATCAGAATAACCAACAACTTCAAGGTCATCTTTTTTTCTGAATGAAAGCATAAAATCCTTAGTACCCTGTAAGTAGCGTAAAACCTTTTTGGTTGCTTTCCAATTATCCAAACCTGGATTTGACTGGTAACGTCCAAGCATGTCAGTTACATATGATGATATAATTAGACGTGTACAAACTTGAGCATATATAAGACTCCCAACCACAGAAGCATGGAGAATAATATTCATTTGATTACATTGAAGTTGATTCTTAGGACATTGATATGAGCCAAATTTGTCACCCTTAACAACAGGGGCGACAGTAGGGGAATAATTTTGCATGTTGTATTTGTTAAGAACTTTGTCAATATAAGTTCTTTGGGACAATCCTAATATCCCGCGAAACCTATCTCGATGAATTTCAATACCTATAACATAAAAGGCTTCACCGAGATCCTTTATATCAAAATTTCCAAAAAGGAAACGTTTGGTCTCATATAACATGTTTAAGTTATTACTTGCAAGTAGTATATCATCAATATACAAAACAAGAATAACAAATTTACTCCCACTGACCTTCAAGTATATGCATTGATCCACTATATTTTTCTTAAAATAAAAATTACTCATCACTTCGTGAAACTTAAGATACCATTTTCGAGAAGCCTGTTATAACCCATAGATGGACTTCTTAAGTCTACATGTCGTATATTCATTGCCTTTAACCAGAAAACCTTCTCGTTGTGCCATATAGGCATTCTCGTGCAAGTTACCATTAAGAAATGCAATTTTAACATCCATCTAATATAACTCTAAATCATAATGAGCTATACTAGAGCCATGACTATTCTAAATTAATCTTTCCTGAATACTAGAGAGAAAGTTTTATTATAATCCACACCTTCCTTTTGAGTGAAGCCCTTAGCAACCAATCGAGCTTTATATCTTTTTCAGTTTCCTTTAGGATCTAATTTTTTCTTATAGACCCACTTGCAACCAACAGGTTTAACAACTTCTGGTAATTCTTCAAGATCCCAAACGTTATTAAGCTCCATTGATTTCAACTCATCATTCTTGGCTTTAAGCCATTGAGTTGATTTAGCACTTGTAATGACATCTTTATAGGAGATAGGATCATTAGTTTTACTTGAATCATAGTCAATCTCATTAACATAGGTTATAAAATCGTCAAAATTAACAGGCTTTCTAGGTCTTTCGGACCTACATAAAGGTTGCACAATTTCAGGAATATGATTTTCAATAATGTGGGGTTCAACATTAGGGGGTGGCTCATCTATCTTAGGGGCACCATTCGCCTCAATAGGAGGTTGTTGTGCCTCACCCTCTTAAATTATAGGATTAGAAACATAAATCATGTTTTCTTCAAGATCCATTTTTTTAAGCTAACCACTCCCAGTTAAATCACCATTTTCGAAAAATTCTACATGCCTAATATCAACAATTCTAGTGATATGTGAGGGACAGTAAAAATGAAAACCTTTAGATCTATCAAGATATCCAATGAAATGACAACTAATGGTTTTAAAGTCAAGTTTCTTTATTTTTGGATTAAAAATCTTAGTCTTAGCTGGACAGCCTCACACTCGTAAGTATTTTAAACTAGGTTTCTACCTGTCCAAATTTCATAAGGAGTGTTAGGGACAGATTTGCTAGGAACCCTGTTTAAAAGATAAACAACTTTCTTTAATGCCTCAGTCCACAAAAATATCGGTAAGTTGGAATTGCATAACATACTACGTACCAAATCCATAAGGGTACGATTTCGCCTCTTAGCTAGACCATTCTGATGCGGTGTACCAGGCATTGTATACTGAGTGACGATTCCATTTTCTTGACAAAATAAAGAAAATGGACCAGGACTATGACCTGTATTGAAGTGTTTACCATAATACTCTCTGCCTCTATCTGATCTCACTACTTTAATTTTTTGGTCAAGTTGATTTTCAACTTCAGCCTTAAAAATTTTAAACATATTTAGTGGTTCAAATTTTTCATTAATCAGGTAGACATAAGTATAACTAGAATAGTCATCATTGAACGTAATAAAATATTTGTGTCCAACAATTCCAAGAGAAAATGGTCCACATATATCAATGTGAATCACCTCAAGAAGTTCACTACTTCTAGTGGCTCATTTCCTACTTCCTTTCATAAATTTTCCTTTTATACATTCAATACAATGGTCAAGATCAGAAAAAATATAGTGAATGAAGAATTTCATTGCATTCTTTCTTTTGAAATATGGCCTAAGCGTTAATGCCACAATTTTGAAGAATTCTCATTATCTAGTTTTTCTCTTATTTCCACTTTTAAAGGTACTTTCTGTCACATTCATTGTTAACAAGGATTCAGCAAAGACATTATCCAAATTTAACTTATACTTTCCCTCTAAGGAGTCAGAACCAATAATATGACAGTAATGATAAATAATTATTTTATTATTCCCAAACTTAAACGAAAAACCATCAACGTCAAGTTTAGATACAGAAATTAAATTTCGTGATATACTGGGAACATAAAGAGTATCATATAAATACAAGGTGAAACCACTATCCAAAATTAAAGGAAGAGTTCCTACAGCTTCAACTTATATAGACTCTTCATTGCCAACTTTAATGGTTCTTTGTCCCTTTTAGAGTGTCTTCTTTAAAAGGAATCCCTCTCTTTTCAAGTCATTCTCTGAACTTAGGGCATTCTTTCTGAATATGTCTTTGCTTCTTACAAAAGCGACATTTAGGATTTGCCTCAGAATTGTTACTTGAATAATTTGTCTTATTTATTTTGGTAGAAATTGGTTTATCCTTATTCTTAAAACCTTTGCCATTTTTATAAGCCTTCTTAGCTTCTATGGTTGTTTGTCGAGACCTCCATTCTGAGAAGCTTAAGCCTTCTAATGTTTGATTAACTGACATAGACACACACACACATATATATATGGAAAAAATTTAAAGGGCCAGAGGGTTGGGGGGCTCCTGTGACCCCATGCTAAATCCCTGACGGTTTGTAACTCATGGTTTAAGTAAAGAATAACCAAATGCCCGACTGTCTAGGCACAATATTTCCTTATTTTCACCTTTGGTCATAGAAGGAACATATCTGGTAATGATATACATAGCAGGTATTGTTCTGTTATGTACATCTCACTCAATCAATATATATGTAGCTAATTTTATGTATGATGTGCGAATACTGCAGTTGGACCAGTTTGATGTTCTGTATCCTCATGCTTTGAAATTGGAAGAAACAGAGGTAAAGAGACTTCAGCATCCCTTTTGTCTAGTCATGTATTGAACACTTTTTTTTGCCCTATTTAGATTGAGCAAGTAATCCACTCCTTAACTTTCCTTAAAATAATTACTAGCTGTAATAAAAATACAAAATCCTATATTTGACAAACGGTAGGCATTATGTTATCAACTGTGTGGAAATTGGTCATTGGAATTTATATATGCTTTCACATCTCTCTCCTCACATACAAGGTCCACTAGTGCATGCAATCAGAAATGAAACCAAGACCTAGAATTAGATCTGTGATACATGTTACTCACCAAATCTTTTCTTGAGCAACTTCTGGAATTAGTCGTATAGTGGCTGAATTTGAGACTGAAGTGGCTGGTTTGAAAACTCAATTAGTTCATCAAGGTGCAAATATCAATAAACTTATGGCAATTATGGCTGCTAATGGGATGAACATATAGGCTAAAAAAAATCATGCAAGTAATAAATACTTTTAAACTTCAATGATGCTTTCAAATGTTGCTTTCAATTGTTGAATTTGAGTTAATGCAGATTTTTGATATTAAAAACAACTTTATAAATGAGTGAATTATGAACTCTGAAGTAATGATAGTATAAGATGAATCTGTATGTGGTTTTTTGTTTTCATTCCCAAAAAAATAGTTTAAATCAGTAACAATCTCTCTTTTACCTCCTTTCTTTTAAATTTATGGTTTATGTTCATATGAACTCAATACATGATCAATGAATTAAGCAGAAATTGCCTATGCTAGATAACATGCTTTCAAGTTTTCTCTGTAACATGCACTCAAGCAGTGTTTTTTCAACTTTTTATATGGACATGACTTTGATGAATTTGGTTTTATTGGTTTATTTATTTTATTTTATTGTTCGAAATTAACTGTTTGGTGAATTTGAGATTAAGATCATTAGTTGCTTGATTGCATTTGACTAATAATATTATTGTTCCATATTTATGGGCCTAAAAAGATAACATAAGTTTTTTAGTAATGTTATAGCTATAGTTCTGAAAAATTCACAATTTATTATTTAAACATTTCTTTCTTTATTAATTTCATAACTATTTCACTGATTTATGTCTATATGTTTTTTTGATTTGAAGATAGAGTTTTTTCTGGAAGGTTAATAACCACAAGGTTGAAGGTTTTAATTTAGCATTTTCTTAGGATGTGGATTTCAGAATTTCAAATTTTTGGATTATATAATTTGGTTTTGTCGTACTTATATTGTTTAAGCAATTGTTTATCTACTATTGTTTTATAAGATAATTACTTTTTATTTTAAATTTTTATTGCCTTTTGTGTCTTATATTATATACAAGTGTAAAGTTGATTTAAAAAGCTCACTAAATATATTATATTTTTTTATTGAAAATTGTTGTAACAATACATTTTGAATGTCAAACAACTTAATATGACCACCACATAATCACGATTTATAATCATTTATTGACAAATAATATATGGTCAATGAAAATTAAAATTTAATGACGAATAATATTATCTCCTTAGAATTAATAGTATTGTCATTATATATATTCATTTAGTTATGAAAACTGATCTTGTTACTAATATTAACTATTTTGTGACAAGTTATGTCGTCACTATTATATATTCATTTAATGATGACTTTTAATTTTGTAACTATTAATAGCTCTTTATGTGACGAGTTCTATCGTCACCATAAGTATTTAATTAGTGACAGAGAAAAATGTGTCATAGAAATTAATTCTTTGGTGACAAACTATATCGTCACTATTATATATTCATTTAGTCACAATAACTAATTTTGTCACTATTAGTAACTCTTTTTGTGACGAGATGTATCGCCACCATAAGTATTCAATTAGTGAAATTAAAAAATGTATCCCAAAAAATAACTCTTTGGTGACAAATTATTTTGTAATATTATTTAAAATATGAAATGACAACGACATAATTGTCATGTTAAATATATTATTAGGTGACGCCGTCATTAATTTTCTTATTTTTGGTGACGATAAACACAATAACATGACGAAAGAATAATCATAAATATGACAATATTGTCGTCATTAAAATTAGATGATTTGAATAGAGTACATATTTTCGTCACTAAAACAATATCATTTAATGACGAAAAATGATTTTTTTCATTTAATGCACCAAGTTTTGATGACGAAACATAATATAGAATGACGAAAGTTTCATTCAAATAGTGATACTATTAACGTCACTAAAAGTAATTAATTATAGTGACAATGATGTAGATCGTCACCATAAGTTAAAACATTTAGCGACGACATCAAATATTGTCAAATAAACCTAATACCACGCTCATATGGTGCCGATCTATATGACGATTAACAATCGTCACCAAATATTTTTGTGACAACCGAGATTTTGTAATTTAATTTAAATATTTATTGGATTAAATAAATATGTTTCTATGAATTTATTATTAGATTAAATAATTAATTAATGAAGTTGTGATAGATTAATTTAATTATATGTGTTACATTTATTAATTTAATGTGGAAAATTTTTATTATTCGAAGTATGTGATTGTGTGAGCTTATTGAATTAAAAGAAATATTTAATAAGCCTATGTTATTTTAATTAATTTAATTATTAATTAGAGATTTAATAATTTAACATTATTAATCAAAGAGAATTTGAATTATGTGACTATGTGTATTAATGAGAAATTATTATATTTTATTTAAAGTAAATTAAATAAGATATTAGATTTATTTTATATGGATGTGACATTTTTTTAAACTATATGATAAGGTTTTATTAAAATAATGGGTTTTGAAACCTAGTATGCTAGTCAAACATGGCCTTAATGGGAGTTTAGGGAAGTTACCCATGACTGGGTAACTGACCACCAACGAGCGTCAGTTCTTCTCCTTAATAACAATATGTCTTCTTCTTTCTTCTTCATTATTTGCCTAAGTCTAGAGAGCTTAACAGAGAGAATCAAAGAGAGAGTTTGAGAAATTTTGAGAGAGATTGGGAGAAACTCTGTGATTGAAGTAGAGAGAATTATCATTTTATTTAATCTACGCTTGGGTAATTCTCTTCAACCCAAATTCTTATTTTACGTCTTTAAGTTTCATGAATATGGCTTAAACTCTTCTGTGAATCTCTGCAAATTGGAAAGTTGTTATAAGAATATATGTAATAATTCGAGTAGTGGCATGTTTTATATATATATTGCATAATTTCATATCATCAGTTTCATGAAATTTTACAGTATACGATTACAGAGTACATGATATGGCCATATTGCCTTATACGTGATTTTTATATGTCAAATTTAATTTATTTTGCAAAATTCACACATTGATATGATTATGCATGTTAAAATGAACAAAATGCTTGAATGGTTGGATTTGGCTTTATAACGAATCCGTAGCATTAAAATCCATGTTTTTGTTCAAGAACATCAAGAACAGTACAATTTCCATGCACTAATTCTATGATTATGTGTTTTAATGGGTTAAAATCACTCTATATATGTTGGGTAATGGTTATGTATAAATTCTAGCATGTGGGTATGTTTAAATTGGTGAAATTAATGATCACGTAGAGTTTATTTCGCAGAATTTTGTGTTCTTTGCGAACTGGAAATTCAGAATCTAGAGTGTCGCGTAACGGCGCCAACTCCAGGCCTACGACTCGCGCCGTAGCGCCCCCGCGCCGCAGCGCCAAGACAAAGTATAAAAGTGGCGCCGCAGCGCCACTTAGCAGAATGGTCAGAAATGAGTTTTTAAAAGTGTACAAGTATGGAAATGTGATAGCAACTTAGTCTAATGATTATAAAGACTTGTTAGACCTATAATGAGATGTTAAAATAAATTCTTAACATGTCCATAACACAATTACATGTGAATTGAATGATCAAATGCATAGTTACCTTATTGTTTGTGAAATCTTAATTTTTAACAATAAGTGTAGTAATTGACTAAGTATAGTCATGAACTCGAGTTAGACAAAGAATAAACTTGTGATGTTTATTACGTGATAATTGATTGGTGTTGCGAACATGAATGATATGTAGGATTTAAATCAAAGAACGAGTTTTATTACCGTGTAATCTACGCACGAGGCAAGTTTCTAAACCTTATCTTGTTACATTGAGCAAGTTTTCTAACTCTACATTTACGTTGAGCAAGTTTCTTACCCTAAACTTTCGTTGAGCAAGTTTACTAACCCTACTTGTTATCGTTATATAAGTTGATTAATTCATCTTTCGATATTGAGCAAGTTCTAATTATTATTGATCAAGCATGTCTTGTATATTAAAGTTTATTAATCTTTAAGCATGATGGTGTTATACAATAATTATTCTATTGTATACCTTTTGAGATGTTATTCAAGTTAAATATTCGTTTACTGTTAAACCTTGTTACACTAGCGAACCCTTAATGATTCGACTAGTCCATAGTTGATGAGCGTTCTAAATTTCAAAATCCCTTGATGAATTATCCAAACCAAACTTCCTTTGGTGCAGACTCGAATGTCAAACTGAGATGAACAACCCTGTATAGGGGATTATTTACGCTTTAGCGTTAAGATATTGTGCACAGTATGGTACTAAAGGCTGATCCCCCTAAGTACGAGAAGAAGAGTCCATAATCTTATGACTGTTAAAGGTTTCAAGTAAAAACACTGGACAATCTAGAACATAGTTCAAGGTCTTATGACCCTCAAAATTTCTTTTGATTCTTGTTATCCATTCTTGATTCAAAAGTTGAGCTTTATATCAGAAGTTATTATTTCTCTCGCATGTTATTATTCATTGTTATATTGTTATACTTGTGGGCAATCGTGCTCACTCTTGCGTAATAATAACATTGTAGTTAAGAACGAAAGAGCAGACGAACCTTCCACTAGTAAGGGCAAAGGCAAGATTATCAAGTAATGAAGACTGCTTTATTATTGTGGTTATGTAATGATGATTAGAATTGATGTTACTTAAGACTTATTTGTTTATATTTTTCGTACAATAATTTAAGGTTAGAGTAACCTGGGATTTATTTATTATGTAGTTGATGTAACCCCCTAAGGGGAGAGATTTTATTATTTATTTCTATCTATTGCATGGTTTGCATTTATTTATGGGTAGATAGATAGATGATGTTTGTACAGTGAACACCAAATCATGTGGAAATGGAAGTACCGGATTTGGGGGTGTCACAATTTTAGTGACGAAAAATGAATTTTATGTGACAAATTTTAGAGTCATTTTTTGTGTGATTTCTTGTAGTGTCTTATGGGATCCAGTGGTAGTCAAATAAGCAACATTAAGTTTTTTTCAACCTTAAGCCTTTCTTCTTCTTGGACGCACATGGCAATTAACTTGCTCATCTTCCACTTTTCTTTCTACATGTTATAATTGATCTTACATGGATCAAATTGTGCAAGAAGAGAAGTCATAATGAAGTGAATAAGAAAACCCTCAAAAATCGCCATGTCCATACCCTTTAATTTAAAGGCCATGTCGTTCATCGTCATATTGTGCTCGCGCACTCCACTAATCCCATCATACCTGCTAGTAAGCATTTTTAAAATAAGGGTACTTGCATGAGTTTTAGAAGAACCCTAAATTGTTCCTCAACTTAAGTTAAGTACTCTTTAGCATTCTCAGAGTCAGGAATGACTCCTCGAATGGCTGTCGTGATAGAGTTTTTCATAATCATAAGGGACATGCGGTTGGAACACTCCCACTTTTCAAAAATAGCCTTTTGCTCAATTGAGTTAGTAGCTGTAATTAGAGCATGATGATCCACTCGTAATGTATAGTCCAAATCCATAGCACTGAGAATAATTTTCACTTGCACTTTCTAAGCAGTTATATTAGTTTCATTCAAGGCTTCAATTCCAGAGAGATACCCAGAAATACTAGTTGGAGTCAATGCTAAAACATAATCAAGCTCATAAGAATGCTTACAAAAAACTAAAAGAAATCCACAATGTACAAAAATAATTAATAATTAATCATAATAAAACCAACTGTAGGGCAAGCAGATAGTTACATAAAATCAATTTACAACACCCAAAAATAGATTTTAATAAGATGTTGGTGCATAATTATCAATCTTTCGTTGGTCTAATTAATAATATGTTAATAACATCCCCATAATACAATGCAACCCACATTTATCCATGCATCACTGTTGGGCAGAAACGAAATAAACATATTACTTATTCAATAAAATTTCATTTAATAAATTCTAATTTTTTTCGTTGGGTAAAATTAAAATCTTTATTTATTAAATATAACATTATGTGACTTTTCTTAATCTTTAATTGTTTCAATTAATAATCCTACGTTGGGATGATTACTAATTTTAACAATAAAAGAGTCACGCATACATGTAAATTATTATGATTAAACTCAATGTTATTTAAAAAAAATATATTAACCAAGTTTGAAAATTAATATTATTTATAATTTACATGTAACAACTTAAAGCCCTGATAATATATCATATCATGTTCTAGAGTCTTAAATTAAAATATATAATTATGAACATTAATTGATTACAAAATATTCACATAAATTCCAAACTAAATACATATTGTCATGATATGAATCAAATATTAATTTGGCATGATAAAGAAAACAACTATCAACATAAGCAGATAAGTGAGTATTCATAAAACATGAATTCATGTTCAACATATATAAATAATACTTGATGTATATACAGTCATGTATATCGAGACAAGAATTATATTCTGACAGAATATTATCATAAGCATTCACGTTTGATTTCATGAATACAACGAAGTGGAAACATAATCGTTAATTTTCGAAAGCCATGAGGAATCATAATCATTTTATGAATCATATTACAAATTACTTTTTGTAAAAATTTATTTTCATTTTCCCTTAACATACCGAATAGTTATATATTATACCAATAAAGAGAATATATAGAATTAAAGAAAAAATTATAGCATAACAACATAATTAATTTATTCCATGCAATAAATTAACCGCAGCTCTGATACTAGATGTTAAATAAATTATATCGTAACGTGTTATTACATAGAATAAAATCAATTAATCAATTAGGTACTTACATAAATTGAGAGAAGTCATCTTGTATGTATCACGTTTCCGCTGCGCTTAAGGGTAAAAGTCTTCAATTGCCTCTTTCAATCTAAGGATGGATGTATTGGTGTGTATAAAATTCTTGAGACGACAATTGGGACCGAACCCTAACTGTTTTATTTATATAATAACTAAGGGTCAAAATTGTCCATCGAGATTATGAAACCCTAGGGCCCATTATGTCAAGTATTATCACTAATATTATTTAGGATCGTACAATTACACTTTCTAGTACATTTTTTAAAATAATTACAACAATAGTGCATTCCTAAAATATTTACATAATTAATGCATTTAAAAATTTTATTTACACAATTAGTTTTTCTCTTCATTACAACTCTGTTGTAATTGAGAAGAACTTCTTCTGCCATTAACAGCGGAAATTTAAGAATTAGCTTCAAAAATTGAAATTAATGAGAAGATCACGCATTGCATAGTTTGGAAACAGGGGGTTTAGAGAGAAAAAAATTGGAGAATTTTTGAAGTTTTTAGAGAGAGAAAAAAAATGATCTCAGCTTACACAACTGGATCTCTCTTATCTATCCAACACAAATGTCTCTCACTTCGCCTCTGCTGCAACTCATTTTATGCCAATTCAAATCCCTCAAGCTCAGCTCCCAATTCCTCCATGACTTCTCACTAATGTCCTTCCTCCTCGTGAACTCCTCCTCCGAAACTCCCGAACTGGTGCCCACTTTTCTTCCTCCAATTCAAGCCATGAAATCCCTTCAGGGCCGAGTTGGTCGTGCAACTCGTCTACTATAGTCCTGTCGGCGTTACCACTAACACAGCCGTTGTCCGCTCCGTTATAGTACAGTTGGTAGTCAAACCTTCATATAAAGGTAACCAATTCAGTTTTATTGGGTTACCAATTAATTATAAAAAAGTTAAGAACAGTTTTCAAGTGTTATCTGGATTTTTTTCTTCAACATATGCAACCATGAATAGTTTTATTGGGTTTTGCAATTGTCGTCGTCGGTACATATTTTTTTCATAGTGTAGTTGGTAGCCAAACCTTCATATAAAGGTTACCAAATTAGTTTTATTGGGTTACCAATTAATTATTAAAAAATTAAGAACAGTTTCCAAGTGTTACCTGGATTTATTTTCTTCAACATGTGCAATCATAACAGTTTTATTGAGTTCTGCAATGGTCGTCGTCGGTATATTTTTTTCATAGTGTAGTTGGTAGCCAAACATTCATACAAAGGTAACCAATTCAGTTTTATTGGGTTATCAATCGGCGGAAGGCAGCGGCGGAGAAGATAAAGAGACGGGTGGTTGTGTAGTAGTGAGATCGGAGGTAAAAATGAGAGGAGAACTGGGAATCGAAGAAGAAAATGAAAGAGAATAAGAATATTATGAGTAGAATGAAGAGAGAGTAAGTGAAGGAGTACTTTCTCTCTCTAAAGAGATAATTATTCACTGAAATCTCCATTGTCATTGTTGTTGGTGCTCTGTAAATTATAGAGAGAGAAATAGATGTAGAAGAGAATGGTAGAGAATTAGTAGTAGTAGTAGTAGTAGTAGTAGTAGTAGTAGTAGTAGTAGTAGTAGTAGAAATCGTCATTATTGGTGGTGCTCTGTAAATTGTAGGGAGAGAAACAGAGATGAAAGAGAATGATAGAGAATTAGTAGTAGTAGTAGTAGTAGTAGTAGTAGAAATCGTCATTATTGGTGGTGCTCTGTAAATTGTAGGGAGAGAAACAGAGATGAAAGAGAATGATAGAGTAGTAGTGGTGGTGGTGGTGGTGGTGGTGGTCGTCGTGGTGGTGGTGGTGGTAGGTGGTGATGATATGTGAAGTCTTGTAGTAGTAGTAGTAGTAGTAGTAGTAGTAGTAGTAGTAGGTGGTGATGATATGTGAAGTCTTTATTGTTGGTGCTCTGTAAATTGTAGAGAAAGAAACAAAGGTAGAAGAGAGTGATAGAGAATTAGTAGTAGTAGTAGTAGTAGTAGTAGTAGGTGATGATGGTATGTGATTTCGTTCAGTCAAAGCGAAAGAACTGGGAAAAATTTGAAATATTATTATTGTGTTGCACTTTTTTTGTAATTATTTTATTGATACACTACTCTTGTAATTATTTACTAATTGTTGTATATTATTGTAAATTAAGAACCCTATTATTTATAGGCCACATAATTAATTACCAAACCCATAAATAAAATGATTAAATTAATACAATATATAAGCCCAATAATTACATAAATAGTATAGGCCACATAAGAAAATAAAATATTCTTACATTCATTTCTTCTTCTTCTTCTTGCATCCCTCATCACCACTTGAGATTCTGCAACGGAGAATTGACTACACATTGTTCGGCCGGTGTGAGAAAAAAAATCCCACCATTGATTAGATTTGGTGCCCCTTTAAAATTGTATGTGTTAGTGGTACTCTAGCCAACAATGGGTATGTCTAACACCTATAGGAGGCCATCTAATTGTTCATATCATTGCCTCTTGGTCCAAGTTGGGTTAATGCCTGAATGGTGTCACTGCAGATGATCATGCTAATCAATGCTAACAAAATTTTCAATTTGTTAGTTTACTCAGCAGTACCAAAAACAAAATAAATTGAATTAAAGTCTTATGCCAAACAAAAAGAAATAATATATATTGCAACATTTACTCACTTCATATGGGACATGAAATGGTGTTGTTGGCGCGTTAGATGTCACATCTTCTCTTAAACCTTGATAAATGCAAGCTTTATATATA
This sequence comes from Panax japonicus, assembly GCA_020205505.1. Classification (NCBI taxonomy): domain Eukaryota; kingdom Viridiplantae; phylum Streptophyta; class Magnoliopsida; order Apiales; family Araliaceae; genus Panax; species Panax japonicus. The sequence goes on along the minus strand of CM035112.1, from coordinate 3,352,932 downwards.
GTTTCCAATTGTTTAAAAATATTATTCTCTTAGTATGATCCTTTCCTCCTGGTCCCTCTAGCCATTCTCAAGGGTGTAGATATTCTGATTCTTTTTATTTATTCTTGTTATTATACCAACCACTGTTATATGTTATAATCTGCTCTAGAGTATGCTCCTGACCACAGTAATTGTTCTTTCTTTTAATATACATCAAAATTAGCAAAAAAAACAAAAACAAAAACGAGGGCCTTCATCGTGTATACTCTAACAATGATTCATTTTCATGTATTTATTATTGAAAATATTGTTAAACAAGTGGGCTATTTTTTCCTTTTCTTTTTTTTACAAACTCAGAGAAGTATTAATCCCCATAAGGGTTTAAATTCTCAGTAAGAGTTTATTTTTGTTGGTTTATATATTTTTGGTTTTAATGATGACATGTCGCTTGGTAAAGTTATATATTGTCATCCTCAAAAAGGGGAAGAATGTTGATTTATGAATTTTTATTTTAATAATGACAACATATATTTTGTATGGAGATGTTTTGTGATTTTCATATTATTAGATTGATTATGCATATATCAAGATTTCAAGTGGTCTAATGTGAAGAAAAATTTCTTAGAGACGCCATTTTAAAAAAGAAGGCTTCATGTGCTTGAAAAATTCAAATAAGCTATTTTTGGAAGTCGAATCAATTGTGAAAATATTCAGTCTTATTCCTTATTTCAAGAGTTAAAAATTCAAATTCAAAAGTTGGTTATATTTATTTGGAAACCAAATCCCTTATGCAATTATTTAGTCATGATTTTCTAAGAATCAGTAATCTCAAGATCCTTCCTTAGCTGGGCTAATTTTCAGATCTTCTCTATATTAAATCAGTTGAGATCTTATTCCATAATTCGAGCTGCCTTAAATCAAGTTACTCATTTTGTTAATTCAAAATAAGGAAACTTGATTCTATCTTCAGTTGGATCTGATTTCCCATCCAACATGAATCACGTTGTGTCGTTGCTTCTCTTCTCTATTTATTCCTATCGGCTAAAGCTTCAAATGGAGAGAACTAACTACAATGAATTGAAAATACAAAACAATACTCTAAAAGAAAAGCTTCCAGCAATCTCAATTTTGTCTTGCTATTAATATCTTGTTGCTAGAAATTCATATATATTGTAATCATATTCGTTCTTGATTAAAACAAGTATACAAGCCTATTGTGGTTTGTGGTTGATCCAGTGGTGGATAGGACTATGCAAAGCAAACTCTAAAGGTTGCAGTGATGCAAGAGGTTGCAGCTGTACAAGAGGGGCAATGATGTCCGACATAGTCAAATTAAGTTGGACGTGGATTAAGTCATTAGATTAGAGGTTAAGGGTTGAACCACGTAACAAATCTTGGTGTTGTGATTTTCTGTTTATCTTGCTTTCATTGCATCAAGTCTGCTCTCAATCTCAATTCATATTCTGCACTTTTAAAATCTAAGAAGTATCTGCATTACAGGTTCAAATAAATACCTAAGAAGATAGGTTGTAACTTTTCTAGATAATACAAAGAAGGTTCTGCATCCTAGTTTAATATATACTCTTAAGCATACAGTTTTACCTTGTCTGTATAGTTTCGTAGTTGTCTATGCATAACAAGATTCATATATACCTCAAGCATTAACCTGTCTGGATAGTTTATTTAACATAAAATTTTAAAAGTGTCATTATTAATCAATTAAGTTAGATATAAATATTCTACCCCCTTTTAGGTGTGCATACACTTTGAATTTCACTTTTATATCGGATTTTTGGCTTTACTAACGAATGTTTTTGCATACCGTAGGGTAAAATTCTATAGCACACCTTAATTTACAAGAAGGATAGTCCACTAGTAGACCACCATTGTTGCTAAGCAGTGAGAACTTTAATTTTTGAAATTTTAAAATGAAGATATATCTTAACAGGGACCCATGGGAATTGTGGGTTGTTAATAACGGACCCGTCATCCCAAAGCATAATGATGACAGACCAAAAACACTTATGGAGACGGATGTCAATGAATCATGCATGATATCTTACAACTCAAAAGACATTAATACCTTGCTGAGTAGGATGGTTCAATAGGAAATCGACAAGGTCTCTGGCTGCAATAAGGCGAAAGAAATTTGGGATATTACCATCATGAGCCATGCATGAAGGAACGTCCAAGGTTAAAAGGGTGAGACTCAGCATGTTGATGCAAGAGTATGAACTGTTCAAACTAGAGAAGAATGAGACGATCAAAGAAGCTCAAGCAAGGTTTCTCACTATAATAAGTTCTCTCAATATGCTTGGGAGGAAAATTGATCAAAAAGAAATTAATAGAAAGCTGCTACGAGTCATGCCCAAAAGGTTCGCTCCAAAAGTCACCACTTTACAAGACTCGTCAACAATCAGCATTATGGAAACTCTTACACTATTTGGAGAGCTTGAACAGTTTAAGAACCAACTCAAAAGATATGATGAAGAAGCGGAAGCACCAATAAAGAAGATAATGGCACTTCAAACTGAGGAGCAAGCATAATGATCAAAACGAAGATTTCGATGAAGAAATTGAAATTCTATCAAGAAAACTCTAGAGACTACTCCAAAAGAAGAATAAAGAAGGTAGCTCAACTCCAATGAGTAAATCTGTGACAACCCGAATTTTTCAGAAAATAAAATTAAAATAAGAATTTAATAAATAAAATTCTTATTTGTGAGACGTGTTGTGTTTGAATGTATAATAATATATGTGTTATATATAATTATGTGATCTATGTGGTAAACTCAATATGTATATATAAGTGTGAAATATATACATATGTTTAGAACGAAAGAGTTAATAATTAACTAAACTATTGAATTAGTTAGCTTGAGTTAATTACGAAATGAAATATGAAAGCGAAGGAAATTAATTAATTAATTAATTGAGATTAAATTCAAATTATATTAAATTGATTAACTTATATTATTTAATCAATAAATATTAAATTAATGTAGTAAAAGATTATGTTTTATAAATCAATGTATTTGTTAACATAATAATTAAATAAGAAATTATTTAATTATATGAGGAAGTAATTTGTATTATGTAATGTTGGTTAAAAAGTAAATATGTCAATTGAATGTAAATTAAATTAATTATTTGATTAATGAATAATATATATATATATATATATGTATATATACATATATATATATTATATATTAAATAAATTGTTTAAAAGCAATTTATGGAAGGAATCAAGAAAATTTAATTATAAAGTTATTAATGGAATAAATATTTTGATAGAAATTATTATGGAAATAATTTATTTAGTGTAAATGTGTAACCAAATATATGTTGGATATATGTACACTTATATGAATGAATGGGGTAAGTTAATGGGTTAGTAAATGGCTAATTCAATTAAGTGAGTCCAATAAGGAATTAATCTAATGTGCTAATAAATGTCTAGATGAATTTCTAGTTTAATTGATGAAGTCCAAGCTAGTATAGGGATTTAAGTAGGCCAAATATATGTTAATTAAATGCCCAAAGTAATTTCTCAATGAAGCCCAAAATAAAGGCCAATTTAGATCCAATTTATAAGTTAAAATTGGTCAAATGGGTGAAGAAGAAAAAAAATCAACACACAAAGAAAGGGGGGGCTATGGGTGGAAAAGAGAAAAGGAAGAAAAGAGAAAAGGGAAAGGAGAGGAGGACATGTGCTCTTGTAAATTAATTGTCACATGGTGTTAGTTCCCAGTAGGCACAATAGATCTAGAAGGGGTGAATAGATCATTTTTCTTTCTAATACTTTTCTGGTTTATTTTGTATTGCTAATAATTTAGCATATGACAAACATAAGAATCTTTTCAAGCACAACGAAATAAGTAAAAGATCCCCTTCATTGATATATTCATAATCGTACATACATTGTTCGTATAGTTAGTTCAGTGGTAAGCAGTTAAAACATACATAGCAGTTATAGCAGTTAATGTACATAATGTAAATGATATAAAGTAAAAGACACAAGGGATTTTAAGTGGTTCAAATACTCAAGTTCCTAATCCATTCTTCTGCTTTCAACTAGCAGGATTTCCACTAAGGAAGGGTAGCACTCTGAATCACTAAGATTCCTTCAAGGCCAGCAGCCTCAGAACTTTAGTTCACTAAGAACTCTTCAAGGCCAGCAGCCTTGGAACTTCTCTAGTTCCTTAGGAACTCTTCAAGCCTAGCAGGATTGGAACTTCATTTAATCCCTTCGGACAAGGACTCCTCAGGCCCTGGCTTCTTGTTGTTGTAGTTGTTGTTGGTCGGTGGTGCTGAGCTGCTAAGATGTCATTAAGCTTGAACATCTTTTGTACTTAGCAGCTTGGTGTAGTCCTCTTTGCATTCTGCTTCGAGTCTGGACCACATCTTTTATAGTAAAGCTGATCTTCACTCTTTTCTGCTCATTTTCATCTTATATCAGTTGTGCACCATCACCATCTGGATTTGTTAAGTCTCTGAGCTTTTGGTAGACTTCTTCTGGCACTTAGCAATCCCTGAATCCTTCTTTAATGTTTTGTAAACATGGTTCTGCACTTGTTCAATTTCAGCTTTCGGTTCATGGTGATTCGTAGAGTGGCTCTCCTGATCTTCTTTGTGCTCTGCCACTCTTCTGAATGTTATCTTCTTTTCCTTCTCGGCTCTCAGCTTAGCTGCCATCTTCAATGGCATTCTCATCTTTGTTGAGTTAAGCTTTAGTCTATTTAAGTCTTTCTATATAGCTGTTTCACTTCCACCTATGTAGTCTCACTGTCAATGAGACTTGTTCTGTTAATCTTTTGTAGAACTCGTAGAGTCAACAATAGCATTCAACAACTCAACGATTCTATAACATAGCAATCATCAGCACTCTTCCCGTTGGAAAGTAGCCGTTGAAATCTATTCAAATTGCTTCACAGATCTTGAGTTGTTTGGTGTACACTGCAGATGTGACATGACATGACTTTCTGACACTGTAGTCTACTGTTTCACCTACCCCGTCAGAGATGTCACTTTGATGTCTCGGGCAGGTCGACGACTTTATTTCCCCCTTCTGATTTCTAGATCAGAGGTTGTCCTTTTGTATCGATGCTCTCAATAAGCTCTTGTACGAATACCAACCTTCAGATTGAACCATTGTCAATGCTTTAATCTTCGGATGTCCGAACTCTACGATTCTAATGCATGCATTTCTTGGACCTGATCGTAGTGTCTAGTTGACGGTAGAGACAACACTACGATCTTGAAGAGTGTTCATTGGATCTTAATGTAGAACATTTCTTCCTTCTCTTGTACAATGCTTCAACACTTCTGTTTGTTTTGACTGCTCTCAGATACCGATGGCTTGACTCTTTGTTCTGGCCCCTTCTGAATAACAAGACACTTCATATTTGAGGCGTGTCCAGCTCACTTTCTCCTTGTGATCTCTCGTTCACTTATCATCAGTGGATTGAACCAATGCTTAATCACTTTAGACTTGTTCTTTAAAGGCTGACCAATATCTTTGTGTACACTCCATCAGTTCCTTCTTCGTTTGGCAAACATTACGATCTAGGTTGCTTCCAAGATTGTCATCTTCTATTTTCTTGACAGCTACTGTACTTGCTGACTTTCCTTAGTTAGTCACTTAAGTCTTCTTTTGATCAACTTGTGGAAGACTTCATCTCGAATGGCTTCACGACTCAATTTGGATGTTAATTGAGTTAGTGCTTAAGTCTTCTGCTAGCTTACATGCCATTTGTTGAGTGCTCTCTGGTTTCCTTCACGTGCGATGTATCTTTGCAGTACCAACTAGAGGCTTAGTTCCTTTGGATATTCTAGGAGTGCTCATTTGTTGAGAATTGTTTTTACTCTACGATTCTGCCTTGGCTTTGTGAGCACATCTGTTAAAGCCTTAGTTCTGCACTCTACGATTTCTGTCATTGTGCTTGTTGTCTTCATCTGATCTTGTTCGACTACAATCTATGCCTCTGATAGATCAGTAGACTCTACGACTCTGAGTGTATTCTACCGATTCTTGATTCGGATTTGACATCAGTAGACTCTATGACTCAGAGTGTAGTATATGATTCTTGACTTGGCTTCGGCAGATGCTCGGTCGGCTCGTATGCAAACTGTCTCTACGATTCTGAACATGACTTTCTCAACAGACTATGGCTCCGAGGAAGTGCTACTAGACATACTACGATCCTTCATTGTCTCTCCTTGCAGTCTACGAACTCTGAGATCTACTATCTTGCAGACTACGATTCTACCTTGATAGCTCTCGAGTTTTCATTGACTCTTGATGAGTGAGTTTTATACTCATAATTGAGTGCGTTTGAGCTTAATATTTTGGTTGATTTTAAGTGTTTGTGTTTATTCATGCATGTTTTATGTTGTTTTGTAGGAATTAGGATAAAAGTTACTTGGATCGACTTTCGGGGTGGCTAGATTCGCGTTTTCAGCTTGCCATTAACACAACAGTCACTTCAGAGCCAATTTTAGTATTTCTCCGGACCTTATTTCGAAACAATTAAAGAATGAAAGTTGTAGATCTACGTCTCCTCTTTCCTTAACAACTTGAATCATCAAAATCGGAGTTCGAATGAAGAAGTTATGGCCATTTTTCCAAAGGACGTCAAAGTAGAAAATTTCCAGAAAAGTGGCCAGCGTCGGGGGGCCCATTTCATGCCTATTTGCAGCGCCGAGGCTCTAGGGGCAGTGTTCCAGCGCCATGCCCAGCGTCGGGGCACTGCGGAAGAGTTTTGTGAGGCTTGGACGCGTTTTAGGGCGAATTTTGACACTTTTCTGACTTCAAATTGGATTGGGTTTGTTCCTAAGCTAAAAATTGGACTTGTAACCTATAAATACATGATGTAAGGCATAAAATAAAGGGAGATTACATAGATTAGATTAGAGATACACTCAATTAGATTAGAACATAACCCTAGTTCTTATTAGTTTTGGAGATTGAAACAACTTGGAGACCATTGAAGAAAAAGAGCAGGAGCTTGAGGAAGATGGAGATTTGCTGACAACAGATTATATTCTCTTCTCTTATCATACTTTTATCTTTTAATGTCTATTCAGTTGTGGATTCTTGATTTTAATTCATTAATTATGAACTAACTCTTTTATTAGACTACCAATTAAATCTTTTATGTCTATAAATTAGTTATTCAATTTATTCCAATTATTTGTGTCAAAGTGAATTGTTTATCTAGCCTTATGTGTATTGATTAATTATTTGATCAGTAATTACCTTGTTACTCTAGAAGAAATTGAAAGAGGAGATCTAGGGTTAGAACTGGGCATGATAACATGTGACTTAGTTATTTGCATGGCAAATAATTAGGTTCGTGAATTGAATGGAAATATATGTTCATCGCATGTAACACATAAGGAATTGGAATTGAAGGAGTTTAATTCAATTATTTTGCATAGGAATATAGCAAGATTAATCTGGATTAAATAGAAGTCATTTAATCACTTGGAAAATGACTTTTGGCATTTGAAAATTTCTGTTAACAATTCAGTAGGCATAATGATTGGGATAATTGGATAATTGATTTATAGTTCATAATTGGGGATATTGTAGTCTTAACCTTTATTTATTTGAATTCATTTATAAAGAAATTCTGTTTAATTAATTAATTTAGTTTTCTTAATTAGAAAAATCACACTTTACAATTGTTTAAATAAAATTGATTTGGTTAAGAGTTAGTACTTGGTAATTTTTATTAAATAATTCCTCGTGGGAACGATACTTTATTTTCACTTTATTACTTTTTGACCGTGTATAATTGCACGTATTCATTTATTGTGAAATCGATTAACAAGTTTTTGGTCTCCTGGCAGACTATGATTTTTGGTGCAGTGTTCGATGATCAGACAAGCCTATCTATTACATCATAAGATCAACCTAACATGTTTGATCTTTCTATATTTATAGTCCTTGTGCATCATTTCTTTTTAAGGACTTTACAAAGCTATTTTGCTTATGTAGGATCAACCTAATACATTTGATCAATTCATTCTAAGTCCTTGTACATATGTTTCTATAATCTATCAAAGAACTTTACAGTTTTTCTTAATGCAAGCATACTTGCAAATTCATTATATATATATATATATATATATATATATATATCATAATCAAATCATATGTAAATAGGAATATCATTCACATGCTTATTCCTAACAATCTCCCCCTATTTGATTATGACAAAAATAATAAGTGCATATGCATGTTATGAATAAATCTTATATACATTGAGCAGCTGTATTTCTAAAACAGATAATCATGAATGTCATTTATAATGATATGAAATTTAATACACTATGGCAGTTTACATCCTGGATCCAGAACATACCTAACTAGTTAGAGATTTACCTCTTTGGCTCCATATGAGTTTCCAAGATGTCTGTTGATCAATTATTCATCTGTTTGATCTGTTTGCTCCTGCTCCCCTAGGATGTGGACTTCATCTCTTTTTGTCTTTCCCCCTTCAGATGTATGTTTCTCTTCTTCTTCTGCTGGCTCCCCCTCAGCCATTGCAAACACAAGCTCATCATCCTTTGGCTCCCCCTCAGATGATGACCCAGCTTCTTCTTGTGCTGCCTTCTTCTTGTCTTTCCTTATGCTCTTCTTGCCCTTTCTTGAGTGCCTCTTACTCTGCCTCTTTCTATGCCTCTTTTTCTACCCCTTTTTGTCATTAATCACTTGGGAGAGCTATTCCATGTTGGACATAAGCTGCTCCATCAGATAAGAGAAGTTATTAACTTCAATCTTAAGTTCTTGTTGACTCAGCTCAAGTTGCACAGAGAAAGACTGATTCATGTTTTCAATCTTGTCAGAGAGGACTTGGAGTTGTTCTTCATTTTCCTTCTATGTTCATAGTGCATCTGCCTTCTGATCATTCATTGCCTTCAGATAGATGTGATCTCTCTCTTTGATTTTGAGAGATACATCAGCCATCGTTGCTTGGAGTCTGTCTTGAACTGAATTATCTCCTTCTGTCAACCTCTTTGATTCTTCATTGATTAGAGATATCTTCTCAATCAGCTCATCAGAATTCTTCAATAGTTTCTGCTCCATAGGAATTTGGTCATTTGGTTGGGCAGCCTTTTGTTGATCCTCAGATTGGACTCTACGATTTTCATCCTTGGATAGATTTTTGAAGGTGTTGAGAATCTGAAAAATCATTGAGTACCAACCGCTATTGGAGGATAAAGAAAGGTCAGATAGCTGAGCTTGGACAGATGGAGGCTTCTCAATTTGGATTTGAACACCATCAGTGGTAGAATTAACAGACTCTACGATTATTCCCTTGGCCATAATCCTTCTGCCTTCAGTGTCCACTCTACGATCAAAGGGAATATAGTGGTTGCCAGCATGTCTGTAGACTTTGTAGTGGGGCTGGTCTTTGATCATCATTGTTGCATGACTCTTCACCTTTGGGAAGTTCTGAGCCACCAGCAAGTACTTCTGGTTGTTCATTCGAGACTTCCTCTGCTATTTTTCTGTTACTCCCATCTGGAGAGATGACAGGATAGTATTCTAGTTCCTCTGATTCCTGATGTGCAGAGTCAGAATCTTTCTCCATTTCTTCTCTTTCTGAGCCTGAAACATTCTGATCAGATCCATCAGTGAATCCTTCTTGCTGTATTTCATTTCCAGACCCTTCTTCAACAAGATCTTCCTTGGATTTATCTTCTTCATCACTGGTCCCATCTTCAGCACCTTTTTCCAGTGATTCAGATTCATCATCACTTAATTCAATGTAGTAAAGTGATCACTCTTCTTTTTAGAGGCAAATTGAGCAAGTAGTCTGTAGCTTTTTCTCCTCCTTGGAGGTTCAGCTATAGGAGAGTCAGACTCTTCTTCCTCTTCAAACTTTGAGGCCTTTGGATCATCAGACGAACTTCCTTGAGGTTCAGCATTGGCAGGAACAGGTATTTCTTCTTCGGACTTATCATTTGACCCATCATGAGGGCTTGTTGGAGCATTTGCATTTGGAGATGTAGTTGGGTCAGCTTGTAGCTTTTCTTCATCGTCAGAGTGAATGCTCTGAAAGTTAGCCACAGGGCTTGTGCATTTTTCTTCATCAGCAGATTCTGCATTTTCTTCCATGAATCTAGCTTCAACTTCATTGTTGGATTCGTTCTTCGGAGACTCGGTCTTAAGACTGTCAGTTCCCTTTTCTTCCTCTGACTCTACGTTCTCCTTTTCGTCAGATGTACTTTCTTGGGAAATTGGGACTGGTCTGTTTACTACCTTAGCTTTCTTTCTGGATGGCCCTTGAGATAGTCTGTTACTTGTCCTCTTTGTGGTCTCTGCAGCTGAGACCTTTTCATCTTCATCCTTATCTTTGGTGGAGAAACTTCTTGGTGGGGCCTCAGTTTTCCTCACCCCTTTGGATTTCTTCCTGGCTAGTGTGGTTACTGCTGGTACAAAGTCACCAGATTCAGAACTTTCCACCTCGTTTGCCTTTCTTTTCTTAGCAGAGTTCTTTCTACTGCCTCCAGTTGTTGTTAGCCTCCTGTTTTCCTTTGGGTTCTTCTTCCAGTTTACAAACAGCTAAGGAGACATTACTTTGTGAACATTTAGAGGCTCTCCTTCATCATCCTTGATTTTGCTTCCCAGCTTCTTCTTTAGCACTATACTCAACAGTTTTCCATGAAACACCTTTGTCAGGGGTTTTTCTATAGACTTCTTCAACTCAGCTTTTTCTACCCATTTGGAGATCTGATCAAACATGATAACTCCAAAGTTGATTCATTTCTTCAGAACTATTGCAGACATAATCTTCAGTTGTTGATCAAGCACAGTGTCATGTGCCGTATCCTTTTATAGTATACAATTGCCTACTATCTCAGCAAGGAACTCGAATTCCTCAAGAAACTCCTTCTTTATGTCCTTCAGACTAGAGTTTCTTTGGTTCCGCATTAGCCTCTTGCCTTCTTCAATGTTGACTTCATCCAGGTTTATCAGACCTTAATTGGGAAACCCTAGACATTGATTAATGTTTGATGCTCTTATCTTCAGAGTTGATCCTTTCACCTTAGTGGTCAGAAGCCCAGAATTTGTTGAAGCATTTGAGTAGAACTGCTTCACTAGCTCTGTATAGACTAGAGTGTCGGCCTCTAAGCACTTAGAGAACCCAGCCTTCTCTACGAGCTCAAGTATGTCCTTGAACTTCGTTTCTGATTTTTTGAACTTTTTGAAACCGAGTTGAATTCTTGTTATAACTCGTCATTCTGCCATTTGAAGAGTTCAAGGTATATGAGTATGTGATTTAGAGAGATTTAGCTGATAGTGATTTGGGTTCTAGAGGTTTAATTGATTTAAGCTTCGAAGAGGATTCTAGGATTTAAAAATGGGAGGGAGAGAGGTTCGATAGTTTCTGGTATCTGTTTGTAGATTTTGAATTTGTCTTTATGGCAATTCCTTCTTACTCTGCATACGTTGTGATGTGTCAACTAGCCATTGGTTTCACGATGCCCGGTAATGAGCTGTAACTCCCCCATTAACTCTTCAGTTTAATGTCCCTTTTGAAAACAAATAGTCGTCAATGACGTGGATCGACCGTTGACCATCTTGGTTAGTAGAGTAGCATGGTAAGGCAGCTATGGACTCTACGTTTTCCTTTGTTGACTTATTGATCAACTTTTGAGAGATGCTACAGTGGATGGTTTTGACATTAATCCTCATCTTGAAAATGCATAGCTTGATCACTGATGTACCCTAAGCCAGTTTGGGCACTTAAGTTCTGAGATGCATTTGCATGATATCTTTCCAAACTATATTCCAACTTATCTCTCTCATAATTTGAATGGTTGAGCAATTGTCCTGTTCTTTTAAGCTCCTCATGAGTTAGAGTAACCTCTTGTAAGGCTGCGATCGTCGAGTCTGCTTCTACGATCGCTGAGTTTGCACTATGGTCGTTGAGATTTCATCACGGTCATTGAGTTTTCTTCAAACTTAACTCTGCAATCGTTGACTGCCTTGGTCCTTGAGATGAACTTGATCAAGCAATCCTTCTAGGTTAAGGTAGCGCAGGAAGGGCCAACCTCTTAGAGTGAGCTAAGGGTTAGGTTTGTCCCTGAGGCGCTTTCCAAATGAAATATTTTTAGAAGTGATTTGCACTGATATATCGTTTGACCTTTTCTGCTGGGGAGTTCCTCTTCCAAATTTAGACATTTGCACTGGCTGTAATTGTGGTGCTCCACGATTTTGAGTTGGGTGGCTGATAGGTAATCAGTAGTACATTTTGAGACGGTCCTACTGACTATGGATCTTCATTTGGTTCATCAGCCACAAAGTTTTGGGACTCTGTAGCTGGTACATTGCTTCATAGAATATCTCAGTGCTGTTGTTTCTTAACAGATCACTGCTCCCTCATGGTTGATGTTGTCTTTTCAGTGAGGTGGGATTTCCTTTTTTTATGTGCATTAGGAGGTATCCTTGCATGTCTCTTTCTGACTGGAATCACCACTAACTATTAAATCTGTTTACATTGTAGACATGGATATCTCCAGGACTGATCATTCTGCGATCATTTGACAGCACTACAAACGTAGTCTTCTTTTACAGTTTGTACTTGTGGAGTTCTGCTCCCGCAATGAGTTCCTCATGTTTGATGCTCGATGATCCTCTGTGGTGAGCTTCCTTGAGGATTCTTCTCTTATGACATGCTTTGAATGATTGAGCATCTAAGACCCTTTTACATCTTTGGTTGAATGGCTTGCTTCCTTATAAGGATCAACAACAATATGAGATTCATTCAGATTAGCTCAGCAAGTCTTCAAGGACAGGCTTTGACATATAGGAGTTTTATCATAATCATTTCTGAACAGTCTTAAGCCTTCTGCTGGTTGAATTTTTTGAATGAAGTCTTCTACTTCAGCATTCCTTAGTATGGCCAGATAGACCAGGTACCTGCAGGTTATAAATTTCTATTTTTGGTACCCATGGTTAAATGGGTCCTTCTAGGTTAGTTTTTTAAACCCATGTTCCTCATATATTTGGATAATCATCATATTAATCATCATCAGTCTTATTAATGCTTGTGACTAATTTAGATAATACATTTTGAGATGTATGATGGTGAGTATGTGTGAGATTTGCTATTTTAATAAAACACTCTTTTTCTTTGATGGTTTCATTATTTGCTAGGTTATGTTCACAGAGTGAGAATCAACTGTACGATTTATTAGTATCTAGTTGATTCATGGAGGTGATCAGTTTCTATGAATCTTCAAGATACTCTTATAGAACTGATCATACTCTGTGTGTTATTAAATACTTAGACCATAGGTTGTATATACATACTAACCTATCATCAAAGATTACTTCACATAAAATTAATTTAACCTGTGATGCTCTTATGACTAGGGGTGCTCAAAAAATTCGGTTTTTCGGTTTTTTACCGAACCGGTTGGAACCGGTGCCGGCGGTACCAGTTTTTTAAGTATCAGTTTTTTCGGTTCCGGTTTTTCAGTTTTTTATATTTATCGGTACCGGTAGCGGTTCTTAAAATTTTGAATTCGGTAAAACTGAAAAACTGAAAATAAAACCGAAACTTTAATAAATACTTAAACTACTTTATCACATGCAGTGGTACTTGCCAATGCTTAGAGATCCAAGTTGAACATGCAGTAGTAAATAGTAATAATTCTGTAGTTTACAAGTCCATTTATTAAACAGCTCAACAAGCCAACAAGCCAATCACATATTCTGTGCAACAACAACAACTCAACAAGCTAGTGGCACTGTGGCAGTACCGATTAAAAACAATTAATCAACAAGAACAAAGTCAGCACAAGTCAGTGACAAACCAACAACAAGCCATGTTGCCCAGTTACGCTACAACCATATGTCCATAGTCAACATTCAACAAAGAAGAGTAGAAGACCCTGTTATTTTTAACAAGAAATAAAGAACATTATAGTCCAAAATATGAGTTTAAAAGGGAAATTAAAAATGAAGAATAAACAGAGCAACATAACTTATTAAAAAAATTATTTAATTATTATTATTTATTAATAATTATATATATCACCATGCATGCGGTATAACCGAAAATCAGACCGAAAAAACTGGTACCGATTGTGAACCGAATCGGTACCGAAATTGGTAATTCGGTACTGGTTTCAGTTCTTGGTTTTTTGGTATTTTTGGATCGGTATCGGTTCGGTTTTTTCGGTACCGGTTCGGTTTTTTACCGATGAGCACCCCTACTTATGACCCATTTCAGATTTTTTTCAAGATGTCATCTTCAACCTAAAACATGGATGGAGAGAAAGTTTATAGGCATTTGAGTTTCCACTCTCAGTGTACTTTCTCTCTTCACCTTTTTAGGTAGATTATGATTCCTTGAAAGAATACTGTTATAGTTCATAAAGGGGTGCAATCATGATGTACATATTTATATTAGTAAGGAACCGTACCTTTTTACTGTCAGTTTCTTAACAGTCATTTATCTTAGATATACTGAGTTTAGGCATTGATGTGCATGATTTCTCATTTGCTCCTGACAGCTAGTTGCTCCAGTTGACCTTAAATCAATCAGTCGTGGTCTTGAAGATGCAAGCTAAGAAAATATCAGCATCTTTAGTTCTTTGACATCCTTGATTTCACAAGGTTTACATCCAGCTGCTAGTAGGCCAGACACTTATTTGAGAAGTTCTTATTTCTTCTCTGGATAAGTATTTCTTAGTATGTATGGCCTTTTCATCTTTCTGACTGGTGGATGTTTGACTCTTTGAGCTTTCTCACCTGGTCTTCAGACTACAAGATTGACTGCAGACAAGGGTTGGTCTTGTTGATATGGCAATCAAGAACATGGACCAATCTGAGCAGCTTCAGGGGTATATACACATTTACATGTACACAATATTTTCAACGCGTGAGCTCATCTGCATATAACACGTGACTTACTACTAAACTAAGTTTCGAACAATGTTTGTGCCTAGGATCAGACTCAAAGCGATTAGCTTTTGCATATAACATGAGAACCTGCTCTGACACCAACTGTTAGTTCCTAGTAGGCACAATAGATCTAGAAGGGTGGTTGAATAGATCCTTTTTCTTTCTAATACTTTTCTGGTTTATTTTATATTGCTAATAATTTAGCATATGGCAAAATAAGAATCTTTTCATTCACAGAGAAATAAGTAAAAGATCCCCTTCATTGATATATTCATAATCGTACATACATTGTTCGTAGAGTTAGTTCAGTGGTAAGCAGTTAAAACATACATAGCAGTTATAGCAGTTAATGTACATAATTTAAATGACATAAAGTAAAAGACACAAGGAGTTTTAAGTGGTTCAGAGACTCAAGCTCCTAATCCACTCTTCTGCTTTCAACTAGCAGGATTTCCACTAAGGAAGGGCAGCACCCTGAATCACTAAGATTCCTTCAAGCCTCAGAACTTTATTTCACTAAGAAGACTTCAAGGCCAGCAGCCTTGGAACTTCTCTAGTTCCCTAGGAACTATTCAAGCCCAGCAGGCTTGGAACTTTGTTTAGTCCCTTCGGACAAGGAACCCTCAGGCCCTGGCTTCTTGTTGTTGTAGTTGTTGTTGTTGTTGTTGGTGTTGAGCTGCTAAGATGTTATTAAGCTTGAACATCTTTTGTACTTAGCAGCTTGGTGTAGTCCTTTTTACATTCTGCTTCGATTCTAGACCACATCTTTTCTGGTGTAGCTGATCTTCACTCTTTAATGCTTATCTTCATCTGATATCAGTTGTGCACCGTCACCGTCTGGATTTACTAAGTCTCTGAGCTTTTGGTAGACTTTTTCTGGCACTTAGCAATCCCTGAACCCTTCTTTAATGTTTTGCAGACATGGTTCTGCACTTATTCAGTTTCAGCTTTCGGTTCATGGTGATTCGTAGAGTGACTCTCCATATCTTCTTTGTGCTCTGCCACTCTTCTGAATGTTATCTTCTTGTTCTTCTCGTCTATCAGCTTAGCTGCCATCTTCAGTGGCATTCTCATCTTTGTTGAGTGAAGCTTTAGTCTGTTTATGTCCTTCTATAAAGCTTCTTCACTTCCACCTATGTAGTCTCACTGTCACTGAGACTTGTTCTGTTAATCTTTTATGGAACTCGTAGAGTCAATAATAACATTCAATAACTCAACGATTCTATAACATAGCAATCATCATCACTTTTGATCTTTGAAGCTCATTCTGATTTATACTCTTTGCCAATCTTCCCGTTGGAAAGTAGTCATTGAAAGCTATTCAAATTGCTTCACAGATCTCGAGTTATTTGGTGTAGACTGTAGATAAGATGTGACATGACATGACTTTCTGACACTGCAGTCTACTGTTTCACCTACCCCGTCAGAAATGTCACTTTGATGTCTCGGGCAGGTCGACGACTTTATTTCCCCCTTCTGATTTCTAGATCAGAGGTTGTCCTTTTGTATCGATGCTCTCAATAAGCTCTTGTCCGAATACCAACCTTCAGATTGAACCATTGCCAATGCTTCAATCTTCAGATGTCCAAACTCTACGATTCTGATGCATGCATTTCTTGGACCTGATCGTAGTGTCTAGTTGACGGTAGAGACAACACTACAATCTTGAAGAATGTTCATTGGATCTGCAATGTAGAACATTTCTTCCTTCTCTTGTACAATGCTTCAACACTTCTGTTTGTTTCGACTGCTCTCAGATACTGATTGCTTGACTCTTTGTTCTGGCCCCTTCTGAATAGCAAGACACTTCATATTTGAGGCGTGTCCAACTAGATTTCTCCTTGTGATCTCTCGTTCACTTATTATCAATGGACTGACCCAATGCTTAATCACTTTAGCCTTTTTTTTTAAAGGATGACCAGTATCTTTGTGTACACTCCATCAGTTCCTTCTTCATTTGGCAAACACTACGATCCAGGTTGCTTCCAAGATCGTCATCTTCTATTTTCTTGACAGCTACTGTACTTGCTGACTTTCCTTAGTTAGTTACTTAAGTCTTCTTTTGATCAACTTGTGGAAGAATTCATCTCGAATAGCTTCACGACTCAATCTGGATGTTAATTGAGTTGGTGCTTAAGTCTTCTACTAGCTTGCATGCCATTTGTTGAGTGCTCTCGGGTTTCCTTTAGGTGGGATGTATCTTTGCAGTACCAACCAGAGGCTTCGTCCCTTTGGATATTCTGGGAGTGCTCATTTGTTGAGAATCGTGTTTACTCTACGATTCTGCCTTGGCGTTGTGATCACATCTATTAAAGCCTTAGTTCTGCACTCTACGATTTCTGTCGTTGTGCTTGTTGTCTTCATCTGATCTTGCTCGGCTACGATCTCTGCCTCTAATACGATCAGTAGACTCTACGGCTCTAAGTGTATTCTACTATTCTTGATTCGACTTTGACATCAGTAGACTCTACGACTCAGAGTGTAGTCTACGATTCTTGACTTGGCTTCGGCAGATGCTCAGTCGGCTCGTATGCAGGCTGTCTCTAAGATTCTAAACATGACTTCCTCTGTAGACTATGGCTCTGAGGAAGTGCTACTCGACACTACTACGATGCTTCTTCGTCTCTCCTGGAAGTCTAAGAACTCCGAGATCTACTATCTTGCAGACTACGATTCTGCCTCGATAGCTCTCGAGTTTTCCTTAACACTCCTGGAAGACTAAGATTCTGGTGCAGTGTTCAACGATCAGACAAGTCTATCTATTACATCATAAGAACAACCTAACATGTTTGATCTTTCTATATTTATAGTCCTTGTACATCATTTCTTTTTAAGGACTTTACAAAGCTGTTTTGCTTATGTAGGATCAACCTAACACATTTGATTAATTCATTCTAAGTCCCTGTACATATGTTTCTATAATCTATCAAAGAACTTTACAGCTTTTCTTAGTACAAGCATACTTGCATATTCATTCATATATATATATATATATATATATATATATATATATATATATATATATATATATATATATATATCATAATCAAATCATATGTAAATAGGAATATCATTCACATGCTTATTCCTAACACATGGGATAAATGAGAAGTAAAAAAACAAGGGAAAGGGGGAGGAATGGGTGGGATAAGGAGGGGACCAAGAGGGGACAAATGGAGATGGAAACTTACCATTTATAGTAAGTTTTAGTCTCTTGTCTACCATTTGTCCTTCCTTAGCCCTTAAGTCCTTAGGAAGTTATCTTCTCTTTTATTTTTCACCAAGTAAATTGAGAGGGCAAGATTGAAAGAGAAAAAGGAGCACAGACAAAGGAGAAAGGAAGGAAGAAGAAGAGCAACCAAGATTTTTCAAGCTTTAATCTTTGACCATCTAAGTAAAGAAGAAGAGCAAGAAGGTTAACTAAAAACTTTTGCCTTTAATTTTTGTATCAAGATTTTTCTTTGCTTTGTTGGAATGTTGTTGTTGTTATTAACGGGGATCATGATGTATCCGGAAGTGATAAGGAGGGTATAATGACGGTTGTATGATTAAACTATGCAATAATGCAAGAAAAAGAAAGAAAATGGAACCTATGCCTAAAGAATGGAAATAACTAATTAGTGGGCTGTTTTGGGATCATTTTGCTATGATGTCCCAAATCTAAAAATTAAGTTCTAGGGTGTTATGTTATGCTCTTATGAGTTAAAAACATCACCCAATTGGAATAGAGGAAAAAGCTTGTATAACAATGTCATGGCGATTTTTTTTTTGTAAAACTACTTAAAAGACTGAAAATCAGTTTGTGCTTCTGGAAATTGGATATTTTTTGGGAGTCTTGTAATTTGTAGTATAAGGAAGTCATAGGTTCAATAACAAACTCATTCCGATAATAGATGGTCGAGTTATGACGCTGTGAAGTAGGTGCGACGAGCATGAAAAACTACTTGTTACTGCTTCAGGATCAGGGAATTTTGAACTAATGCAGACACCCTAAAGCAGACAGGTTATACTGTCTGGATTATAACGAAAAAAAATTTAAGCTAAAGGAAACACTTCGTGTCGCTAGTTACCTATCTAGATTGGCAGACATGGGGTTTTTGAATTAAAAAAGACATGTTAAGTTGTCTGCTTTATACTTGAAGTATAAAATGAAGAATAAAAGTTGTGCGTATTGATTAAATCATAAAACGCGAACCATAAGAGATGAAATGGAATTAAGAAAGTCATGGAAGGACTTTAATATGTAAGTCTAAATTATGATTTAAGCTAAGCGGGAAGTAAACAAATGTGTGTTGGTTTCCAAAAGTCGAATAGTCGGACAATGTTATGTTACGTTGTACCGAGCTATATAAGACGTACGTATCATGGGACTTTTGAATTAAAATCTAAACTATGAATGGGGTTAAAAGAGATATATATTGGGGTGTATAAAGTTAAGTACGTTGTGTCGAGTTATAAAATTCGAACATAGTAAATTATGAAATAAGCTTAAAAAAACTAAAGTAAACCAATATTTGGGGTCAATACTTGACTAATTGATATGTTTGACCTTAATGATATATGTAAGTCGTTTGAAGAGCAAAATAGCGTAAGCTGTAAAGCAGTGATTAAGGCAAGTTTTTTAACTTACATAACTTTTTATATTGTGCAAATCTCTATTCTTATGTGCACATCGTACAACGATGTGCTTTTAGATTATTGAATTTAATTTGTTATATGAAATTTATTGTCTTATGTGAGATAATTTGTGAAAAAGGAGTTATTTCCATTTGATTCGTCCTAACTCAATTATTGATCTATTTCAGTCAGAACATTTATTGTTGAGATATTAAATTATGATAAATTCTTTCTTTGTGACAAGTTGAATGTGTCAAATCAAAAAATTTGGGCAAGTCTTTGTATATATTGCACTCCGTGCAATAATGTAGTTTATGTGAGCAGATGTAGTTATGATTTCACCTTGTGCAATGATGTGCTTGTTAAGTGTTATATTGAAGAACATGTTATGCTAATATCAGTACTTATGTGCAAAACAAAAGAAGAATTGGTTTAAAATTGAATTGTTGTAGATTTTAAGGTTATGTTATTCATGAAAGGTGTTTAAAGAAAAAGAAAATTTTTATTTCTGATTGTTTAAGTTAATTCACAATTATTGTTCGATTGCTGAAGATTTTAGAAGAATATTATTATATTCATGAGATTATTGGTCATTCAACTGTTGTATACTTGCTGAGCAATTAATTGTTCACTCTTGTAAATTCTAAAACCTTTGTAGTTAGATCAGAAAGACCTGATTGGTCAGATGGTGTTAAGAGAAAGGAATCCATAAAGTAAGAAGATTTAAATGTATAGAAGTACGTGATATGTTATAATATTATATAATGTTATAATATTATTTCTTATAGTTTAATAAAGGTCTTCGTACCTGGGACTAAAGGTGATATGTTGTAATAATATTGTAATTATATTCATGTCTTAAGATTATGTTGAATGGGTATTAACGTGAAGCACTAGACCCTGACTTGAAGGTTAACCTGGATTCGGGGGCGTTACAAAGTCCAAAACAGAACAAGAAGAAGAAATTACCTAACTCTGTTTCATGGGACTAGAAGATGATGATCAACATGAGGTAAACAACTTTCATTTTAATGAAACTCTTGAAATATCTATGTCTGATTATCTTGTTTTACAAAATAAAAATCAACATTTCAAAAAGAAAACTACTTATTTAAATAATTTTTAGCTAATGAATGAAGTTGATAAAAGATGCATGCATGGATGCTTTTAATGATGGAAAAATGTTGAATGTGCAACATGATGATTATGTAACAAATGCGAAAATATCATCTTTCATAAGTGATATTGCTAAATTTGTACAAGGAGAATGAGAACTTAAATGTTATGTTAGGGGCACAAAGATCAATTCTTGATAAACAAGGAATTGGGTACAATCCTATAAAAATATGAAAAATACAACTAATAATATTAGAATGATTAATAGGAAACCAATGCATAAACCACTTATTTTTCACCATTTGTTACTTGCAAAAAATATTGTTTTAAAGGTCATTTTAATTCTAATTGTAATAAAATTAAAATAAAACAAATTTTAGTAAAGAAATATGATTTATATGCTACTAACCCAAAAGGACCCAAAAAGATTTGGGTACCAAAAGGGTAAAGACTATTTATTTATTTTGTAGATGTCTCAAGGTCAAAAAGGAGACGAATAGTACTTTACTTTGAGAAATTAAGTTTCCTATAAATTATTTGACAGAATCTATAAGTACGTCATTTATTCTAAAGTTTTTATTGTGCTAAAGGCTCCATATTTTATACACATGATAATCTTCATAAATTTAATATAAGATCTATAGTTGAGGAATCAGTAGATATTATATTTGATGAACTTAACTATGATCTATCAAATGAAGATAATGAAGTTTATGCATAAAAACAAAATTTGGAAGTTAAAAACCAGCCAATTGTATGCAGACAGCTTGACCCGTCTGCTTCAGAAGACAAAATCAGATGAGCGTGAAAATCAGTTAGTTGTATTCAGACGTCTGCTTCAGAAGTCAGAATAGACATTCCTGAGCACGAACTAGAGGAACAAATGACTGAAGTTAGGCTTCCATGAACAACCAGTACAGTGAAAAATCATCCTCCTAACCTGAGCATTAAAGATCTCAACATTGGGATGACCACAAGAAGAGCTTTTGAAGAGATTTGGTTATGAAAATACAAAATCCAAAGTTACTCTAAGGAGCACAACTATCAATCTTTCTACTGGTAAAACAAAATGTTAATATATAGGTAACAAAATACAAAGGTATGATCATTTTGGTTACTTGCTATATGTGTTATTGGTATAAGCGTGCACCAGTTTCTTTCTTTATTCTTGTGCTTATTTTTTAATGATGTCAAATGGGGAAAGATATCTAAATATCTAAATTGATATGAATTATTTTTTGTTGATGATAAAGGGGGAGAGATATATCTTGATATGCATATATATGTTATAATTCATGAAGAGCTAAATAAATCAATCAACTTGTGCTTAATGATTAAATTCATGGTTTTAGGGGGGCATATATTTAGGGGGAGTTATATACTATATTTTGCCATTATCAAAAAGGGGGAGAACCGTGGGGGTGGGAGAGGGGATGGTTTTTAATTCCCATGGAAAATGGGGCAGTTAAAGGGAATTTTATGAGACCATGTGTAAGACCCCAACTTATTATAAATAAAATTAAATTTTCCTTTATTCATTATTCTAAATTAATAAGGGTTAATTTGATATAATGCTTTGGTTATGGGTGAAATGTGCAAATTTTTGCAAAATAAACAAGTGGTTATAAAATAATCATTGTTGTCGGGGAATATTCGTTTGGTCGTGGAATATTCTTTTTGTCGGGAATATTCGTACGACGGCGCAGTCAATTGTGGGCCCCATAACAGAATAACGGTCGGATGAAGAAAACGACAAATTTGAGTTTTTATAAATAACGACATAATTTTTACCGTTAACACTGTTGGGTTACCTGGTGGTTAAAATACAGTAATACGCGTTGTTGCACAGTAGCACACGGTATTGCACAGTATTTTGAATTATTGATCCTTACGTAAGAAGGCACTACTCAATAATTGCTACAGGAGTTACTGTTCAATATTTTATTTTATTGATTCAATAATTGCTGCGTTGATATTTTATATTATTATTGTTTCAATAATTGTCACTGCACAATATTTTCCATTATCAGATCAATAATTCATATTATTTGAATAATATTATCAGATAACATTATTTGCAATGTCTAGAAAGTTCTATCTAAGGATAGGTTTGGTCACCTAATTGCGCGCCAGTAAGGAGAAATCCTTATTGGAAAGCCCCCTCTTTCCTGGGAACGGCCTGGTTGTCATAATTGTGATTCTGTAATATTATTTGTAAATAATTAATTATTGATTTATATGATAAGGAAATATTTATTTGATGTAGATATAAATGATGAATTTATTTATTTTATGTGGTTATTAATGAAGGAATTTATGCAGGAATTATTGTTGAAGTTGGTATATTTTGGAATTACAATTATTTCTCTAATAAAATATCCATTTAAATATATTGTAATTGTTTCAAATAAAATATATATATATATATATATATATATATATATATATATATACACACACACACACACATGTGATTTAATCGTTGGAATCTTTTCTAAGTTGAGGGGCGGAAGTAACCAAAGTCTATTTGAATGCTTTGTGTAGCATTATTTTGGGTTGGTGGGAATTGTCAACACATGTGGTTGGCCTAACTTTTGTAGACCCTCATAGGTGGAAAATAAGAATTGGCAGAAAGAAGGAATTGATTAGGCCATTTGGTGGGTGAAGAAAAAAAAATGTCTACAATTTGGTTTCAAAGAAGTGCCCCACCCATATTGAAATTAAGGAGTTAGGCATGAAAAGTTTGATAGTAGTCTGCTCTTTCCTCCGAAGCTGCACTATAAATAGAGGGATAACCCTCATTCCTCACCACACCATTTCTAAATTCAGAAGTTATTATTCTTTAGTATTGTGAGTATTTTTCTTGAGAATAAGAATATTTTTAGCGAAGTTTTTCTGCAAGATTTTCTCAGCATAATATACGATATTCCAGTCAAATCCAGTTTTTACTCAGGTAAAGGATATTATTTTTTTCAATACTCATGAGAAATATTATTTCCTTTCATACTCCATATTATGTAAGCAATATTATTTCATCTCGTATTCTTAAATTTGAACTTACTATGGTAAGTATTGCTTCTATAATTCCTGAAATGATTAGAAATTTCGTTTCATCTAATATCATTTCATAGGAATATTGGTCTGAACTTTTTATAAAATTTGGAACTTGTCATTACTGGTACTGTTCACTGTTACTGTTCATGGGTACTGTTCACAAGTACTGTTCATGGGTACTGTTCACGAGTACTGTTCACGAGTACTGTTCACGGGTACTGTTCACGGGTACTGTTCACGGGTACTGTTCACAAAAAAAAATTCTTTTCTTCCAAATTATTTGTTGTAACCCTTATTCTTAAAGTTTAATCCATGTTTTGATCTTCATCATCCTCAGTCCTAAATGGTGATACAAATGAATATCTTTGGCCTGTAGTGCAAAGATGAATGATTAACTAATGAATATCTTTGGCCCGTAGTGCAAAGATGAACAGGTGTTGAGAAGAACATGACCAACTAGTGATACAAATGAATATCTTTGGCCTGTAGTGCAAAGATGATTAAAGATTGTATATTGATTGTTGTTACAGGGATAAAATATTGATGATGGACTTTTAAACCTTAGAAGACAGTAGAATTCTTTCTCTACGTGACTCTTCTAATGGATTGCTGTTCCGCTGCACTTGTTGATCTAAAACTTGTTGTCTATTATATTTTATTAGATTTTCCCTGTTGAAGACTAACGATAATTTGTTGTATATTATCTTAGTCATAATATTCTTTACTGGACTAGTTGAGATCACTCTTTCCTTTTTGTTCCATTTTTCTTCTCAGGAGGTGAGAACATAGCAGGATCGAGTCGGGGTATGGAGTGATGGTTCTAGGAATATGTTTTAGCAGTCCTCTCTATTTCTATAAAATAGTATTTGAATAACTGTAATGAGGATTTATTTGCGTGTGGATATTGTCTAGAAGACAATATTTGTATTTAAACTCACAGTATGTATTGTCGTATTTCACACGACATTTGTATTATTGAAGTTGTAGTTTGCTTTATGTACCATGTATTTGACGACTCAGAATGGGTGTTGTAGACCTATTTTGGGGGCGTCACACCATGGATAGTGGGATGTGTAATCTCGCATCATTGTTGTTAACGCCAAATTTTGTACACATGACGAAATCACCAAAACAGTAGGCCAAAATCGTACTAACGGTTGATTGTATTGTTGTGAAATTTAACTCACGAAATACACTCACATAAACATAAACAAATAGATATAAAATATGAAGACAAGAATTTATGTGAAAACCCAATTGGGAAAAACCACACAGAGAGAGAGATAAATTCACTATAATAATATGGAGAGTACAAAGGGTTTATTTGTGTCATATGCTCTTGTGTTCTGTCTCTCCTTCAATCCCTTGCATATTATTGTATTTATAAATGTCATATCCACCTGAATCCAATTAAGAGTAGAAGTCCTTTTCAGAATCACCTAATAACTGTCGAATCCAATTAGGAGTAGGAGTCCTAATTAAACTTCCTTATCCCACCAAATAAGGAAACACAATCTTTCTTTAATAAGGACACTCTCAATGTCAAAATAAATATATATTATGGGTCAACACCAAATCTAGCCCATTAAATAAATTGGGTTACACCTTGGCTAGACCCAAATAATCACACTCCAACATTTCCCCCATGTCTCTTATTTATAAGGAACTTAAAATAAGAGAGTATACAAATTTTGTCACACCGAAACACCATACGCCAAACAGAAACTTCTGGCTCTCAATATTTCCGCCCCACTCCTCAATTCATTTCTAAGATATACATAAAGATCCCCAAGCCACAAGCCACGTGCCACGTGTCACGAGCCACGAGCCACGTGCTTTGAGCTATGAGCCACGAGTAACAAGCCAAGTGTTTCGAGCCATGAACTTCGTGCTTTAAGCCACGAGCCACATGCTTTGAGCAACGAGCAACGAGACAAGTGCTTCGAGCCACGAGCTACATACTTTGAGCCACGTGTCACATGCTTTTAGCCACGAGCAACGTGACACGAGCCACGAGGGTTTAAAACATGTATTGGCTAGATACTCTCCGTTTGTGAAAATTAAGAGCCACGCATATTCTATCTGAAGCTTGTTATTCTCTCGATGATCAGTGTTGATTCCATGTGCTTGTTTTATTTTGCTAGAGCCGATGGGCTTGGATTGCCTTGGTTGACTTTGAGTAGCATATAAAAGATGTTGTTGCTGACTCATGACATGATGGGCCCATACGAATTATTGTCTCTTATGTGGCGACCCTTTTAGAATGTTAGCAGTAATGCATCTTTTACTCACCTAGATCAATAATCAAAGTGATTAATGCTTTGATTTAATATATATATATATATATATATATATATATATATATATATATATATATATATATATAACTTGAATACTATTTCTACCTTTTATAATATAAACGATGTAACATGTAAAGTAATAAATACTCGGTTACAATCATGATTCGATTTCTATTAACAGAAGTAATAATCATACGCCTATCGGCCTATGCTGCATATATCCACAAACGTATATCTTTAATTTATTTAAGGATGCAACTCATCTTTTATATATAGGCCACCACATGCTTAATTATTTTTTATGTAGGTTTCTTCCCTATCCAGATGGACTCTGTTCATGAATAATAAGAAAGTTCATAATGGATGGCAAAGATGATTAGAGACATTTTTGAAATTTGTGAAGCCCATATTAATAGGTACACGTGCTTCTGTGCATGCTATAAAACTAACCCACTTGGAAATTATATATGACATTAAAGTTAAACTAACATGAATATAACAGTTTTGAATAATTATAAACCTGCATACTAGTGCGCAAAATATTATCAATTATATACTAGTATATTAGGAGCTTATCTAGGTCTGTCTTTAGATCGTGTACTGCAACAATATTGCTTCGCCTCTTGAGATAACTACGACTTTAAATTGAGACGAGTTGTGAATATTCCTTCCAATGCTAACAAATTAAGTTTGGTGATTTTTCGAATAAAATTTTGCTTTCTCACAGACGGCGCCAATGTTAACGCCAAATTTTGTACGCCTGACGAAATCATCAAAACAGCAGGCCAAAATCGCACTAACAGTTGATTGTATTGTTGTGAAATCAAACTCATGAAATACATTCACATAAACATAAATAAAGAGATATAAAATATGAACACAAGAATTTACGTGGAAACCTAATTGGGAAAAAATCGAGAGAGAGAGATCCACTATAATAATAATAATAATAATAATAATAATAATAATAATACAAAGTGTTTATTTGTGTCATATGCTCTTGTGTTCTGTATCTCCTTCAATCCCTTGCTTATTGTTGTATTTATAGATGTCATATCCACCTGAATCCAATTAGGAGTAGAAGAATCTCCTTATAACTGCTGAATCCAAGTAGGAAGTAGGAGTGCTAATTAAACATCCTTATCCTACCAAATAAGGAAACACAATCTTTCTTTAATAAGGACTCTCATTATCAAAATAAATATATTATGGGTCAACACCAAATCTAGCTCATTAAATAAATTGAGTTACACCTTGTCATTCCTACTCAAATCAAATAATCAAACGAGAGAGGGGTGTGACTTACGTGGTGTTTATTTATGTTTGAATACTTCTTAATTCACCTCTCTCTGATTCGGTCAGAGACAAATCTTGTTTGGTAAAAAAAATGTCTATTAATCGTTAAGACAAAAACTCAAATCTTAACTATTAAGAGTTGTCTCTTAATAGTTTATTTAAAATTTATAGACAAAAATAGTCTCAATAAATATTATACTCCTTTAATTTCAAATTTTAAGATCATTCAAATAAAAGTTTTAAATAACTCAGAGGCAAAATAGTAAAATAGTGTCATTTAAATGTTTTACACTTTTTAATTATCAAACAGTTTTTTAAATTTAAAAATTATTTTATTCAGATGATCTAATTAATTACTCAATTTTATCGAAACACCACCTTACTAGCCTCAGAATTCAAATCAGGTTATCCAGCTTCTGAACCAAAGAGAATGTTATCTTCTACACTTGGATATACATATTCAACAAGCTTCAGTTGTCTCGTTAACTGAGTAAGACATTCAAATATGTGATTTGCTTGAGGGTGTGATTTGTCTCTAACAATAAACTCGTTAACATTTCCATCCACCTCGATTGAGCTGCAACCCGGAATCTTATCCAGTTGTCTCTCCCTCATCATCTTCCTGACCTCTCCAGTCTTCTCCCACATCTTTGCTTCACCATACATATTAGCGAGCAAAACATATATTCCACTGTCAAGTGGATCCAACTCAAGAAGTTTCAAAGCAGCCCTCTCTCCCATCTCAACATTTCCATGAACTCGACAAGCAAAGAACAAAGCTCCCCACACCACAGCATCAGCCTCTATTGGCATGTTCTTTATAAGCTGTTCTGCCTCTTCCAGTAAACCAGCCCTACCCAGGAGGTCCACCATGCAAGAATAGTGCTTTAGTTTGGGGGAAAGATTAAATGTTGAGTTCATTTGGTTAAAAAAATTGCGACCTTCTTCAACCAATCCTCCATGACAACAAGCTGAAAGGACCCCTAGAAAGGTAACCTCATCTGGCACCAAACCATGATCAATCATCTGTGAGAAATGGGATATGGCATCATGTGCATTACCATGAGTCGCTAAACCACCAATTATCGAGGTCCAAGTTAAAGAGTTTCTCCCAGGCATCTCATTGAAAACTTGAAGTGCCTTTGCCACATTACCACACTTGGCATACATGTCAACTAGAGCTGTTCCTAAGGTAACATTCACAGATAATTTGTGTTTCTCAATGTAACGATGAACCCAAATTCCAACATCAAGAGCTCCAAGTTGTGAACATGCGGATAAACAGGTAACCATAGTCACCTCATTCGGCTTAACATTCATGGCTTGCATTTTATGAAACAAAGTCAATGCCTCTTTACTACGATTGGCCTGAACATAACCGCCAATCATGGCATTCCACGGAACAACATCTTTCTGTGGCATTTCATCAAAGAGACTCTTAGCAATATCTAGAAACCCAAATTTAGCATAGCCCACAACCATGGTAGTCCAAGAGACCACAGTTTTCTTTTCCATCTTATCAAACAAACCCTCTGCTGCCTCAAGATTACCACATTTTACATACATGTCCATAAGCGCATTAGCAAGTGGGATTGTCAAATTCAATCCCATCTCTTCAATATGTCGATGAAATTCTCTTCCAAGATTCAAATCCTCTAACTGCGCACACGATGAAATCACCCCAATCATTGTAACCTCATCAGGCTCAATCCTCCCCGTCTCCATTTCTCGATAAAAACTTAATGCTTCATGTACTTTTCCACTCCGAACATAACCATTAATCAAAGAATTCCAAGAAACCAAATCTCTGACACAACTTTCAGCAAACACCTTATGTGCAACATCCAATTCTTCACAGGACACCAACATATGAATCATTGCATTATGCACAAAAATATCCGAATCAAACCCCAATTGATAAACATGCCCAAGAAGCTCATGACCCATCCAAATCCACAACAAACGAGAACAAGACTTGAGCAACAACGGATAAGTATAATTATCGGGTCTTAACCAATTACTTCTCAACATTTGCTTATACAACAAAAACACTTCTTTAGGATTCTCACTATCTAAATAACCTCTAATTGCTACATTCCATGAAAACACTTTAGAATTTGGGGTACTTATCAAAATTTCTTTACAATAATCAAGATTACCTGATTCTGAGATTGCACAAAACGCAACCAAGCGGCTTGCAGCTAACCCATCTGAGATTAAGCCTGTTATAATCATTTGGGATTGGATTTGCTTCAATTGGGTCATGGAATTGCATTTTTCTAAGAGGGAAAGTAAGGGGTTTGAGAGAACAAAGGAGTGGGTTGTGTTCCAGTTGCTGGGTTTTTCTTTGTGAGGTAAAAGAGAACGAGTGTGGAGCAAAGAGAGAGAATAATAAGGGTTTGGGAGAGGCTTAGGAGTCCAATGAAGAGATCTAAGACTGATGATAAAGAGGCTGATCATCAAATGATTTCTGAGTTTGGCGGGGATGGAAGTTGAAGACAGAAAAAAAGATTTGTTAGGATTTTCCCTTGGCAAATGAGTGTTTGAATAACTGAATCGAGTTTATTTTTGTATAATTTTTTAAAATTATATGTTTTTGCGTTTATTCAACTGGATTATAGTATTTTTATAATTCGATTTAAAAATTATTCTATTAATTTTTATAAAAAGAAAAATTGTTAGCGTATGCGAAGCACTTATTAGTATTATTTTATTATAGAATTATTATATTATTGACATTTTTATTATAAAAAATATAAAAATTAATTTATATGTTAAATTTAATATTTGAAAATTATGGTTAGTAGCTATATTATACTTTTACTTATATATATATATATATATATATATATATATATATATATATATATATGGAAATGATCTGTGGAATACGTTAGCTATTAACTATGTTTCAACTAACGTTCATCCAGCCGTCTAAAATTGGAGTTAATGGCTGAGATAAGCGCCCAGCCACTAGAGGGAGTAGCGGCCAGCAAATTTCTTTTATGTTGGCCGCTACTCCCTCTAGCGGTCAGTCAAAATGACGTTTTGACTGGCCGCTAGAGGGAGTAGCGGCCAACATAAATGAATTTGGCTTAATTACTGATTATCTTAATTATTCTCATAAATAATAAAATAATAAATAATTATAATGATAATTAGTAATTATCTTTATACTTATCATTATACTTGTTAACGAAATAAGTATGTATAAGAATAATTACTGATTATTATTTTATGATTTTTAATTATAAATAGAAATAGCGATTGAGTTTATATATTTGAGTAGGAATATAATATAAATTCAATCATTATTTTCTATTTATAATTAAAAATCATAAGATGATAATCAGTAATTATCCTTATACATAAGATTGAATTTATATATTTGAGTAGGAATATAATATAAATTAAATCACTATTTTCTATTTATAATTAAAAATCATAAGATGATAATCAGTAATTATCCTTATACATAAGATTGAATTTATATATTTGAGTATGAATATAATATAAATTCAATCTTATATATAAGGATAACTGTTAGAGTTTATGCCCTAGAGGCCAATTATTTGATATAATTGCTTAACGTTTTGATATTATATTTGATTGAATAAATATATGATTTTATTATGGTTTTATTTACTGCGTAATATAATTGTTAACATAATAAAATTTCTTAGAATAGTGATACAAATTATATAATTTCAAGTATGTGACTTGAACATGAGATTATATATTACCATTAGTATCAGTGTTCTTAAATGTCCCTAGTCGAGTATCATTGTTGATGGGACAACAATGATGCATTGAGACTAGTATGTGGATTGACTGATGACCAAATCTCATTGGTCATAAATATATGAGATATTAAGTCAATGCATAGGTATATGTTAGAGAACGATGTACTGGACAGACCCACCATGAGAATTCTATATGGAGCATTATGCGAAGTGTCATTAGCAATTCTCATAGTGACAATGATGTAATGGTCCTCCGACCTGAAATCGCTATATTACTACACGAGAATTTATGTACTTTGATATCATCAAATGTCACCTTTAATAGGGTGGACTATAAAGGTGATTATTGGGTTCATCATTAATCATGTGAGAAATATGAGTGATCTAGATAGAATTTAACCATCCTATATATTATGGGTGATATCCATAGGCCTCTTGATTGAGTAGGACTATGAAATGCATGGCCATGCTCAAATAGTGATTTGTTTCATATAGTCTACTCATTGATAAAGAAAACTCAGATTAAATTATGAAGAGTATGACACATTCCATGACTCGAGTTTAATCTAGGATATTAAGGTTAAAAGGATTAAATTGCATTGAAACATTGGTCACAAAAGGTTGCATCGAATCATCGATCTTATTATTACTTGGGTAGCAGTGATGCATTACTAGATGCCGCTCACTGTTTATAATTTTATAATATGATTTTAAAATTATTGCCAACGTAATAATAACCTATAGGGTCACACACATAGAACGTTATTTAAAAGGGAATTAATTTAAATTTTAAGGATTTAAATATATTAATATGATTAATAGTATTTAAATCACGAATTAAATTAAAAGGAGAATTTGTATATATGTATATTAATTAAGTAAGACTTAATTAAGATATATATATATATATATATATATATATATATATATATATAGATTCGGATTTTATAAAATTAGGTTTTGATTTTGATTAATTCCTTTTAACTACTATATATATGATATATAGCAGCTACTTAGGGTAAGATATCATAATTGAAAAACCCTAGCCGCTCTTAGAGAGAGACTAGAGAGAAAACAGTTTCAAAAATCCATTCCTTTTGGTGGCTAGTATCGCAAGTCCTTCTTATTGCAGAATCGTTCGACGGTTCGTGCGGCATTCGTGTGGATACCGTAGAGGCGCAATCGGTTTGTATTGCGTTGGAGATTCGAGGCGCAGTCGGTTTCAGATTCTCATTTTTTTTGTTTATATCTGGTATAATCTCTAAACCTCTGAATTAATTGATTTTCGCATGGATCCTATTTTAGGGTTTCGGAAATTGCTTTAAAATTTTAATTTCCGCTGTGCGTTTCTGTACCGAAGCCCAACAATAATTACTTATTATCATCTTATGATTTTTAATTATAAATAAAAAATAGTGATTGAATTTATATTATATTTCTACTCAAATATATAAACTCAATCACTATTTCCTATTTATAATTAAAAATCATACAACAATAATCAGTAATTATTGTTATACATACTTATTTTGTTAATAAGTATAAAGATAATTACTGATTATCCTTATACTTATCCTTATAATTATTTATTATTTTATTTTATTTTACGATAATAATTAGAATAATCAGTAATTAAGTCAAATTCTTTTATGTTGGCCGCTAGAGGGAGTAGCGGCCAGCATAAAAAAAATTTGATGGCCACTACTCCCTCTAGCGGATGGGCGCTCATCTCAGCCATTAACTCCAATTTTGGACGGCTGAATGAGCGTTAGTTGAAACAGGGTTAATAGTTAATGTATTCTACGGATTATTTTCCTATATATATATATATATATATATATATATATATATATATATATATATATATATATATATATATTAATAGTATTAATAGATTAAAAGCGTATTGAGTTAGATATATTTGTAAAGTTAAATTATCTGATAAATAATATATTTCTATATATAATGAATTATTAACAAAGGAATTAAATAGATTCAAAAATTCTACAATAATAACTCATTATATTATAAAATTGTTATAGTCTTTAATACTCCCTTACTTTAGAGAAGTCCTCGCTGGAAATAAAAACATTTATTTCAAAATATCATTTCATATTGACTTTTTAAGAATTATACATCCCCTCCATATAAATCAAAAATAAAATGTGACATATTCTTTTACAAACCGAGTATATATATTTATGAAAAATCAAAGTAAATGATATTTGTGTTAGTTCCCAGTAGGCACAATATAAATCTAGAAGGGGAGTTGAATAGATTCTTAGAATTTCAAATTCTTTTCTTGTTTATTAAGTTGTACTGCTCATTAAGTAGCACATAACAAACTTAAGAATCTTTTCAAGCACAGCGGAATAGGTAAAAGATCCCCTTCATTGATATATTCATAATCAGACATACATTATTCGTAGAGTTAACTTAGTAGTAAGCAGTTAGCACATACATAGCAGTTATAGCAGTTAAGGTACATTATGTAAATGACATAAATTAAACGACACAAGGGGCTTTAAGTGGTTTAGAGACTCAAGCTCCTAATCTATTCTTTTGCTTTCAACTAGCAGGATTTCCACTAAGGAATGGCAGCACCCTGAATCACCAAGATTCCTTCAAGGCCAGCAGCCTTGGGACTTCAGTTCGCTAAGAACTCTTCAAGGCCAGCAGCCTTGGAACTTCTCTAGTTCCCTAGGAACTCTTCAAGCCCAGCAAGCTTGGAACTTTATTAGTCCCTCCGGACAAGGACCCCTCAGGCCCTGGCTTCTTGTTGTTGTAGTTGTTGGTGCTAAGCTGCTAAGATGTCATTAAGCTCTGAACATCTTTTGTACTTAACAGCTTGGTATGGTCCTCTTTGCATTCTGCTTCGAGTCTGGACCACATCTTTGTTGGTGCAGATGATCTTTTCTCTTTTCTGCTCATCTTCATCGATATCAGTTGTGCACCATCACCATTTGGGTTTGCTAAGTCTCAATGCTTTTAGTAATCTTCGTCTGGCACTTAGCAATCCCTGAACCCTTCTTGAATACTTTGCAGATATGATTCTGCACTTGTTCAGTTTCAGCTTTCAGTTCATGGTGATTCGTAGAGTGGCTCTCTTAATCTTCCTTGTACTCAGCCACTTTCCTGAATGCTATCTTCTTGGCCTTCTCGGCTCTCTGCTTGGCTGCCATCTTTAGTGGCATTCGCATCTTTATTGAGTGAAGTTTTGATCTATTTGAGTTCTTCTTCTAAGCTGCTTCACTTCCACCTTGGTAGTCTCACTGTCACTAAGACTTGTTCTATTGATCTTTGGTGGAACTCATAAAGTCAACAATAGCATTCACCAACTCAACAATTCTGCAACTTCACAATCATCAACATTTCTTCATCTTTGAAGCTCTGTTGATTTATACTGCTTCCCAATCTTCCCGTTGGAAAGTAGCCGTTGAAAGCTATTCAAATTTCTTCGCAGATCTCGAGTTATTTGGTGCAGACTGCAGATGTGACATGACATCTTTTTCTGACTTCCTGAAACTGCAGTCTGCTGTTTCACCAACCCTATCAGATATGACACTTTGATATCTTGGGCAGGTCGACGACTTTATTTCACCCTTCTGATTTCTCGATCAGAGGTTGTCCTTGCATTGATGCTCTCAATGAGCTCTTATCCGAATATTACCCTTTAGATTGAACCGTTGCCAATGCTTCAGTCTTCAGTTATTCGAACTCTACGATTCTGATGCATGTCTTCATGGACTTAATCGTAGTGTCTTTTTGACTTGTAGACACAACACTACGTTCTTGAGGAGTGTTCACTTGTTCTTTAGGATAGAACACCTCTTTCTCTTTTTGTGCAGTGCTTCATCACTTCTGTTTACCTCGACTGTTCTCAGATACTAATGGCTCGATTCCTTGCTCTGGCCTCTTCTGAATAACAAGACACTTCAGATTTATGGCATGTCCAGCTCGCTTTCTCTTTGTGATCTCCCATTCACTTATCATTAATGAACTGACCAAATGCTTAATCACTTTAGCCTTATTATTCAGAGGCTGACCAGTATCTCAGTGTGTACTACATTAGTTCCTTCTTTGTTTGGCAAACACTACGATCTTGGTTACTTCCAAGATCGTTGTCATCTTTCCACTTGACAGCTACTGCATATGTTGACTTTCCTTAGTCAGTTACAGAAGTCTTCCTCTGATCTCTTTGTGGAAGACTTCATCTCAAATGGCTTCATAACTCAATCTGGATGTTGATTGGGCTGTTGCTTAGGTCTTCTATTAGCTTGCATGCCATTCGTTGAGTGCTTTCTGGTTTCCTTCAAGTGGGACGTATCAATGCAGTGTCAACTAGAGGTTTCATTCCTTTGGATATTCAGGGAGTGCTCATTCATTGAGACTCTTATTTGCTCTACGATTCTGCCTTGGCATTGTGAGCACATTTGTTGAGGTCTTAGTTCTGCACTCTACGATTCAGTTTTGGCTGTGCAGACACTACGACTCTGAGATCAGATCTTGACACTAAGATTTTTGTCGTTGTACTTGTTGTCTTCATCTGATCTTGCTCGACTAAGATCTCTGCCTTTGGTATGATTAGTAGACTCTACAACTATAAGTGTAGTCTACGATTCTTAACTTGTCTTTGGCAAATGCTCGATCGGCTCGTAAACAAGCTGTCTCTATGATTCTGAACATGACTTCCTCAGTAGACTACGGCTCCGAGGAAGTGCTACTCGACACACTACGATCCTTCCTCATCTCTCCTGTCAGTCTCCGAACTCTGAGATCTACTATCTTGTAGACTACGATTCTGCCTCGATAGCTCTCGAGTTATTCTTGACTCTCCTGGCAGACTACGATTTCTGGTGCAGTGCTCCACGATCAGACAAACCTATCTGTTACATCATAAGATCAACCTAACATGTTTGATCTTTCTACATTTATAGTACTTGTACATCATTTCTTTTTAAGGACTTTACAAATCTATTTTACTTATGTAGGATCAACCTAACACATTTGATCAATTCATTCTAAGTCTTTGTACATATGTTTCTATTATCTATCAAGGGACTTTACAGCTTTTTTTAATGCAAGCATACTTGCATATTCATTCATTCATATATATATATATATATATATATATATATATATATATATATATATATATATATATATATCATAATCAAATCATATGTAAATAGGAATATCATTCACAAACTTATTCTTGACAATCTCCCCCTATTTGATTATGAAAAAAACAATAAGTGCATATGCATGTTATGAATGAATCTTATATACAGTGAGCAGCTGTATTTCTAAAACAGATAATCATGAATGTCATTTATAATAATATGAAATTTTTTATATTATGACATCTTACATCCTGGATCTAGAACATACCTAACTAGTTAAAGATATACTTCTTTGGCTCCATGTATGCTTCCAGGATGTCACTTGATGTGCTATTCATCTGTTTGATTCATCTGTTCGATCTTTTTACATCTGGTTATCCTGGGACATTGGCTTTATTTTGTATGCTCCCCCTTAAATGTTTTCATTTTGTATGCTCCCCCTCAGATGTTTGCTGCTATGATTCCCCCTCAGCCTTTGCAAATACGGGTTTATCATCCTTTAGCCCCCCCTTTAATGATGACCCAACTTCTTCTTCTGCTATCTTCTTCTTTTATTTCCTTCTGCTCTTCTTTCCCTTTCTTGGCTGCCTCTTTTTATGCCTCTCTTTCTCCCCCTTTTTCTCATTAATCAATTGAGAGAGGTGTTCCATATTGAACATAAGATGCTCCATCATGTAAGAGGAATTTCCAACTTCATTCTTGATTTCTTGTTGACTTAGCACAAGTTGCATAGAAAAAGATTGATTCATGTTGTCAATCTTGTCAGAGAGGATTTTGAGTTTTTCTTCATTTCCCTTTTGTGCTTGTAGAGCTGTAGCTTTTTGATCGTGTATGGCTTTCAGATAAATTTGATCTCTCTCTTTCATTTTGAGAGATATATCAGCCATAGTTTCATGGAGTTTGTCTTCTGTTGTTTTTAACTACTTTGACTCTTCATTCATTAGAAATATCTTCTCAGCCAGCTCAGCAGAATTCCTCAACAGCTCCTGCTCCACAGGATTTTGGTCATTTGATCTGGAAGCTCCTTGTTGAACACTAGCTTGGACTCTATGATTTTCATCCTTGGATAAATTATGGAAAGTGTTGACAATCTGAGAAATCGTTGAGTACCAACAGATATTGGAAGATGAATGGATGTTAGATATCTGAGCTTGGGCAGATGGAGGCTTCTCAATTTTGGATTTGAACATCATCAATGGTAGAGTAAACAGACTCTACGATTATTCCTTTGGCCATAGTCCTTCTGCCTTCAGTGTCAACTCTATTATCATAGGGAATATAGTGATTTCAAGCTTGTCTGTAGATCTTGTAGTGAGGTTTGTCATTGATCATCATGGTTGCAAACTTCTTTACCCTCGGGAAGTTTTGTGACACCAGCTCTAGATTTGGAAATTCAGAGTAACACCAGCTGAAATAGCTCTCATCCTTATCAGTATGAGCCTTTAACCACGGCATCCATGGGAAAAACCATCTCATCAGAGGATCTTCAGAGTTGTACAATATTGTTGTGCAATCTAACTCCATATTTTTTCAATTATAAAGTACTTCATCTGTAGTCATCCTTACAACTCGAAGTTGTTCATTTCCATGACTTATCCATCTTGTTGCTGGCTCAGCTGGTGGTTCATCAAAAACTTCAACCACTATTCTTCTGTTGATTTTAGCTGGAGATAGAACAAGGTAGTATTTTGGTTCCTCTGATTCCTGAAGTGCAGAATCAAACTCTTTCCCTATTTCTTCCCTTTTTGATCCAGAATCTCGCTGACTTCCTTCATCAGATTCTTCAGTGAAGTCTTCTTGTTGAATTTCATTTTTAGAACCTTCTTCAGCAGTATCTTCCTTGGATTCATCACTAATTCCATTTTCATCATTTTCTTCATCAGATTCATCATCACTTACCTCAATGACTGCAATAGAGTGATCATTTTTCTTGTTAGAGGAAAATTTAGCCAGTAGTCTGTAGCTCTTCCTTCTCCTTGGTGGTTCAGCAATTTAAGAGTCAGAATCTCCTTCCTTTTTGGACTCTGAGGCATTTGAGTCATCAGACAGGCTTTCTTGATTTTCATCATTGGTGGGGGCATTTCCTTCTTTTTAAGAATCAGCATCATTTGATCCATCATCTGGGTTGGTTGGAGCATTTTCATTTGGAGATGTAGTTTGGTCAACTTGTATCTTATCTTTATTAGCAGAGTGAATGCTCTGGGGGCTTGTGCATTCTTCTTCATCATTAGATGTTGCATCTTCTTCCTTTAATCCAGCTTCACCTTTATTGCTAGATTTTGCATGTGGGGCTCAACCTTTTCTTCTTCTGATTCTACGTCCTTTTCTTCATTAGACGTACCTTCATGGTGAGTTGAAATTGGACTGTCTATCATCTTAGCGTTCTTGTTGGATGGCCTTTAAAGTAATCTGTTACTTCTTCTCTTAGTGGTCTCTGCAGTTGAGACCTTTTCATCTTCAACCTTGTCTTCTACGGATAGACTTTTTGGAGAGGCCTCGGCTTTACTCATGCTTTTGGATTTCTTCTGGTTGGTTTTGTTGTCGTTGGTACAGAATCATCAAATTCAAAATTTTCTACCTCTTTTGCCTTCCTCTTCTTTGCAGAGGCTTTGCTACTGCTCCCAGTTGTCAACCTTCTATTCTCCTTTGGGGTTTTCTTCCAATTTACGAACAATTGTGGAGACATTACCTTGTGAACATTAAGGATTTCACCATCATCACCCTTAATTTTATTCTTCAACTTTTTCTTCAAGATGATACTTAAGAATCTCCCATGAAAAACCTTTGTGAGTGGTTTTTCAGTTAATTTTTTCTTTTATTCCTTATCCAACCACTTAGACATATGATCGAGCAGGACATCTCCAAAGTTGATGTGTTCCTTCAAGACTATGACAGACATGATCTTCAACTGTTGGTCAATCACAGTATCATGTGCAGTGTCTTTACATAAGATACATTTCCCCACGATTTCAGCAAGGAACTCGAATTATTATGGAAACTCCTTTTTCTTCATCTCCTTCAGACTAGGGTTTCTTCTGTACTGCATAATCTTCTTAGCTTTTTCTATGTCGATCTCTTTCAGGCTTTTCAGATTTCGATCAGGAAGGCCCAAGCATTGATTGATGTCAGAGAGTGTTTAGTTTCAGGATCTGACCTTTAACCTTGGTGGAGAGGATTCCATAATTTATGGTTGCGTTTGAATGGAACTCCTTGACCAGGTCACCATATATTTGTGTGTTTTCCTCAAGACATTCTGAGAACCCGGCCTTCTTCACAAGTTCAAGAATATCTCTGAACTTCTTTTTGGATTTCTCGAACGTCTTGGTTCCTAGATGAATGCCAGTGATTACTTGTCAATCTGCCATTTGAGGAGTTCGAGGAATATGGGTGTTGGTTTTAGGAAGTTTTGTGAGAGATATTTGACTGTGATTTAGGTAAGGATTTGGAAGGTTAATGAATTTAGGAAGTGAACAGGCTTTTAGGGTTTAAAAATGAGAGGGAAGAAGTTTTAATAGTTTCTAACAACTTTTTGTAGATTTTGAATTTGTCTTTAAGGCAGTTTCTTCTATCCCTGTAAACGCTGTGATGTGTCACCCAGTCATTGGTTGCACGATACCCAGTAACAAGTTGTAACTCCCCAGTAACTTATCAGTTAGCTGTCTCTTCTAGAAGAGTGGACGTTTGGTTGACGTGGATTGACCTTTGACCTCTTGATTTTGTAAAGTAGCATGATAGAACAGCTATTGACTCTACGTTTTCCTTTGTTGACTCAACGATCAATTCTCTAAAGGATGTTGCAGTGGATGCTTTTGACATTTCTCCTCATGTTGAAACTGCATAGATTAACCACTGATGTACCCCAAGCCAGTTTGGGTACTTAAGTTCTGATGTGCGTTTGCAAGATTTCTTACCAAACTGTATTTGAACTAATCTCCTCATACTTCAGAATGGTAGAGCAATTGTCTCATTCTTCCAAGCTCCTCATGAGCTAGAGTGTCTTCTGGTAAGTCTGCGATCGTCGAGTCTGCTTCTGCGATTGTTGAGTTTTCACTACAATCGTTGAGATTGCATCACGATCGTTGAGTTCTCTTAAAACTCTATTTTGCAATCATTGACTGACTTGGTCCTTGAGATGAACTTTACTAAGCATTCCTTCTGGGTCAAGGTAGCTCAGGAAGGGCCACCCTCTTAGAGTGAGCTAAGGGTCAGGTTTGTCCCTAAGGCACTTTCCAGATGAAATACTTTAGAAGTGATGAAGAACTGATATCTCATTTGACCTTTTCTATTGAGGAGTCCCTCTTCCAACTTTTGACATCTGCACTGGCTGCAATTGTGGTGTCCTCCTGCTCTTGCACTACAATCAGATGTTTGATCGTAGGTACTCCACGATTTTGAGTTAGGTGGCTAAAAGGTTATCATTATTACATTTTGAGACGTTCCTACTGACTATGGATCTTCATTTGGTTCATCAGCCATAAGGTTTTGGGACTCTATAGCTGATACACAGCTTCATAGTATATCTCTGATGGTTTAGAGCTTTTGTACTGTTAGCAGATTACTGCTTTCCCATAGTTGATACTGTCTTCTCAGAGAAACCTAAGTTCTTCTTCTTCATGTGTAGCAGAAGGCAACCATGTATATCTCATTCTGGTTGAAGTCATTAAATCTTCTTGTATCGTAGAAATGGGCATTTTCAGAGTTGATCATTCTACGATCCTTTGACAACACTATGAACGTAGTATTCCTTGTCAGTTTGTGCTTGCTGAGTTCTTTTCCCATAATGAGTTCCTCATGATTGATGCTCGATGATCCTCTATAGTAAGCTTCCTTGAGGATTCTTCTCTTATGACATGCTTTGCATGATTGATCATATAAGACCATTTTCTTCTTTTGTTGAATGGCCTGCTTTCATACAAAGATCAACAGCCATATGAGATTTATTCAGATTAGCTCAGCAAGTCTTCAAGAACAGGCTTTGACATATAGGAATTTTATCAGAATCATTTCTAAACAGTCTTAAGCCTTTTGCTGGTTGAATCTTTCTTGACTGAAGTCTTCTGCTTCAGCATTCCTTAGTGTGGTCAGATAGACCAAGTACCTGCAGGTTATAAATTTCTATTTTTGGTACCCATGGTTAAGTGGGTCCTGTTAGGTTAGTTTTATAAACCCTTGTTCCTCATATATTTAGATAATTATCATATTGATCACCAATAGTCATATTCATGCATGTAACTCATTTAGATAATACATTTTGAGATGCATGAAGGTGAGTGTGTGTAAGATTTGCTATTTTAATAAAACACTCCTTTTCTTTGGTGGTTTCATCATTTGATTGGTTTTGTTCACAGAGTTTAAATGTTCACAGAGTGAGAATCAATTCTACGAATTATTTGTATCTGGTTGATTCATGGAGGCGATCAGATTCTATAAATCATCAAGATACTCTTGCAGGACTGATCATACTCTGTGTATTATCAAACACTTAGAACATAGGTGTGTACATACATACTAACCCATCAACAAAGATTACTTCACATAAAATTAATTTAACCTGTGATGCTTTTATGACCCATTTCAGAATTCTTTTAAGATGTCATCTTCAACCTAAAACTTGGATGGAGAAAAAGTTTATAGGCAATTGGGTTTCCATCCTCAGTGTACTTTCTCTATTCACCTTTTTAGGTAGATTATGATTTCTTGAAAGAATACTGTTATAGTTCATAAGGAGGTGCAACATGATGTACACATTTATACTAGTGAGGAACCGTACCTTTTTACTGTTAGTTCCTTAACAGTCATTTAACTTTGACATACTGAGATTAGGCATTGATGTGCATAGTTTATCATTTGCTCCTGACAGCTTGTTGCTTCAGTTGACCTTCAATCAATCAGTCGTGATCTTGAGGATGCAAGCTAAGAAAATCTCAACATCTTCAGTTCTTCGACATCCTTGAGTTCACAAGGTTTACATCCAGCTGCTGGTTAGCCAGACACATGTTTGAGAAGTTCTTCTTTCTTCTCTGGATAAGCATTTCTTAGCATGTATGGTCTTTTCATCTTTTCAGGCTGGTGGATGTTTGATTCTTTTCTGTTGATGTCTCTTGAGCTTCCTAGCCTGGTCTTCAGACTACAAGATTGACCGCGGACAAGAATTGGTCTTCTTGATATGGAAATCAAGAACATGGGCCAATCTGAGCAGTTTCAGGTGTATATAGACATTTACCTGTACACAATATTTCAACGTGTGAGCTCATCTGCATACAACAAGTAACTTACTACTAAAATAAGTTTAGAACAATGTTTGTGCCTAGGATCAGACTCAAAGCGATTAGCTTTTGAATATAGCATGAGAACCTGCTTTGATACCAATTGTTAGTTCCCAGTAGACACAATATAGATCTAGAAGGGGGGGTTGAATAGATTCTTAGAATTTCAAATTCTTTTCTTGTTTATTAAGTTGTACTTCTCATTAAGTAACACATGACAAACTTAAGAATCTTTTCAAGCACAGCAGAATAGGTAAAAGATCCCCTTTATTGATATATTCATAATCAGAAATACATTGTTCGTAGAGTTAACTTAGTAGTAAGAAGTTAGCACATACATAGAAGTTATAGCAGTTAAGGTACATAATGCAAATGACATAAAGTAA
This sequence comes from Panax japonicus, assembly GCA_020205505.1. Taxonomy (NCBI): domain Eukaryota; kingdom Viridiplantae; phylum Streptophyta; class Magnoliopsida; order Apiales; family Araliaceae; genus Panax; species Panax japonicus. The sequence goes on along the minus strand of CM035112.1, from coordinate 3,310,120 downwards.
ATGACACAAGGGGTTTTAAGTGGTTCAGAGACTCAAGCTCCTAATCCACTCTTCTGCTTTCAACTAGCAGAATTTCCACTAAGGAAGGGCAGCACCCTAAATCACCAAGATTCCTTCAAGGCCAGCAGCCTTGGGACTTCAGTTCGCTAAGAACTCTTCAAGGTCAGTAGCCTTGGAACTTCTCTAGTTCCCTAGGAACTCTTCAAGCCCAGCAGGCTTGGAACTTCATTTAGTCCCTCCGGACAAGGACCCCTTAGGCCCTGGTTTCTTGTTGTTGTAGTTGTTATTGTTGGTGGTGGTGCTGAGCTGCTAAGATGTCATTAGGTTATGATCATCTTTTGTACTTAGCAGCTTGGTGTGGTCCTCTTTGCATTATGCTTTCGAGTCTGGACCAAATTTTTGTTGGTGCAGCTGATCTTTTCTCTTTTCTGCTCATCTTCATCTGATATCAGATGTGCACCATCGCCATCTGGGTTTGCTAAGTCTCAATGCTTTTAGTAGTCTTCGTCTGGCACTTAGCAACCCCTGAACTCTTCTTGAATACTTTGCAGATATGGTTCTTCACTTGTTCAGTTTTAGTTTTTGGTTCATGGTGATTCGTAGAGTGGCTCTCTTGATCTTCCTTGTACTCAGCCACTTTCCTAAATGCTATCTTCTTGGCCTTCTCGGCTCTCAGCTTGGCTGCCATCTTTAGTGACATTCTCATCTTTATTGAGCTGAAGCTTTGATCTGTTTGAGTTCTTCTTCTAACCTGCTCACTTCCACCTTAGTATTCTCACTGTCACTAAGACTTATTTTATTGATCTTTGGTGAAACTCGTAGAGTCAACAATAGCATTCACCAACTCAACAATTCTGTAACTTCACAATCATCAGCGTTTTCTTGATCTTTGAGGCTCTGTTGATTTATACTGTTTCCCAATCTTCCTGTTGGAAAGTAGCCGTTGAAAGCTATTCAAATTTCTTCGCAGATCTCGAGTTATTTGGTGCAGACTACAGATGTGACATGACATCTTTTTCTGACTTCCTGACACTGCAGTCTGCTGTTTCACCAACCCTGACAGATATGACACTTTGATATCTTGGGCAGGTCGACGACTTTATTTCACCCTTCTGATTTCTCGATCAGAGGTTGTCCGTGCATCGATGCTCTCAATGAGCTCTTGTCCGAATATAACCCTTCAGATTGAATCGTTACCAATGCTTCAGTCTTCAGCTATTCAAACTCTACGATTCTGATGCATGTCATCATGGACTTGATCGTAGTGTCTTGTTGACTTGTAGACACAACCTACGTTCTTGAGGAGTGTTCACTTGTTCTTTAGGATAGAACACCTCTTCCTCTTTTTGTGCAGTGCTTCATCACTTCTATTTGCCTCGACTGTTCTCAGATACTGATGGCTCGATTCCTTGCTCTGGCCTCTTCTGAATAACAATACACTTCATATTTGTGGCGTGTCCAACTCCCTTTCTCCTTGTGATCCCCCATTCACTTATCATCAATGGACTGACCCAATGCTTAATCACTTTAGCATTGTTATTCAGAGGCTGACCAGTATCTCAGTGTGTACTCCATTAGTTCCTTATTTGTTTGGCAAACACTACGATCCTGGTTACTTCTAAGATCGTTGTCATCTTTTCACTCGACAGCTACTTCATATCCTGACTTTCCTTAGTCAGTTACAGAAGTCTTCCTCTGATCTCTTTGTGGAAGACTTCATCTCAAATGACTTCATAACTCAATCTGGATGTTGATTGGGTTGTTACTTATGTCTTCTATTAGCTTGCATGCCATTCGTTGAGTGCTCTCTGGTTTCCTTCAGGTGGGACGTATCTATGCAATGTCAACCTAGAGGTTTCATTCCTTTGGATATTCAGGGAGTGCTCGTTCATTGAGACTCGTATTTTCTCTACGATTATGTCCTTGGAATTGTGAGCACATCTGTTGAGGTCTTAGTTCTACACTCTACAATTCAGCTTAGACTGTGCAGACACTACGACTCTGAGATCAGATCTTGACACTACGATTTCTGTCGTTGTGCTTGTTGTCTTCATCTGATCTTGCTCGACTAAGATCTCTGCCTTTGGTATGATTAGTATACTCTATAACTCTGAGTGTAGTCTACGATTCTTGACTTGGCTTTGGCAGATGCTCGGTCGGCTCGTAGGTAGGCTGTCTCTACGATTCAGAACATGACTTCCTCAGTAGACTACGGCTCTGAGAAAGTGCTACTCGACACACTACGATCCTTCCTTGTCTCTCCTGGCAGTCTACGAACTCTGAGATCTACTATCTTTTAGACTACGATTCTGCCTTGATAGCTCTCGAGTTATTCTTGACTCTCCTGGCAGACTACGATTTCTGATGCAGTGTTCGACGATCAGACAAGCCTATATGTTATATCATAAGATCAACCTAACATGCTTGATCTTTCTACATTTATAGTCCTTTTACATTATTTCTTTTTAAGGACTTTACAAAGTTGTTTTACTTATGTAGGATCAACCTAACACATTTGATCAATTCATTCTAAATCCTTGTACATATGTTTCTATTATCTATCAAGGGACTTTACAGCTTTTCTTAATGCAAGCATACTTGCATATTCATTCATATATATATATATCATAATCAAATCATATGTAAATAGGAATATCATTCACATACTTATTCCTGACAATTTGTGTAAAATATTTTAATTGCTAGTTATATGAATAAATATTACTAACAATTTTTTTGACGAGATAATAGACACTTAATTCATACATTTTATTATTCCTAATTTTGTCCTTTTAATTATATTAGTTTATTAAATTAATATGTTTTATTTTATTTTGTATGATTTAATATTTGTTGCAATAAAGTCAAAATCTTGGTGATCAAGCGATATTTAATGCTCTTATTCATGTAAGGAATATCTAAGAAGAATCCAACAAGGAGAAGGAAAGAGGTTGAACAATCTTAGTGTGCAAGTCAAATCCAACAAGAGAAAGGAAAGTCAATCTAGAAGATCTCTTTATCTAGAAGATCTTTTTGAGAAGTTGATTACCACTAGGAAATTGAATCCTACATGGAAACGGAATTAAAGTGTCCAAGTTCAATGAATCTAAATAAGGGTTCAAAGTTATTTTCCCTATAAATAGGTCTCTTGTTTTAGAGAGAATCATTAGGTATTGTATTACTTTAGTTTAGAGATAGGAGTAGATTAAATTACGTTTCATTGTACGCTTGTTGGAGGATCGTTAATTAAGGGAGTTTTCTATTTATTTTTAATCTTCTACTTCTTCTTTATTTTAGTTAACTTATTTATTTTTTTGTCTAGTTAATTTCTTTAATCTAGGATGAAGATGAAATTAAATAATTATTCGTGACAATATTTTTCATCTCTTTTATTATTTATGCTTTTATGCTTAATTGATTTCGCCTTCATATTTCGTTATTGAAATATCTTCGTTTTATAGTTCTTATGTGATTTTAAATTAATTAAGAGGTTTATATAAATTATTGTTAAAATATGAGTTTTTCATAATCATGCTTGCTCAAAAAAGTTTTGATGGGTTATAGTTAATCCTTAAATTTTCATAGTCTGTGTTTGCCCACATTAATTGTAAATTACGAAATTAAAGGGAAGGGAGATCAAAATCATAATTTGAGTTATAAAAATAGAAGAGATTGAATTATATGTTATGTTTATTATTTAGTGGATTCAGATTCCTAGATTGTTTTCTCATTAATTGTTTTCATATTCTAGTTAATAAATCTTCTCCACCATTTTTGTTTCTAATTTGCCTAAAATATTAATTAAGGATATATTAAAGAATTAATCTAGTCTCTGTGGGTTCGACCTGTACGTTCTTCAATTCGATATTGTGCACTTGCAGTTACATATTTTATCAAATCAAGTTTTTGGCGCCGTTGCCGGGGACTAGACTTAATTTTTATTTATTCGAATTAGTTTTTTTTCTAATATTTTTAAAAAAATTCAGGATTATCGAAGCGGATCAACTGGTGCGGAAAGATAAAGATTTTGTTGCTGCGTTTTCTTCGGTACTTCGTATCTCCATATTTTTTTAAAAAAAAATAAAAAATAGTAGTTTAGTTTTTTTTTTGTTTTTTTTTAATATTTTTTTTGGCCTGCATTCATACATTCACCCACGTAGAGCACATCCTGTTAGGTTATTTTTATTTTTTATTTTTTGTCAAATATAAACTGTGGTGATTACTGGAGGATTGAGGTACATCAAAATTTCTCCTTTCGTAATTCACATAGTTTTAGGACATTTTATTTGTTTATAGTTTTTTTTGTGCATTTTCATCTTTAATCTAACATTAAGGGCACAACCTGTAACAAGATAAGGTGGGGATTTCATCACCCTTCCTTGGCCCACAAACAACCCAATTTGCATTTTGCATAACTATGACCTAATTAATAAAATCAAGTAGACGTTGGCCCCTAGGACTCTCGAGCTCAATTAGGACAAGAAACTCCAAGAGGAGTCTGAATTTTAAATTAATCAAACTACTGTTGTCTAGGCAAGTGGTTCAAAAGGTATACGCCTAAAGATTGTGTGGTTATTTAATTAGTCACCGTATCTACGGAGAGACTCCCACCTTTCTTACACTTACCTGGCTAGTGGTATGATTAATTTCGAATTTGGTGGACCTTACGGTGTAACTTGGAACAGTTAGGAGCTGTCTAGATTTTATTTAGGATAACCGTAGAATTAGGATTTTTATTATTATTATTTTTGTGTGTGACTTTCGTGGTTAGTTGTTTATTTGTTTTGGGATTTGTGGAAAAATGGATTCCTATTATAGTTGGAATAATAATTTTACTTGGAATCAAGAACCCTATGAAAATTTTAATTCACACCAAGTAAATCAATTTTTTCTAACTTATGAAAATCCTTATCTAAATCCATATCCATATCCATATCCATATCATATCCATATTCGGATCCAGAACCTCAAAATCCACAAGAATTATCAAATGAAGAAGAGGAAAGACTTAGTGCCCTGGAGAAAACTACGAAAGTCTTAATGAAAGTTTTAATGGAAAATCAATTTAGCATGGATCAAGTTATATCTCGTCTAGAAATTTAAATGAGTCGATTAGCCACCATAATAAATGAACAAGAGGTGGGTGAATTTTCTAATAACTCTGAGGTTAATTTTGAAAATCTTGATGGTTATGAAAATGATGAGGAAAGTGAAAATTTTATATTCAATTCTACACAATTTCGAGTCAAACGTATTTGAGGAGTCTTCAAATTATGAGTCTATGCCTAAAATTGGTCATGTTGCATTTGATGAGTCTGTTGAAAAAGTCTATTTAAAAAGTTTATAAGCCTAAAACACCATACCCTGAAAGACTTATTCCTAAAAAACCACCTAGTGATTTTTTAGACCAACCCATTAAAGTAAACATGATCCAAGAGTTGTCAATGATCCAAGAAATAATTAAAAATTGACTCTTGATTGTAAAGGATCCAAATGATTTTTTCTTAAATCACCTTGACGAAAATTGGAATGAATCTGAATATTTAGATAAGGTCAATGAGCTGTTGAGATCCACTACAAATAATTCAACTAAACTAGAAAATGTATTTGGACCAATTCTTCCAACATTTGAACATGTTAGTGAAAGTTTTCTTGAGGTAAATTTTATGCATAACTGTGATGAAAATTCTGACTATTTTCAATTTCCTAGACCTCCTGAAACTAATGAAAAGTTCACACTCACTTACCCATTTGTATCATTCATGTTTAGTCACATAATTTTTAGGATTTATAAAATTTGTAGATATGTACATTTGTTTTCTTTCTCACCACATCTTCTTGCAGAACAAATGCCCCGCATACAAGGTACAATTCTTTCACATCTTTGTTCTATTTTCTTCATTTGCATACAATTGAGGACAATGCATGATTTAGGTATGGGGGAGTTTGTTTGTATTAGATTTTTTTTTTTATGAAAAAAAAACACAAAAAATTAAAAATTTAAAAAATTAATAATTTTGTTTTGACTTTTTATGAATTGAATTAATTCTAACAAGTGTTTGTGGAGCAAAACTCATGAGTGAAATTGAAATATTTAGAACTCTTGAATTTTTGATAAGATACAAAATCTTAATTCGAAACACCATCTGGATTAAAATTGATTTCACAAGCATTTTTGCACTTCACGTTTGCACTAATTCTTAGTTGTGGGGGTATGAACCATGATTCGAGTAATTTCAAAAAAATGAAAAAAAAAGAAAAGAAAATAAAAGAAGAAAGAATGAAAAAAAAATGAAGTTGAGAAAAGTTGAAAAAAAAGAAAGAAAAACAAAGAAAAAAGTGTTTGCTTGATTTTCATGGTAAAAATCCCTACTAAGAAGTTACATCACATACACATGCATGCATCACATGAAATTGATTTAATGACGGATGGTGTCTAAAATGAAGATTGAGTATTTTTGATAAGGTAAAAGTGTGATTTTGAATATAATCTTGCTTATATATAATGCCTATAAATATTTAGAAGTTTTCTTTCAATTTCATAATTTGTTGAACCCAAAAATATTTTTGAATTTTGTGGGTATATTTACTACAAACCCTCGCGAGACACAACTCGTCCACTTGGGGTAACCTTGGGGTTTAAAGGCTTATTGCACATGCTAAGTGCAATCGTGTTTCCTACGAAAATGGGGTAGTATAATTTTTGATTTATTTTTATTTTATTTTACTCGAGGACGAGCAAAAGCTAGGTATGGGGGTATTTGATAGACACGTAATTCATACATTTTATTATCCCTAATTTTGTCCTTTTAATTATATTAGTTTATTAAATTAATATGTTTTATTTTATTTTATAGGATTTAATATTTGTTGCAATAAAGTCAAAATCTTGGTGATCAAGCGATATTTAATGCTCTTATTCATGTAAGGAATATCAAGAAGAATCCGACAAGGAGAAGGAAAGAGGTTGAACAATCTTAGTGTGCAAGTCAAATCCAACAAGAGAAAGGAAAGTCAATCTAGAAGATCTCTTTATCTAGAAGATCTTTTTGAGAAGTTGATTACCACTAGGAAATTGAATCCTACATGGAAAGGGAACTAAAGTGTCCAAGTTCAATGAATCTAAATTAGGGTTCAAAATTATTTTCCCTATAAATAGGTCTCTTATTTTAGAGAGAAGCATTAGGTATTGTATTACTTTAGTTTAGAGATATGAGTAGATTAAATTACGTTTCATTGTACGCTTGTTGGAGAATCGTTAATTAAGGGAGTTTTCTTATTTATTTTTAATCTTCTATTTCTTCTTTATTTTAGTTAATTTATTTATTTTTATGTCTAGTTAATTTCTTTAATCTAGGATGAAGATGAAATTAAATAATTATTCGTGATAATATTTTTCATCTCTTTTATTATTTATGCTTTTATGCTTAATTGATTTCGCCTTCATGTTTCGTTATTGAAATATCCTTCGTTTTATAGTTATTATGTGATTTTAAATTAATTAAGAGGTTTTGATAGATTATTGTTAAAATATGAGTTTTTCATAATCCATGTTTGCTCAAAGAAGTTTTAATGGGTTATAGTTAATCCTTAAATTTTCATAGTCTATGATTGCTCACATTAATTGTAAATTACGAAATTAAAGGGAATGGAGATCAAAATCATAATTTGAGTTATAAAAATAGAAGAGATTGAATTATATGTTATGTTTATTATTTAGTGGATTTAGATTCCTAGATTGTTTTCTCATTAATTTTTTTCATATTCTAGTTAATATATCTTCTCCACCATTTTTGTTTCTAATTTGCCTAAAATATTAATTAAGGATACATTAAAGAATTAATCTAGTCTATGTGAGTTCGACATGTACTTGTCAGTTCTTTAATTCGACACTGTGCACTTGTAGTTACATATTTTATCAAATCAGTAATGGGATAAATAACATTTTGGTCACTGTACTAGGGTACGGTTTTCATTGTGGTTACCGAAACTATTTTTATTACAATCGAATAATTGTACTTTCAAATATTTATAAAATGGTCATTACTTAAGATTTCCGTCCGAAAAAACGGACGGAATGCTGACTGTGCAAATTTGTCTCTCTTTTTTGTCTATCCAGCACACAGCTGCACAGCTTTTCTCTTCCATATTGCTTAAAGTGTAGTAAATTTTATTATCTTTAAATAATAATAATAATATTAATAATAATTTTAAAATAATAGTAACAGTAATAATAATAATTTTAAAATAATAATAATAATAATAATAATAATTTTTAAATAATAATAATAATAACAATAACAATAATAATAATTTTTAAAAAATTAAAAAAAGATTATATAAATTATAAAAATATTTTTATATGAAGCTGATGTGTATTTAAAAAATAATATTTTTATTATTTTATTAATTTAAGTTATTTGAGTAAGGATAAATTTGAAAAAATTATTTTTTATTCTCCATTAAAAAAACAAATTTCGTACAAATATGTAGGGAACGGAACCTCAAATACAATTAATTTAATAAAAGTTAAATTGGTGTACTATGGTATGCTCCATAAACGTACCCTACCATAAGCGTCATTTTAATATTATTATTAATAATAAAATATTAATAATATTATTATTAAAACATATTTGTATGCTAATTACTTAAAATTATTATTATTATTTTAAAATATTAATAGAAATAATAATAATAATAAAATACTATTGATAATAATAATTTTAATAATATATAGAACTTCGGAGTAAAATTAATAGTATTGTATAATAATATTTTTAAAATAATAATAATAATTTATAATAATAATAATAATAGTATTACTAATAATTTCAAAATAATAATAATAATAATTTTTAAATAATAATAATAATAGTATTAATAATAATTTCAAAATAATAATAATAATAATTTTTAAATAATAATAATAAAATTTAATTTTATAAAAAATTAACTTTTATAAAATTAATTGTATTTGGGGGTCCGTTCTCCACAGATTTGTATGAAATTTGTTTTTTTTAATGGAGAATAAAAAATGATTTGTCAAATTTATCCTTGCTCAAATAACTTAAATTAATAAAATAATAAAAAATATTATTTTTTAAATACACATCAGCTTCATATAAAAATATTTTTATAATTTATATAATCTTTTTTTAATTTTTTTAAAATTATTATTATTGTTATTGTTATTATTATTATTTAAAAATTATTATTATTATTATTTTAAAATTATTATTATTACTGTTACTATTATTTTGAAATTATTATTAATATTATTTTATTATTATTTAAATATTTACTACATTTTAAGCAACATGGAAGAGAAGCTGTGCAGCTGTGCTCCACGTAGGCAAAAGAGAGACAAATTCGCACAGTCAGCATTCCGTCTATTTTTTCGGACGGTAATCTTAAGTAATGACCATTTTGTAAATATTTGAGAGTACAGTTATTCGATTGTAATAAAAAAAAATTCGATAACCACAATGAAAACCGGACCCTAGTACAGTGACTGAAACGTTATTTATCCCAATCAATAATTCTATCTAACATTATGTAATATATTTAGCAATTATAATTTGATACAAAATTGTAAAAGTTATTCTACGATCTCAATCTAGGCTTTCTAGAGCCATATTTCTCAACTGATTTCAAGTATCAAAAAGTCAAATTGAAATCAAACAGCAAGTTTGGTACTTCAATTGCCATAAAACAGAGAATTGGAGTACCACTTTACCAAAAAGCATATCAAACAAGTATATGAAGAAAGCATAATCATAATCTCCTATTCTCCAATAATAATCCTTTAAACTGCAACATATCAGAAAATAACAAAATGTTATGCAGTAAGCATTATAAATGATTCCAAAATCAATAATAATGAAATACAAGAATGAAAAACTTCTATAGTTCAAAAACATAACCTCTGCAATTATCAAAAGCTTATAGGGAACAAAAATAACCCCCCAGAAAGGGAAATACGTTTGGGATCAGACATCCTGTATGTTTTAGTTATTCAAATGACTAAAAGTTCCTCTGTTTGCATTCTCAAATTAAACTCCGAAAGGAAAAGATTTTCATCACCATCTATTGGCTAAAAGAAGGGCTTCACTTTCTCAATTAGGCCCCACCTGAACCATACTTCTTTCCGAAAACAATCATCTGAAGCTTGTCAGTAACCGGCAAGCACACCAGCACCAGCAACTGCACGGAGGATGTTAGCACCAGCACCCTTGAACAGAGATTTGGCACCCTCGTTCTTCAGGATCTGAGAGAAGGCATCTAAGGAACTCTTGTACTTGACAGCTTCACCAGATGTCATCATCATTCTTCTACGGACAGTGTCAATGGGGTAGGAGGCAAGGCCAGCACCATTTGTGATAACCCAACCAAGAGCAAAGCTAGCAAAGAAACTATCCTGAAACCACATAAAAGCAAGTACATGTTAATAAGACGCAAGAAAAACTGGCAGAGCACAGTTGATCAGCTGAAAGTAAATGTATTAAAGTGAACAACCATCTTCACTAATATATGCAAGTACATTGTTATACCATAAAAAAGATCAATACTCCAAGGGCAAATGAGAAAGATTGAAGCGCATAAGACAGACTTCAGACAAAACAAACCAAGAAATTTTAATAAAATTTACGAACCTGCAACTTTCCAGTTAGGAGAACAGGCTTCAGAGAGTCGTACATTCCGAAGTACAAACCACGGTACACAATGATACCAACACAAGAAATGTTGAATCCACGGTAGAGCCCAGCAATACCATCTGATGCGAGGGTCTTCTTGTAAACATCAACCAATCCATTGAACTGCCTCTCTCCACCCTTCTTTGCCGCCTTTGCATCATTTGCAAGACGTGTACGAGCATAATCCAAGGAATAGACAAAGAGTAAGGAGGAAGCACCAGCTGCACCACCTGATCCAAGATTTCCAGCAAACCATTTCCAGTAGCCATCACGGTCTTTCTTGAAGTTGAACAGGCTCTTAAAGTAATCCTTGAATGCAAAGTTCAATGCCTGGAAAGAATACTCACTAAGTCGCTATGAGCTCAATGTGCAAAGTTACGCATTTGCATGATTAAATAAAGGTGAAATGACAGACCTGAGTGGGGAAGTAACGGATGACATTTGCTGTGTTCCCTCTCCATAAAGAACCAAAACCTTCTTCCTTGATTGTTCTACGGAAACATTCTCCAATACCTTTGTAAGGTTCAGAAAGACGGCCAGACTTGAGCATTTCGTCTTGGTTTTGGATCAATAGCTTTACACGCTCAATAGGAGCAGCAGCAGTTTTAGACACAGCAGCTGAGACTCCACCCATAAGAAAATCAATGGCAAAGCCTGCAAGACCTTTCTCCGAAGGAGCTTGAACAAAAATAGGTGAAGTATTTGCAGAAAGCAATGACAGATCCTGGGTTGCTAGGCATGTCTGCGTCATATGATACTGCAATCCTGCATTAGTATAACTTCCATAGGCAAAACGGCTCCCCTGTGCAGGAAAGCCACCATAGCGACTCCGAACATCTTGGGAAAGGCTGGAACTAACATGGAACTGGTTAGCTAGTTTATGAGCGACAGTTGGGAGCTGGTGCTGATCAGCCATTACTTATTAGCCAATGAAAATCCTACATAGCCAAAAAATGCCGTAATGAGTATTACATTCAACTAAATACATTCTGAAAGCATGAGCCAAACTTTGGAAAACAATGTCAAATAAATTAAACTCCCTACTGCAAGATTAATATTACAAATATCATATTGAATTAAGACTACATGAGATTATTTACCACACCACTTGACGAACAATTTAGGATATACAATTATACAACTGATTACCGGAATACATCACACGAATTATTATCAACATAAAGCACAAATATGTACACGATCAACTGTAACAATACATAAGTCATGCTCACATAAAAATAGTATTGTAATATCCGGTCAAAAACTAGAACTATCAATTTGACTTGCAGCTTAAGATCTAATATGACTTGTTGTATATGCCTACTCTTTTATCCTGCTGTCTACTTTTACAATGAGCAAGTAATGAATTACTTACAATGACCTACATAGAATATACTTTAACCAAATGTCTATCAACCCTAGGAAAGAACAAGTATTACGACAAAACAGTAATCTTAAAAGTAGAAATTTAAAGCAATGAAAGCAGACGCCAATCCGCAAGTAACACAACTAGTTACCATTACAACAAACACTATAGTCATGGATTTATATCTACACATAAAAGTTGCTAGCAGTTGCATTCTAGGCGAATAAAACACAATTCCACCATTAAGTTTTATATTCAATGACAAAACCAAATGTTTACAATCATAATGATTAAAAGCCAATTGAAAATTTTTGACAAAAATGATTTCTTTGGACTTGTTCAGAAAATTATTTTTGATATCAAGTCAAAATATGATTTTTATTAATAAAATTCTTTTTTCAGTTGAGAAACTAAAAATAAAAATCATGTCAATAACAAATTTATCATCTACAAATTTTTAGAAGTAAACGACATATTATCAAAACTGAAAACAACAAACAAATAAGGAAATAGAAAATCATTTATACACACTGGAAACAAATGACCTTGATCCAGAAATTATAAATATATATATACACCCTTTAGCTAGGACCATATTTTTAAACTGTTTATCATAAATCAGATATAAAAAGCTAAAATTTCAGTGAGATGCTAAACAGATCTACTAAAAATTCTGCGTCAGAATATGCTGAATATTAAATGATACATCCAACTACAAAGTACATAATTAAAAATTGATAAATCAGATGTGTAAATAGCTAACAAAGCATATGAACACAACATTACATAAGTCGATAAAATCTTTCAAAACCACATACCAATCAACAACAAACTACAGATCTATACTGAACAGACTGTTATAGAAATGTAAGTTATAATCTACACAGATCTACAAAAAGACATAAAAAGTAGAAAAATAAGATCTAGATGCTTAAAATGATTTGATTTATGCTACTGTAAAGATCAAAACTGAAACAAGACTTCAAACGAAAACACATTGACCGATCAAATCGACCAGAAAGACCAAAATTTTGAGAGAGAAATTGACTGTTTTAGAGAGATTAGATTACCTGCGTTCGACTCACCTATTAAGACGCTCGACGCTCGGCGGAAGGAGGGGAGAAAAAGGAGATAGCCGAAAGGAAGAGAGAGAAAGTGACGGAGGGTTTTGTATACTGCCTCGGCGGAAGGAGGAGAGAAAAAAGAGATAGCCGAAAGGAAGAGAGACAGAGCGTTTTGTATACGGCCAATTGTGGACTCCTTCCTATATAATGGCTGAGCAAGCTATAGGGATTTTTTATAGTCAATGAATGATCGGCTGCTACGTGGACTATTTGTTAGATAGGGTTTACTGTCTCTCCATCGTTGGATGTTTTCAGATGTGAACATTGGGAATTTTGGAAGTTTCTTTTTGGTACAAAATTGAAATTTCCTTGGTCCAAATGTGACAAATTGTTCCCTAGGGTTTATTTGAGATAGACATTTGAAATTTGAGGAATTTTGAAATAAAGAGACTACAAAATAGTTGATTTTTCAATTATATAGACCTACAAATTTTATTGTTTGAAAAAAATTTTAAATTTAGGTACCATTTACTTGGTTATTATGTTTCAAACTTTCAATGAATCTAAAATGAGACGAAATAAATATTAAAAAGTGTAAAAGATAATAATATTTTCTATTATCATATGTAGTATTAGTATAGTCCCAAATGAAAAAAAAAAAAGTTGTTCCAAGTTCAATTCTAATATGTCTCTAAGTAGTGGCGGAACCAGAACTTTTTAGAGAATGATCAAAATATATCAGTAAAAAAATATTTATTGACGCTTAGAGTGATTCTTTCAAATTCATTTTTTCCAATTATAATATTTCACAATAATTTTATCAATTCAAACATTTCATAATAATTTTATCAATTCAAACATTTCATCAACTAACCTAATTCAATTTTTTTTCACAAACAATATACCATAAATATTGGTCATTTTAAATGTTGTCATACGCATACTCATTTATAACATTGACAACAATAATACTGGCTATTTTAAATAATATACCATAAATATTGGTCATTTTAAACAATATACCATAAATATTGGTCATTTTAAACAATATACCATAAATATTGGTTACACACAGTGGCGAAGCCAGGAATTGTTGACAGTGGGGGCGATTATTAGAGCATCAAACAATAAATTAAAATTGATAATTATAGTAACAAAAATGACTTAAATATATAACCAAAAATATATAATATATGTTATTGTTGTAGCCATCAAACTTATACACCAAAAATAACTAGTATAATATAACAATTACAATTGTCCTCTGCGCATTTTCATTCGTTGAAATCGTTGCATAATACTTTCATTGTCAATGCAATCAAATACATCCTTCTCGATGTATGTAATCAAGCAATCATTCATCAGTTGATCTTCCATGGAATTGCGCAACCTACTTTTAATTATCTTCATCGCAGAAAAAGCTCTTTCAATAGTAGCTGTCGCAACAGGTAAGATTAATGCCAACTTTAGAAGCCGGTATACCAAAAGAAATACAATATGTTTCTTAATACCTACGAGCTTTCTTGCAAGACTGCTAATCCCTTGAACTTCCAAAAACTCTTGATTTGTCCGCATATCAGAAATGTAATTATCTAGTTGACTATCAAGTTTCATAAGATCTATTGGAGAAAAGTCATTCAAATAAAAGCTAGCGAGATGAATCAATTTGTCCTTATCAAAACTAGTGAAACAATCATTAGAATTTAAGCATGCCAAAGATAAAAACAAGTCGGTACTTGCTTCCGTAAAATGATCATTTAATTCTTGAAGTTGCCAATCCAAAACAGTACAAAATATCTCAACATAATAATGGTGAAAATTTGTAATACCTTGAGATTTTCGACTTGATCTCCCATAGAATAAAGCATTCATATCTATAATGTTAATTTTGTGTTTGTTGCAAAATAAACAAACTTCATCAAGTAGTTTCTCCCATCATTCATCTCTTATAGCCTTCAATAGTTGCTTAGACACTTTAACTAATTCTATAGCATTTACAATGTCTTGATCATTTCTTTGCAATGCTTGTGATAATTCATTTGTTATTCCCAATATCTTTCTCATCAATATTAGATCAAATGAAAAACCAAATGATTGCAATGACTCTAATAAACCAAAAATAATACCTTTTTGTTGGTATACCAAACAATCATCTGAAACCTCCTCAAGTACATCAATCACTGAGGAGAGCATAAGAATCAAGTTCAAAAGTGTCTCATAATGTGATCCCCAACGTGTGTCACCTACCCGTTTAAGACTAGTTTCTTGATGTAAGCCTTTCCCACTTTGAAGTTCATTATTCATCAATGTTTCCCCGACTCTAGTAGCTTCTTTCTCTCGAAGACTATCTCGACGCTTGCATGATGCTCCAACCACATTTAACAACTCAGAAACCTTGTTAAAAAACCAAGCAATGTGTTTATACTTACTAGCAACAGCTACAATAGTTAATTGGAGTTGATGATGAGCAAAATAATGGACATAAAATACAAACGGATTCTCATTCATAATTAAGGTTTTGAGACCATTAAATTCACCTCACATGTTACTGGCTCCATCGTACCCTTGACCACATATTCTTGATAAACTTAGTTCGTGACTTGAGAAAAAGGTCTCAATTACTTCTTTAAGCAATGAAGCAGTAGTACAAGTAACATGAATTATACCAACAAAACGTTCAACAACACATCCTTTTCTATCCACATAGCGTAAAGTTATGGCCATCTGTTCTTTGATTGAAATATCATGTGACTCGTCAACTAATATTGCAAACACATCATCTCCAATATCACTAATGATAGCAATGGTAGTCTCTAATGCAACACAATTTATAGGATTTCTGAATATCACTAGACACCAATTTTAGATTTTTTGGAGCATTTTGCAACACAACATTGTTGATATTTTCATTGTGATCAGCAAGAAATTATAGAAGTTGTAAGAAATTTCCTCTATTACTTGAATCCTCATCTTCATCGTGACAACGAAAGGATAACCCTTGACGCAAAAGGAATCTTATGCAATCAACTGATGCATTTAAGCGAATTCGATATTCAAGTCTCGTTTTCTCAGATTGTTTAATAAAAACATTCTGAATGTTTTGCTTTGGTTTCATCAGATCTTGACATTTACTCCAAGCTTGGTTATGATCACTATTAGGCCCTTCAACATGAATATCAAATCTCTCTTTCTTGTTGCATGTTGTGAACCCGTTAGTACTGAAAGAATCACCACCCGCTTGTTTCCCGGTGTCCTGCCTAAATAGATAGCAACATAATCAAAATGATGCATCAATAGCTATGCTATACTCCAACCGATTTCCATATTCTTTAAACCAAGAAGGATTAAATCTACGTAGGTAGCTCCCAATTTATGTCTATGGGAAGTTATGTTTGAGCAGCTGACAAGGACCCTTTAGCATGAATGTTCTTCTTACTTCATCTTGAATATTAGGATGATACTTTGAATTTTTTTTTCGCAACTCGGGGTCTGCTTCAAGATTTCCCAAATCTACTTTATCATCATCCTTTTTCTGATTTTTGTTAGAACATGATCCTTCAAATGCAGAAGCTTTTTTGAATACACATTTGTCCATAGTAGTTGTTATATATTTTCAAGCACTTGTCTGATAAAAGAATGTGGTCAGATAGGCTGCACATGATTTTTATGGTCAGCACTTGTCTGGTAAAAGAAATCTTGGCACCCAGATTAAATGTGAAAGCAAGCTTTATCCTAGTGATTAAATGTGAAAGATTTGGGGATTAACTGGATCTTTGATCGGTCTAATAAGCAGTAAGCACACATGAATCTGAATGATTCTTCAAAAAAGTTTGATTGAGCATGTTGTTTGTTTTAGGCCACTGCAGGTAACTCTGAAAACATGAAAGATGGTCTGAGTGGCCTTGATAAAGCAATTAATGTTATCTTGGGACAACAAATTGTTGTATGTTTGACAATTTTATTATATATGGCCTCTGCAGATTTTTTAGGCCACACTACCAATTTTATTATATATGGACTCTTTGAAGTCAAAAGTTTGATTTTCACCATTATAAAACTAAAGTAAAAAACAAAATCTTTGAGGACAACAGATAAACACACAAAAAATAGGAGTCAAATGCCACAATAGGCCAACTGGCCAAGCAACTTGGTATTATAAACACATATTCAGGTCTACTCGGTGGAGAAAAGGAGAATAAAGCATAAATTAGACAAAAAATCAAGGAAACCCCCCAATTTGATAATGGCTTAAAGATAAAAAATCAAGGAAAACCCCCAATTATAGATAGAAACTATCAGGAATTCACAAACCAATTAGATAAAAAATCAAGGAAAACCCCCAATTATAAACCCTAAAAGCATAAATTTTACCAGCTGGTAGATGGCTTTGGGGTTGGGGTCTTGCCGTCTTGGGGAAGAGCCGAAGAGGTGGGAGATGAATGGAGCCAGTGAGGTCTTACCAGTTACCAGCTGATTTCTCTTCGTCCCTATGACTCTCAGCGAACAAGTTACAAGCGAGACGAGGTAAGGTGTGTTCGTGTTATTGTGTATGAGGTGATGATTTCAGTGGGTGCAATTGACTCTTCTATCCCACAAAAAAATCTATTTATCATATATTAAAAAAAAAATTCAGTGGGTGCAATTGACCCCACTGGCTAACCCCTAGCTTCGCCCCTGGTTACACAAAGTTAAAATACCCTTGAAAATACAATATTTTAAATGGTCAGTATTGTAGTTGTCAATGTTATAAATGAGTATGCATATGGAGGTGGGGGTAGAGGCTTAACTGGTGGAGCACGAGGCGTCGGAGATTCCGGAGTCATATGATCCGCGGCGGCCCCCCCCCCCCTCCTTCTGCGTATGTCCCAAAAAAGAATTGTTTCAAAGTTCAATTCTCACCATTCACGTGTTTCTATTTTTTTTTAAAAACGTTAAGTTTTTTGTTTTTTATTATTTTTTTAGTATGAGATTTGTATTCTCATCCATACACTGTGAGATTTACTGATACAATAAGATTTTATTAAAATTGGTTTATTAATTCATTTTTAATTGTTTGGGAGGATTAAAAACATTTTTGGGGATATCACGACTTCAGACCAAAATTTTAACTGTCATCAAATTTGTAGAGGATTTTTTGAGAATTTTGAATATTCATCTTAATTTTTTTTTCAACAAATGAAAATATAGATCAAGAATTTTTTTAATGATTTCATTGCAAAATGGATTTTTTTTTTTGAAATCCTTAATACTAAAATAAAGACTAAAATCCAATTTGAACCCCAAATTTTTTCCTGAAAAACGATTTGCACCCTAAATTTGTTTTTCGATTATATGCATAACTTAATCTCAGACAATTAAATGCACACTCTACTCATTTTTCCTGCCAAATCTTCACCGGAAGTTTGATGACATCATAGAGTCAGAGGCATTATAATCATATAACCTCAATTTTTGAATGATTATTTTATTTTCACACGTTTGGGTGTTTGGGATGAAAAGTGTCCTAAAAACCCTAATTCCCAAATCAGTCGCGCTAAACTTCACTAAGATGAAATTTTAGAGCTAAGTCGCGATTGTTCTTGCTTTCTTCTTCATTATCTCCACAAATTGGTCTCTTTTCACAAGTAAGATGAGTTGATCGTGTCAATTTCTTAGAGATAGAGCCGATCATGGGCATATGCACCAATGGAGGGATCTGATTATGGTAATTTGACAACATTAATCTATTTTTTATTAATTGTTAATGAGTTTAAAGTAAACAAATATGAGTTTTTCCTTATGTATATCTTGCTAAGTGTGTTAAATGAAATGTGGAATTTCGTTTTTGGTAGTTTTATTAACTAGAAATATAATGATCCTATTTTCCTTTATAATGTGTGTGGTTGTGTTTATTAAATTTCCATATGCACTATGTTAGGAATATGCATGTGAATGTTATTCCTTTATTCATATAATTTGATGATAAAGATAATGAAGTTAATGAATGAATATGCAAATATGTCTGCATTGATAAAAGATGTAAAGTCCTTAATAGATGATAGACAATATGGACAAGGACTTAAATTGAAATGATCAAATATATTTGGTTGATCTAATATGAATGAATAGTTTTGTAAAAGTCCTTCAAAAGATCATGATATACAAGGACTATGAATAGAAAGATCAAACTTGTTAGGTTGATCTTATAAAGTGCAATAGATAGGCATGTCTGATCGAAGAACACTAGACAAGTCACTATAGTCTTCAAGGAAAGTAAGGCAGAATCACAGTTCATCGAAGCAGAATTGTAGACTACACTCGAAAACGTAGAAGCAATCTGTCGAGAGCTTTTCGAGCTAAAATAAGGATCGTAGGCCTCACTCGATATTGTGAAGTCTATAAGTCGTCATTGATGTGTTAAAAATATGTAACTGTAAGTGCACAGTGTCAAAATTAAAGAACTAAAAAGTACATGTCGAACCCACAGAGACTAGATCAATTCTTTAATATATCCTTAATTAATATTTTAGGCAAATTAGAAACAAAAATAGTGGAGAATATTTATTAACTAAATTATGCAAACTATTAATTAATAACGGAAACTATTAATGAGAAAAGATACCTAGGAATCAGAATCCACCAAATATTAACATAATAAATAATTTCATATTTCCTAAATCAATTCCGAAATTATTTTCCCTTCCCTTTAATAATAATGATTCATATAATTAATATGGGCAAGTATAAGTTATGAAAAATTCACAGATTAACTATAACATATCAAAACCTCGCAATCAATATAAAAATCATATGCAATTTATGAGGAGGAAAATATGAAGGCGAAAATAATCAGACATTAATTTTGGAACGTAAAGAAAATATTATTATAAAATACTTAGTTTCATCATAATCCTAGGTATTAGAAATTTAGCTAGCCATGGAATTAAAAACAAAACAAATAATATTAGTACTACTATTTGCATGAAATAAGAACAATAATGAAAAGAGAATTTCTATTATATCAATAAAAGAAAGTTACAAATACTCATTGACAGTAGTACCACACGTGATTGGAATAAGAGAAAAGACAAACTCTACATATCTTACTTTCTTCTACACTAGTGAAAAACTAAGAAAAATAAAATAACAAGTGGTATCCTTCTCCCTAAAACAAGAGGCCTATTTATAGAAAAAATAACTTTGAACCCTAATTTAGGTTCATTGAACTTGGACAATTTTATTTCCTTCATTCTTTTCTTTCATTTTTGACTTCCATCTCTATATGGTAATCCTCTAAGGGTCTTTTCATCTTTAAAGGTTAGATATAAATCCTTTATTTGCTCCCCAAGAAAAATAAATGTTATTTCCTACAAAATAAAATGTATTAGTTAAATAAAATAAGCATATAGAATAATAAATATGGGAATATTAAAATGTATTAATTACGTGTCTATCAAATATCCTCATGCCCATCTCTTGCTCGTCCTCGAGTAAAATAAATAAAAATAAAAATAAAACAAAAATTACACTACCCCATTTTCGTAGGAAACACGATTGCACTTAGCATGTACAACAAGCCTTTAAACCCCAAGGTTACCGCAAGTGGACGAGTTGTGTCTCGTGAGGGTTTGCTGTGGATATACCCATAAAATTCAAAAATATTTTTTAGTTCAACAAGTTATAAAATTAAAAGAAAACTTTTATATATCCATGGACATTATACATAAGCAAGATTAAATTCAAAATCATATTTTCACTTTATCAAAAATATTCAATCTTTATTTTAAACACCATCCTTCAAAACAAATTTAATTCCATGTAATGCATGCATGTGCATATGATGTAACTCTTAGTACAGATTTTTACCATGAAAATCAAGCAAGCTCATTTTTCTTATTCTTTCTTTTTTCCTTCTTTTTTTTCTATTTTTTTCAATTTTGATTCTTGACTTGTGTAATCTCTCATTTTCTTAGGCTTTTCAGAGTTACCCATGTAGAGTGTTGGTCCAATGACTCCCAAACCAGTTGGCTTTAGGCCAGTAGGTGTAAAGACACCCCTAAGGGCTTACTTACTTGAGTAACAAAGGCCACAAAACTAGGCTAGTCAAGCTGGTTTTATCCATCATACTTTTCAACGTGAATATCGATGCTTCCTGAGGCTTGGATACCCAGTTATTTTGTTCAATGGACATTGAAGTAGTTATTTCTTTCTTTTTTCAACTTTTTTTTCTTTCCATTTTCTTTTTTTTTCTTGAAATTACTCGAATCATGGTTTATACCCCACAACTAAGAATTAGTGCAAACGTGAAGTACAAAAATGCTTGTGAAATCAATTTTAATCCAGATGGTGTTTTGAACTAAGGTTTTATATCTTATCAAAAATTTAAGATTTTAAATCTTTCAATCTTACTCATGAGTTTTGCTCCACAAAAACTTAATAGAATTTATTCAATCCATACAAAGTCAAACAAAATTTTTATTTTTTTTGTGTTTTTTTACTATTTTTTCCTAAAAAGAAAAAAAATTCTAATACAATAATACAAACAACCCCCCCCCCCCCCCCCAATACCTAAATCATGCATTGTCCTCAATGTTTGCAAATGAAGAAAAGAGAACAAAGATGTGAAAAAATTGTACCTTGTATGCGGGGCATTTGTTCAGCAATAAAATTTGGTGAGAAAGAAAACAAATGTACATATCTACAAATGTTATGCATCCTAAAAACTATGTGAATGTAAATGATCAGTGATACAAACAGATAACCTAGAGTGGATTTCGTATGATTTTTAGGAGGTTTGGGTAATTTAAAATAGTTAGAATTTACAACAAAAGAACAATTGTGAGCATACCCAACTGATTCTTTTAAAATTGAGTCAGGGAATGATAACGAAAACTGATAGTTCCTTTTGAAAAATTCTAACTTCATAAAATCTATCCAAACTTGCCATCTATATTCGTTACCAAGTGGCTCAAAAACATTTTCATCATTTTGAATAACTGGTATACCAAGATGTTTAGGCACAATTGGATTAACACATGCATTATCTGAAATAGGAGATATGATCTCATTATCTAAGCGTGGAAGATTATCATTGTCCACAATCTTTGGTTCATTTGTTAAATCACATTTAGTATTTCTGGAAGGCGCTTTGGATGGACCCAAGGTAGACTTAAAATGATCATAAGAGGATTTAAGGTCAATTTGATTCTCTTGAAAATGCTCAAAATGTGTCAAACTTGATTCAACTATAGGTTCCAATCTAGAGTAAGATTTCTGGGTTGTGGAGTCCAACATCTCATTGACCTCATTCAAGTATTCAGTTTTATCCCAATTTTGACCAAAATGATTTAGACAAAAGTTAACAATTTTATCTTCCCCTGTAAGTTCATTTCCTGACATTTTCTGAATCATGTTCACTTCAACGGACTGGTCAAACAAATCACTAGGTTGCTCTCCCAAATTAAACACATTTAAGTTAATTGTCATGTTTCTAAATGTTAATTTCATTAGTCCATTTTTATAATTTATTAACGCATTAGAGGTTGCTAGAAATGGTCTGCCTAAAATGACAGGAATTTGACCCTTGGGATTGAGAACAAGCTGGGTTTCAAGAACAACAAAGTCAACAGGGGATACAAAAATTCCAATCTTAATGAGTACGTCCTCAACTATTCCCTTTGGCACTTTTATATAACGATCGGCTAGTTGGAGTGTGACATTTATCTTTTTCAGCTCCCCTAAGCCCAATGTTTGGTACACAAAAATGGTAAAAGGTTCACACTGGCTCCTAAATCAAGTAAAGCTTTTTCAATTAAGGTGTCACCTGTGATGCATGAAATTTTAAGACAATCGGGGTCCTTATACTTCACAGGGACTTAACATGACAAGATAGAAATAAAATGGGCTGTTAGAAAATCTTTCTTAGGAACATGAGTGGTTCTTTTATGTGTGCACAAATCTTTTAGACATTTAGCATACGAGAGAACTTGTTGAATGACATCTAGAAGAAGAATGTTAATTTTCACTTGTTTGAATACTTCTAGAATTTTGTCCAACTGGGTTGACTGCTTGTTTGAAATAAGTCTTTGAGGGAATGAGGCTTTTGGTTTAAAGACTTTTTCATTTGATTCAGAAGATGTGGTTTGATCATTTTTTGACACAACTTAGTAGATGGACCTACTCACTCAAAGTTTGTGGGCTTTTTAGGCTGGGCTGACTTTGAAGATGGATTATTAGATTCAATATTTAAATTTGTTTCTTCTTCATTTTCAATTTCAACATGATTATTAAAATAATTTCCAGACCTTAAAGAAATTATAGAATTCACATGATCGACTTGGTTCTTTTCAAGTGAATTATCATGATAAGGTTTTTGATTAGGGATTGGAAATTTTGGATTAGTCTTGGGTTGACTGGGAAGTTTACCCTTCTCTCTTTCACTAACTGTAGTGGCCAATTGACTCTTTTGGATCTCTAGGTGAGATAATGTTTGGTTAGTGTTTTGCATGAAATTATTAAAATTATTATGAGATTTCATTAAAGTTTTTATGCTCTTTTCTAAAGTGTTAAGTATCTTTTCACTTTTGTGACGCCCCCAAAACAGGTATACATCACCCATCTTGAGTCGCCAAATACATGGTACATAATACAACTACAAACTTCTTTAATACAACTACCGTTAAAAATACGACAAAATATAGCTGAGAGTTTAAACAAGAATATTGCCTTCTAGACAATACCCACTCTCAATGGAGTCCTCATTACAATTATTATCACACTATTTCACAGAATATTGAGGACTAATAAAAAACCACCTGAACCGTTAATCCATTCCCTGACTAGTCTCATCTATATTCTCATTTCCTGAAGAGAACAGTGAAAGAAAAGGGTGAGCTCAACTAGCCCAGTAAGAAATATTATGACTAAGATAATGCAGAATAAATTATCCTTAGCCTTCAACAGTATAACAACTGATAGAATACAATAGACAATAAGTTTTAGATCAACAATTGCAGCGGAATAAGTAATCCATTAGAAGAGTCAATTAGAGCATGATATCTACTATCTTCTATGATTTAAAAAAAATTTCATCAACTTTATTGCTGAGACTCAGCTTAATAAATAAACCACATCATTGAATCATCCCTGCACTACGGGCCAAGGATATTTATGTAATCATCAATGGTCATGATTATACCGAATAATCCCTGGTCATAATCATACCAACAATTGTCCATCAATGCACTACGGGCTAATGAGGACTTTTACCACATCATTTGTAACATTACGGGTCATGATTATACCGAATGATCCCTAGTCATAATCATACCAATCAATAGTCCATCTATGCACTTAGGCCAAAGATGACTTTCATCACAATATAAGCATGAGGATGATGACAATGAAATAAGCATTAATCAAGCGAAATCAAGGATAAATATTAAAGACTTTAAATTTATCCAGAGTTTAAAAATATCAAAATTATCAATATGATACTGCTTTGTGGATTAAAATTCAAGAATAATATTCATGTATCAAAAATAATTTGGATAGAAAAGAAATATATTTTTCAGGTAAATAGTACCCCGTGAATAGTATCCTATGAATAGTACTTTGAGAATAGTACTACGACATGAAAAGTGCCCGAATACCCGAGTGAATAATACTAGAGTGAATAGTAATTAGGTGAATAGTAACTCGTGAATAGTACTCCGGCATAAAAAGTGCCCCGAATACCCTAGTGAATAATACTAGAGTGAATAGTAATCGGGTGAATATTAACCCGTGAGTAGTAACTCGAAAAAGAAAAATACCAAAGAAAACAATATTCCATGACGAGTATAAAAGAAATGATATCTCATACGAGTATAATAGAATATATGAAACTACAAATAGATTTTCACCCGCCATGCGGTAATCCACGTAGACAGATCATTTTCACAATTTAATAAAAAATGAATACGAAGGGTCATTTACCATGCATGCGGTAGTCCGAGTAGACATGTTATTCTAACAGAATAATAAAGAATGGAATAACAAAAGAATTTCACCATGCATGCGGTAGTCCGCGTAGACAGGTTATTTCAACAAAATAATAAAGAATGGAACAACAACCATTTCGATTATTGCAAGAAAATAACTCTCTTCATGAATACGAAAGAAATAATACCCCTTACCTTAGAAGAAGACTGGATACTGGAATAGTGAAGTAGCAGACTACTCTTCTGCTTTCTCTCTATAGCTTCTCTCTCTATAATTGCTCTTGTGAGTCTTAGTGAATTGGTGAGAATGAAGGAAGAATGAGCTTCTATTTATAGGAAAATATAGTTTTGATAATTACACGTTTTGGGGCTCGAAATATTACAGTATAATACCTTCATCTTTTCCTTCATTTTTAATTTAGTCCTGCAAGTATTATCAAACTTGCACCACCTTCCCTAATATTACATCATGTGAATCAATAGTACAATCATGTGACTTAATAGTTCTATACATGTAAAAATAATAATTATATTATAGTACCTTCATCTATACCTCCAATTTTAATTTAGTCATGCAAGTATTATCAATTTTGCACCACCTCCTCTAATAGTACATGCATGTGAATCAATAGTACACATATGTGAACAAATAGTTATAAGCATGTGAATTAATAGCAATTAATTGCTCATTTATCCGATTAATTACTCGATTGGTCAATATAACCTCCAAACATTAATTATTATCGAAATAGATATCGATTTCCACTAACACTAATAATCCCAACACAATGGAAATATCAATTTCATCTTTAATCAACATGAACTTATTCATCATTAATATTATAACTCACAATATTTAACAACCAGATCATTCCTTGGAAAGAGGGGGCCTTCCAATAAGGATTTCTCCCTATTGGTGCGTAATTAGGTGACCAAACTTCTCCTCGATAGAACTTTCTAGACATCGTCAATATTGCAAATAATAATATGAATAACTTTGTCGTCTCAATTATTAATTTAATAATAATAAATATTATGCAGATGATACTGTGACAATAATTGAATCAATAATATGAGAGATATAATGCAACAATTACTGTAACAATAATTGAGTATAACTGAGTGATTTTGTGACGCCCCCAAAATAGGTATACAACACCCATTCTGAGTCGCTAAATACATGGTACAGAAACAACTATAACTTTATTAATACAATTGTCGTGCAAAATACGACAACATGTAAACAGTGAATTTAAATACAAATATTGTCATCTAGACAATATTCACACCCAAATAATTCCTCATTATAATTATTGATACATTATTTTACAAAAATGGTGAGGACTACTAAAATAACTTCCTAGGACCTTCATTCCATACCCCGACTAGTATTCGCTACATTCTTGCCTCCTGAGAAGAAAAATGGAACAAAAAGGAAAAGGGTGAGCTCAACTAGCCTATTAAAGAATATTATGACTAAGATAATATAGAACAAATTATCGTTAGTCTTCAACAGGGAAAAATTTGATAGAATATAATAGACAACAAGTTTCAGATCAATATTCGCAGCGGAAATAATAATTCATAGAAGAGTTACGTAGAGAATGAAATCTACTATTATCTATGAATTTAAAATTTCATCATCAATATTTTATTCCTGTAACATTAATCAATATATATCTTGAATTAAATATTCATCTTTGCACTACAGGCCAAAGATATTCATCAGTTAGTTATATTCATCTCAACACCTGCACATTTTTGCACTACGGGCCAAAGATATTCATAAGAAAATCAACCATTTTTGCACTACATGCCAAAGATATTCATTAATATCATCATTTAGGACTGAAGATGATAAAAAATATTTTAAAGAAAATAAATTCAGTGAAACAAAAGAACAAATATTAAGAATTTGTACTTTAAACAGTCCAAGTTTAAAAATACTTCATAAATAACCATAGCAAAGTAAAATTCAAGAATGATCAAAACATGGATACAATCAAAGCTAGTATCCATAATAGATATCTTGGACAAAAAATGAAAATTTAATTTTTCTGTGAATAATGCCGTATTTGTGAATAGTGTCGTATACGTGAATAGTGCCGTGTACGTGAATTGTAACCCCACACTAAAAGATAAGAATTTCACAAGAAAAATCTTACCAATATTCCAGCATAATGATATTAGTAGAAATAATATCATTTTAAAAAAAATAACACCCCTTACATCGAAAAGACAATACTTCTGACTGGAATACTGGATATAGTGCTGAAGGGAACTTGCACCTTATAACAACACTCAAAGTATCAAAATACTCACAAGAATACGCTCGATAATATAGAGAGAGAAAAATTCAATTTCTGGCGTGATTTTCAATTATAACCTAAGCACCCTATTTATAGGAAAATGCTTAGAACACCAAAGCAAAAAATTTAATAAAATATTAATATATAAATACATATATATGTATATATATAAATTTCCTACGCCCACTTTTACCAACTGATTTCAGCACTTTGCACATGTTAGTGTAACCCACAAAATAAAAAAAAACGTTTTTATTAAAAAAAAATATTTAAGCTTTAAAAATCAATTGTTCTGGAACTTCAATAATTCAAAATAAATAGCACTTTTATCAGAAAAATTTGTATTTTATGTCCATTCCATAGCAAATTCAATTCTCTACAACTTTGTAAGTTTAAGTTTTTCTAAATTCCAAGCAGAAGTTGACCGAAATCTACAAACGGGCGATTTTACAAGCTATAATCAAATTTCAGTCAAGAAATGGGGTCCACAAACATGAAAAACATGTTATAAATATTTTTAGTAACAAAAATACTCTTCCTCCTCATATATTCATATATCATACATTCAT
This sequence comes from Panax japonicus, assembly GCA_020205505.1. NCBI lineage: Eukaryota > Viridiplantae > Streptophyta > Magnoliopsida > Apiales > Araliaceae > Panax > Panax japonicus. The sequence goes on along the minus strand of CM035112.1, from coordinate 3,282,155 downwards.
TGTAAAAATATCAGCATTATTATATTATTAAAATATAATAATATATTTAAATGAATTATTTTATCAGAAAAGATAAAATATCAAATTTTCAATAATTGCCACTTTAAAATTTTCTCCATCTATATCCACATAAAATTAATATTTTCTTATCATATAAATCAATAATTAATTATTCACAAATAATATTATAAAATCACAATATCGACAACCAGACCGTTCCCAGGAAAGAGGGTGCTTTCCAATAAGGATTTCTCCTTACTAGCGCACAATTAGGTTACCAAACCTCTCTTTAGACAGAACTTTCTAGACATTGCCAATAGTGCTATCTAATAATATTATTCAAATAATATGAATTATTGATTTGATAAAGGAAAACACTGTGCAGTGACAATTATTGAAACAACAATAATATAAAATATCAACGTAGCAATTATTGAATCAATAAAATAAAATATTGAACAGTAATTACTGTAATAATTATTGAGTAGTGCCTTCTTACGTAAGAATCAATAATTGATGCAATACCGTGTGCTACTGTGTAACAAAGCGTATTACTGTGTTTTAACCACCGGGTATTCCAACAGTATTAACGTTAATAACTACACCATTATTTATAAACAACTTATGCTTGTTGTTTTCTTCATACAATCGCTTTCCGTTATGGGGCCCTCACAAGGCTACGCCATCGTACGAATATTCCCCAACAACAATGAATATTTTATAACCACTTGCTTATTTGAAATATTTGCACATTTTACCCATAACTAACCACATTAATCAAATCAACCCTTACTATTTCAAAATAATAAAAAGAGGAAATTCAATTTCATTTAATAATAAGTTTGGGTCCTACAACCTCCTCTCCTTATGAAATTTCACCCTCGAAATTGACGTACGTGCCTGGTGTTTCGAAAAGGTGAGGATACTTTCATTTTCGTTTCCAACTCTCAGGTCATTTCCTCAATAACATGGTTCCTCCACAAAACTTTGACTTGTGGTATGACCTTTGTACGTAAGACATGCTCCTTCCTATCCAAGATCTTGACAGGTACCTCCTCGAACATTCAGTCTTCGACTATCTCTTCTAGTTCTAACTCAATAACGTGGTTCAGTTCTTTCACATATTTATGAAGAACAGATATGTGAAAAACATTATGAATACGAGACATGCTTGGAGGTAACGCGAGTCTATAGGACACAGTTCCTACTCGGTCAAGAATCTGAAATGGACCAATAAATCATGGATTGAGCTTTCCTCTCTTCTCAAATCTTGTAACTCCCTTCCATGGAGCAACACACAACAATACATGATCCCCAATACTAAATTCCACGTCCTTTCGATGAAGATCCGCATAACTCTTTTGTCGATCATGTACCGTTTGTATACATTATCGAATCATTTAGATCTTTTTCGTAGTCATACGTACCAACTCGGGTCCCAACAATGTTGCTTCACCCACCTCATCCCAACATATTGGAGAGCGACACTTTCGTCCATACAATGTTTCGAATGGAGCCACACTTATACTTGCCTGATAACTATTGTTGTAGGAGAATTCCACCAATGGTAAATACTTATCCCAACTTCCTTTGAAGTCTAGGACACAGAGTCTTAATAGATCTTCAAGAGTTTGAACAGTCCTCTCTGATTATCCGTCCATTTGAGGATGATATGCCGAACTGAATCGTAAATTCGTCCCCATAACTTTTTGCAAGCTAACCCAAAATCGTGAAGTGAATCTTGGGTCACGATCCGAAACTATGGATACTGGCATGCCATGCAATCTCACAATCTCATTTACATATATACGAGCAAGACGTTCAAGGGAATAAGTCTCCCGTATTGGCAAGAAATGTGCAGACTTGGTTAATCTATCAAAAATAATCCAAATAGCATTTATGCCTTGAGAAACCGTGGGAAGAACCATAACGAAATCCATGGTAATGTGTTCCCACTTTCATTTCGGGATCTCAAGTGGTTGCAATGGACCCTTAGGCACTTGATGCTCTGCCTTTACACGTTGACAAGTTAAACACCTCGAGATAAACTTTACAATCCCTCTCTTCATATTGTTCCACCAAAATATATGTCAAAGACCACGATACATTTTGGTACTTCCAGGATGGATTGCAAACAGTGTATTGTGTGCCTCCATCATGATTTTGTACTTCAAATCACAGTTGTTAGGAACACAAAGTCTGGAATGGACTCAAAGTATTCCTTCTTCATTGATTCTTGCTTCTGGAATAGTACCTTTTTGTACTTTCTTCTTCATACGCATCAGCTCCGGGTATGTGGCTTGAGCAACTTTAACTTTTTCTATTAAAGTTGGTTCTATGTGTATACTTGACATCATCGCATGGGTCCCTAGAGTCTTGAATTCTATCTTCATCTTTTGTAAATCACACAAAATGGGCCTTTGTGTTGCCAACATCGCACTCGTTCTAGCGTATGATCTTTTACTTAATGCATCACCTGCCACGTTCGCTTTTCCAGGATGGTATTGAATGGTGTGGTCATAATCTTTTAATAGTTTGAGCCAACGTCGCTGCCGCATGTTGAGTTCCTTTTGGGTGAAGAAATATTTGAGGCTTTTATGGTCTGAATATATCTCCACTTTCTCTCCATATAGATAGTGCCTCCAGATCTTTAGCGCGAAAACGACTGCTGCAAACTCTAGATCATGAGTAGGATAATTCCTCTCATATTCTTTAAGTTGTTGCGAGGCATAAACTATGACTTTCCCATATTGCATGAGAACAAATCCTAACCCTTTCGCTAAAGCATCGCTGTAGATAACAAATACATCCGAACCAAATGGTATTGTTAGAACAGGTGCCGAAATAAGTCTCCTCTTAAGCTCTTGAAAACTCTTCTCGCATTCCTCGCTTCATAAAAAGTTTGTATCTTTCCGAGTTAGCTGAGTTAACGGAGTAGCGATTCGAGAATATCCTTCCAAAAATCTCCGATAATAACCAGCTAAGCCCAAAAAGCTACATACTTCGATCACTGTCTTCGATTAATCCCAACTTTGTATTGCTTCAATCTTCACTGGGTCAACAGATACTCCATGTTTTGACACCACGTGCCCAAGGAATGCTACTTCCTCAAGCCAGAACTCACATTTCTTTAACTTAACATAAAGCTTGTTTTCACGAAGTCTTTGGAGTACCAGCTTCAAATGGTGCTCATGATCTTCACGGTTTTTGGAATATACATCAATAAAGACAACAACGAACTGATCTAAATATTCCTTGAATACTCGGTTCATCATATCCATGAAAGCCGCAGGAGCATTAGTCAATCCAAAAGACATGACTAAGAATTCATAATGCCCGTACAGAGTTCTGAAGGCAGTCTTTGGAATATCCTCAGTTCTAATCTTCAGCTGATGATATCCAGAACGAAGATCGATCTTTGAAAAGAATTGTGCTCCTTGCAACTAGTCAAACAGGTCATCAATGCGAGGTAGAGGATACCTATTCTTGATGGTGACATGGTTCAATTCCCAGTAGTCAATAAAAAGTCTCATACTCCCGTCTTTCTTCTTTACAAATAAAATAGGAGCACCCCATGGAGATGTACTAGGACGAATGAAACCGATGTCCAACAACTCCTATAGTTGGACCTTTAACTCCTGAAGTTCAATAGGAGCCATTAGATATGGGGTTTTAGAAATGGGCTTCTTATTAGGTTCAAGGTCAATAAAGAATTTAACTTCACATTCTGGGGGTAGACCAGGAAGTTCTTTAGAAAATATATTAGGAAATTTACTAACAAGAGGAATATTATTCAAATCTGACGTGTTTTTATTCAAATCCATAAGATGGGCTAAGAAAGCTTAACATCCGTTTTTTAATAAACGAATAGCTTTATGACTTGATATGACAGTGATTGATTTTAGTGGTTTAGTTGCTTGAATTCGTACGAAAGGTTGGTTAGGAATATGAAAACTAACAACCTTACGAAAATAATAAATTTTGGCATGATGAGTAGTTAACCAATCAATCCCTAAAATCACATCAAAAGCAAGTATCTTTAAAGAGATAAGGTCAACAGGTAATGTGATGGTGCCAACTTGGATCAAACAAGATTTATAAATAGTGGATGTAATGAAAGTTTCTCCTAATGGAGTCTCCAAAGATAAATCAAAGTCTAATTTCTCCGGAGTCAAGTTTAAACGTTGAGCACAAGTAGGAGAGATAAATGAATGGGTACCACCAATATCTAGTAAGGTATAAACTTCGCAAGAATTTATGATTAGCTTACCCATGATCACCTCGTTTGGGTTCCTCATATTTTGACCAGTCACGACAAACGCTCTTTCAGGAACCGTTGACTTTGACTTTTCTGGGACAGCCTTTTGAGTCACCATCCCCACTGGACTTGGTTTCGCTATTGTACAATCTCGAGCAATATCTCCTTCCTTTCCATAATTATAGCATACCTTGAACTGTTGTGGACAGTTTGGGCTGATATGTCCCTCTTTTCCGCATTTATAGCATACGACCGGTGGTCATTCTCCTCCCTTAGAACCAGTTGCTGCAGGTGCTGACGTCTTTGCATTGTCATTTTTGAATCTCCTCTTTTTAAAATCTCCCCCCGACTAGCTTCTTCTATTTTTATGGCCATGATTACCACAAAAGTGGTTACCGCTTTTGTCCGTATTTTTCTTTCTTCGTTGGTTATCGTTGTTCTGATGACTGCTGTCACCGGTATGACTCTGGTTGTGGTCCCTCGGTTGAATGTACTCGTTATCTCTCTCTAATAATTGAGCCCTGTTGACAACATCTGAATATAGAGAAAATTTATGAGAAATGAGATACTGACGTATGTCTGGTTTCAAACCTCTCAGAAACATTCGCGTCATACGTTCCTCATTCTCTACCAAATGAGGTGCAAACCTGGATAACTCCGCGAACTTCACCTCGTACTGGGACACCGTCATGTTGTTCTACTCCAGTCTAATAAACTCTACCTCCTTCATATGATGAATACTTTCAGGAAAGTACTTGTCATTGAACAGTTTCTGAAACATTTCCCAAGACATGCTGAGTGTGGCTGGATAGTTACGCTTCACAGATTCCCACCAGTAATCAGCCTCATTATGGAACATAAAGGTGGCGAATGGAACCTTCTGTTCCTCTGTGCATTCCAAGACATCGAATATCTTAGTAATTTGCTCGACCCACGTCTCTGCCTTAATCGGATCTAGCTTTTCCCATAATTCTGGTGGTCCCAACTCTTTGAACTTCTTGGCCGTGATAAACCGTGCGTTGCTATCATTTCCATCTGTATTTTGAACACGATTCTCCCTCGTCTAATTTTGCATGAACTGCAAAAATCTTCTAAACATCCCATCGTTCATCGTCTAATCAATGGTGTTGTTTACAAGAGGAACATTGCCAGCCAGTTGCACGTTTTCCTCATTGGTGGGTAAATGTGTCTCCACGGTCTCATTTACTCCACTGTTTACATTCTCAGTTGCCATTCTCAAATACTGACATAAAACAAGGGTTAATTAAAGAAATTAACATATCACATAATAGCCGTATATTCTGACCAACCAATAAATAAGCTTAGGTAGGACACACTAGCGAAGGATTTACTCATCTCTCCACTCCTAGTTTTATTCCACGATCTCCGCCAGAGATCATATCCCTAAGCTCTGATACCAACTGTGATGCCCCCAAAATAGGTATACAACACCCATTCTGAGTCGCCAAATATATGGTACAGAAACAACTACAACTTTATTAATACAATTGTCGTGCAAAATACGACAACACATAAACTGTGAGTTTAAATACAAATATTGTCATCTAGACAATATTTACACCCAAATAAATTCTCATTACAATTATTGATACATTATTTTACAAAAATAGTGAGGACTACTAAAATAACTTCCTAGGACCTTCATTCCATATCTCGACTAGTACTCGCTACATTCTCGCCTCCTGAGAAAAAATATAGAACAAAAAGGAAAAAGGTGAGCTCAACTAGCCCAGAAAAGAATATTATGACTAAGATAATATAGAACAAATTATTGTTAGTCTTTTACAGGGAAAAATCTGATAGAATATAATAGACAACAAGTTTCAGATCAATATTTGTAGCGGAAATAATAATTCATAAAAGAGTTACGTAGAGAATGAAATCTACTATTATCTATGAATTTAAAAGTCCATCATCAATATTTTATCCATGTAACATCAATCAATATACATCTTGAATCAAATATTCATCTTTGCACTACAGGCCAAAGATATTCATCAGTTGGTCATGTTCATCTCAACACATGTACATCTTTGCATTACGGGCCAAAGATATTCATATAAAAATCAACAATCTTTGCACTACAGGCCAAAGATATTCATTAATATCATCATTTAGGACTGAAGATGATAAAAAAATATTTTAAAGAAAACGAATTCAGTGAAACACAAGAACAAATATTAAGAATTCGTATTTTAAACAGTCCAAGTTCAAAAATATTTCATAAATAATCATAGTGAAGTAAAATTCAAGAATGATCAATACATGGATACAATCAAAGCTAGTATCCATAATAGATATCTTGGACAAAAAATAAAATTTTAATTTTTCTGTAAATAGTGTCGTGTTCGTGAATAGTGTCGTATATGTGAATAGTAACCCCGACATTAAAAGATAAGAATTTCACAAGAAAAGTCTTACCAATATTCCAGCATAATGATATTAGAAGAAATAATATCATTTTAAAAAAAATAACAACCCTTACATCGAAAAGACAGTACTTCTAACTGGAATACTGGATATATTGCTGAAGGGAACTTGCACCATATAGCAACACTCAAAGTATCAAAATACTCACAAGAATACGCTCGATAATATAGAGAGAGAAAAATTCAGTTTCTGATATGATTTTCAATTCTAACTTATGCACCCTATTTATAGGAAAATGCTTAGAACACCAAAGCAAAAAATTTAATAAAATATTAATATATATATATATATATATATATAAATTTCTTTCGCCCACTTTTACCAACTGATTTCAGCACTTTGCACATGTTAGTGTAGCCCATAAAATAAAAAAACGTTTTTATTAAAAAAAAAAAATTTAACTTTAAAAATTAATTATTCCGGAATTTCAATAATTCACAATAAATAGCCATTTTATCAGAAAAATTCAAATCTTATGTCAATTTCATAGGAAATTCAATTCTCTACAACTTTGTAAGTTTAAGTTTTTCCAAATTCCAAGCAGAAGTTGACCGAAGTCCACAAACAAACGATTTTACAAGTTATAATCAAATTTCAGTCAAGAAATATGGTCCACAAATATGAAAAATATGTGAAACCCCAGATTTTATGAATAAAAAATTAATTTTCTCAAAATAATTTTTTAATATTATGGTGTGAATTTGAGATAATATTATAGTCGTGGGTAGTATTTATAAATTTTGCAATATATGCAAGTTGTTATATTATATTCGATTTGTCAGGGAATATTCTTTGTGTCGGAAAATATTCGTACGACGGTACAATTATTGGTGGACCCCACAACGGAATTATTGTCGGATTGAGAAAACGATAAAAATATTTGACTGAAAATAACGGCGGAAGTTTTACCGTTGATACTGTTGAACTACTGGGTAGTAAAAGTACAGTAATACACGTTATTGCATAGTAGCACACGGTATTGATTATTGATATTTATGTGAGAAGTCGCTCAGTTTGATTCAATTATTGTCGATTAATAATATAAATTATTATAGTGATGATGACGTTTTGTTTTATTTGTATTATTAACGTAATAAAACAGAAACATTTTTTATATAAAACAGAATACTTTATTAAAGTTATTCTACAAATAGAATATATTATATTTTATTATGCATAGTGTTGCATAATGTTTTGTATAGTGTTGCATAGTGTTTGCATAGTAAAAATCTTTTTATATAAATAGAATATATTATATTTTATTTAAAAGATTTTTCTTTAAATATGGACCGTCAGATTAAAGTAAATCAATCTGGACCGTTCATGGATTAATTACTGTGCAATCTATTTTCCTATAAATAGAAGCTCATTCCTTCATTATTTTCTTACGAATTCACTGAACTCTAGAGAGAGAAACTATAGAGAGATAGAAGAAAAGCTTTTTGCTACATCCATTTAACTTTTCTTTTCCTATATCCAATTTCTGTTACGGTAAGGGGTGTTATTCTTTCTTAATCATGAAGAGAACTGTTGTTATTCCATTTCTTATTATTCTGTTGGAATAACCTGTATACGCGGTCTACCCTATACTTGGTGACATTCTTTTATTATTCTGTTAGAACATCCTGTCTGTGTGTTTTACACCGGACCTGGTTCCGTCTTTATTATTATTCCGTTGGAACATCCTGTCTGTGTGTTTTACACCGGACCTGGTTCCATCTTTATTATTCTATTGGAGCATCATGTCGGTGCAAATTTTGCCTGACCTGGTTCCATTATTATTATTCTGTTGGAATAACCTGTCTATGCGAAGTACCGCATGCATGGTGATTTCTTTTGTTATTCCATTCTTTATTATACTCAGTTGGTTAAAGTTTTGACTTCTATACTCCATGAAATTAGTAAAATATCCTTGATATTTGCGCTTCATCCAGTATCTTTTCATGGAAATATTCTTCTGATCATTCTTGAATTTTACTCTACAAAGCAGTATCATGTGGACAATTTGGACATTAGTAGTTCTTGGACAAATTAATTCTTGAACTTGTTTTATTGAATTCTTATATCATTGTCATCATCCTCATGTTTATATTTTTTTTGAAAGTCATATGTGGCTTGTAGTGCATAGATGGACTTGGTATGATTATGACCATGGATTATTCGGTGTAATCATGACCGTAATGTTACAAATGATGCGGTAAAAGTCATCATTGGACCGTAGTGCATTGATGGACAGTTTTTGGCATGATTATGGTTATGGATTCTCTTCGGCCAAGGGAGCAAAGATGAATTATTTTATGGCATGATCATGACCATTGATGAATAAACAAATGTCCTTGGCCCGTAGTGCATGGAATTTGTGGTCGTGACCCTAATAAATATCATTGGCAGTAGTGCAGGGATGATGTGGTTTATTTATTAAGCTGAGTCTCAGCGATAAAAGTGATGAAAAACTTTTTAAATCATAAAAGATAGTAGATTCTATTCTCTACTTGACTCTTTTAATGGATTGCTTGATCCGCTGCTGTTAAACTTGATGTTGTTATATTTTATCAGTTTAATACTGTTGAAGGCTAACGATAATTTATTCTCCATTATCTTAGTCATAATATTTCTTACTGGGCTAGTTGAGCTCACCCTTTCTTTCACTGTTCTCTTCAGGAAATGAGAACATAGCAGGGACTAGTCGGGGAACGGAGCGACGGTCCAGAGGATAGCATTAGTAGTCCTCACTATTCTGTGAAATAGTGTATTAATAATTGTAATGAGGACTCTTTTTGAGTTTGTATAATCTCTAGTAGACAATAATTATATTCAAACTCACAGTTATGTTTTGTCGTATTGTACACGACAGCTGTATTAGTAAGTTGTATTTGAATTTTGTACCATGTATCTGACGACCCAAGATGGGTGATGTATACCTAATTTTGGGGGCGTCACAGTTGGTATTAAAGCTTAGGGATATGATCCCTGGCTAAGATGTGAGACTAGAACTAGGAGGGGAGAGACGGGAAATTCCTTCACTAATATGACCTACTAAAATTTATTTTGTATTTAATTGGTCGGTCAAAGTATAAGGATAATATGTGATATGTTAATTAACCTTTGTTTTGTGGCAGTGTTTGAAAATGGCATCCGAGAATGTTGAGATTATCAATGGAGCACAGGAGACCGTTGAGTCTCCACAGATCAATAATCAGGATAATGTGCAACTTGAGGACAATACTCCTCATGAAAATAATAACACCGATGAAATGGTGAATGATGGGATGGTCAGAGGCTTTATGTAATTCATGCAACAACAGGCTAGCATTAGTAGTCCTCACTATTCTGTTAAATAGTGTGACAATAAATGTAATGAGGACTTATTCTGAGAGTGGATATTGTCTAGAAGACAATATTTGTATTAAAACTCACAGCTCTCTTGTTGTATATTAAAGATTATATTTGTATTCTGTACCATGTATTTGGCCACTCAAGATGGGTGATGTATACCTATTTTTGGGGGCGTCACAGCTAACAAGATACATTAGTGCTCCGATTGCACTAAGATATGGTACTTCATGACCAATAAGTTTTTCATCATCTTTATAAGGTCGGAAAGAGTCTTTGTTTACTTCTAGTGACCTTACAACCATTGGTGTACTCAATGGATGTGATTTATCCATATAAAATTATATTATCATTTTTGTTATATACTTTGATTGATAGACAAAAATTTCATTTGCTAAGTGCTCAATCTGAAGACCCAAGTAAAATTTTGTCCTTCTCAAGTCTTTCATCTCAAATTATTTCTTTAATAAACCCATGACCTTTGATAAATCTTCAGGAGTTCCGATAATATTCAAATCATCCACATAAACAACAATTATGAAAAATTCATATTCAAAACTTTTTATGTAAACATATGGGCATATAGGATCATTTTTATACCCTTCTTTTAACAAGAATTCACTCATCTGATTATACAACATGCGACCAGATTGTTTTAATGCATATAAAGATTTATTTAACTTGATCGAATAAATTTCTGAGGAATCTTTATTATATGTTTCAGACAAACTTAAATCTTTCAGGGTTTTTCATACAGATATCATTATAAATTGATCCATATAAATAAGCCGTAACAACATCCATTATATGCAGTTCAAGCTTTTCATGTAATGTCAGGCTAATAAAATATCTAAATGTAATTGTATCCACCACATAAGAATTGTTGAATTATATATGCTTCAATTTGGACAGGGTGTTTGATTTAATTGATTGTTTTAGCTTTTTGTAAATTGTTTACTTTGTGTTTTAGCTGATCGCGATTTGTAGCTTAAGTTTGACGAATGTATTTGATTGTAATTTTTATCGATCTAGGGTTCATGATATATACATATTGTCGCATGTATGTTCTGAATGTGTATATATATTGTTTTGTTTATAGATAAGTATAATCCTTGGGATTCTATTTGGCTTATGAGTATTTGATTATATTTGAATAGTTCTATTTTATTTTAAAAGCAATACAAATTACAGCTATGATTAACTAGACACTTCAGCGTGTGCCACATCACTCCTCTGTTAATTAACGTTCAAGATTGAATCTCAAAATTTTGTAAGAAAATAAAAATTTAGTTAGTTGACTGTAAGAAAAAAATATATATAATTAGTAATTTATAAATAGACCTAAAGTACAGTAATGTAAAAAATATTTAACCCTAAGGGGGGGAGAGAGAATGAAGAGGGAAAGAAATATACTACTCCTTTTGATTCAAGATAAAAGTTTTTATAAATATTTTAAATTGTCACAAGTTAAATATTTATTTACCTTAAATTATCTATTTTTATATAAAAATCATATAATACCCTTAGCATTATTTGTTCTATATTTCTTTTCTTTTTTTATGTATATTTATGGAGTATTCTTTGGAGTAGTGATATAAACATATCCTAAATTGAATATTGTACACCCTTTTATATCAAAGAGACTATATTATCTTTAATTAATAAGAAGTCAATTAACATATTTATCATTGACTTGTTTTAATTTAAAAAAATAAATAAACACAAGTCTATATAATTTTCTATTTTCTTTAAATTTTAAATTTTTATAAATTTATTTCAAGTCAAAATAAAATCTTTTAAATTAGATGGATCACCAATAAACTATATTATGGGTACTTTAATAAATTAAAAAAGTAAACTAAATTATATAAATGTCTTCAGAACACGATGGTTTCCCTTTATAAATCTTTTTTATTTTTTATTCTAATATTTTATGTGTTCTAATATTTTTTATTTCAAAATTTTAATAAATTACATTATAAAATATCTCAAATAAAAAAAAAGAATGCTATTAAGTAAATTAATTGTAAAAGAATAACATATTTAAAATCTTAATTCAATTCTACATATGGTGAAAAATCAAGTTTTTGCTATCTAATTGTATACCCCTTCTATCTTATAAATATGACTTATTACAAAATATAGGCATAATGGATAAAGTGCAAATGATTAATTTATTTTAGGTATATTAAGGATAATATAGTCTCTTTAACATATTTAGGTTTGTAATTAAGTTATAAAGAGGGGAGCACTATTTCTACATGATTTTCTCTCACAAGAGAGTAGGGTGGGTCCCACCTTTATGTGAGAGGAGCATATGTGAAAATATCAAAATTACATATGGTAATATCATTTTTCTATAAATACTTATTCAAGGAATTCAAATACTAGAGCATTCACAATAGTTTTCTTTATCTCTATCTTTATTTTGCAGTGTCATTGGGTCATTCTGCAGAATAAAGATTCAATTTTTTCACTATGTACCCAACATGTTCCTTATATTATTTCCTTAAATAATGAAATTTAAAATTTAAAAGTTCCAACAGTGAAAACATGTTTTGACCGTTGTAACTATTTGACATTTGTATTGACTTCATGCGTTAGAGATTATAATAGATATAATATACTATAACCTCTTGTTTTTAATTATAAAATCGCTATTAATTTATTAATCTTTTTTGAAGTATGTGATATTTTTAAATTTAAAATTAATATAAATTTAATCAATACATATTGTAAATTATTTAGAAAAAATACTATTATTTATAAAATTTATTATTTTTACAATTCTTTGAAAAATTATTAAGTTTGAGAATGCATCAAATTGACTTATAAAAATTAATAATAATCTTATAATTTATAAAAGAGAGCATAATTTATCAATTGTATTCCACTGTAAAATAACTTTTATTTTATTTTAAATTTTAAGCAATTTATGGAGTGAGTATTGAATGGATTGTAGCAATTTTAAGCAAATGTACATAAGATCAATATTAACTTTTAAAAAGTTAATTTGTGATTTTTTTTAAATTTAAATATGATTCATTTAAAATTTGAAAATAATAAATTTTATAATTAATGGTACTTTATAATATTTATAATTATATGGACATAAATTAAATAAATTTATATAAATTTTAAATTTGAATATATTTGAAATTAATTTTTTAAAAATAAGTCAATATTAATTTTATAATTTGAAAATGAAGTAGTAAAAAAGTCATGTGACAATAATGTCAAGATGTGTATGATTGATGAGTTGTCTACTTAAATGAGGGTGTGAAATACTATTTTGAATATATAGAGAACGCTCTTTTGATTCTCTCACCCTTAGAAGTAAAATAATAGAGAGTTAAATAAGGTTAAGGAAATTATTGGATAATGATTTATTTATGTATTCTTCAAAGTTAGGGATAAAGAGTGTGACGCCCCCAAAATAGGTACACATCACATATTCTGAGTCGCCAAATATATGGTACAGAATACAAATACAATATTTAATATACAACAAGAGAGTTGTGAGTTTTAATATAAATATTGTGTTCTAGACAATATCCACTCTCAGAATAAGTCCTCATTACATTTATTATCACACTATTTAACAGAATAATGAGGACTACTAATACTATCATCTGGACCGTCACTCCGTTTCCCGACTAGTCCCGGCTACGTTCTCATTTCCTGAAGAGAACAGTGTAATAAAGGGTGAGCTCAACTAGCCCAGTAAGAAATATTATGACTAAGATAATGCAGAATAAATTATCATTAGTCTTCAACAATGTTAAACTGATAAAATACAATAGACATCAAGTTTAACTGCAGCGGAACATACAATCCATTAAAAGAGTCAAGTAGAGAATAAATTCTACTATCTTTTATGATTTAAAAGGTTTTTCACCACTTTTATCGCTGATCTACTATCTTTTATGATTTAAAAGGGTTTTCATCACTTTTATCGCAGGGACTCAGCTTAATAAATAAACCACATCATCCATGCACTACGGCCAAGGATATTCATTAGTATCACAACCACAAATTATCCATGCACTACGGGCCAAAGATATTCATATATTCATCAATGGTCATGATCATGCCAACAACTGTCCATCAATGCACTACGAGCCAATGAGGACTTTTACCACATCATTTGTAACATTACGGTCATGATTACACCAAATAATCCCTGGTCATAATCATACCAAGTCCATCTATGCACTACAGGCCACAAATGACTTTCAAAAAAAAATATAAACATGAAGATGATGACAATGATATAAGAATTCAATAAAACAAGTTCAAGAATTAATCTATTCAGGAACTAATAAAATCCAAATTGTCAACATGATACTTCTTTGTAGAGTAAAATTTAAGAATGCTCAAAAGAATATTTCCATAAAAAGATACTGGATGAAGTGCAAATATCAAGGATATTTCACTAATTTCATGGAGTATAGAAGTCAAAACTTTAACCAACTGAGTATAATAAAGAATGGAATAACAAAATAAATCACCATGCATGCGGTATTTCGCATAGACAGGTTATTCCAACATAATAATAAATAACAGAACCAGGTCAGGCGTAATACGCAACGACGGGATATTCCAACAGAATAATAAAGAATGGAATAGCAACAGAAATCAACATGCATGCGGTACTTCGCATAGACAGGTTATTCCAACAGAATAATAAATAACGGAACCAGATCCAGCGTAAAACGTACAGACATGATATTCCAACAGAATAATAAAAAATAGAATAACAAAAGAATTTTACCATGTATGCGGTACTTCGCATAGACAGGTTATTCCAGCAGAATAATAAATAATGGAATAACAGAAGAATTTCACCAAGTATAGGGTAGACCGTGTATACAGGTTATTCCAATAGAATAATAAAGAATGGAATAACAGAAGTTCTCTTCATGAATATGAAAAAAAATATAATACCCCTTAACTTATAAAGAAGAGTACTCCAACGGTAGGGCGGGTATATACTTGAAGAAACTTGCACTACGCTCAAAGTTTTCTTAAACACTAAAGAAATACACTCAAGATTATAGAAGAAGAATTCTCTCTACAGTTTCTCACTCTAGAGTTTCAGTGAATTCGTAAGAAATAATGAAGGAATGAGCTTCTATTTATAGAAGAATGGACTGAATAGTAACCAATCCATGAACGGTTCAGATTGATTTACTTTTAAACATACGGTCCAGATTGGTTTACAATAAAATATAATATATTCTATTTATAATCTAATAAAACGAATAACTTTATAAAAGTATTCTGTTTTATATAAAAAGATTTTACTATGCAAACACTATGTAGGCACTATGCAAAAACTATGCATAATAAAATATAATATATTTTAATTATTGTCTAATAAAACAGATAACTTTATAAAAGTATTCTGTTTTATATAAAAAGATTTTACTATTAGCCTAATAAAACGAATAACTTTATAAAAGTATTCTGTTTTATATAAAAACTTTTCTGTTTTATTACATTTATAATACTAATAAAACAAAACTTCATCATCATTATCATAATTCACACTATTAATCGATCAGGTCGTTCCCAAGAAAGAGGGGGCTTTCCAATAAGGATTTCTCCCTATTGGCGCGCAATTAGGTGACCAAACCTCTCCTTGGCAGAACTTCTAGACATCGTTAATAATGGCAATTATAATATTAACAAATTTGTTATCTCAATTATTGATTTAATAATATATAAAATATTGACAATAATTGAATCAAATAACGTGAGATACATTGCAGCAATTACTGAAGCAATAATTGAACAAAATTGAGTGACTTCTCACGTAAGCATCAATAATCAATACCGTGTGCTACTATGCAACCATGCGTATTCCTGTACTTTTAACACTGGGTGTTTCAACAGTTAACGGTAAAACTTCCGCCGTTATTTTCATAAAATATATTTTTTTTTGTCGTTTTCTCAATCCGATAATAATTCCGTTGTGGGATCCACTAATGATTGTACCGTCGTACGAATATTCCCTATTAAAACAAATATTCCCCAACCAATCGAATATTATAAACAACTTGCGTACTTTACAAAATTTCTAAATATTACCCACAACTATAACATTATATCAAATTAATTTCATAATATTTAAAAATGATAATTATAGAAAATTCATCTTTATTCATAAAAGTTAGGGCCTTACAATCTCCCCTTCTTATGAAATTTCGCCCTCGAAATTAGGGTACGTACCTGGTATGTTGAAGAGGTAAGGATACCTTGATTTCATTTCAGATTCTAACTCCCATGTCATTTCCTCAACATCGTGGTTCCTCCATAAAACTTTGACTTGAGGTATAACCTTGGAGCGTAGAATATGTTCCTTCTTATCCAAGATTTGAACAGGAACCTCTTTATACGTTAAATCTTCCGCTATTTCGTCCGGTTCTAACTCAATAATGTGGTTCGGGTCTTTCACATATTTACATAACATGGATATATGAAAAACGTTATGAACACGAGACATACTTGGCGGTAAAGCGAGTCTATAGGCTACAGTCCCTATTCGATCGAGGATTAAAAATGAGCCAATGAATCGAGGATTGAGCTTTCCTCTCTTTCCAAATCTCGTAACTCCTTTCCATGGAACAACACGTAATAACACATGATCTCCAATATCGAATTCCACGTCCTTTCGATGAAAATCAGCATAACTCTTTTGTCGGTCTTGTGAGGTTTTTATACGTTGTTGGATCGTTTGAATCTTTTTCGTAGTCATACGTACCAACTCCGGTCCCAACAACGTTGTTTCACCCACCTCATCCCAGCATACTGGAGAATGACACTTTCTTCCATACAACGCCTTGAATGGAGCCATGCCAATACTTGCTTGATAATTGTTGTTGTAGGAAAACTCCACCAATGATAAGAACTTGTCCCAACTTCCCTTGAAGTCAAGGACACAGAGTCTTAATAAATCTTCAAGAGTTTGAATAGTCCTCTCTGATTGTCCGTCGTCCGTCTGAAGATGATATGCCAAACTAAATCGTAAATCCTTGCCCATAGCTTTTTGCAAACTAACCCAAAATCTTGAAATGAATCTTGGGTCTCGATCAGACACTATGGATACTGGCATACCATGCAATCTTACAACCTCGTTTATGTACATACGAGCAAGACGTTCAAGTGTATAAGTTTCTCGTATTGGTAAAAAATGAGCAGACTTGGTCAATCTATCAACAATGACCCAAATTGCATCTATGCCTTGAGAAATCTTGGGAAGACCAGTAACAAAATTCATGGTAATGTGCTCCCACTTCCATTCTGGAATTTCAAGTGGTTGCAATGGACCTTTTGGTACTTGATTCTCCGCCTTGACTCGTTGACAAGTTATACACTTTGAGATAAACAGCGCTATCTCTCTCTTCATATTGCCCCACCAAAATGTATGTCGAAGATCATGATACATTTTGGTACTCCCAGGATGGATTGCAAATGGTGTGTTGTGCGCCTCCATCATGATTTTATACTTTAAATCAAGAACATTATGAATACAAAGTATGGAGTTGACTCAAAGTATTCCTTCTTCATCGATTCTTGCTTCCGGTATAGCACCTTCTTGCACTTTCTTCCTCATACGTATCAGCTCTAGGTCTATAGTTTGAGCATCTTTAACTTTATCAATTAAAGTCGGTTCTACTCGTATATTCGCCATCATCACGTGGGTCCCTGGAGTCTTTATCTCTATCTCCATTCTTTGCAAGTCACACAAAATGGGCCTTTGTGTTGACAATATCGCACTTGTGCCCGCATATGATCTTCTACTCAATGTGTCAGCTACTACGTTCGCTTTTCCAAGATGGTATTAGATGGTATGATCATAATCTTTCAATAGTTCAAGCCAACGTCATTGTCGCATGGTATTGGATGGTATTCTAATTATTGTCTAATAAAACAGATAACTTTATAAAAGTATTCTGTTTTATATAAAAAGATTTTACTATTAGCCTAATAAAACGAATAACTTTATAAAAGTATTCTGTTTTATATAAAAAGCTTTTCTGTTTTATTACATTAATAATACTAATAAAACAAAACTTCATCATCATTATCATAATTCACACTATTAATCGATCAGGTCGTTTCCAGGAAAGATGGGGCTTTCCAATAAGGATTTCTCCCTATTGGCGCGCAATTAGGTGACCAAACCTCTCATTGACAGAACTTCTAGACATAGTTAATAATGCAAATAATAATATTAACAACTTTGTTATCTCAATTATTGATTTAATAATATATAAAATATTGACAATAATTGAATTAAATAACGTGAGATACTATGCAACAATTACTGAAGCAATAATTGAACAAAACTGAGTGATTTCTCACGTAAGCATCAATAATCAATATTTTGTGCTACTATGCAACCACGCGTATTCCTGTACTTTTAACACTGGGTGTTTCAACAGTTAACAGTAAAACTTCCGTCGTTATTCTCATTAAATATATTTTTTTGTCGTTTTCTCAATCCGACAATAATTCCGTTGTGGGATCCACCAATGATTGTGCCGTCGTACGAATATTCCCTGTTAAAACGAATATTTCTCGACCAATCGAATATTATAAACAACTTGCGTACTTTACAAAATTTTTAAATATTACCCACAACTATAACATTATATCAAATTCATTCCATAATATTTAAAAATGATAATTATAGAAAATTCATCTTTATTCATAAAAGTTGGGGTCTTACAAAGAGTTTATTGAGAGAATTGTTGTGAATGCTCTAAATGGTGCGTTTGGATTGAAGGAATGAAATAGAGAATGGAATGAGTCATTCCATTCTAGTTGGATTGAGTTATTTCATAATCTTCCTCCCCAAAGAATAAAATTCATAAATTTGAGAGGAATAAAAACCATTTCAATCGCAACCAAATATAATTTTTTTCATTTCATAAGAATGATTTATTCCATTCTCACCTTCATTACCCCAATCCAAACGCAACGCAACATAAGAGTTGAAAGTACTCATTCCTCCATTCCAAAATTAGAGATACAATTTAACTTTTGAGGTCAAACGATGACATATTAAACTTTAAAATTGGCATGACTCATAAAAGTTTAGAATGAAATAAATTATTATTATTTAGAACAAGAAGGTTTACCTTTATAAATCTTCTTTATTTATTTTCTAAAATTTTATGCGGTCTAATCTTTATTTCAAAATTTTAATAAATTATATTATCAAATATCTCAAATAAAAAAAGAATGCTATTAAGTAAAATTGTAAAAAAAAATAACAAATTTAAAATATTAATTAAATTCTACATATGGTGAAAAATCAAGTTTTAGAAGTTTATACATCTATCTTATAAATATGACATTACAAAATGTAGGCATACTGGATGGTGTAAATGGTAAATTTATGAAAATTAATATTTTTATAATATTTTTTGATATTTTCACATAAAAAGTGTCGTTATAGATATAAAGCGACGATGAAAACCATCAATATAAGATCTAAGTTTCTCTTAAATTAAAATAAGCCGATACAATATATAGAGATTGAACCTAAGTTTCTCTTAAATTCCCCCTTAATTCCTCTCCTAGCCCCTTAATTTCCTAGATTTTCCCTTGGGCCCCTAGGTGGAAATATACGTGTAAAATGAAATTTTCACATATATTTTTTGATATTTACACATAGTCCTCTCCCACATGAGCATACTTTAAAAATATCAAAAATACGTATGAAAATAGTGCTCCCCTATAAAAAAAAAGGGGACTTCTTTTGAAGCAAGTTCATTCAAGCTCCGTTTTGTTTCGGTGAATATATTTTTTTGGAAAATCATTTTATGAAAAAAATGATTCACATTTTTTGGGTCACAAAGTGAAAATTTAGTGAAAATATGAAACTTCCATCTAGGTCAGTAATTGGAATTTCGTATGAATGCAAATCAGAACTCAGAAGTTTCCAAGGAAGGTACTTATAACCTGGACAACCTTCAAAGTTTAACCTAACATCAAAATAATGTAATTCATTTTGACCTGCAAACTTTCCACCGGCAGCCACTGATGCCCAAGGTTGAAGTCCAAGCCCAGCAAACTTTGACCATTTCCTTTCCACCACATGGATAGTGATTTTTTCATGCTCACCCCAACCACCCCCCACCCTTCCTAGAAAAAATGCAAGAAAAATCAACAATGCCCACAACTAGAAAAAAATGCAAGAAAAATCAACAATGAAATCCAACCACCACCAAAGGAGAAAGATACACAACTCCACATCAAGATATTTCCTGCGTCTCCAGAAAAAGTATCATTTGTTAAATTTATTTTAAAGATATATTTGTGTTATATGTTTACCTCTAAATTATTGCGTAGGTTCGCCCTAATAACATGATAATCAAATTCTGAACTTTTATATATATATATATATATATATATATATATATGGGAATGATCCATAGCATCTATTTGCTATGGATCAAAAAGTGGCATATTACCATCTATACCTTTCATTAGAAAAATGAAAGAGAAAGGACTTCACGCCGTCCGCTAGTACTTCTAGCGGACGTGATTAATGAAAATTCGGGACAAATTTGCAACAATCTCATCATCAGGCTTATCACTGCACCAAAATATATCATCACCATGTAAAAAACCTTACTATCAAGAGAACCCGAATTCTCAGGAAACTCATCAACAAGATCCTTTTCTTGAGCTTCCTCTACAATTTTCTCCTTCTGAAGTAATAATTGGAGCCTGAGTAGGAGCTGAAGAAAATGGACCGAATTTATCAAGCCTATTGGTGCTCGATGATGACCCACAAGAACCTCTCTGAACCAATATTCGAGCCATTTTCTCTCTCTCTCTCTCTCCTCTTCAACTTAAACCCTACCCTAATTCGTTCCCCCAAAAAAACTAACTCCGAATTAGAGTTGCAAAACCCTGGTTTTCAACTTATCACGAGTTCTTGCCTTCGGTAAAGTCACGTCAATCCCTCGGGTGAATGATTTCTTCTTCTTCCCACGAATCAATCTTTGCATTCCCCTAACAATTCTCATGAGATCTTATATCCTTCCAAATTTGTTTAATCAATTAAAAAAAACCCTCTTTTCTAAAGTTGAGCGAAATTACCCAATAAATGAATGCCTAGCAAAATCACCTCCAGGATAAACAGAAACAGTCCAATCTGCAATTAAATTCATCAAAAAATGAATAACAAAAAGAACAAATTAATCCATAAAATTAACCCCATTTTAAGAAAAATCAATCACCGATCGAATAAATGAAAGTTCAAATCCTACAGTTGACTAGGCTCGAGTTGAGAAAGGAACTCACCTTGGTGAATAGGAATTTGATCTAAATCTGAGATGCTAATAACAACAGATTCTACACAAGTATGTTATCACTTGCTTCCTCTGTTTTATCACTTGTATTTATTTTGCTTGTGTATGTTATCACTTGCTTCCTCTGTTTTATCACTTGTATTTATTGCTTCCTCTGTTTTAGGGAAAGGCTGGAACGAAAGCATCCATCTAGCGGACCATGAATAATTAATTTTATGGTGCTTTGAGTGGGGGAAAATTTGTCCAAAATTTTCATTACTCACGTCCGCTAGAAGTACTAGCGGACGGCGTGAATCCTAGCCATTCATTTTTCTAATGGAAGGTATAGATGGTATATGTCACTTTTTGATCTATAACAAATAGATGCTATGGATCATTCTCCACACACACACATATATATATAGTATGACTCACCCCTTATCTAGCTCACTTTGCTCACCCCCTTTTAGCGACGAATCGGGCGACAATTCGGTACGTCGCTATATGTTCGGTTCGTCGCTAAAAATTAAGACGACGGTTCTACATATAGCGACGGACCGAATCATTGCCCGGTCCGTCGCTAAAGGGGGGTAAGCAAGGTAAGCTAAATAAGGAGTGAATTTAAGATCTGGACTGTATATATATATATATATATATATATATATATATATATAATGCCATTTTATACTGGCATAAAAAAAATACAAATTTTTTTTTGGGGGGGGGGGAATTGACAAATGGATTTTTTTTGTGTGGAATAGACTAGAGTAATATTTAGGAAAGTGTAAGAAATGCCATAAAAAGGGTATAATTGCTAAGAAAAGTTAAAAAAACATAAAGGTCCACAACTCCGCAACAAGATTTAACATAGGCTATGTTTGTTTGTAAATATTATAATCTCGGGATTATAATTCATTAGATTATAATCCCAAGACTATTAATCATAGGATTAAATAGTCCTAGTCACATGTTTATTTTTTATAAGATTATTCATGGGATAACTTAAAATAATCACATTAGGATTAATTAAAGTATTGAATTAAAAAATATTGTTTGGACTATTATACTCTTACCAATAATAACATATTTAAACTTATTTATACATCAAAAAAATAATATTTACTGATTATATATACACCCCCACCCCCACCCCCACCCCCACCCCCACCCCCACCCCCACCCCAACCCCAACCCCAACCCCAACCCCAACCCCAACCCCAAAAAAATTATATTTTCTGATTATGTATACACTCACACCCCGTCCAACCCCTAGCCCCCACCCCCACCCCCACCCCCACCCCCACCCCCACCCCCACCCCCACCCTCACCCTCACCCTCACCCTTCCCTTCCCTTCCCTTCCCTTCCCTTCCCATCCCAAAAAAATAATATTTAGTAATTATATATACACCTCACCACCCCCTCCCCCTCCCCCTCACCCTCCCCCTCCCCCTCCCCCTCAAAAAATAGTAATATTTAGTAAGTTTTAAGTTGCCAGTAATAATAATAGAAATTGCAGGATATTATAGTTATTTTAGAAAAAAAATTGAGGTTAATTTTGTCCAGCAATTTTTAATCCCAAATAGTAGGAACTATAATACCAGGTAGAACATGGTATTAAATAATCTTACATCTTAAGCTATTTTATAATCCCATGACTAATAGTCTCAAGCTCAAATTGAAAAACAAACAAGACACTTGGGATTAATAGTCTTATCCCAAGTGTAATCCTTGCAAACAAACATAGTCATAGAGTATACACACAGGATAAACAAGGCAGAAAATAGTATCACAGCATTATAGAGTACACATACACTGCCAAAAAATGAAAAACCTAATCTAAACATGTACTCCTTATAGATATAAGAAACAAGACAAGAATAAAAGGCACACAAAACTCAAATTTGATTAAACCAAAATGAAGATGATCAAGAAATCACCCACATAAATGAACAAAACTTTTTAGCCGAAGAAATGAATAGAGACATCTAGCAATGATACTGAACAGTTTAGCAAAAGAAATGATTGGGAGAATACTTGTATGCACGTAAGACGGAAAAAGAGAGATGCAGGAGAAATGTACCTTTTCAAGGGCCTGATTAACCACATATAGATGCCATCATTAGCTGTAATTGAGGAGTTACTGCGTTTTCCAGTTGAGTTGCTTTCTTCGTCAAGAGGTTAAGTCCTAAAGTAAACTGTATAAATAGACTTCAGTTGAACACCATAAGAACAAGCTAGTTAAATCCTTATTTTAAACAACCTTTATGTGAACAAATAAAACAAATAGGACATCTTTCAGTTATTCAAACTCAGGCTAGTTCTAAATCCAAGAAACATCAACAAGTGCAATCCTACAACCAGTAAAGCAACTGAAGCAACTATTTTAGTCTCCAAGCTCTTTCACTAATATTCTTATGCAGGCAAGATATAACTTCACCCTTGCCTGCTCTTCCCCAGAAACCCTTTATTTCCAATTCCTTTTCCACAAGATAGCCCCTCTAACATGAAGAAAAAAAAGTGGCATCATTGAGATCATCATACCATGAAAAGCTCAATCATATGTATTCTAAAAATACAGATTTAAATCTAAGTCATTGTACCAATATATATTATATACCCACAAACACATGAATGTAAAAAGAATATCCAAATTGATAATGAATGCAGTGCCATATTTATCAATGAAAATAATGATGCATTTAAACAATTTGTTAAAGAGAAGCTTACGCAAACTATCCTTTAAAGGTATCACTTGACAAGTATCCACATCCAGCTCAACGGACTGTATTTACAAGGTGAAGTGGGAGGAAACTATAATATTTAGGGAAGTGTAGGAAATGCCATAAAAGAGAGGACATTTAGAAAAAAGCATTAAGATATACACAAGACAAATAAAGTACCAATGTATCATGCATATTGGCAATATCTCCTTCATGTTTCAGTTAATATCAATTGTGAAAGATCACACTATTTCAAAATTCTTGAGATACCACTAGCACATGGGTTTAGGTGGCAGGTTGAAGGATTTTATCCCGTCATATTGGCTTCTGCCACTCACCCCTCCCTATTGAGAATAAGAAAGGAAGAAAATATATAATGAAGAAAAATATACTGAAGCTCTTGTCATGTCACAAAATGAAAAGAAAAGTGTTATTGTTCAATGGAAGGATAATGACATGTTGTATTTGTTTTCAATCAAATAGCAAGACAGAGAGCTAAGCTAGAAATAATTCTAGACAATGCATCAGAATCATTCTATGAAAAGATGATGACATAACGTATTTGAATTAAATCAAATAGCAAGAGAGAGATAAGTTGGAAAAGAACGATTCTAGAATACGCCTATCAGTTGATTGAGGCCTCCCAAATTATTATAATTCAGTCAATTTAATAAATTTGTTGATATAATTCGGATTTTGCTCCATCACTTTCACCCCCAGTGCTTCTCTAATGAATTAATACCAACTCTTTTTACTGTTTTCACCAAAAAACAATAAAATTGATCTGATAGCCAGTACAGCAACGTAGAAAGAAAAACACTACTGAATTATAAGAACTTTAACATCAAGACAAGGACACAGCAGCCTCAAATGATCCTTTAAATATAGATAATGAAAGAGAATTACCCCATGATAACTTTACAACTTTTGGAGAAATAATTAAGATGTCTGTTTCATAGACGAAAAAAATATATATATATATAAAAACACTTACATACAAATGGAAACTTTAATTCTCATTTAATTTAGTTCCAAATGTGAAAAATTCCCAAAAAAAAGTTCAAATCTGAAACCTAAAGTTCCTCGAGAATGAGAAGGCCAACATGAGCATAATATACAAAGATTGCCTCCTATATGCATACAATTCAATGTACATGCAGCAAAAGACTATTGGTATCAAAAACTTTGGAAAGGAAAACAGAATGTATTAAAGATGCATTGTGCATCATTCATAGTCAATAATAACACCAAGTTTACTTTGTACAACATGTCTTAAACTCAGACAGATAATCACAAACAGCCACAACAAAGTCAACAGATTTCAGAATAAGGACCAGTTAGATATGGAAAAGTAATTAAAATTAAAAACAAAAAATTGATGATACTTCCTCAACTTTACAGGAGAAAGCTCAGCAAAAGAGGATTATAGCAGACATTCCAAATGAAATCTAGAACACCATATATAGATGACTCTGAATAAAGGGTTACATCTTATGCTGCAAGGCTCCATAATGTTTATCACTAGAAATAGTAGGACGCACAGATGATACCAGAAGTGAATCAAAGATCTTTCTTGTGCAGGAGCTACTGATGTCTGCCCAAAACAATCTGATCTCTTCCTTGTGGTCTGTTGATGCCGAGAGTAGTGGGATTAAAAGACGCTCCCTGATTCTCAGAATCCATCTCCAGTTCTTTATGTCTCAGTTGTAATTCCATCCGCTCATTCTCCAATATTAACCTCTCATTCTCTAACCTTGACACCTCCAGCTCCCTGTCTTTTTTGCCACAGAACCTTTGCCACTTAAAACGACGTTTCTCCAACTCAAAAGCTTCAGCTTGGATGCCCAATCGCTGGTCTTGTAGTTCCAGCATCCGTTTTTTAATCCACTCTCTTTGTTCCCATTTTGATTTTGTAGGATCTCGAAAAAACTGAGCCACCTCTGCTTGAAAACCTTCTTGCCCGCCCAACTGGGTATGGAAATTTTCACCCTCTTCATGTGCATTTGCTTTCTCAGTGTAGTCCCCAACCGCTTCAATATCTCGATCAGCATGACTATCGTCTTCACTGTTTGAGTCATCATCTTCACTTTCATCATTTTCTTCAGCTTCATCTGCCTCGGAAGCGGTATTCTCCTTTGAGCACTGCTCAAGAGGTAAAGAATGAGCTTGTAAATCAAGATCACTGCAGTTGGGTATCCGTTGTCCATTATGGTAAGCACACATTTCCTTATAAAACAAATGCTTTGAACTTAATATTTTCTTCACATCCTCCTTCATCTTAGTAGAGAGTTGGGGAATAGAGTCCATTAAAACAGGGTTTTCTACCACTCTACAAGAAGTTCCCCGTCCAAGAATATCATTCAATCTCTTATATCTCTTGTTCAAATCGTTGAACTTATCCTCGCACTGCTGAGGTGAAACATAACAACCTTTAGCTATCATTACCTTTGAGACTGTTTTCCATTTACCCTTCTTTTGTAATATACCAGATCTCCTCTTCGCCCCCTCAAATCCCTCCAGAGTACCATCATCCCCAACACAAGCAACCACTTGTATCAGAAGCCTCACAATAGTATCCGTCCATTTCATTCGCTGCCACGGTGACCCTTGTTTCCCCTTTAGCCCATTCAAATTCTCGCCATTACCATCCTCCATAAAACTCGGCTCATCCTCCTCACTCGTATGACTCACAGCATTAACACCTCCACAACTTTTCCCCTTCCCAAAATTCATTGAAAAACTCTTGGAACTCAAACCTTTCACTTCCATAATCCCAATGGATCGATCATCACGTATCATCATATTCATTGAGGGCTGCATGTGATGGGGATTGGGATGAGATGAATGACCCAACTGGGCCTGTTGATGCCTTTGAACCGGTGACTCGAGGTCTATAAACCCATCACTTGGACCCAACAAAAACCCACTTCCCACTGCGGAATTATCCATCACCCAACACTAAGATTCCAAACCTTAATCCAAAATTAATTACTTTTCCTTTTTTATCTCAATCAATCAATGCTTTGATTTCCAAAATCGAGGTCAACCATCCAATCCAAATAATCAAATTTCCTACTCTCTAATTTCGAAGTAATCACCACTCTTGTCTCAATCATTAAATTCCACTTCAATACTTGATTACAACTCCTCAAAATTACCCAAAACATAGAATCACACATAAAAGGAAATCAACCCTAAAACAAAAACTGAATCAATATTTAAAACCCAAAATCAATCGGATACAAACAACTAACAAGGCCCAATCTTTCTTTCTTCGAAGTCAAAATTCAGAGCCAGCTTAAAGAAGTTTACATTTAATTGATCCAAATGAACAACAAAATAGAAAATATTTCTAGCAAAAAGTTTCAAATTAACAAATATGGACTCTATAGATACAGAGTGAAGCCAGTATAGAGCTTACCTTACCTAAGTTGCGAATTTTTGGTCCAGAGAATTTGCGAGTTTTGCGAGTGTGACAGAGCAAAACGGGGTAGAGTATTGGATTCTGGTGATTGGGTCGAAGCCAGGTAATTGATGAAGTATAATAATAGCAACAATTACATATTATAGTACATTTATTAAAATAATTACAAAAATCATATACTCATAAAATAATTATAAAAATATGACATTTTATCATATATATTTACAATAGTGAGAATAATTAGGAGTCCTTAATTTAAGGGATAAATATTAATGAGCTTACATGGCAAAAGGTTTTTTTTTTGAAATGTGTGATAACCGCCTATCATTTGTCTGGGACTTTGCAGTTACCAAACCCCTTGTGCATGCTGAAACCTTTGTTTCTCTCATCTGTCGCGACTAATCTCGTAATCGGAGTTAAAAAAGTTTGTTTCCGATGACTTCATCTTTGTTCGTGCGTTCTTCATTGTTTGTTTAGTTGTTCTTCATTGTTTCTGTTCGTTTAATTGTTCGTCATTGTCGTTGTTACTCATTATCGCTGTTGTAGCGTTGTTGCAGTGTGGTTCAGTTACTCGTTTTTACTCGTTATCGCTGTTACTCGTTATCGCGGTTGCAGTCTGGTTCATTGTCGTTGTTACTCGTTATTATTCTCCATTGATCGAATCTGGTGTTTATTATTGCTTAAAATGAGTATTTTCTTAACAGTTTAATGTATTATATATTGAAGTAGTTTACTAACAGAATGGAGTATTCATTGTTTTGGTTTGTGTTGTTTTTATGTTTTGTATAGAAATGGTTGATACAAGGAATGATATAAGAAGGAATGATACAAGTAGGAAGGATGGAAAGAGGAAAAGGATCGTGGAGGGTGATTTTGTTAAGAACTTGAAGAAGTTTGTTGTGGAGAGCAAGGGGAAGGGAAATGGGAAGGATGTAGGTAATAAATCGAGTGAGAATGATAGTAGTTTGGTGATACATAGTGATATCAAACATTCTGAAGTGCAATTAGATTCTGATTTTGATGTCCTTGTTAAGAATGAAGCTCAAGTGCTTATCTAGAAGATAATTCCAACTCAATGAATTTTAAAGGTGTGTTAATTTAAATATTGTTATTGTTTACTGTATAATGTTTAATTGGTTACTGTATAATGCTTAATTGGTTACTACATAATATTAATGATTAATGCTCGGTAACCACATGATTGGTAACCAATACATTAGACAATAACCACCGTGTTGCATGTAGGTAACCAAAACTGACTTGGGTACTGTCTTATGATGTCTTGGTTACTGTCTAATGATGTCTTGGTTACTATCTTATGAGTGTCTTGGTTACTGTCTAATGATGTATTGGTTATTGTCTTATGATGTCTTGGTTACTGTCTAATGATGTCTTGGTTACTGTCTTATGAGTGTCTTGATTACTGTCTAATAATGTCTTGGTTACTGTCTTATGATGTCTTGGTTACTGTCTTATGATGTTTTGGTTACTGTCTAATGATGTCTTGGTTACTGTATTATGTGTGTCTTGTTTACTGTCTAATGATGTCTTAGTTACTGTCTTATGATGTCTTGGTTACTGTCTAATGATGTTTTGGTTACATTAATAAGTAACCAATTTACATTGGTTACCTTCTTGCAACATGCTGTTTACTGTATAATGCTGTCTTGGTTACTGTCTAATGATTTATTGGTTGTTGTCTAACTATTATATTGTGTAATGCTGTCTTGTTTACTGTATTATGTGTGTCTTGTTTAATGTCTAATGATGTCTTGGTTACTGTCTAATGATGTTTTGGTTACTGTCTAACCAATATATTGTCTAAAGCTGTATTGGTTACTGTGCAACATTATATTGGTTACTGTATAATGCTTAATGGGTTACTGACTAATGCTATTTTGGTTACTGCATAATATTTCTGACTAATAATTGGTAAGCACATGGTTGGTAACCAATGTATTAGATAGTAACCAACATGTTGCATGAAGATAACCAAGACAGCATTAATAAGTAACCAGTTTACATTGGTTACCTTTTTGCAACATGTTGTTTACTGTATAATACTGTCTTGGTTACTATCTAATGATTTATTGGTTGTTGTCTAACTATTATATTGTGTAATGCTATCTTGGTTACTGTCTAATGCTGGATTGGTTATTGATTAACGATGTTTTGTTTAATGACTAAAGTTATATTGGTTAATTGTCTATGTTGTTTTGGTTACTATCATATGATTGGTTGGTTAACTTTGTAAATATGATTTTGTTTACTTGCAGTTATGGGATCTTTATTACGAGGAATAGAACAGAAAATTCAACGGAAAAGTGATATATTGGTGCGACATGGAAGTTCCCAGTATCATTGCAAAAAAATTGAATAAGAGTCAGTTGGATAAATTTAAGGCAACATGTTTTGAGAATTTTTTTGAGTTTGGTGAGCACCAAATGTATTCCCAGATTATTCACCACGCTCTTGTGAGGGAGGTTCACCAGAGGGATGACGATGAAATGTGGTTTTTATTCGGAGAGAAAAGGGTCAGGTTCGGTTTGTCTGAGTTTTGTATGATATCTGGGTTGAGATGGAAAGGTGAGGATGATATAACTCCATATAAAAGTGTGAAGAATATGCTTATTGGTAAGTTTTTTGGTGACGAAGCTGTGACACGTAGTAGTATAGGTAGGATATATAGGAAGGCAGTTTTTGATGATGATGACGAGGCTATTAAGATGTTTATGATATTTTTGGTCTTTAATTTCATTATGTGCACATTTTTTGAAAATTATGTTGATGGGGCAATGGTTAATTTTTTGTGTTACGGCGATGTTAGTAGTTTTCCTTGGGGGAAAGTTGCTTTTGAGATGACAAAGTACTCTTTTTCTAATACTTTGAAGGGGAGTTATAGGAAAAGAAAGAATGGTGTTTCAATATACAATTTTTAAATGGATCATTACACCAAACTGTAAAAATTGAATGGGCTTCCGTATGTATTCCAAGTTTTTATGTTTGAAACTATTCCGACATTCAAAAGTCGGGGTATATGCAATGACGAGCATCCATCGGATGTCCATTTATTCAAATGGAAGGAGTTAATTAAGCCGCTTTCTAATGACAAGTTGAATGAATTAGTTTTTTGTTCCGGACAGGTATGTTGTTTCACCTTTAGTTATATATTTGATAAATGAAAATATTATGTGAAGTTTACTATCAACAAAGTAGTTAGTTACCTTTATATACACGTTTGGTTACTAATTATTTTATATGCATGTTAATAATAACAATGTTTTTGGTTACTTGAATATTCAAATACGGTTAGTGATTAGATTACATTCAGGTTACTAATGATATTGTTGTTGGTTACCAATCATATACACATTTGTTTACATTTATACATTTAGTTGGTTACTACTTATTATACATTTGGTTATCTGTATATATGTATTTGGTTACTGATTATGTTTTATGATTCCTTATTTACTGTTTATTTCAATGTAATTGTACATTATTTGTTAGATGATATACTAAAGTATACTTATTATTTTTCAGATGAGGATAAACAGTTTGACTCCCACGGCCGAGGAGAAGGATCGGCTTGATTTGGGCGGTTTTCACTTTTTTAATGGGAAGGATGATGACAAGAAAGTAGACAAAAAAGTGAAGGCCGACAACATTGGTGTTGATGTATCTGTTGTGAAAGAGGCAATTGATGTACGGTCTAAGCCGTTGGAGAAGAAAGTGTCTGAATTGAAGAAAGATGTTTCTGAATTGAAGAAAGAATTTGGAAAGTTGCGAACTGATATTAAAGATGAAATACAGCTTTTACATGTCCAGTTATGCAGGGACCTTAGGTCCATTATTAGAGATGAGTTACGTGCTATCAAAGACGTGGGGGACAAAAAGCTTGATGGTGATTCTGATGATGACGATTCTGACAATGCTGGTGATGATGATGATGATGAAGATGAAGGTGATGAAGGTTATGAAGGCGGTGAAGGTGGTGAAGGTGATGAAGTGGTGATGTTGCTGATGACGTTGCTGATGAGAATGTTGATGTCATGGTGGAGGAGGTCCATGTTGATGAGGATGTTGATCATGGTTCAAAAGTGAATAAGAATAATGATGGTGATGATGTGTTGGATGAAGTTGAGAAGAAGGGTGGGAATGAAATTGAATTTGTTAATGAAGTTGGTGATGATGTGTCAATATTCGTGGAGAAGAGTGATGTGAATGTAATTGAGATTGCTAATGAAGTTGAACGTGCTGTTATGGTTGAAGAACCCGATGAAAAAAAAATAGTGATGATGAAGAAGATGTCAAGGTTAGACATATTTGTTTGTTTTGTTATGTGATATATGTCTTTTGTTTTAATTATTAAATGGTTCTTTATTTTGTGTAGATTGACAATAATAATGACATGCCGTCTTTTGACATATTAAGCCAATGTACTGGGAAATAGATTGTTGTGTATGATGCTAATAAGGTTAGTGTTATAATTATGGGCCATCATTTATTGAAATGTTATTTATGTTTTGGTTACCATTATATAGTGAATTGGTTATTATGATATTGTGTTTTGGTTACCATTATATTTTTTTTTGGCTACTATTATATTATGATTTGGTTACTAGTTTATGTTATTCAGATTACTAATATAACATGTTCATTTTAGTTTGTTGGCTGTTGTACAGTCAGTTGGTTACTAGTTTATTTTATTCAGGTTACTAATCGTATATATTACCTTTTTATATCAACTGAAAAAGGGGAAGAAAGGTGAGGCAGTAAGCAGGTATGCTCTTGATCTTATGGTTCTCACCACACAGGACATAACTAAGTGTGATTAGTTGAAGAAGAGTGTCCACAAAGCCGGTAGTAGACCTGTACGTGAACCTGCAAAGAGTGCCATTTTACGGTCTCTATATATAGCAGCGTTCGGATCGGCTGGTTCATCATCTACTGTAGTGGGTGCTGCTAGTCAAACACTTGCACATTTAAG
Source organism: Panax japonicus (assembly GCA_020205505.1). Classification (NCBI taxonomy): domain Eukaryota; kingdom Viridiplantae; phylum Streptophyta; class Magnoliopsida; order Apiales; family Araliaceae; genus Panax; species Panax japonicus. The sequence goes on along the minus strand of CM035112.1, from coordinate 3,249,666 downwards.
TGCATTCCGCAAATCATGCATGGAGATGCCCTCAAAATTTGAAGAGGCATTGTTTGAAGAATGGTTCAAAATTGGAATAAACAACAAAAAAAGGTTTGTTTTTTGTTGTTAACAATGCTATAGTTTTTTATGAAACAAATAAGTTTGTATTATTGTAGTAACATATGGTTAATATTTAAATAAACGTTATGGTTACTATTATTTTATATTCTGGTTACTATTAGATAATGTTTTGGTTACCTAGTAGTTATGTTTCTGTTACTATGTGATTATGGTTTGGTTACAAGATTAATGTTTAAAATTAAGTTGTTTATTAGTTTACTGATTTTGGTATGCTGTTTTTGTTACTGTCTAATGATGTATTGGTTACTGTCGAATGTTGTATTGGTTAATGTGTAACATTACATTGGTTACTGTATAATACTTAATTGGTTACTGACTAATGCTGTTTTGGTTACTACATAATATTAAATATTTAATAAATATTAATATTAAATAAATGGTGTGGTTACTATTAAATAAATATTATGGTTACTATTACTTTATATTCTGGTTAATATTAGTTTATATTTTGGTTACCTATTAGTTATGTATTAGTTACTATTTGATTATGGTTATGATTTTAATATTTGTTGGTTAGCAGGGTACTATTTAAAATTAAGTTGGTTGATTAGTATGTTAATTATAGAACGTGCAAGTTTGATTTGTAGTAGTGTGTATATTAATACGATAATTGTTAATGTTAGTGTGTATACTAATATTATGTTTTTATATTGAAGGACGGACAAATTTCCTGGAAAGAACGATATTATCATGCCTTCTTTTGAATTTGGATCCATTGCAATATCATCGAAGATGTGGTTCTATAAATTAAAGACGTCTGGGCAGTGGTTAGACGACGATGTGAATATTTTTAAAAAAATTATGTTTTTGTAGTTATGTTTACATTATTTAGTTATATTAATCACATACTTGCATTTTCCAACAACTGTTAATATCCTATTAATTTTTTTTGGCTCAGCACATCAATATTGCCTTGTATTATTTCTGTAAATTGGCAAGACATTTTGAAAGTGTTCTTATAAGGGTAACGACCACGGATTGTTGGTTTCACAGCAAGATCACTGCTCTTTTCGAGGAGTATACAAAAAAAATTGTGACAAAATTGTTCTGTCTGGGGAGGGTGATGTTGCTGAATACATACATGGGCTGTTTATGGATGTCAACACACCATGGAGGAACATTGACTATGTGTTGTTCCCAATTCATATGTCATCATCGGACCATTGGTTGTTGTTATCTTTTGATGTGCATCGTAGGTGTCTAACTGTTTACAATTCTCTACAACCAAAAAGGAAATCCATGCAAACTAAAATATCTGATGTTTGTGAGCCGTACATCTTCATTCTTCCCATACTACTGCGCAAGTCTGGTTTTTGGAAGGATAGGTCTGACATTGACTTCAGCAGTGACCCGTATCGCAACAAGGACGAAGACGATATAATTGAGTTGAAATTTGCTTAGACGGTTCCTGAACAAGTAGAGGGGTAAGGGTTAAATTGTGTACATTTTTTTAATTATTACATATAGGTTGACTTTATTTTTGATTTTTGTTATATGTTGTTTGTTGTTACAGTGATTGTGGGATGTTCACAATTTGTTTTGCTGTGCATGTCATTCATCAGAAGTTTGATCAGATTCCTATTCCTTTTCCCATTGCGAAGTATCAGAAAAAGTTATGCACAAACCTATTTATGCATGCTAGGAACAAGCAGTTGGAGGGCTATAATACTGATAGAGAATTTCCAGAAAGATTTGTTCCAGATTTTGATTAGTTCGGATTTTGTTGTTTTGTCTTTATTAATTTTGTTGTGTATTTTTTTTAAGTTTTGGTGTTATACACAACATTTGTGTATTGTTTATGATTTCTTGATGTTCATTGGATCTTATGTAGATGGGATTACATATTTGATTATATTAGCATTAATGAAAGAGATATTGTTTGTTGGTTGGTATTTTGTTTCTTTTTAAGTTGTGGTTGTTGAATTTTTTTGAAATATACAGTTGGTAACAAATCATATATAAAGGGGTAACCAGATAATGATTTGATAGTAACCATAGAGTTACAAGATTGTATCAGGACATATATCATATGTTAAATGTACATGTGTTATGTATACATGTGTTTCATAAACTTCAATACCCTTTTAATTACAGGTTGCTGAATATACAGGTTGTTTATGTTGTGGTTACCATTATAAACTGGTTTGGTTACTGTTATGAAATTAGGTGGTTATTGTGATGGTTACTGTCATGTAATTATTTGGGTACCATTAAACATTGTTATGGTCACTGTTATGTAATTATTTGGTTTACATTAAAAACTGGCATGGTTACTGTCATGTATAAATGGTAACCAATTATAATTTTGTAATATACAGTTGGTAACCAATCATGTATAAATATGTAATCAGATAATGATTTGATAGTAACCAGAGTAACAATATTGTATCAGGACATATGTCATATGTTAAGTGGACATGTGTGAGTATACATAGGTTTCATAAACTTCAATACCCTTTTAATTATATGTTGCTGGATATACAGGTTGTTTATGTTGTGGTTACCATTATAAAATGGTATTGTTACTGTTATGAAATTAGGTGGTTACTGTGATGGTTACTGTTATGTAATTATTTGGGTATCATTAAACATTGTTATGGTTACTGTTATGTAATTATTTGGTTAAAAACTGGTACGGTTACTGTTATGTTATTAGCTGGTAACTGTTATGGTTACTGATATGTAAATATGTGGTTACCATTAAAAACTGTTATGGTTACTGTTATGTATTTGTTTGATTACTGTTATTGTTAATGTTTCATTGAAATTAGAAATCAATATATAAATGAATAACAATTTTGTTTACTATACACAATCAAAAATTTTACAAACCAATCGTTTAATGGTTACTCAAAGTAAATAATAATACATTCATATATCTACACAAAGTAAATAATAATCGTCTTCCTGCTGGCCTTCTTGTGTTGGGTGGTTTTATACATATGTTTTTTACTTCTTCTGATACATCCTAGTTTTCTTTGTCATCTAATGGCATGATGGAAGCTGAATATGTCTTGACCAAAGTTGCTTTAGTGTAATCTCTTGAGCAAAAATCATAACAACTCAAATTTCTCTTGCTCATAACAGCAGCAGCGTACGGGCAAGGCATCTCATGGTACTGGAATTTACGGCATGTGCATGTCTTTTGTTCGATATCCACAATATACTGTTTAGAGACATCGTAAACTGTGAAAATCACCAAGTTTGATGTCTCAACCTACAACACCCAATGTATACAATCAGATTAACAGTTGCATGCCAAATATACAGTAACCAATTAACTAGTACACAATGTTAGTCAACAAGTAACCACCAATATAAAAGAAACAATTATAAATCTCAGTAACATTATAATGTTACATAGTAACTAAGTCAGTATTGATCAGTAACCAGTATAATGTTACACAGTAACCAAATAAGCATTATACAGTAACCATTATATAATTACACAGTAAGTAATTAAGTAGTAGTTAGTAACCAATATAATGTTGCACATTAAGTAAGTCAACAATGGTATGTAACCAAGTCAGTATTAGTCAGTAATATTATGCAATAAAGATTATAATTTTATCTAGTAACCAAGTTTCTGTAGTCAGTATAATTTTACACAGCAACCAACTCAGCAATAGCCAGCGACCATTATATGGTTACACAGTAACCAAGTCAGCAATAGTCAGTAATCATTATATGATTAAGAGTTGCATCCCAAATATATAGTAACCAATTAACTAGTATACAATATTAGTCAATAAGCAATCACCAATATAAAAGAAATAATTATAAATCTCAGTAACATTATAATGTTATATAGTAACTAAGTTAGTATTGATCAGTAACCAATATAATGTTACACAGTAACCAAATAAGCATTATATAGTAACCAGTATATAACTACACAGTAAGAAATTCAGTAGTAGTCAGTAACCAATATAATGTTGCACATTAAGTAAGTTAGCATTAGTCTGTAACCAATAAAGATTATAATTTTATCCAGTAACCAAGTTACTGTTAGTCAGTATAATGTTACACAGTAACCAACTCAGCAATAGCTAACAACCATTATATGGTTACACAGTAACCAACTCAGCAATAGTCAGTAACCAATTTAATGTTGCACAATAACTAAGTTAGCATTAGTAAGTAACCAAGTTAGTAATAGCCAGTAGATTGCAAATGCAAATTAGGATGCAATAATTTAAATTGAGTATTAATTACCTTAAGTATCTTTGATTTAAAGATATTAGATTGCAACTTTCTCTCAGCTGTTGTGGAAAGTTTTGTGAATATTGATATGGCTGCTTGTTTGTTTGTGAAATACCATATTTGAACCAGACAACGTAGGCATTCAATCATTGTCGCAACTGGAAGATCCCTGATAAACTTGATTGCATTGTTAATAGATTAGACGGTGTTTAAAGTCATTGTTGAGTACTTGCTTACAGTCCCATGGAGCCTGGTGCACCTATCCAACTTGACCTCTTCCTCCAGATATGTCATTATTCGAGTATCAATGGCATCAATTTTAGCCATGTGTTTGTTGAATTGTTCAACAGTGTAAGCTCTACAAACCACGTTGTAAGTCTGTTTAACTTCTTCTCCTTTCTTTTTGAATCTATTTTTTTATATTTTTTAGTATATGATATGTGCAGGAACCATGTATGATATCCGGAAACACACAATTCCGTCCTTGTATAATGGCTTCATGTCTGTCTGAAATAATACATTGACCTTCCCTAACTCCACCAGCAATTCTCAAATTTACGAAAAACCATTTCCAAGACAATTCATTTTCGCTGTCAACAACTGAAAAAACAATCGGAATAATGTTTCTGTTTGCATCTTGTGTGCTTGTCATCAGTAATGTCCCCCCGTAAGTTGATTGTATGAATGTGCCATCGATTACAATGATTGGAAAATAATGGTGCCATGCTTGAATGGATGCTCCAATGGCAAATAATAGATACTTGAAACGACCATTTGTTTCTAACTCAAGGGCTGTGACGGAACATGATATAAAACATCATAACTATCATTAGAATTACAAGTAGTATACTGTATCCAAATCACTAGTAATCGGTAACCGTTCATGTGGTTAATGGTACACAAATTTTATATTATATTTAGTAACTAAACATGCGTATTAAGGTAACCAAACATGTATAATAACCGCATACAAATGGTCTAATACTAATAATAACTAAACATGCATTCTGTCTAAAGGTGTATTGGTTACTGTGTAATAGTTTATTTTTTACTGTATAATGCTTAATTGGTTACTGACTAATGCTATTTTGGTTACTGAATAATATTACTGACTAATGCTTGGTAACCACATGTTTGGTAACCAATGCATTATACAGTAACCAGCATGTTGCATGAAGGTAAAAAATTTACATTGGTAAACAATCTATCGTGTAATGATATCTTGGTTACTGTGGAACATCATATTGGTTACTGTATAATGCTATAAAACCAATAAATGTTTTTAAGGTGTTACTTGGATTTGTTTTCTTCAGCATGTGTAACCATGATGGGATGAGTGAGTAGTTGTGTGGATTTCCTCTCACCTTTTCCAACGCTTTCTCCTTCGATCTCCATGCTTTTTGGTAAGAGATAGACAAATTATATTCTGACATCATGTCTTCCACAATATCGGTTGGTGTGTATATTTTCTTCAAATTTGTTATTTTTTACATTATGCATTCACTGACCAACTCATTATTTACCTGTTTGTGATCTCCCAATAATACATTGACCGAACAAGTGTGGATATCATTGAATTATCTAACCTTGAATATACTGGTTTTTCTGAAACTTGATGCTCTCATTTTCCATTTACTATTTTCATCGCATACACACACTAGCACAAAGTCTCTATAACTTGTTCGTTGGACTTTGTGTTGTCTGTGTTTTCTGATTGAATGAAGACTCATAGCTTGTGAGAGGATTTTTATGTCTGTGTAGGTTTGATGTAATTTTACTTCACGTTCATTCGGATCCGATATTACATCATCATATCGTTCTTCTGCGTATGATTTGTCATGTTGTATGTCTCGTTGTTGTTCAATAATTTCCATTGTAACCTGATCAGCATATTGCGTTCCAAATTGGCATGATTGGCTTGCTAGTGGAACTAGTGCTGAATTCTCTTGTGTTAATCTGATTGGAATTACATCGTGAATTATAGATTCTTCTACATTTGTCAAGTTTTGCAAGATTGTTGTGTGTCCCATTCTGTGTTCAGTATCCACAATCAGTGGGAATTTACCTTGTTCATCAGATTTTCTACTCATTTCCAGAAAGAATTGTAAGGTTGCTTCATCTGATATACTGATTGGTGGAATGTCGTTTCTAATATGAAATTTGATTGACAATGTTGTTGCGTTTGTGTCTAGCCGTAATGCACTGCATATTTTGGTTAGCATTACTTTGAACGAAATTGTTGATGAAACTAATATGCCAGTAACTTCAAATTTGGTGTATTGGTTACTATCAGCCCATGTGACGTTGAAATAAAATACAACTGGAATAATCTCCATTGTCTGTCAACAGAATAAGTAATGGTAAGTAACAAAATCAATGTTATCCGGTAACCAATATAATGTTAAACAGTAACCAAGTCATCATTAGTCAGTAACCAAGTCTTCATCAGTAACCATTATAATGTTACACAGTAACAAAGTAATTATTAGTTAGTAACCAATGCAATAGAACACAGTAACCAAATTATTATTAGTCAGTAACATATACATAGTCAGACAATAACCAATATAATGTTAAACAGTAACAAATTCATCATTAGTCAGTAACCAAGTCTTCATCAGTAACCATTACAATGTTACACAGTAACAAAGTCATTATTAGTCAGCAAACAATGCAGTGGTACACAGTAACCAAATCAGTATTAGTCAGTAATATAGACATAGTCCGACAGTAACCAATGTAATGTTAAGCATTAATTAAGTCAGCATTAGTCAGTAACCAAGTCTTCAGTAGAAACCATTATAATGTTACACATTAACAAAGTCATTATTAGTCAGTAACCAATACAATGGTACACAGTAGCCAATTCATTATTAGTCAATAATCAATGTAATGGTACACAGTAACCAAATCATTATTAGTCAGTAACCAATGCAACATTAGTTAGTACCATTATGCATTAACCAATCTAGCATTAAACAGTAACATATACATAGTCAGACAATAACCAATGTAATGTTAATCAGTAACCAAGTCAGCATTAGTCAGTAACCAAGTAATAATCAGTAACCATTATAATGTTACACAGTGACAAAGTCATTATTAGTCAGTAACCAAAGCAATGGTACACAATATCCAATTCATTATTAGTCAGTAACCAATGTAATGGACATAATAACCAAATCATTATTAGTCAGCAACCAATGCAACATTAGTTAGTACCATTATGCATTAACCAATCCAGCATTAAACAGCAACATAGACATAGTTAGACAGTAACCAATATAATGTTAAGCAGTAACCAAGTGCATTTTTACATGCAATTACAATCAAAACATTCATATTGCAATCAAAACATTCATTATTCTTACCGTGTGACCATTTTAAGTGAAAAAAACTTAAGAAAGGTAACCAATATAGTAATTCGTAGTAACAATAGCTAACTATATTATTATAAATTTTAAACTCACATACCTCAGTATTTTTTGATCGAAGTTGATGTTGATCTTGTATTCAACAATCACTGCAGTATTTGGTTACTGATCTTGAAGGCGTTGATTTTTTATGGTATTTTCGATCTTAGAGATGCGTCGTGACAACCGGCTTCGTCTTCTCCGATTACGAGTTTAGTCGCGACAGGAGGCTTCGGCTTCGTATTTTTGTCTTCTCCGTCGTTGATCTGTTGTTCTGATTTCAAAATTGCATGATTTTAGGGACGGTTAATTTCAAATATGAAATTGGATAACTGACTGGATAATGACACGTGATTTTAGATGCGTTATATTGCTTATGTTTTATTTTTGTAATTATGTTGTGTATGTTTTATTTTTGTAATTACTTTCTAAATGTTGTATATTAGTGTAAAGGACCCATAATAATATGTTTTTCTTTAATTTCTCCATCCACCTCAACTGTCATAGTTCCAAGGACTTTCTATAAAGAGTTTGATTGTGATTTGAGACCGAATTATATTGTGAAATTTATAGATAAATAAAATTAGTAAAATTATAGGAAAAATCTCATTTATTATATATATATATATATTAAAAAAATTATCATTGATATTTGTCTATGTAACTGATAATTACCAATGTTAATTATTATGAAAATTTTATTTTTTCTTTATGTGAGACTTGTTTGTGAGTAAAAATTCTTCTACAAAATTTTTATTTTCATAACTAAAACTTTAATTTTTGTACGAGATATTATTAGGTCTTAGCCTAGTAATTAAAACCGAGATACTTTAGATCTCAGGTTCGATTCTCATTTTGGTGAGTTTATTTTTACTATTATGAGAAATTTATTTTCATTTTATGTTAATTTTATTAGTTCTTGATATTGTAGTAGTGATGATGTATTTAATTATTAAATTATATTATATTCCTAAAAAGTAGAGATTTCAAAAAAATATATATATACATGCAAGAATATTAACATTCTTTGTAAGAATATCAATTCTCAATTTTTGTTGGTGATTAAGTTATATATTGCGATAAATTTGTGTCGAAATACAATCGTAAAATTTATCATTATATGAGATTGAATAGAATTATAAGAGAGTTCACTTATTATAAATTTCTCTGAAAAATTTATTACAAATCAAAAAAATTAACGTAAACATTCGCAATATATATATATATATATATATATATATATATATATATATTTTGATTTTTTATTCTTGAACAATTAAAAAAAAGACAGTATCTTTTGAATGTCGAGTATGATCATCTTTAATTATAATTATTAGATATACTTATTTATATAAAATTATCAATTTATTATAATTAGATACATTATTTTAAAAATTATTTTTTGTAAAACCTTTTTGTATATCATTAATCTATATCTAAAAAAATGAAAAACTATGGTGATTGTTGGAGCACATCCTGTTTAGTTTTTTTTTTGTCAACTATAAACTATGGTGATTGCTGGAGGATTGAGATATGTCAAATTTATCTATCTTTCACAATTCATATAGTTTTAAGATACTTTATTTGTTTATAATATTTTTTTAATTTTTTATTTATTTGCGCATTTGCATATTGAATCTAACATTAAGGGAAAAAACGTGTAACAAGATAAGGTGGAGATTTCATCACCTTAAAAAAATAAAAATTTTGTTTGACTTTTTATGAGTTGGATTAATTCTATTAAGTGTCCATAGAACAAAAATTTTAAGTAGGATTAAAAGATTTATAACTCTTGAACATTTGATTATTATATATTAAATCTTAGTTTAAAACACCATCTTAAGTAAAATAAAGTTCCTATGCATTTTGCACTTCACGTTTGCACGAATCTTAGTTATGTGCTATAAATTATGATTCGAGCAATTTCAAGGAAAAAAATGAAAATAGAAAGAAAATAGAAAAAAAGTTGAAAAAAATAACAATTGTTTCAATATCCATTGAACAAAATAATTGTGTATCTAAGCTTCAGGAAGAATCGATATTCACGCTAAAAAATATGATGAATAAAAATAGTTTGACTAGTCTAGTTTTGTGGCTTTTGTTACTAGAGTAAGTAAGTCATTAGGAATGTCTTTACACCTAGTGCCCTAAAGCCATCTGATTTGGGGGTCATTGGTTTAACGCTTACTACATAGATAACTCTGAAAAACTTAAGAAAACGAGATATTGCACAAGTCAAGAAAAAAAAAAGAAAAATGAATTTGCTTGATCTTTATGGTAAAAATCCCTACTAAGAGTTATATCACATACACATGCATGCATCACATGGAATTAATTTTATGAAAGATGGTTTCTAGAATGAAGATTGAGTATTTTTGATGATGTGAAAGTGTGATTTTGAATTTAATCTTACTTATTTATAATTTCCATGTATACTTAGTGGTTTTCTTTCAAATTCATAACTTGTTGAACCCAAAAATAATTTTAAAATTTGTGGATATATTCACTACAAACCCTCATGAGATACAACTCGTCCCCTTGGGGTGACCTTGGGGTTTAAAGGCTTGTTGGACATGCTAAGTGCAATCGTATTTCCTACGAAAATGTTGTAGTTTTGGTTTTTGGTTTTTATTATATTTTCTTTTTATTTTACTCAAGGATGAGCAAAAGCTAGGTATAAGGGTATTTGATAGACACATAATTCATACATTTTATTATCCCTAATTTTACCCTTTTAATTATATTAGTTAATTTATTAATATATTTTATTTTGTCTTGAAAAATTTAATATTTTATTGCAATAAAGTCAAAATCTTGATGATTAAACAATATTTAATGCTCTTATTCATATAAGGAAATATCCAAGAAGAATCATACAACGAGAATGAAAGAGGAGGAACAATATTGGTGTGCAAGTCCAATTTAGCGAGATAAATAAAAGTCTATCTAAAAGATCTCTTTGAAAAGTTGATTGTCACTGGGAAGTTGAAACCTATATAGAAAAAAATTAATGCCTTATGCCTATAAATAGAGGAGATGATTAGGTATTTTGATGTATTAGTTTAGGTTAGGAATATGAGTAGATTAAATAACGAGGAGCACTATTTTCACATGAATTTTTGATATTTCCACATATGGTCTCCTCTCACGTGAAGATGACATCGACTTTCTTCTCATGTGAGGGAGGATTATGTGGAAATATCAAAAACACACGTGAAAATATAAGTTTTCTTAAAATATTTTTTTAATGTATGCTCGTTGGATGATTGTCAATAAAGGGAGTTTTCTTATTTAATTTTTAATTTTTAATTTTCTACTTCTTCTTCTTTTTTTAGCTAGTTAATTTATTTATTTTCATGTCTAGTTAATTTCTTTAATTTAGGATGAAGATTAAATTAATTAATTATTCATGACAATATTTTCTATCACTTCTATTATTTATGCTCTTATATTTAATTGATTTTTCTTTCATGTTTCATTATTCAAATACCTTCGTTTTATAGTTATTAATTATGTGATTTTAAATTAATGAAGAGGTTTTGATAGATTATTGTTAAGATATGAGTTTTTCATAATATCGAAGAATTTTTGATGGGTTATAGTTAATCCCTAAATTTTTATAGTTTATGTTTATCCATATTAATTATAAAATTACTAAATTAAAGAGAATGGAGATCAAAATTGCGACGCCCCCAAAATAGGTCCACACGACTCATTCTGAGTCGCCAGATATCACTCTATAAAAATAAAATACAAACTTCATGTATACAACTGTTGAACTGTCGTACAGAGTACGACAACAGATAAGCTGTGAGTTTTAATACAATATTATCTCGTAGGCAGTATCCAAACTCAAATGGTTACAATGCCATATAAAATACAACAGCAAATATTTTAAGACCCCAAAGAAGAACGAGAAGATTACTATCATATTCATTCTAATGAGGTGCACTTTTGACGCTTTCAAAGTCGGGTTCTCATCACCCTTTTGTTGTTTTCCAAAATCAGTTATTAAGTGACGTATAAAATACGACACACACATCTTAGGTCCTCAATACAATTATCTGTTACATGTCATGCCGTTTTATAAAGTATTGAGAAACTTCGATAGTCTCGGACCATCACATTATTTTCTTGTTATCCCCGCTCGACCCAGCTGCACTCTTATTACCTAAAAGGAACTGTGAAGCAAAGGGTGAGCATAAATAGCCCAGTAAAGAATATCATGACTAAAGATAATTAAATTACCAATAGCCTTCGTCAATAATAAATCATAGATTTAGAACATATGATAGATGATAAAACTTTTCAACCATAGTTGCAGCGGAACGAGCAATCCATTAGAAGAGTCAAATAGACTATCAGGTCTATTATCTTCTCCATGTTAAAATTCCACCAATAATATTTTATCCATGTAACATTAATCAACAATTCCTGTCCACAATCATATGAATAACTCATAATCATAATTGTGATTCTAAATTCCTCTTCTCACCAGGACGAAGATAATATTTATCACATATCTTCACTTGAAACATAAAAAATCATGGTTATACCAAATCAAAATTCCTGCTCATAATCATACTAATAAATTCATTTTTGCACTATGGCCAAAGATATTAATTAACAATTTATTCTTTGCACTACAGGTCAAAGACATACAACTGTATTTTAGAAGAGTCAAGTAGAGCATGATATCTACTATTTTTTACGAATTAAAAGTGTATAATCAATATTTTATCGCTGATACTCAGCTTAATAAATAATCCACATCATCTAATCATCCCTGCACTACGGCCAAAGATATTCATGTAATCATCAATGGTCATGATTATATCGAATAATCCCTGGTTTAAATCATACCAATAACTGTTCATCAATGCACTACGGGCCAATAAGGACTTTTACAACATCATCTATAACATTACGGATCATGATTATACCGAATGATCCCTGGTCATAATCATACCAATAAACAGTTCGTCTATGCACATAAGCCAAAGATACTTATCAATCAATAGTTCATCTTTGCACGTAAGCCAAAGATATACAACTGTAAAACCAATAATCAAAAGTCCATCTTTGCACGTAAGCCAAAGATATACAACTGTAAAACCAATAATCAACTGTCCATCTTTTCACGTAAGCCAAAGATGACTTTCATCATAATATAAGCATGAGGATGATGACAATGATATAAGCATTAATCAAACGAAAATAAGGATAAATATTAAAGACTTTAAATTTATACAAATTTTATCAATCACGTAATAAACTCATAATCTAATATTATTAATATTATAATAATATTTTAATCACTTCTTAAACTTATAAATAATTTATTTCAATTGTTTACACTTTTCCAAATAATGCATTTAATCATTCAAAAATGTCATACTCATAAGATTTCATCACCAATGATCAAATCCCTCATCAAAAATCTGCATATATCCTATATAGGATTCCCAAGCCATAAAATCCTATTTTCTAATTTTGTTACTTCACATAACATATTTAATTCATTTACTCATAACTAGTTCAATTTCATGAAAAATACCAAATCAGTCCCAAAAATTTTTCTTTTCTGGGATTTAACAGAATATAGTCCCATATTAAACATATATTTTTTTAGAATTTTTAAGATTCATTTACTATTTTTCATATGGCCAAAACTGCCGAATATTTAGACATTTATCATAAATTCTATTTTTGTCCAAAAATTCCGAAATTTACAGGGTATACTCCTGTTATATATATGTACTCCCAATAAAAATTTTACCAATTTTGGAGTTAACCACAATGAGTTATAAGGGTTTACTTTTAAAATAATCTTTTTTCCATAAAATCTATAACTCTTAATCTATACATCCAAAAATCGCCATCTTTGGACACAATATAGAAAACTCATCAAATTATCATTTCAATTTTTTTTAAAAATTTTTGAGGGTCGATAAAATTATAAAACTGCAAATGGATTTTCGTCCGCCATGCGGTAATCCACGTAGACATATCATTTTCACAATTTAATAAGGAATGAATACGAAGGATCATTCACCATGCATGTGATAATCCACATAGACAGATTATTCCAACAGAATAATAAGGAATGTAATAACAGAAGAATTCACCAAATATGCGATAGACCGCACAGACAGATTATTCCAACAGAATAATAAATAATGGAACCAGGTCATGCGTAAACGCACAGACATGATATTCCAACAGAATAATAAATAATGGAACTAGGTCATGCGTAAACGCACAGAAAAGATATTCTGACAGAATAATAAATAATAGAACCAGGTCATGCGTAAACGTACAGACAGGATATTCCGACAGAATAATAAATAATGGAATAATAGAAGAATTTTACCATGTATGCGGTACTTCGCATAGACAGGTTATTCCAACATAAAAATAAAGAATGGGATAACAGAAGAATTTCACCATATATACGGTAGTCCGCGTATACAGGTTATTCTAACAGAATAATAAGGAATGGAATAACAATAGCCCTCTTCATGAATACGAAAGAAATAATACCCCTTACTATAATAATATCCCTTACTATAATAATAATATCTCTTACTTCAGAAGAAGACTGGATACTGGAATAGTGAGGTTACAGACTTCTCTTCTTCTTTCTCTCTATAATTTCTCTCTATAATAATTGCTCTATAGCTTTAGTGAATTGGTGAAGAATAATGAAGGAATGAGCTTCTATTTATAGAAAAATATAGTTTTGATAATTGCATATTTTAGGGCTCAGAATATTATAGTATAATACCTTCCGTTTTTCCTTTATTTTTAATTTAGTCCTGCAAGTATTATCAAACTTGCACCACCTCTCCTAATAGTAAATCATGTGAATAAATAGTAAATCATGTGAATCAATAGTTCTAGACATGTGAAAATACGATTTACAGTATAGCACCTCCATCTATATTTCCATTTTTAACTTAGTCATGCAAGTATTATCAATCTTGCACCACCTCCCCTAATAGTACAAGAATGTGAATCAATAGTACACACATGTGAATAAATAATTATAATCATGTAAATTAATAGTAATTAATTGCTCATTTATCCGGTTAATTACCCGATTGATCAATATAACCTCCAGACATCAATAAATGTCAATTTTCACTAACACTAATAATTTCAACACAATGGAACTATCAATTTTATCTTTAATCAACACGAACTTATTCATCATTAATATTATAACTCTCAATATTTAACAACCAGGTCGTTACCAGGAAAGATGGGGCTTTCCGACAAGGATTTCTCCCTATTGGCGCGTAATTAGATTATCTAACATCTCCTTGACAGAACTTCTAGACATTGGCAATATTGCAAATAATAATATGAATAAATTTGTCGTCTCAATTATTGATTTAATAATATAACATATTATACAGATGATATTGAATCAATAATATGAGAGATATGATGCAGCAATTACTGTAACAATAATTGAATATAACTGAGTGACTTCTTACGTAAGCATCAATAATCAATACTGTGTGTTACTATGAAACCACGCGTATTACTGTACTTTTACTGCCGATTATTTTATGACAACTTGCTTACTTTGAAATTTTTTCACATATCACCCTTAACTTTAAACTTTTATCAATTTAACTATTTACCAAAATAGAAAACAATTGAATACTTTTATTTTATAAAATTCGAGATCTCACAATCTTCCCTCCTTGTGAAATTTCACCCTCGAAATTTACGTACCTGGTAGTTCGAAGAGATGAGAATACCTTGTTTTCTTTTTGGATTGTACCTTCCTGGTTATTTCCTCTGTATCATGATTTTTTCATTACTCATCTCCTGTATTTCAGATATCATTCTTGAATATATCTTCAAAACAAAGGTTAATTGACATATCTTAATTTGTCAACTTATCAAGTAAACAATTTCAGCTTAGGTAAGTCACACACTAGCGAATTATATAACTCGTCTCTCCCCTCCTAGTTCTAGACTCATATCTCCGCCAACGATCATATCCCTAAGCTCTGATACCATTTGTGACGCCTCGAAAATAGGTCCACATGACCCATTCTGAGTCGCCAGATATCACTCTATAAAAATCAAATAAAAATTTTATTTATACAACTGTTGAACTATCGTGTAGAGTACGACAACAGATAAGCTGTGAGTTTTAATACAATATTATCTCGTAGGTAGTATCCAAACTCAAATTGTTACAATGGCATATAAAATACAGTAGCAAATATTTTAAGACCCCAAAGAATAACGAGAAGATTACTATCATATTCATTCTAATGAGGTGCACTTTTGACGCTTTCAAAGTCGGGTTCTCATCACCTTATTGTTGTTCACCAAAATCAATTATTAAGTGACGTATAAAATACGACACATACATCTTAGGTCCTCAATACAATTATCTGTTGCATGTCATGCCGTTTTATAAAGTATTGAGAAACTTCAACAGTCTCAGGCCATCACACTATTTCCTTGTTATCCCCGCTCGACCCAGCTACACTCTTATTACCTAAAGGAATTGTGAAGCAAAGGGTGAGCATAAATAGCCCAGTAAAGAATATCATGACTAAAGATAATTAAATTATCAATAGCCTTCGTCAATAATAAATCATAGATTTAGAACATATGATAGATGATAAAACTTTTCAACCATAGTTGCAGCGGAACGAGCAATCCATTAGAAGAATCAAATAGACCATCAGGTCTATTATCTTCTCCATGTTAAAAGTCCACCAATAATATTTTATCCATGTAACATTAATCAACAATTCCTGTCCACAATCATATGAATAACTCATAATCATAATTTTGATTCTAAATTCCTCTTCTCACCCAGGACGAAGATAATTTTCATCACCTATCTTCACCTGAAACATCAAAAATCATGGTTATACCAAATCAAAATTCCTGCTCATAATCATACTAATAAATTTATCTTTGCACTACGGCCAAAGCTATTCATTAACAATTTATTCTTTGCACTACAGGCCAAAGACATACAACTGTATTTTAGAAGAGTCAAGTAGATGATGAAATCTACTATCTTTTATGAATTAAAAGTGTATAATCAATATTTTATCGCTTATACTTAGCTTAATAAATAATCCACATCATCGAATCATCCCTGCACTACGGCCAAGGATATTCATGTAATCATCAATGGTCATGATTATACCGAATAATCCCTGGTTTAAATCATACCAATAACTGTCCATCAATGCACTACGGGCCAATGAGGACTTTTACCGCATCATCTATAACATTACGGGTCATGATTATTCCGAATGATCCCTTGTCATAATCATACCAATAAACAGTTCATCTATGCACATAAGCCAAAGATACTCATCAATCAATAGTTCATCTTTGCATGTAAGCCAAATATATATAACTATAAAACCAATAATCAATAGTTCATCTTTGCACGTAAGCCAAAGATATACAACTGTAAAACCAATAATCAACAGTCCATCTTTGCACGTAAGCCAAATATAACTTTCATCATAATATAAGCATGAGGATGATGACAATGATATAAGCATTAATCAAACGAAAATAATGATAAATATTAAAAACTTTAAATTTATCCAAATTTAATCAATCACATAATAAACTCATAATCTAATATTATTAATATTATAACAATATTTTAATCACTTCTTAAACTTATAAACAATTTATTTCAATTGTTTACACTTTACCAAATAATACATTTAATCATTCAAAAATGTCATACTCATAAGATTTCATCACCAATGATCAAATCCCTCATCAAAAATCTTCATATATCCTATATAGGATTTCCAAGCCATAAAATCCTATTTTCTAATTTTGTTACTTCACATAATATATTTAATTCATTTACTTATAACTAGTTCAATTTCATGAAAAATACCAAATCAGTCCCAAAAATATTTCTTTTCTAGAATTTAACAGAATATAGCCTCACATTAAACATATATTTTTCTCGGAATTTTTAAAATTCATTTACTATTTTTCATATGGCCAAAACTGTCAAATATTTAGACATTTATCATAAATTGTACTTTTGTCCAAAAATTCTGAAATTTATAGGATATACTCCTGTTATATACATGTACTCCCAATAAAAATTTCACCAATTTTGAAGTTAACCACAAGGAGTTATAAGACTTTACTTTTAAAATAGTTTCTTCCCATAAAATTCATAACTCTTAATCTATACATCCAAAAATTATCATATTTGGACATAATATATAAAACTTATCAAATTATTATTTTAAATTTTTTCAGAATTTTTGAGGGTCAGAAAAATTACGAAAATACAAATGGATTTTCGCCCGCCATGCGGTAATCCACGTAGACAGATCATTTCCACAATTTAATAAGGAATGAATACAAAGGATCATTTACCATGCATGTGGTAATTCACATAGACAGATTATTCCAACATAAAAAAAAGGAATGGAATAACATAAGAATTCACCAGACATGTGATAGACTGCACAGACAGGTTATTCCAACAAAATAATAAATAATGGAACGAGGTCATGCGTAAACGCACAGACAGGATATTCTAACAGAATAATAAATAATAGAACCAGTTCATGCGTAAACGCATAGACAGAATATTCTGACAGAATAATAAATAATGGAACCAGGTCATGCGTAAACGCACAGACAAGATATTCTGACAGAATAATAAATAATGGAATAATAGAAAAATTTTACCATGTATGCGGTACTTCACATAGACAGGTTATTCCAACATAATAATAAAGAATGGAATAATAAAAGAATTTCACCATATATACGGTAGTCCGCGTATACAGGTTATTCCAACAGAATAATAAGGAATTGAATAACAATAGCTCTCTTCATGAATACGAAAGAAATAATACCCCTTACTATAATAATATCCATTACTATAATAATAATATCCCTTACTTCAGAAGAAGACTGGATACTGGAATAGTGAGGTTGCAGACTTTTCTTCTTTTTTCTCTCTATATTTTTTCTATATAATAATTGCTCTATAGCTTTAGTGAATTGGTGAAGAATAATGAAGGAATGAGCTTCTATTTATAGAAAAATATAGTTTCGATAATTGCACATTTTGGGGCTCAGAATATTATAGTATAATACCTTCCTCTTGTCCTTTATTTTTAATTTAGTCCTGCAAGTATTATCAAACTTGCACCAATTCTCCTAATAGTAAATCATGTGAATAAATAGTAAATCATGTGAATCAATAGTTCTAGACATGTGGAAATACGATTTACAGTATAACACCTCCATCTATATTTCCATTTTTAACTTAGTCATGCAAATATTATCAATTTTGCACCACCTCCCCTAATAGTATATGAATGTGAATCAATAGTACACACATGTGAACAAATAATTATAATCATGTGAATTAATAGCAATTAATTATTCATTTATCCGGTTAATTAACCGATTGATCAATATAACCTCCAGACATCAATAAATGTCAATTTTGACTAACACTAATAATTTCAACACAATAGAACTATCAATTTCATTTTTAATCAAATTAAACTTATTCATCATTAATATTATAACTCTCAATATTTAACAACTTGGTCGTTTCCAGGAAAGATGGGGCTTTCCGATAAAGATTTCTCCCTATTGGCGCACAATTAGATTATCTAATCTCTCCTTGACAGAACTTCTAGACATTGTCAATATTACAAATAATTATATGAATAACTTTGTCGTCTCAATTATTGATTTAATAATATAACATATTATACAGATGATATTGAATCAATAATATAAGAGATATGATGCAGCAATTACTGTAGCAATAATTGAATATAACTGAGTGACTTCTTACGTAAGCATCAATAATCAATACCGTGTGTTACTATGCAACCACGCGTATTACTGTACTTTTACTACCGATTATTTTATGACAACTTGCTTACTTTGAAAAATTTTCACATATCACCCTTAACTTTAAACTTTTATCAATTTAACTATTTACCAAAATAGAAAAATTTGAATACTTTTATTTCTTAAAATTCGGGATATCACAAAAATCTTATTTAAGTTATAAAAATAGAAGAGATTTCATTACTTATTATGTTTATTATTTAATTGATTTGGATTCCTAGACTGTTTCCTTATTATTAATTAGTTTAATTGTAATTAATTAATTCTCAATCTTTATTTCTAATTCGCCTAAAATATATATTAAGAATATTTGTCAGTTATTTAATTTGAAATTTTACACTTAACTATTAAATATACTAAATTACGGTACATAACACCATTGAATGACATTTGTCATTCCTAAATTGCAACACATGTCCTACCTAATTAATGTGCTCATCAATTACTTCAGTTTTTATATTATCGCTATTTAATTATTATCTCCTAAAATCACTACTTTTAAATTTCAAATTAATATTTTGATTTTATAATCCCATAAATCACTATAAATTTATTAAATATACTAAATTACAGTACATAACACCATTGAATGACATTTTTCATTCTCAAATTGCAACATCCATTACTCTAGTTTTTATATTATCGCTACTTAATTATTTTCTCCTAAAATCACTTCTTTTAAATCACACCTTAATATTTTGATTCTATAATCTCATAAATCATTACAAATCTAAACTGTTCTGATAATGTTAACTGTTCTAATATTATCCTTACTAATTTAATTATTATATCCTAAAATTACTTCTTTTTTTAATTCCAAATTAATATTTTGAATTTATAATCCCTAAATCACTAAAAATCTAAAATATTTTGGTAATTTCAAGTGTTCTGATATTATTCTTTCTAATTTAATTATTATCTCATAAAATCACTACTTTATGATATTATCAGTACTGAGTTATTATCATTACTCTCCATTAGTTAACCTAATTTTCTCCCTATAAATACAGCATAATATTATACCATTTATAATTATATTACAACATAATATTATACAGTTTAAAATATTGAAAACAAAATTAAATAAAAAATAATATCAATCATAACTTACTATATTGATTTTATAATCCTCAAAATTCACTAATTTTCAAAACATAATTATTATATTTTAAAATCACTATTTTTCTAATATTATTCCATTCATAATTATACCATACATTATATCATACATGTATGTTATAATATTATTATATATATATATATATATATATATATATATATATATATATATATATATATATATATATATATGATATAATATTATAATACACGTATATAACAAAATAACAAAATTACTACCTATCTAAACTATGCAGATATTATCATTACTAATTAAATTATATTAAAACATAATATTATACCATTTATAATTATATTACAACTGTGACGCCCTCAAAACAAGTATACATCACCCATCTTGGGTCTCCAAATACATGGTACATAATACAACTACAAACTTCTTTTATGCAGCTGTCATTTAAATACGACAAAACATAGCTGAAAGTTTTAACACGAATATTGTCTTCTAGACAATATCCACACTCAATGGAGTTCTCATTATAATTATTATCACACTATTTCATAGAATAGTGAGGACTACTATAGCCACTTATTCTGGACTATCACTCCATTCCCTGACTCGTACCAGCTATATTCTCATTCCTGAAGAGAACAATGAAAGAAAAGGGTGAGCTCAACTAACCCAGTAAGAAATATTATGACTAAGATAATGCAGAATAAATTATTCTTAGCCTTCAATAATATAACAACTCATAGAATACAATAGACAAGAAGTTTTAGATCAACAACTGCAGCAGAATAAACAATCCACTAGAAGAGTCAAGTAGAGCATGATATCTACTATCTTCTATGATTTAAAAGTTTATCATCAATTTTATCACTGAGACTCAGCTTAATAAATAATCCACATCACTGAATTATCCATGCACTACGGGCCAATGATATTCATTAGTATCACGACCATGAATTATGTGACGCCCCCAAAATAGGTATACAACACCCATTCTGAGTCGCCAAATACATGGTACAGAAAGCAAACTACAAGTTCAATAATACAATTATCGTGCAAAATACGACAACACATACTGTAGTTTAAATACAAATATTGTCTTCTAAATAATATCCACACTCAAATAAGTTCTCATTACAATTATTCATACACTATTTTACAGAAATAGTGAGGACTGCTAAAACATCTTTCTAGAATCATCACTCCATACCCCGACTCGATCCTGATATGTTCTCACCTCCTGAGAAGAAAAATGGAACAAAAAAGAAAAGGGTGAGCTCAACTAGCCCAGTAAAGAATATTATGACTAAGATAATATACAACAAATTATCATTAGTCTTCAACAGGGAAAAATCTGATAGAATACAATGGACAATAAGTTTTAGATCAACAACTGCAGCGGAAACAATAATTCATTAGAAGAATTAAGTAGAGAATCAAATCTACTATCATCTAGGAATTTAAAAATCCATCACCAATATTTTATCCCTGTAACATCAATCAATATAAATCTTGCATCAAATATTCATCTATGTACTACGGGCCAAAGATATTCATTTGTATCACCAGTTGGTCATGTTCATCTCAACACCTGTTCATCTTTGCACTACGGGCCAAAGATATTCATCAGGTAATCATACATCTTTGCACTACGGGCCAAAGATATTCATCAAGTATCATCATTACGGACTGACAATGATGAAAAATATTTTAGAGAACGAATCTAGTGAGACAGAAGGACAAATATTAGGGATTCGTATTTCGGTTTATCAAAATTCAATAATACTCCATAATAACCAAGTGTGAAGTATAATAAAGATCAAAACATGGATACAATCAAAGATAGTAACCATAAAAGACATCTGGGACGAAAAGGAGAAAATATCATTTTCCGGTGAATAGTGCCGTATACGTGAAAAGTAACCCGAACACAAAAAATTCCAAATTTGATTAAAAAGTTTAGATCAATAATTCGGCATAATGATATTGAAAGAAATAATATCATATATGAAGAAAATAATAACCCTTACCTCAAAGAATCAGTACTTCGGAATGAAAGGTCGGAAGTAATGCTGAATGAAACTTGTATTGAACAGCAACTCTCAAAGTATCTAAATACTCACAAAATACTCTCAATAATATAGAGAGAGAAAGAGAGAAAGCTTATGTTTCTGGTGTGATTTTCAATTCTAACTTAGCCCTCTATTTATAGGAAAATGTTAGCCCGCCGAAGTAGACTTGACCTGCTACCTGATGGCTTAACCTGCTACTATTGCCACCTACCACATTTGAAATAAAATTCAGCATATTTTTTCACCAACCACAAGTGGGGCCCACTCAATTCTAGAATTTTCCACCAAAATCAATTATAACCCTAATTTCTGAATCAAACACCTCTTAAAATTCATAACAAATCATTCGTTCATTTTTAACGGTTCAAAATTTGTGGACATATACTCAACTTATATATGTATAACATATCCAAAAATCACAACGATTCAAAGGTCAGATTAAAAATTATAACTCACGCAATATATCTCAAGAACAGTGATTTAATTTTTAATACCTCCATTCTGACAAAAACACTTCAACATTAATTCCTTCAATTATAACCGCATAAAATAAATATATCCATCAATTATATTCACATAAAATAAATATTTTCTTATCATATAATCAATAATTAATTATTCACAAATAATATTACAGAATCACAATTATGACAACCAGGCCGTTCCCAGGAAAGATGGGGCTTTCCGATAAGGATTTCTCCTTACTGGCGCGCAATTAGGTGACCAAACCTCTCCTTAGACAGAATTTTCTAGACATTGCTAATAATCCTATCTAGTAATATTATTCAAATAATATGAATTATTGATCTGATAATGGAAAATATTGTGCAGTGACAATTATTAAAACAACAATAATATAAAATATCAACGCAGCAATTATTGAATCAATAAAATAAAATATTGAAAAGTAATTACTGTAACAATTATTGATTAGTGCCTTCTTATGTAAGAATCAATAATTCAAAAATATTGTGCAATACTGTGTGGTACTGTGCAACCACGAGTATTACTATATTTTAACCACCGGGTATTCTAGCAGTGCTAACGGTAACAACTACGCTGTTATTTACAAAAACTCAAACTTGTCATTTTCTTCATCCGACAATTATTCTGTTATGAGGCCCACGAATGGCTACTCCGTCGTACGAATATTCCCCGACAACAAGAATATTCCACAACCAAACGAATATTCCCCGACAAAAAAATGAATATTTTATAACCACTTGCTTATTTTGTAAAATTTGCACATTCCACCCATAACCAAAGTATTATATCAAATTAACTCCTTATTATTTCAAGATAATAAATAGAGAAAATTTAATTTTATTCATAATAAGTTGGGGTTTTACAAACTCCCCTCCTTATGAAATTTCGTCCTCAAAATTGACGTACGTACCTGGTGTTTCGAAAAGGCGAGGGTACCCCGCTTTCATTTTTGATTCCAATTCTCAGGTCATTTCTTCAATAGCATGGTTCCTCTATAAAATCTTAACTTGTGGTATAACCTTTATTCGTAGGACATGCTCTTTTCTATCCAATATCATGACAGGTACCTCCTCGTACGTTAAATATTCAGCTATCTCGTCCAGTTCTAACTCAATAATATGGTTTGGGTCGTCCACATATTTACGTAACATCGATACATGAAAAATGTTATAAACACGCGACATACTTAGCGTTACGGCGAGTCTATAAGCCACAGTTCCTACTCGATTGAGGATTTCAAATAAATCAAAATTTGAGCTTTCTTCTCTTCATCGACTCTTACTTCTAGAATAACGCCTTCTTGCACCTTCTTCTTTATATTCATCAGCTCCGGTGTGTAGCTTGAGCGGCTTTAACGTTATCGATTAAAGTCGATTCTACTCATATATCACCATGTGGGTCCCTAGAGTCTTTAACTCTATCTTTATCGTTTGTAAATTAAACAAAATAGGTCTTTGTGTTCAATAATATCGAACTCGTACTTGCGTACGATCTTCTACTCAACACGTCAGCTACCACGTTCGCTTTTCCAGGATGGTATGGTCAGAACAAGTGCCGAAATGAGTCGCCTCTTGAACTCTTGGAAAATCTTCTCGCATTCCTTGCTCCATACGAAATTTGTATCTTTCTGAGTCAGCTAAGTTAACGGAGTAGCGATTAGAGAAAGTCCTTCCATGAATCTCCGATAGTAACCAATTAAGCCTAGAAAGCCAGATATTTTAATTACTGACTTAAGTTGCTCTCATATGTGATTCATATCCCAATCTTAGATTACACGTCACAATGGCACCTATCGTTTTACCACCACACAAATATAGAGTTCCCTACGGAGAGTCTGACTTTGGTGCATTCCACAAAGGAAGTCACCAAATAGAGACTTGGGTACCAACTTCTGTACTTGAGTTTTTAACTCCTGAATTTTAATAAGAGCCATTTGATAAAAAAATTTAGAAATTGGTTTTTTACCGGGTTCAAAGTCGATACAAAATTCAATATCACGCTCTGGGGGTAGGCCAGTAAATTCTTCAGGAAATATGTCAGGAGATTTACTAACAACAGAAATATCATTCAAATCTGATGTATTTTTGTTTCAATCCATAACATGGCTAAAAAATCTTGACATTCATTTTTCAATAAACGAATGACTTTGGCTTGATATGAAAGTGTTTGACTTCAATGGTTTGATTGCTTGAATTCGAATAACAGGTTGCTTAGGAATATAAAAACTAACAATTTTACGAAAACAATCAATTTTGGCATGATGAGTAGTTAACCAATCAATCCCAAAAATCACATTAAAAACAAGTATCTTTAAAGAGATAAGATCAACAGGTAATGTGATAGTGCCAACTTAGATCAAACAAGATTTATAAATAGTAGATGTAACGAAAGTTTCTCCTAACGGAGTCTTCATAGATAATTCAAAGTCTAATTTCTCCAGAGTCAAGTTTAAACGTTGAGTGCAAGTAGGAGAAATAAAAGAGTGGGTAGAACCGGTATCTAATAAGGTATAGACTTCGCAAGAATTTAAAATTAACTAAATCGCGATACCTTCATTCGGGTTCCTCGCATTTTGGCCAGTCACGACAAACTCTCTTCTAGGAATCGTTGACTTTGACTTGTCTGTATTCGCCTCTGGTGCCACCGTCCCAGCTGGACTTGATTTCTCTACAGGAAAAAATCGAGCTATGTGACCGTCTTTTCCATAACTAAAACATACCTTGGAAAGTTGTGAACATTTTGGACATATGTGTCCCTCCTCTCCGCATCTGTAGCATCTAACTGGAGGTCGTTCTCCTCCCCTAGAATTTGTTGTTGGTGCTGGTGCTGGTGCCGACGTCTTCACGTCATCGTTAAATCTTCTCTTCTTGAAATTTCCACTTGAATTATTTCTTCTATTATCTTGGCCATGATTACCACCGAAGTGGTTACCATTTCTGGCATGATAATTTCCTCCACGTTGGTTATCATCGCTCTGATGACTGCTGTCACTGGTATGACCCTGGTTGTTGTCCCTCGGTTTGACATACTCACTAGCTCGTTCTAATAATTGAGCCCTGTTTACAACATCTGAATATAAAGAAAATTTATGAGAGATAAGATATTGTCGAATCTTGGGTTTTAGACCTCTCAGAAACATCCGCGTCATACGTTCCTCATTTTCTACCAAATGAGGTGCAAACCTGGATAACTCCGTAAACTTCGCCTCGTATTGGGACACCGTCATGTTATTCTGTTCCAGTCTAATAAACTCTACCTCCTTCATATGATGAATACTTTCAGGAAAGTACTTGTCATTGAACAATTTCTGAAATTTTTCCCAAGACATGTTGAGTGCGGCTGGCTGGGTACGCTTCACAGACTCCCACCAGTAATCTGCCTCATCACGGAACAGAAAGGTGGCGAATAGAACCTTCTGTTTCTCCGTGCATCCCAAGACATTAAATATCTTGGTCATTTGCTTAACCCACGTTTCTAGTGTGATTTTCAATTCTAACTTAGCCCTCTATTTATAGGAAAATGTTAGCCCGCCGAAGCAGATTTGACCTGCTACCTGATGGCTTTACCTGCTACTATTGCCACCCACCACATTTGAAATAAAATTCAGCATATTTTTTCACCAACCACAAGTGGGGCCCACTGAATTCTAAAATTTTCCACCAAAATCAATTATAACCCTAATTTTCGAATCAGACACCTCTTAAAATTCATAACAAATCATTCGTTCATTTTTAACGGTTCAAAATTTGTGGACATATACTCAACTTATATATGTATAACATATCCAAAAATCACAATGATCCAACGGTCAAATTAAAAATTATAACTCATGCAATATATTTCAAGAATAGTGATTTAATTTTTAATACCTCCATTCTGACAAAAATACCTCAACATTAATTCCTTCAATTATAACCGCATAAAATAAATATATCCATCAATTATATCCACATAAAACAAATATTTTCTTATCATATAATCAATAATTAATTATTCATAAATAATATTACAGAATCACAATTATGACAACCAGGCCGTTTCTAGGAAAGAGGAGGCTTTCCGATAAGGATTTCTCCTTACTGGCACGGAATTAGGTGACAAAACCTCTCCTTAGACAGAACTTTCTAGACATTGCCAATAATGCTATCTAATAATATCATTCAAATAATATGAATTATTGATCTGATAATGGAAAATACTATGCAGTGACAATTATTGAAACAACTATAATATAAAATATCGACGCAACAATTATTGAATCAATAAAATAAAATATTAAAAAGTAATTACTGTAACAATTATTGAGTAGTGCCTTCTTACGTAAGAATCAATAATTCAAAAATACTGTGCAATACAGTGTGCTACTGTGCAACCACGCGTATTACTATATTTTAACCACCGGGTATTCCAATAGTTCTAACGGTAACAACTACGCCGTTATTTATAAAAATTCAAAGTTGTCATTTTCTTCATCCGACAGTTATTCTGTTATGAGGCCCATGAATGGCTGCGCCGTCGTACGAATATTCCCCGACAACAAGAATATTCCACGACCAAACGAATATTCTCTGACAAAAAAATGAATATTTTATAACCACTTGTTTATTTTGTAAAATTTGCACATTCCACCCATAACCAAAGTATTTTATCATATTAACTCCTTATTATTTCAAGATAATAAATTGAGAAAATTTAATTTTATTCATAATAAGTTGGGGTCTTACAAATTATCCATGCACTACGGGCCAATGATATTCGTGTTTTCATCAACGGTCATGATCACGCCATAAAACAATTCATCTTTGCACCCTTGGTCGAAGAGAACCCATGGTCATGATCAAACCAAAAACTGTCCATCAATGCACTACGGGCCAATGAGTACTTTTACCAAATTATTTGTAACATTACGGTCATGAGTACACCGAATAGTCCCTGGTCTTAATCATACCAATCAACAGTTCATCTATGCACTACGGGCCAAAGATGATTTTCATCACAATATAAGCATGATGATGATGACAATGATATAAGAATTCAATTAAATAAAAGTAAGGATAAATTTTTAAATATTTATAATTTAATATATCTAGAATTCAAGAATATCTAAATTGTCAGCATGATATTGCTTTGTGGAGTAAAATTCAAGAATAATATTGTATCAAAAATGATTTGGACAGAAAAGAAATCAATTTTTGTCATGAATATTACTCTGGGTGAATAGTACTCCGTGAATAGTACTTCGTGAATAATACTTCGGGAATAGTACTTTATGAATAGTACCCTGTGAATAATTTTTCATGAATAGTATTTTGTGAATAGTACTTTATGAATAGTATCTCACGAATAGTACTTTATGAACAGTACTATATTTATAAATAATATAATATTTATGAATAATGCCCATAAATAATACTTTGTGAATAGTACTATACGTATGAATAGTACCGTATAAATGAATAGTACCGTTAAATAGTATTCCGACATTAAAAGCTTAAAATTTAACAAGAATATTCAAAAAAATATCCTTATGAAACGATACTAGACGGAGCACAAATTTTAAGGATATTCTAATAATTTCATGGAGTATAGAAGCAATACTTCAACAAAATGAGTGTAGAATTAGGGATACGAAACGAAATAATATTACTTATATACTACAGAGTATGGAATAAAATATTATTTCATACGGATATTGAACAAAAATAATATCCCTTACGAATACGAAAGAAATAATATCTCTTACCTTAGTAGAAGACTGGATATTGCAATAGTGAAGTAGCAGAACACTCTTCTTCTTTCTCTCTATAGCTTCTCTTTATAGCTTCTCTCTCTATAGCTTCTCTTTATAGTTTCTCTCTCTATAATTGTTCTTGTGAGTCTTAGTGAATTGGTGAGAATAAAAGAAGAATGAGCTTCTATTTATAGGAAAACATAGTTTCGATAATTGCACATTTTGGGGCTCAAAATATTACATTATAATACCTTCATCTTTTCTTTCATTTTTAATTTAGTCCTGCAAGTATTATCAAACTTGCACCACCTCCCCTAATAGTACATGCATGGAATCAATAGTACATTCATGTGAATCAATAGTTCTATACATGTGAAAAAATAGTTACAGTATAGTACCTTTATCTATATCTCAATTTTTAATTTATTCATGCAAGTATTATCAATCTTGCACCACCTCCCCTAATAGTACATGCATATGAATCAATAGTACGTATATGTGAACAAATAGTTATAAGCATGTGAACTAATAGAAATTAATTGTTCATTTATCTGATTAATTACCTAAATGGTCAATATAACCTCCAGAAATCAATTATTATCGAAATAAATTCCGATTTTCACTAACACTAATAATCCCAACACAATGAAAATATCAATTTTATCTTTAATCAACACGTACTTATTCATCATTAAAATTATAACTCATAATATTTAACAACCAGATCATTCCCAGGAAAGAGGGGGCTTTCCGATAAGGATTTCTCCCTATTGACGCACAATTAGGTGACCAAACCCCTTTCCTCGATATAACTTTCTAGACATCGTCAATAATGCAAATAATAATATAAATAACTTTTTTGTCCCACTTATTGATTTAAAAATATAAAATATTATGTAGATGATACTGTGACAATAATTGAATCAATAATATGAGAGATATTATGCAGCAATTACTGTAGTAATAATTGAGTATAACTAAGTGACTTCTCATGTAAGCCTGAATAATCAAAGATACTATACAATACCGTGTGCTACTATGTAATCACGCATATTATTTTACTTTTACCATTGGTATTTCAACAATTAATGGTAAAATTTCGTAGTTATTTTCATAAAAAGATATTTTTGTCATTTTCTCATTCCGACAGTAATTCCGTTGTGAGGTCCTCCAATGATTGTGTCGTCGTACGAATATTTCCTGATAAAACGAATATTCCCCAACCAATCGAATATTTTATGACAACTTGCATACTTTGTAAAATTTATAAATACTACCCACAACTATAACATTATATCAAATCCACACCTTAATATTAAAAAAAATATTTCTAGAAATTAAATTTTTATTCATAAAATTTGGGGTCTTACAACCTCCCACCTTATGAAATTTTTTCCTCAAAATTTACGTACGTACCTGGTATGCTGAAGAGTTGAGGATACCTTGTTTAGATTTTAACTCTTGAGGTATAACCTTTGAGCGTATAATATATTCCTTTTTATCCAATATTTTAATAGGTATTTCCTCATACGTTAAATCTTCTGCTATCTCGTCTAGTTCTAATTCAATAATGTGGTTCGGGTCGTCCACATATTTACATAACATCGATACATGAAAAATGTTATGAACACGCGATATACTTAGCGGTAAGGCGAGTCTATAGGTCACAGTTTCTACTCGATCGGTGATTTCAAATGGGCCAATTAAATCGAGGGTTGAGATTTCCTCTCTTCGTTGATTCTTGCTTCTAGAATAACGCTTTCTTGCACCTTCTTCTTCACATTCATCAGTTCTAAGTCTGTAGCTTAAGCGGCTTTAACTTTAAAAATTAAAGTCGATTCTACTCGTATATTCGCTATCTTCACGTAGGTTCTTGAAGTGTTTAACTCTATCTCCATCCTTTGTAAATTATACAAAATGGGTCTTTGTGTTAGCAATATCGCACTCGTAAATGCATATGATCTTCTACTCAATGTGTCAGCTACCACGTTCGCTCTTCTACGATGTTATTGAATGGTATGATCGTAATCTTCAACAGCTCTATCGAGCCAACGTCTTTGCTGCATGATACGCTCATTTTGGGTGAAGAAAAATATTTGAGGGTTTTAGAAATGGGTTTTGTGTTAGGGTCAATACAAAATTTGATTTCACACTCTTGGGGTAAGCCAAGAAGTTTTCAGGGAATACGTCAAGAAATTTATTAGCGATAAAAATATCATTCAAAACTGTGACTCTCATCTAAGACTTGGATATCACGTCACATTGATATTTATCAACTTGCCACCGTTGTTCACGGTGTCCCCTACAGAAAGTCTGGCTTCGGTACATTCCAAGAATTGGAAGTCACCAGCGAAAGGCTCGAGGATCTTTACTTATGTCTTAATATGAAAATGATTGACTTTAGTGGTTTGGTTACTTGAATTCCCATAATCGGTTGGTTAGGAAGGCTAACAACCTTACGAAAACAATCAATTTTAGTATGATAAGTAGTTAACTAGTCGATTCCTAAAATCACATCAAGGGCAAGTGTTTTCAAAGAGATAAGATCGACAGGTAATATGAGGGTGCTGATTTGAATTAATTTTTTTTTATAAATAATGGATGTAACAAAGGTTTCTCCTAATGAAGTTTCAACAGATAAATCAAAGTCTAACTTCTCTGGAGTTAAATTTAAATGTTGAGTTCAAGTAAGAGAAATAAAAAGAATGGGTAGAATCGATATCGAATAAGGTATAGCCTTCGTAAGAGTTTATGATTAACTTACCCGTGATAACTTCATTCGGGTTCCTCGATAAACGCTCTCACTTATACTAACGAATTTAACTTATCTGGGACATATTTTGGCGTCACCATCCTAGCTAAAAGACCTTCTCTTCTGCAATTAAAACACGCTTTGGGTTCCTGCGTACAGTTTGGATAAATGTGTCCCTCCTGTCCGCATTTGAAACATACGGCCGATGGTCATTCTTCTTCCGTTGAAACGGGTACTGGTGCTGCTGTCGACGTCTTTTCGTCATTGTTGAATCTTCTCTTCTTAAAATTATTCACACTTAGTTCACCTTTCCTATTATCTTGGCAATGATCACCACCGAAGTGGTTACCATTTCTTGCTTGCTAATTTCCTCCACGATGGTTATCGTTGTTCCGATGGCCGTTGTCACCGGTACGATTATTATCGTGTTGTTGGTCGTTGCCTTTTGGTTGAGCTGACTCATTATCGCGCTTCACTAACTGAGCCCTATTCACAACATCCGAATATAAACAAAGTGTTGAGAAATGAGGTATTGACGTATTTCAAGTTTCAAACCTCTTAGAAATATTCATGTCATTCTCTCCTCATTATCAACCAAATGAGATGCAAACCGGGATAACTCCGTAAACTTAGCCTTATAATACGACACGGTCATATTATTTTGCTCCAGCTTGATGAATTCAATATCCTTTATGTGATGAATACTTTCGGGAAAGTACTTGTCGTTGAAAAATTCTTGAAACTTCTCCCAAGACATCTTTAGTGCGGAAAGATGAATACGTTTTATAGATTCCCACCAGTAATCTGCTTCTTCACGTAATATTATGACTAAGAGTATAACAACTGATAGAATACAATAGACAACAAGTTTTAGATCAACAACTGCAACGGAATAAGCAATCCATTAAAAGAGTCAACTAGAGCATGATATCTACTATCTTCTATGATTTAAAAGTTTATTATCAATTTTATCGCTGAGACTCTGTTTAATAACTAATCCACATCACTGAATTATCCATGCACTACGGGCCAATGATATTCATTATTATCACGACCACAAATTATCCATGCACTATGGGCCAAGGATATTCGTATTTTCATCAACGGTCATGATTACGCCATAAAATAATTCATCTTTTCACCCTTGGCCGAAGAGAACCAATGTTCATGATCATACGAAAAATTGTCCATCAATGCACTACGGGTCTGTAAGACCCCGATTTTTTTTAAAATAAAATGGAATTTTCTTTATTTATTATTTTGAAATAGTAGGGTTTATTTGATTAATGTGGTTAGTTATGGGTAAAATGCGCAAATATATTAAATAAGCAAGTGATTATAAAATATTCATTGTTGTCGAGGAATATTCGTTTAGTCGTGGAATATTCTTGCTGTCGGGAAATATTCGTATGACGGCGCAGCCTTGTGTGGGCCCCATAACGGAAAATGATTGGACGAAGAAAATGACAAATATATGTTGTTTATAAATAATGGCGTAATTGTTACCGTTAATACTGTTAGAATACCCGGTGGTTAAAATACAGTAATACGCGTTGTTGCACAGTAGCACACGGTATTGCACCAATTATTGATTCTAACATAAGAATGCACTACTCAATAATTGTTACAGTAATTACTGTTCAATATTTTATTTTATTGATTCAATAATTGCTACGTTGATATTTTATATTATTATTGTTTCAATAATTGTCACTACACAGTATTTTCCATTATCCGATCAATAATTCATTTTATTTTAATAATATTATTAGATAACATTATTGGCAATATCTAGAAAGTTTTGTCTAAGGAGATGTTTGGTTACCTAATTGCGCGCCAGTAAGGAGAAATTCTTATTGGAAAGCCCCCTCTTTCCTGGGAACTGCCTGGTTGTCATTATTGTGATTCTGTACTATTATTTATGAATAATTAATTATTGATTTATATGATAAGGAAATTATTCATTTTATGTGGATATAGATGGAGAAAATTTTTAATGTGATAATTGTTAAAAATTGATATTTTATCTTTTTCTGATAAAATAACTCATTTAAATATATTATTATATTTTAATAATATAATAATAGTGATATTTTTACAATGAAAGTGTGATATATGAATAAATGAGGAGAAAGAATATTTTTTTTTACAATAAATATTAAAAACATGTTTTTCATGTTTGTGGACCCCATTTCTTGACAGAAATTTGATTATAACCTGTAAAATCGTCCGTTTGTGGATTTCGGTCAATTTATGTTTGGAATTTGGAAAAACATAAAATTACAAAGTCGTAGAGAATGGAATTTCCTATGGGAAAGACACAAGGTTCGAATTTTTCTAATAAAAGGGCTATTTATTATGAATTATTGAAGTTCCAAAATAATTGATTTTTAAAGTTTTAAATATTTTTTAAAAGAAAAACGTTTTTTTTTTCATTTGTGGGCATGTGTTAAATGGCTGAAATCAGATTCTTTTGTGGCGGTCTTGAAAATTTAATAAATAATATTATTATAATACATTTTCTGCTTTGGCGTTTTAAGCATTTTCCTATAAATAGGGTGCTTAGGTTAGAATTGAAAATCACACTAGAAACTGAAGTTTTCTTTCTCTATATTATCGAGCGTATTCTTGTGAGTATTTTGATACTTTGAGTGTTGCTATACAGTGCAAGTTCCTTCGGCACTATATCCAGTATTCCAGTCAGAAGTACTGTCTTTTGAGGTAAGGGATGCTATATTTTTTAAAAATGATATTGTTTCTTTCAATATCATTATGCCGAAATATTGGTAAGATTTTTCTTATGAAATTCTTATCTTTTCATGTCGGGGTTACTATTCATGAGTTACTATTCATAAGTTACTATTCACGAGTTACTATTCATGAGTTACTATTCACAAGTTACTATGCACGAGTACTATTCACGAAGCATGATGATTTTTCTTGTGGAATTTCTACCTTTTAGTGTCGGAGTTACTATTCACGTATTCGTCATTATTCACGTATACGACACTATTTACAAATACGACACTATTCACAGATCAATTAAATTTTCTTTTCTATGTCCAAGATTGTCTGTTATGGTTCCTATCTTTCATTGGATCTATGTTTTAATCTTCAGTTTTGAATTCTGCTCCACAATAGTTTATTATGGAGTATTTTTGAACTTGGATTGTCTAAAGTACGAATCCTTAATATTTGTTCTTTTGTCTCACTGGATTCGTTTTCTTTAAAATATTTTTCATCATCCTCAGTCCTAAATGATGATATAACTGAATATCTTTGGCCTGTAGTACAAAAATGAATCATTTTTTGATGAATATCTTTGGCCCGTAGTGCAAAGATGAACAGGTGTTGAGATGAACATGACCAACTGATTAATATCTTTGGCCTGTAGTACAAAGATGACTACTTGATTAAAGATGTATATTGATTGATATTACAGGGATAAAATATCGATGATGGACTTTTAAATTCATAGATGATAGTAGATTTCATTCTCTACTTAACTCTTCTACTGAATTGTTGTTTCCGCTGCAATTGTTGATCTAAAACTTGTTGTCTATTGTATTCTATCAGATTTTTCCCTGTTGAAGACTAAGGATAATTTGTTGTACATTATCTTAGTCATAATATTCTTTACTGGGCTAGTTGAGCTCACCCTTTTCCTTTTTGTTCCATTTTTCTTCACAGGAGGCGAGAATAGAGCGGGAACTAGTTGGGGTGTGGAGTGATGTTTCAAGACAGTTGTTTTAGTAGTTCTCACTATTCTGTAAAATAGTGTATCAATAATTGTAATTAGGACTTTATTTAGATGTGGATATTGTCTAGAAGATAATATTTATATTTAAACTCACAGCATAAGTGTTGTCGTATTTTGCATGACAATTGTAATAATGAAGTTGTAGTTGTTTCTGTACCATATATTTGGCGACTCAGAATAGGTTGGGTGGATTGGACCTATTTTGGGCCGTCACAGTTGGTATCATAGCTTAGGGATATGGTCTCTGGTGGAGATTGGGGAATAGAACTAGGAGGGGATAGACGAGTAAATCCTTCGCTAGTATGTCCTACCTAAGCTTATTTGTTGGTTGGTCAGAGTATATGGTTATTATTTTGCATGTCAATTTCTATAATTAACCCTTGTTTTATGGCAGTAATTGAGAATGGCAACTGAGAATGTTAACAGCAGAGTAAATGAGACTGTGGAGACACCTTTGGTCACCAATGAGGAGAACGTGCAACATGCCGATAATGTTCCTCTTGTGAACAACACCACTGAGCAGACGATGAACGACGTGATGTTTAGAAGCTTTTTGCAGTTCATGAAAAATCAGACGAGGGAGACTCGTGTACAAAATACAGGTGGAAATGATAGCAACGCACGGTTTGTCACAGCCAAGCAGTTCAAAGAGTTGGGACCACCAGAATTCTGGGAAAAGTCGGATCCGATTAAGGCGGAGACGTGGGTCAAGCAAATTACCAAAATATTCGATGTCTTGGGATGCACGGTGGAACAGAAGGTTCCATTCACCACTTTTATATTCCGTAATGAGGCAGATTACGGGTGGGAATCTGTGAAGTGTACTCATCCAGCCGCAATTAGCATGTCTTAGGAAACGTTTCAGAAACTGTTCAATGATAAGTACTTTCTTGAAAGTATTCATCATATGAAGGATGTAGAGTTTATTAGACTAGAACAGAACAACATTACGGTGTCCCAGTATGAGGCGAAGTTCACGGAGTTATCCAGGTTTGCACCTCATTTGTGGAGAATGAGGAACGTATGACGCGGATGTTTTTGAGAGGTTTAAAACCCGACATATGTCAATATCTCATTTCTCATAAATTTTATCTATATTCAGATGTTGTGAATATGGCTCAGTTATTAGAGCATGATAATGAGTCAGCTCAATCGAAGAATAACGACCTAAAAATCGATGATAATCGTACCGATGGTTATGGTCATCAGAACAAGGATAACCATCGTGGAGGAAATTATCATGCCAGAAATGGTAACCACTTCAGTGGTAATCATGGCCAAGATAATTGAAGAAATAATTCAAGTGGAAATTTCAAGAAGAGAAGATTTAACGATGACGGGAAGACGTCGGCAGCAGCACCAGCAACAAATTCTAGGGGAGGAGAACGACCGCCAGTTAGATGCTACAAATGCTGAGAGGAGGGACATATAAGTCCAAACTGTTCACAGCTTTCCAAGGTATGTTATAATTGTGGAAAAGAAGTTCATATCGCTTGAGATTGTACAGTAGCGAAACCCAGTCCAGCTGGGATTGTAAGACCCCAACTTATTTTGAATAAAATTAAATTTTCTCTATTTATTATCTTAAAATAATAAGGAGTTAATTTGATATAATACTTTGGTTATGGGTGGAATGTGCAAATTATACAAAATAAGCAAGTGGTTAAAAAATATTCATTTTTTGTCGAGGAATATTCGTTTAGTTGTGGAATATTCTTGTTGTCGCAGAATATTCGTATGACGGCGCAGCCATTCGTGGGCCTCATAACAGAATAACTGTCGGATGAAGAAAATGACAAGTTTGAGTTTTTATAAATAACGGCGTAGTTGTTACCGTTAGTACTATACGACGTATTTTTGAATTATTAATTCTTACGTAAGAAGGCACTACTCAATAATTGTTACAGTAATTACTTTTCAATATTTTATTTTATTGATTCAATAATTGATGCGTTGATATTTTATATTATTGTTGTTTCAATAATTGTCACTGCACAATATTTTCCATTATCAAAATAATACTTCATATTATTTGAATAATATTATTAGATAGCATTATTGGCAATGTCTAGAAAGTTATGTCCAAGGAGAGGTTTGGTCACCTAATTGCGCGTCAGTAAGGAGAAATCCTTATCGGAAAGCCCCCTCTTTTCTGGGAACGGTCTGGTTATCATAATTGTGATTCTCTAATATTATTTGTGAATAATTAATTATTGATTATATGATAAGAAAATATTTATTTTATGTAGATATAATTGATGGATATATTTATTTTATGCGGTTATAATTGAAAGAATTAATGTTGAGATGTTTTTGTCAGAATGGAGGTATTAAAAATTAAATCACCGTTCTTGAGATATATTGCGTGAGTTATAATTTTTAATCTGACCTTTGGATCGTTACAATTTTTGGATATGTTATACATATATAAGTTGAGTATTTTTCCACAAATTTTGAACCGTTAAAATGAACGAATGATTTGTTATGAATTTTAAGAAGTGTCTGATTCAGAAATTAAGGTTATAATTGATTTTGGTGGAAAATTATAGAATTTAGTGGGCCCTACTTGTGGTTGGTGAAAATATGTGCTGAATTTTATTTCAAATGTAGTGGGTGGCAATAGTAGCAGGTAAAGCCATCAGGTAGTAGGTTAAGTTTGCTTCGGCGGGCTAACATTTTCCTATAAATAGAGGGCTAAGTTAGAATTAAAAATCACACCAGAAACATAAGCTTTCTCTCTTTCTCTCTCTATATTATCGAGCATATTTTTTGAGTATTTAGATACTTTGAGAGTTGCTGTTTAGTACAAGTTTCATTCAGCATCACTTCCGACCTTTCATTCCGAAGTACTGATTCTTTGAAGTAAGGGATGTTATTTTCTTCATATATGATATTATTTCTATCAATTTCATTATACCGAAGTACTGATCTAAAATATTTAATCAAATTTGGAACTTTTTGTGTTGGGGTTACTTTTCACGTATACGACACTATTCACAAATACGGCACTATTCACCAAAAAATGATATTTTTTTCTTTTTCGTCCCAGATGTCTTTTATGGTTATTATCTTTGATTGTATCCATGTTTTGATCTTTATTCTACTTCACACTTGGTTATTATGGAGTATTATTGAATTTAGAAAAACCAAAATACGAATCCCTAATATTTGTCCTTCTGTCTCACTAGATTCGTTCTCTAAAATGTTTTTCATCATCCTCAGTCCGTAATGATGATACTTGATGAATATCTTTGGCCAGTAGTGCAAAGATGTATGATTACCTGATGAATATCTCTTGGTCCGTAGTGCAAAGATGAACAGGTGTTGAGATGAACATGATCAACTGGTGATACAAATGAATATCTTTGGCCCATAGTGCAAAGATGAATATTTGATGCAAGATATATATTGATTGATGTTACAGGGATAAAATATTGGTGATGGATTTTTAAATTCATAGATGATAGTAGATTT
Organism: Panax japonicus; assembly: GCA_020205505.1. NCBI lineage: Eukaryota > Viridiplantae > Streptophyta > Magnoliopsida > Apiales > Araliaceae > Panax > Panax japonicus. The sequence goes on along the minus strand of CM035112.1, from coordinate 3,210,646 downwards.
AATTCTCTACTTAACTCTTCTAATGAATTGTTGTTTCCGCTGCAGTTGTTGATCTAAAACTTGTTGTCTATTGTATTCTATCAGATTTTTCCCTGTTGAAGACTAATGATAATTTGTTGTATATTATCATAGTCATAATATTCTTTACTGGGCTAGTTGAGCTCACCCTTTTCCTTTTTGTTCCATTTTTCTTCTCAGGAGGTGAGAACATAGCAGGATCGAGTCGGGGTATGGAGTGATGGTTCTAGAAAGATGTTTTAGCAGTCCTCACTATTTTCTGTAAAATAGTGTATGAATAATTGTAACGAGGACTTATTTGAGTTTGGATATTGTCTAGAAGACAATATTTGTATTTAAACTCACAGTATGTGTTGTCGTATTTTACACGACAATTGTATTATTGAAGTTGTATTTTTCTTTTTGTACCATGTATTTGGCGAGTCAGAATGGATGTTGTATACCTATTTTGGGGGCGTCCCAGGGATGGTGACTCAAAAGGCTGTCCCAGAAAAGTCAAAGTCAACGGTTCCTGGAAAAGCGTTTGTCGTGACTGGTCAGAATGCGAGAAATCTGAACGAAGTTAACACGGGTTAGTTAATTATAAATTCTTGCGAAGTTTATACCTTATTAGATACCGGTTCTATCCATTCATTTATCTCTCCTACTTGTGCTCAACGTTTAAACTTGACTCTGGAGAAATTAGACTTTGACTTATCTGTGGAGACTCCGTTAGGAGAAAATTTCATTACATCCACTGTTTGTAAATCTTGTTTGTTCCAAGTTGGGACCATCACATTACCTGTTGATCTTATCTCTTTAAAGATACTTGCTTTTGGTGTGATTTTAGGGATTGATTGGCTAACTACTCATTATGCCAAAATTGATTGCTTTCGTAAGGTTGTTAGTTTTCATATTCCTAAGCAACCTGTTATTTAAATTCAATCAACCAAACCATTGAAGTCAAACATTTTCATATCAAGCCATAAAATCATTCGTTTATTGAAAAATAGATGTCAATCTTTCTTAGCCCATGTTATGGACTTGAACAAAAATACGTCAGATTTGAATGATATTTCTGTTGTTAGTGAATTTCCTGACGTATTTCCTGAAGAATTTCCTGGCCTACTCTCAGAGCATGATTTTGAATTTTGTATCGACTTTGAACCCGGTACAAAACCCATTTCTAAAATCTCATATCGAATGGCTCCTATTGAACTTCAGGTGTTAAAACCCAACTATAGAAGTTGGTACCCGAGCCTCTATCTCGTGACTTCCTTTGTGAAATGCACTGAAGCCAGACTCTTGTTGGGTAAAATCTAATTACGCACAACACGCAAGTATACGTGGTCAACAAGTAATAAAGTGATAAGTTGAGTATCGTTCCCACAGAGAATTATTTAATAAAAATCACCAAGTACTAACCCGTAACCAACTCAATCTTATTTAAACGAATGAATTTCAAATTATATAAATTAAACTACTATTAAACTCCACTAGTTAAATTATGATAACAGAATCCTCAAACTCCTGCTCTTGATCTTCAATGGTCTTCAAGTTGCTTCAATCTCCAAAACTATTTAGAACTAGTGTTTTGATCTAATTTACTCTAATCTAATCTAATGGAATCATATTTTCCCTCTAATCTCTCTAATCTCCCCTAATCCTTATTATTCACCTCCTTTTATAAGCCTTTTTACATGTCTTTAAGTCCTCTTGGAAGTCCTTGAGTCAATTGGATCGAAAACAATCCTTCTCGAACTCAAATTTAGACAAAAACCACTACTTTTTTGCGTACCCCCGCCCCAGTGGGGGTTTTACTAAGGAAAAGCCAGCCCCGGCGGGATTCATTTTCTGTCACAGCATCCTCTGGTAAAAGGCCATAACTTGTGATCCGGGAGGAGTTACGAGGCCTGTCACCTCTCAAATCGAAGATATCGATGAGCTCTACAACTTTCATTCTTTGAGGATTGAGAAATGCGGGCCGGATAAAGGTTGAAATTGGGCTAGAAGTGACTGCTATGAACATGGCTAACCAAAATAGCGAAGTTCGACGTCCGTTAGTACAAAGATCATATTTATTGCATCCGAACTCCGATTAGAATGATTCAAGATGTTCCGGAAAGCTACGAAGACACTCTACAAGGTAAGATAAGTTCCAAACCAATAACATGAAGTAAACATGAAAGCCCAAATGATGTCCAGATTGTTTTTCTTTGCATTTTCTTTATTTTTCCTTATCAATAGTCGCTCACATCGCTCCTAAATGTATAACCTACAAAATGAACACAAAATGCATGAAAAGTAACTAAGACACATGAATATAAGCAAATAATTCAAGTAAAAGATACCGGATAAGTGTATATAAAATCCACTTATCAAATACCCCCAAACTTAAACCGTTGCTTGTCCCCAAGCAACACAACATAATGCAATGCAATGAAACTAATCTATATGCCTACGAATCCAGCAGTAAACACAGAAACAAGTCTATTCAACCGGCCTTAGAGAAATCAAGTAAACATGATAATACATCATATCAAAACCAATCAACAATTTCCTAGTCAATCATCAAGTCTTAAACTGTTATTACTGGTATAGTGCGTGTGTGCTCCACAACAATGTTAACTGATATAAAATCAAATTTAACACATAACAAGTCTCTTCGAAGGCATCATACAGTGTAAACTCAAGAAATCCAAAAACAAGCTAGATTCAACTAAAATCAAATAATTGCCAATATCGAGGGTCAACATGGGATACTAATGCTTTATTTTTCATCTACGGGGGCTTTTTGCTCTTATTTCCCGTTTATTCATTTTTTTTGGGTTTATATACACATAGCTATGCGATGTCTTATTCCCTTAAGCTTTTTAATGTTACCTTAACGAGCTTTCGACCAACGACTCCCAGACCATTAAGACCTTAGGGCACTAGGTGTAAATACAATCCCCTCGGGCTTACTTACTCAAGTAACAAAGGCCATAAAACTAGACAAGCACGCCACGGTGTTTATTCATACTTTTTTTTTCTTTTTTTCTTTTTTTTTCTTTTACAATATAGCTTATATACCCCAAATATTCCCCCAAACTTAGGTTCTTGTCTAACTTTAGCCCTCACTACTTATTCTTGTCATTCTTTCATTCAAACTAGCATTATCCTTTAGAGTCCCATTATGTATCAATTTAAACTCAATCAATCACAAGTTGTTTTTACTGTGCTATCCTTATTATACAAGTTTCAAACAGAAAAAGATTCAATTTATAATAAGAAATCACGTCAAAGTTCTAATATTTAGTATTATACTTGTCTACTCAATTTCAATATCATCATTGGCCAAAATAAACTGAACTATCTAACAGCTGGACTAAAGCAAGATGAACATAGTAACTAACTATTATTTTTTAATTTTTGATTTGATTTGATATTTTTAATAATAAACCTAAACTAAATTAACAACATATGCAAAATAACATAACATAAATATGAAACTACACATGCAATAATGAACTAAACTAAACTCCCCCAAACTTAGCAATTACAATGTCCTCATTGTAAGAATATAGCGATAAGTAGAAGAGAACTTCCCTGTAATCAGCTAAGCGTGAAGTGATGGTGGCGATGGCGGCGAAGATCATTTTCCTATCCATTGAACCTCCAATACCTGCAATGAAGAGAGACAACATGGATTAGATTATAAGAGAACTTAATAAGAAAATTAATTCCTATCTACTAAATAAACTAGTAAAGCATATAAATATAAAAATTCCTGGGTTGCCTCCCAGTCAGCGCTTGATTTACAGTCTTTCAGCCTGACTTTGTTTGATCAATGCTATCCAATTCCTTGTCGATAATTAAGGAACCCTCCATCCATCGAAAATAATGTAGCTTTTGGTAGGTTCCCATTTGTGATAGCCATTGCATTAAAGTCACCTAGCATGCTTTGTTTACATATGTGCCCGATTGAGAATGTTGAATAACTAGGTGCTTTTCCGTCCGTTGAGCCTATGATTCGATTCGGGCTTTGAGGCTTGGCAAGAACAACGGACTCTTCTTCTATTTTTTCCTCCTCATCCCACCATGGCTTCACATTTGTACTAGCTCTCATGTCATAAAGAGCCGTGCCGACGACATGACTACCAAGCGGGCACGATTTTGCAAATCTAATTGGACCTTTGATCTTTAGCGGAGAAGGAATTTGGGGCACTAATAACATCGGCTCCTCCTCGTTGGTACTCATAGTTAGTTCTTCATCGACCTTATTTTCATTATCCCAACTTGTCTCCTCTTTTTCAACATCTCGTGTCTCATCCAGTTGTCGATTTGGCTCAGGCACTTCATCAATCTTGGAATCCTCGTCATAACACCAATTGTTTTGAGGACAGTTGTTCAAGGCTTTGAGCATTTGATCCATCTGGTTCTGTAGATTTTGAATTTCTATCTCTTGATTCTAAATTGATCGCTCTTGATTAATCATCATTTCCTTAGTTGATGCTACAAACTTGAACCACAAATCCTCCAAACTTGAATTATCTGTCTCAGTTTTGGAATCCATGTATTGAGTTGAAATGGTGATGAGTTGTTCCATCTGGTGTTGAAAATTGTGGCTCGATATTTCTTGACTCATCATCCTCTCCTCTTGGTTTTCTATAATCCTTAACATGAATTCCTTCAACTCTAAATTGTCTTCTTGTCGTATTGGAGGTGGATATGAGAATTTTGGCGTCTATGTTGGATTTGGAGTAGAGTATTGGTCTTCATAAGTATAGCTCCATGAAGAATCCGGGTGATACCCCCAAACTTGATTATAATTATCATATGCATACTGATTGAGGTAGTTACCATTATACTGTACCGGCCCAAGATTGATGGTGCATTGATTACTCGGGTGATTGCCAATACAATAGTCATACATAACTGCAATCCTTTGACTCCTTTGGGCTGCAAAAACGTCCAACTTCCTCGAAAGTTCTTCAATCTGTGCTGACATTGCGGAAAATGCATTAAGTCCATCAATCCCCGTTTCCCTTGGTTGAGTAATGTTCGTGTATGGCCATTGATACGCAAAGTCATCCATGGTACCTGAAAAGAGAGAAATATCGGAAGAGAATTAAAAATAAAAATAAAAATATTTAAATTAAGACTAATTTGATTAAAATTAATATTGGTAAAAAAATATTAAACTAATTCTCCGGCAACGACGCCAAAAACTTGTTGGGTAAAATCTAATTACGCACAACACACAAGTATACGTGGTCAACAAGTAATAAAGTGATAAGTTGAGTATCGTTCCCACAGAGAATTATTTAAGAAAAATCACCAAGTACTAACCCGTAACAAACTCAATCTTATTTAAACGAATGAATTTCAAATTATATAAATTAAACTACTATTAAATTCCACTAGTTAAATTAAGATAACAGAGATTTAAGATCACAACTTCATTTATTGCTTCATTTAAGTTTAACACACTTCTCATCAATTATTCTCTATCCCGAATTGTTAATCAAGAACACTAAAGTAGTATTAACCACCTCTCGATGCACTAATACCGTATTAACGTCAATCCATAATTAAGATAGAAATTCGTTAAACACCTTAATCAACTAACCCACTATATCTCTATGTGAATTACAATTGAAGAAAGTTTAAGAATAAGTTCTCTATCTGATTACATACGGTGTCAAACATATCTCTACCTTAACACTCATCAAGTTTAAGCTACTAACAAAATACTGAACACATGATATCATAATCAGATCTAAATCTATACTTCATCTCTCGAGTTAATATAGATTATCACGGTAATTGATGGCCAATCAATTAAACAATTAAGTCCAAAACATAATAGACAATTCTCACGATATAACATAATAATTGATAGCGAAACATATTAAAATAAACTACACAATAAGATCCATTGTAATCCCAAATAAAGAATTAGCTCATGATTATTGAATTAAAACTAATAATCCACAATTGAATACACATTAAAAGACAAAAATAAAAGTAGAGTAAAGAATAAATCTGTTGTCAGCAAATCTCCATCTTCCTCAAACTCCTGCTCTTGATCTTCAATGGTCTTCAAGTTGCTTCAATCTCCAAAACTATTTAGAACTAGTGTTTTGATCTAATTTACTCTAATCTAATCTAATGGAATCATATTTTCCCTCTAACCTCTCTAATCTCCCCTAATCCTTATTATTCTCCTCCTTTTATAAGCCTTTTTACATGTCTTTAAGTCCTCTTGGAAGTCTTTGAGTCAATTGGATCGAAAACAATCCTTCCTGAACTCAAATTTAGCCAAACACCACTTCTTTTACGCGTACCCCCTCCCCGGCGGGGGTTTTACTAAGGAAAAGCCGGCCCCGGTGGGCTTCATTTTCTGTCACAGCATCCTCTGGTAAAATGACCATAACTTTTGATTCGGGAGGAGTTACGAGGCATGTCACCTATCAAATCGAAGATATCGATGAGTTCTACAACTTTCCTTTTTTGAGGATTGAGAAATTCGGGCCAGATGAAGGTTGAAATTGGGCTGAAAGTGACTGCTATGAACATGGCTAACCAAAACAGCGAAGTTCGACGTCCGTTAGTACAAAGATCATATTTATTGCATCCGAACTCCGATTAGAATGATTCAAGATGTTCCGGAAAGCTACGAAGACACTCTACAAGGTAAGATAAGTTCCAAACCAATAACATGAAGTAAACATGAAAGTCCAAATGATGTCCGGATTGCTTTTCTTTATATTTTCTTTGTTTTTCCTTACCAATAGTCGCTCACACAGCTCCCAAACGTATAACCTACAAAATAAACACATAATGCATGAAAAGTATCTAAGACACATGAATATAAGAAACTAATTCAAGTAAAAGATACCGGATAAGTGTATATAAAATTCACTTATCAACTCTCCGTAGGGGACGCCATATTCGTGCGGTAGTAAATGGATAGGTGCCATTGTGATGTGTTATCCAATATTGGGATATGAGTCACAGTTGAGAGCAACTTAAGTCAGTAATTGAAATACGTATCTTTCTAGGCTTAGCTGGTTATTATCGGAGATTCGTAAAAGAATTTTCTTGAATCGCTACTCCATTAACTTAGCTGACACGAAAAGATACAAAGTTCGAATGGAGCAAGGAATGTTGGAAGAGCTTCAAATAACTAAAGAGGAGACTCATTTTTGGCACATGTTCTGACCATACCATCCTGGAAAAGTGAACGTGGCAGCTGACGTGTTGAGTAAAAGATCGTATACGAGTATGAGTACGATATTGTCAAAGACCCATTTTGTATAATTTACAAATGATAGAGATAGGGTTAAAAACTCTAGGGACTTACGTGATGATATACGAGTAGAATTGACTTTAATCGATAAAGTTAAAACCGCTGAAACTACCCACCGGAGCTGATGAATATAAAGAAGAAGGTGCAAGAAGGTGTTATTCTAGAAGTAAGAGTCGATGAAGAGAAGAAAACTTAAATCTTCGATTTATTGGTCCATTTGAAATCCTCGATCAAGTAAAGACTGTGGCCTATAGACTCGTTTTACCGCTAAGTATGTCGTGTGTTCATAACATTTTTCGCGTATCTATGTTACGTAAATATGTGGACGACCCGAACCACATTATTAAGTTAGAACCAGACGAGATAACCGAATATTTAACGTACGAGGAAGTACCAGTCAAGATCTTGGATAGGAAGGTGCATGTCCTACGCATAAAAGTCATACCATAAGTTAAAGTTTTGTGCAGAAACCATGCTATTGAAGAAATGACCTGGGAGTTGGAAACAGAAATGAAAGCGAGATATCCTCATCTTTTTGAAACACCAGGTACGTACATCAATTTTAAGGATGAAATTTCATAAGGAGGGGAGGTTGTAAGACCCCGATTTTTTATAAATAAAATGGAATTTCCTTTATTTATTATTTTAAAATAGTAGGGTTTATTTGATTAATGTAGTCAGTTATGGGTAAAATACGCAAATATCTTAAATAAGAAAGTGGTTATAAAATATTCATTATTGTCGGGGAATATTCGTTTGGTCGTGGAATATTCTTGCTGTCGGGGAATATTCGTACAATGGCGCAGCCTTGTGTGGGCCCCATAACGGAAAGCAATTGGATGAAAAAAATGACAAGTATAAGTTATTTATAAATAACGGCGTAGTTGTTACCATTAATACTGTTGGAATATCCGGTAGTTAAAACACAATAATATGCGTTGTTCCATAGTAGCACACGATATTACACCAATTATTGATTCTTACATAAGAAGGCACTACTCAATAATTGTTACAGTAATTACTGTTCAATATTTTATTTTATTGATTCAATAATTGCTACGTTGATATTTTATATTATTATTGTTTCAATAATTGTCACTATATAGTATTTTCCACTATCAGATCAATAATTCATACTATTTGAATAATATTATTAGATAGCATTATTGGCAATGTCTAGAAAGTTCTGTCTAAGGAGAGGTTTGGTCACCTAATTGCGCGCCAGTAAGGATAAATTCTTATTGGAAAGCCCCCTCTTTCCTGGGAACTGCCTAGTTGTTATTATTGTGATTCTGTAATATTATTTGTGAATAATTAATTATTGATTTATATGATATGGAAAATATTCATTTTATGTGGATATAGATGGAGAAAATTTTTAATGTGATAATTGTTAAAAATTGATATTTTATCTTTTTCTGATAAAATAACTCATTTAAATATATTATTATATTTTAATAATATAATAATAGTGATATTTTTACAATGAAAGTGTGATATATGAATAAATGAGGAGAAAGAATATTTTTGTTATAATAAATATTAAAAACATGTTTTTCATGTTTGTGGACCCCATTTCTTGACTGAAATTTGATTATAGCTGGTCAAATCGCCCGTTTGTGGATTTTGGTCAATTTCTGTTTGGAATTTGGAAAAACTTAAACTTACAAAGTTGTAGAGAATAGAATTTCCTATGGGAAAGACATAAGGTTCGAATTTTTCTAATAAAAGGGCTATTTATTATGAATTATTGAAGTTCCAAAGTTCTAAAATAATTGATTTTTAAAGTTTTAAATATTTTTTAAAAGAAAAACATTTTTTTCATTTGTGGGCATGTGTTAAATGGCTGAAATCAGATTCTTTTGTGGTGGGCTTGAAAATTTAATAATTAATATTATTATATTAAATTTTATGCTTTGGTGTTTTAAGCATTTTCCTATAAATAGGGTGCTTAGGTTAGAATTGAAAATCACACCAGAAGCTGAAGTTTTCTCTCTCTATATTATCGAGCGTATTATTGTGAGTATTTTGATACTTTGAGTGTTGCTATATGGTGCAAGTTCCTTCAGCACAATATTCAGTATTCCAGTCAGAAGTACTGTCTTTTGAGGTAAGAGATGTTATATTTTTAAAAAATGATATTATTTCTTTCAATATCATTATGCTGAAATATTTGTAAGATTTTTCTTGTGAAATTCTTATCTTTTCATGTTGGGGTTACTATTTATGAGTTACTATTCACGAGTACTATTCATGAAACATGATGATTTTTCTTGTGGAATTTTTACCTTTTAGTGTCGGAGTTACTATTCACGTATACGTCACTATTCACGTATATGACACTATTTACAAATACGACACTATTCACAGAAAAATTAAATTTTCTTTTCTGTGTCCAAGATTGTCTTTTATGGTTCCTATCTTTTATTGGATCTATGTTTTGATCTTCATTTTTGAATTCTGCTCCACAATAGTTTATTATGGAGTATTTTTGAACTTGGATTGTCTAAAGTACGGATCCTTAATATTTATTCTTTTGTCTCACTGGATTCATTTTCTTTAAAATATTTTTCATCATCCTCAGTCTTAAATGATCATATAACTGAATATCTTTGGCCTGTAGTGCAAAGATGAATGATTTCTAGATGAATATCTTTGGCCCGTAGTGCAAAGATGAACAAGTGTTGAGATGAACATGACCGACTGATTAATATCTTTGGCTTGTAGTACAAAAATGACTATTTGATTAAAAATGTATATTGATTGATGTTACAGGGATAAAATGTCGATGATGGAATTTTAAATTCATGTATGATAGTAGATTTCATTCTCTACTTAACTCTTCTACTGAATTGTTGTTTCCGCTGCAGTTGTTGATCTAAAACTTGTTGTCTATTGTATTCTACCAGATATTTCCTTGTTGAAGACTAAGGATAATTTGTTGTACATTATCTTAGTCATAATATTCTTTACTGGGCTAATTGAACTCACCCTTTTCCTTTTTGTTCTATTTTTCTTCTCAGGAGGCGAGAATAGAGCAGGAACTAGTTGGGGTGTGGAGTGATAGTTCAAGACAGTTGTTTTAGTAGTCCTCACTATTCTGTAAAATATTGTATCAATAATTATAATGAGGACTTTATTTGGATGTGGATATTGTCTAGAAGACAATATTTGTATTTAAACTCACAGTATAAGTGTTGTCGTATTTTGCACGACAATTGTAATAATGAAGTTGTAGTTGTTTCTGTACCATGTATTTGGCGACTCAGAATAGGTTGGGTGAATTGGACCTATTTTGGGGCGTCACAGGGCCAATGAAGACTTTTACCACATTATTTACAACATTACGGTCATGATTATACCGAATAATCCTTGGTCATAATCATACCAATCAATAGTTCATCTATGCACTACGGGTCAAAGATGACTTTTTGAAAGTAGTATGCACACAAGCCAATCATGTTTGATGATAAAGCATATGCTTTGTAACAATATTATTCATTTATTAATAAAAAGTATTAATTTATTAAAGGCTTTTAATTATCTACATGATGTTATTTTATAATATGTGATAAACCCATAGTTTTAAGCAATGCTTTTAGAATAATGATGATGATCATTCTAATGAGATTTAAATTCTTAGAAAGCTTAAAACTAAAATAATTCCCAATCGTTGAATTACTAAATTAGGGATTAGTGAATCCGGATAGATTGGTACATACGTTGCTTGCTCATTGGATGACGATGATTGATCTTATGATCATTTATGTGGAGACACTAAAGCAAGTATGTAGGTGCTTATTAGAGAATAAGTTCACTGAACGTGGCTCGCTAAGGAATACCTAATGGAGTTTTACTTGCCTGTCAATAGGAATTCCTGTAGTGATAGTAGTACAAGTGATCCTTGGACTTGAGATCATCATAGTATCTTGTATATGATGAGTTATACTTTGACTTATTCCTTAAGACCCTTAGGGTATATCAAAGGGTATGCTTGGGTATAATAAGTTGTACATGGAGATAATGTATGATCAATAAAGAATCTACCACTTCTAGTAAAAGAAGAGAAATTTCCTATGTGATTCGATAAATGACAACTCAGTAGTCCTTCGCCAAGGCAGAATGAAATTAGAAAGGAGTTTCTAAATTATATTATTTGGTGTTGTGCATTTAAGAGTCGAAATACATATAATTAAATAAAATAAGACTTGACAGTAATTTCATTTATTATATTTAATTAGGACATTATATGGTGGAATGATTGAATTGTACAGTAACTATTTACTCAAAGGTTCTTTTATGATTAATGTTGAAATCTATATTATCTGGAAAGTCGTTAATCGCTAGGGAGACTTATCCCTATTCTAGAATAAATATTATTTATTTAAATAAATTAATTTTTTAATTTATATATTTAAATAAGATTAGAATTGTTCTAATTAATTTATTCACAACCGGGTTAATATGGAGAACCTAAAGGGTCACATCATAAAAGAAAGAATAATTATTTAAGAAGTTAATGGCATAATCGTAATAATAAGTTAAGTATATTTAATTTAATATACGGTGATAGAATAAATTAAATAGCTTAATATTTATTATTTAATATTTTCAAAATATTAAATATAAATTAATAAGAGGAGTCTTATTATTATTATTACTATTATTATTATTATTTAATTTCTAAAGAAGTTTGAGAATTAATTAATAAAAGTACTCTTATATTCCTAATAAGATTAGGAGGTCAAATTAATTAAAAGAGTTTACTTAATTATTCCTAATAAGATTAGGAGGCTAATTAATTAAAAGAGTTTAATTAATTATCCCTAAAAAGATTAGGAAGCTTAAGTAATTAAAGAAATTTAATTAATTAAATAATACACTATTTTTAATTAGATTAGAAGGGTTAACTGATATCTTTATAAGAGGAGTCTTATATCATATATCTATAGATGTGATTCTAATTATTGGAGAGTATGCTCCTTTTCTATGAGAGATAGAAAAACTAGGGTTTTACCAAACACCTATCTTCTTGAATCTTTCTTCTTCCGATCAAAGGAATGAACCAAAACTGGTGAATTTAAGTTGAACGCAAAAGGATTTGGAGGTGAACTTGTACATGAGGGAGCTCGAATCTTTAAGGGTATGCTTCTTGTTCTTTATCTTTTCGTTTAATTAATAATCGTGCATAAAGAATTATCCGTGTATATGGTTTGTAAAATTTTAAAACTTTAATTTCCATGCTTTCGCTTATTTTGTGCAATTTAATTGTGTTCACGAATATTACAAACCTAACAGTGGTATCAGAGCCAAACTTTTATGCAAATTATTAATTATTTAGATTTGATATGTATATTGATATGTGTTTAGAACTATTTAATTAGGCATAATTTATTGTATAAAATTTATTTAAAAAAAACAGTAATCCCAATCTCTTTTTAATTTCGTTGTGTCTGTAATTTTTTTTTTTGGAATATGCGAGATCCTAATCATTCACGGCTTCAGTTTATAATTATATATATAAGCTCATTCGAAAGAATGATTAATAATATTAGTTTTATATATATATATATATATATATATATATATATATATTCTTAATTATTTATAATTAAAGTAAAATGTTTATTTTAATTTTAAAATTTGATTTCATGCTAACTAATTAGAATTGGAATTAGATTCAATGATAATTAATTGGAGTTGAAATTAGATTCCATGTTTCCTTAAATAAATGAGTTTATTTAAATATAAAATAAGATTTCATATTATTCAAAATAAAAGAGTTTATTTGTGAATAGGAAAGAGGATTCGTATTTTCTTAAATAAAGCAGTTTATTTAGATATGAAATAAGATTTCATATTATTCAAAATAAAGGAGTTTATTTGTGAATAGGAAAGAGAATTCGTATTTCCTTTAATAAAAGAGTTTTTTTTTACTTGAAATTGGATTCCATGATTAATTAAAATAAATGAGTTTATTTTGATTAAAGAATTTGATTAAAATAAAATAGTTTATTTTATTTAAAATTGGATAAATTAAAATAAAAGAAGTTTATTTTGATTTAAATTTGGATTAAAATAAAGGAGTTTATTTTAATTCAAAATTAGATTTTATGCTAACTAAATTTGCCCATTAAATGATATCAATATATATATATATATATATATATATATATTGAATGTTTATTATTCATGAGATGAATGTCATTTATTGATGCATATGTAAATGTGTATGATAATAAATGAGATTGATTATGGACTATTAACCAATATGATTGGATTTTATTTTAGTTAGATGTATGAATGTATGAGTTTTATTAAATGGGGTATGCGCACCTCGTCTTCTTTAATTTGTTTTTAATGTAAATTCTAACTCCCTCCTATGTACTTCCCCATTGACTGGTGATCAATGTTTCTATTTATTATAAATAGTTTTGTAATAGGAATAATTAGAATTAATTTTGAAGAATTGGATATCAAGGAGCAAGGAGCGCTTGAAGACCCGTTTGTAATGGAGCCCGGGTTTAAATATAATAATTATATTTAAATATTAATTTTTGCACCCCTAGGGTTTGACCTTTTGGTTCACTTGGTGGCTCTTATGAATCAAACTAGAATAAAGTCCATAATCAATCCGGGTAGAATATAATATTATATAGGTGCATGCTTATATATATATATATATATATATATATATATTATGCAAACATGCTTCGCATGTTAATTAATATGACGCGTATTTTATATATATATATATATATATATATATATATATATATATATATATATATATATATATATATATATATATGCATACACGCTAAACAAGATGAGACAAATTAATAACAAACCCCTCAAATTTTTATATTAAGTCCTAAGCGTTCAAAGATATTTGGAATATCAAACGTCGCCTTCTAGCATAATAAAAATAATAGAGTATCAATTAATTATTATAAGTTTGTTGTGTCACCACAAGGCTTATCTTAATATTTGAGATGTTAATTTTATCACATTTGATGCTTATAAAGAAAATTGAACAATGTTGTTTTGTTGTGTTACCACAAGGACAATATTTTCTTTTTTGATTATATGGAGTGCTAGGTTGGACTTAACTTGAATAATTTTGATTTGGATGTGCCATCACTTGATCAAAATAATTTAAGAGGTAAATACAAGGAGTTGCATAGTTGATGTAATTAACAAGAGTTGTCTACCTATTTATTTATATATAGTTTGTTGTGTCACCACAAGGCTATATAAATTTAAAATGAGATCCTTATTCTCACTAACAAATCTTTAATTAGATTTTGCCGAACTATATAAGTGTGGTTAATATAGTTTGATAAAAATAGTGGGAGGTACCAATTTAAAATAAGACCTAATTTATTTTAGTAATTAATAAAAAAATGTATGTTAAAATGTTGTTAATTATAAATTCATTTATAGAATTTATAATGTCTAAATTACTATCACTATAAAGTATATTAGATGCTACTTAACCGGACCGAATTAAACGGATTGGTACAGGAATTTGAGAATAGTTCTCATGGCTGAAAAGTTATCTTATGTCCTTATTACGCCTATCCCTACAATGGTTGCAGACAATGCCTCTGAGAAAGAGATTGTTACTTTTAGAAAGTGACAAGATGATGCACAGTTGGCTCAATGCATCATTCTCGTATCCATGAGTAACGTGCTTCAGCGTCAGAATGAAACTATGGATGCTCCTACTATATTCCTGCACATCAAGTAGTTGATGGTAAAGAAAATAGGACTGATAGATATCAGATATTTAATGAGCTCTTCCGATCTAGAATGACCGATGACACTATAATACAGATAAAAGTCCTTACATGATCAATTTGATTGAACAATTAGGACAACATATTTTGTCATGCATGGAGAGTTGAGCTAAGATTTTATCTTGCAATTACTCCCGGACTCCTTCTCACAATTGTTGTCAATTTTTCATATGAACAAGCTAGATATCAGCCTCGCTGATTTGCTTTACATGTTGAAAAATAGCTGAGAGTCACTTTTCAACCAAGAAAGACCATGTCTTACTCTTAGGGGCCAAAGGATCTTCTGTATAGAAGAATGATTCAAAGAAGGTAAATAGAAAGGCAAAAATAAAGGATAATAAGAACAAAACTGATACGGATAGCAAAGGAGTTTGCTTCCACTGCAATAAACCTGGACACTGAAAAAAAAACTACAAGAACCATCTTGCAGAAGATAACAAGAAGAAGCTTAGTGAAGTTTCGGTTACAAATAAAATTTTGTTCATAATTTAAAATAAATTTTTCTTTAAGTCTAGATTCTACTTGGGTATTGGATATTGGCCTTGGTTATCATAAATATAGATTTATGAAGGGACCAAGCAGAAGTAGAAAGCTAAACAAAGATAGGAAATCCTATGTGTGGGAAATGAAGCA
Source organism: Panax japonicus (assembly GCA_020205505.1). Taxonomy (NCBI): domain Eukaryota; kingdom Viridiplantae; phylum Streptophyta; class Magnoliopsida; order Apiales; family Araliaceae; genus Panax; species Panax japonicus. Next base: position 3,194,920 of record CM035112.1, on the reverse strand, counting down.
AATGTTGCTACATTAGCCATAGAAACTTATAGTTTAGCAATGTCTACGAGTAAATCTATTAAGTCAATAAGTTGTTATTGTATTCCAGTTCTTATTAGAATCATTATTTCCATTTTGTTGTTAGACAATAAAATCTTTGGTATTATATTTAAGAACAATTGTTGTTCTATTTATAATAATAATAATATTTTGTATAGAACTAAAATATTATTTAATGGATTTTGTGTACTTAACTTACGTAAAAATTATATTTTGCAAATTGAACAAACTAGTAAAAAAAAGGAGATGATCGTTCAAAAGGTTGAATGTGTTTATTTGCTAAAATACAATTGTGAATTATTTGAAAGGTTCAAAGAATTCAAAAATGAAACAAATTAGAAAAGTATTAGGATTCTTTGATCGGATCAAGGAAGGAATACTTGTGCAATGAGTTTCTAGATCATCTCAAATGGTTTTTTCATAATGGACGCCTCCGGATACCTATTAATTGATTGATGTATCTGAAAGGAAAAATCATACCTTGTTGGACATGGTGCGGTCCATAATGATTTTACCGATATTTCAGTATCCCTCTGGGGTCATGCCTTAGAAATGGCTGCATATCTATAAAAGGTAACCTCAAAATCTAACCCAAGACTCCATAAGAGTTATGGACAGGGAGGATTCCTAATCTTAAGTATGTTAAGATAAGGGGTTGTCCAACTTATGTGAAAATGTTTCAAAGGATAAGCTAGGGACAAGATTTGACAAGTACAGATTTCTGGGACATCCTAAAGTAAGTTTAGGGTATATGTTCTGTAATCCTACTTAGCAAAAGGTGTTTGCTGAGAAACACGTTACCTTCTAAGATACAGGTGTTTATTATTAAAGGTGATAATGGGAGGATAATAGATCTTGAAGAGTTCAAGAACCACAAAACACTATAAGTCAAATAAGAGAAACCTGTAGATAGAACTATTGTACCATAATCGAATCGTAAATCTGGAATAGTACTAAAGATACCTGGGAGGTATGGATGATGATGATGAGGTACGTATCATAGAAGATGATGATCCAGTTACACACGATGATGTAAGAGTTGTAAACACTCAAAGAAATGGATTGAAGCAAGCTTCTCAAAATGGAACATTCGTTTTGATGAGACAATCAAAAGAGTTTGATTTTATCAAAAATAAAAATGAACCTAGAGTATACAAAAGGGTCAGTGGGAGCGTCGTGACATTCTTGGTATTATATGTTGATATATTACGGATAAGGAATGACATACCAATGCTATAATCAGTAAAGATAAAGTTTTCTAAAAATTCCTCCATGAATGATTTTGGAAAAGTATCGTAATTGGGGATAAAAATCTATATAGATAGATTTAAGAGGATGCTCGACTTAACCCAAGGAATGTATATTCATTTGATGATAAAGTCATTTAGCATGGCAAACTCTAAAAGATGTCTCATGTTGATAAGTCATGGAGTGTATCTCTCTTAATAGTCCCCATAGACTCCTGAAAAGAGAGATCGCATGAGTGACAATCATGTATACAATGAAATATGCGAGACCTAATGTTAATCGGTCATATTCTAGAGAAGATCACTGTAAGACAGTGAAAACATCTTAAAGTACTTAACCGACACTAAGGATGTGATTAAAATTTATGGTGAGTCTAAATTAAAACTAGATATCTTAACAGACTCAAGTTTTTCAGACAGACCAAGGCAACAGAAAATCCACTTTAAAGTAAGGCGTTACCTTAAATAGTGGTGCAGTGAATTGGAGAGGTTCCAAACAACAAAGAGTTATTGTTTTGGTGATAAAGACAAAATATATAGCTATAAATGAAGCTGCAAGTTGATTGTTTGGATGAAAAATTTATTACAGAACTAGGAATAGTTCCTAAGTCTCATCTTGGATCTAAACATGTGTTGTGGCACTTTCATTTGATTATAGGAATCACTGAAAGATGGGAAATCACTATAGAGATAGTGGACTCTCAAGAACAACATTACATATCCATTTACTAAAACTTATCCAACAGTAGGATAATCGTCACTTAAAGAAGAAGAGTATGAGATACCACGACGATTGGCTTTAGTGCAAGTGGGAGATTGAAAGTAGTATGCACACAAGCCAATCATTTTTGATGATAAAGCATATACTTTGTAACAATCTTATTCATTTATTAATAAAAAGTATTAATTTATTAATGGCTTTAAATTATCTACATGATGTTGTTTTATAATATGTGATAAACCCATAGTTTTAAGCAATACTTTTAGAATAATGATGATGATCATTCTAATGAGATCTAAATTCTTAGAAAGTTTAAAACTAAAATAGTTCCCAATCGTTAGATTACTAAATTGGGGATTAGTGAATCCGGATAGATTGGTACATATGTCTCTTGCTTATTGGATGAGGATGATTGATCTCATGATCATTTGTGTGGAGATACTAAAGCAAGTATGTATGTACTTATTAGAGAATAAGTTCACTAAACGTGGCTCGCTAAGGAATACCTAATGTAGTTTTACTTGTATGTCAATAGGAATTCCTGTAGTGATAGTAGTACAAGTGATCCTTGGATTTGAGATCATCATAGTATCTTGTGTATGATGAGTTATACTTTGACTTATTCTTTAAGACTCTTAGGGTATATCAAAGGGTATGCTTGGGTATAATAAGTTGTACATGGAGATAATATATGATCAATAAAGAATCTACCACTTCTAGTAAAAGAAAAGAAATTTCTCATGTGATTCGATAAATGACAACTCAGTAGTCCTTGGCCAAGGCAAAATGAAATTAGAAATGAGTTTCTAACTTGCATTATTTGGTGGTGTGCATTTAAGAGTCGAAATACATATAATTAAATAAAATAAGACTTGACAGTAATTCCACGTCTTATATTTAATTGGGACATTGTATTGTGGAAGGATTGAATTGTACGGTAACTATTTACTCAAAGGTTCTTTTATGATTAATATTGAAATCTATATTATCTGGAAAGTCGTTAATCGATAGGGAGGCTTATCCCTATTGTAGAATAAATATTATTTATTTAAATAAATTAATTTTTTAATTTATATATTTAAATAAGATTAGAATTATTCTAATTGATTTATTTACAACCAGTTTAATATGGAGAACCTAAAGAGCCACACCATAAAAGGAAGAATAATTATTTAAGAAGTTAATGACATAATTATAATAATAAGTTAAGTATATTTAATTTAATCTATGGTGATAGAATAAATTAAATAACTTAATATTTATAATTTAATATTTTGGAAATATTAATTATAAATTAATAAGAGGAGTCTTATTATTATTATTTAATCCCTAAAGGAGTTTGAGAATTAATTAATAAAAGTACTCTCATATTCCTAAAAAGATTAGAAGGTCAAATTAATTAAAAGAGTTTAATTAATTATTCCTAATAAGATTAGGAGGCTAATTAATTAAAAGAGTTTAATTAATTATCCCTAATAAGATTAGGGAGCTTAATTAATTAAAGGAATTTAATTAATTAATACACTATTTTCTAATTAGATTAGAAGGGTTAACTGATATTTTTATAAGAGGAGTCTTAGATCAGATATCTATAGATTTGATTCCAATTGTTGGAGAGTACGCTCCTCCTATTTTATGAGAGATAGAAAAACTAGGGTTTTACCAAACACCCATCTTCTTGAATCTTTCTTTTTCCTTGGTGGATCACCTCTAGAGGCCAAAACACTTGGGTGGCTAACGTTGATCAAAGGAAGGAACCAAACCCGGTGGATTCAAGTTGAACGCGAAAGGATTTGGAGGTAAACTTATACCCGAGGAAGCTCGAATCTTCAAGGGTATGCTTATTGTTCTTTATCTTTTCGTTCAATTAATAATTGTGCATAAAGGATGATCAGGGTAAATGATTTGTAAAATTTTAAAACTTTAATTTTCCACGCATTCGCTTATTTTGTGCAATTTGATTGTGTTAACGAATATTACAAACCTAACACTTTCATCACAATATAAGAATGAGGATGATGACAATGATATAAGAATTCAATTAAATGACATCATGGATAAATTTTTAAAGATTTATAATTTAATTTATCCAGAATTCAAGAATATCTAAATTGTCAACATGATACTTCTTTGTGGAGTAAAATTTAAGAATAATATTGTATCAAAAATGATTTGGACAAAAAATAAATTAATTTTTGTCATGAATAGTAGTCTGGGTAAATAGTACCCGAGTGAATAGTACTTCGTGAATAGTACTTCAGGAATAGTATTTTGTAAATAGTACCCCGTGAATAGTACTTCATGAATAGTATTCCGTGAATAGTACTTTGTAAATAGTAATTTATAAATAGTACTGTATTTATAAATAGTATAGTATTTATGAATAATGCCCATAAATAGTACTTAGTGAATAATACCATACGTATAAATAGTGCCCTATAAATGAATAGTACTCTGATATGAAAAGCTTAAAATTTAACAAGAATATTCAAAAAATATCCTTGTGAAACGATACTAGATGAAGCGCAAATTTCAAGGATATTCTACTAAGTTCACGGAGTATAGAAGAAATACTTCAACAAAATGAGTGTAGAATTAGGGATACGAAACGAAATAATATTACTTACATATTATAGGGTATGGAAGAAAATATTATTTCAAACGGATATTGAACAAAAATAATATCCCTTACGAATACGAAAGAAATAATATCTCTTACCTTAGTAGAAGACTGGATACTACAATAGTGAAGTAGCAAAATACTCTTCTTCTTTCTCTCTATAGCTTCTCTCTATAGCTTTTCCCTTTATAGATTCTCTCTATAGCTTCTCTCTCTATAATTGCTCTTACGAGTCTTACTGAATTGATGAGAATGAAAGAAGAATAAGCGTCTATTTATAGGAAAATATAGTTTCGATAATTGCACGTTTTGAGGCTCGAAATATTACAATATAATATCTCCATCTTTTCCTTCATTTTTAATTTAGTCCTGCAAGTATTATCAAACTTGCACCACTTCCCCTAAGAGTACGTGCATGTGAATCAAAAATACATTCATGTGAATCAATAGTTCTATACATGTGAAAAAATAGTTACAGTATAGTACCTTCATCTATACCTCCATTTTTAATTTAGTAATGCAAGTATTATCAATCTTGCACCACCTCCCCTAATAGTACATGCATGTAAATCAATAGTACATACATGTGAATAAATAGTTAGAAGCATGTGAACTAATAGAAATTAATTGCTCATTTATCCGATTAATTACCCGATTGGTCAATATAACCTCCAGGCATTAATTATTATCGGAATAGATGTCGATTTCCACTAACACAAATAATCCCAACACAATGGAACTATAAATTTCATCTTTAATCAACATGAACTTATTCATCATTAATATTATAACTCACAATATTTAACAACTAGATCATTCTCAAGAAAGAGGGGGATTTTCGATAAGGATTTCTCCATATTGACGCGCAATTAGGTGACCAAACCCCTTTTATCGACAGAACTTTATAGACATTGTCAATAATGCAAATAATAATATGAATAACTTTGTCGTCTCAATTATTGATCTAAAAATATAAAATATTATGCAGATGATACTGTGACAATAATTAAATTAATAATATGAGAGATATTATGCAGCAATTACTGTAGCAATAATTGAGTATAAATGAGTGACTTCTCACGTAAATATCAATAATCAAAGATACTTTACAATACTGTGTGCTACTATGCAATCACGCGCATTACTGTACTTTTACCACTGGGTATTTCAACAGTTAACGGTAAAAATTTCACCGTTATACAATTTAAAATATTTAAAATAAAATCAATCATAACTTACTATGTTGATTTTATAATCCCCAAAATCCACTACTTTTCTAAACATAATTATTATATCCTAAAATCACTATTTTTCTAATATTATACCATTCATAATTATACCATACATTATATCATACATGTATGATATAATATTATAATACACATATATAATAAAATAACAAAATCACCACCTATCTAAACTCCGCGAATATTATCATTACTAATTAAATTATATTGCAACAAAATATTATACCATTTATAATTATATTACAACATAATATTATACAGTTTAAAACATTTTAAACAAAATTAAAATAACATATAATATCATTCATAATTTACTATGTTAATTTTATAATCATCTAAATCATTACATTTTCAATCTAAACGATTTTTATATTATTATGACTTAATTATTATGCGACGCCCCCAAAATAGGTATACATCACCCATCTTGAGTCGCCAAATACATGGTACATAAATCAAATACAAAATTAATTATACAACTGTCGTGTAAAATACGACAAAACATAATCTGAGGGTTTTAACACGAATATTGTCATCTAGACAATATCCACACTCAAATTCAAACTTATTACATTTATTATCACACTATTTCACAGAATAGTGAGGACTATTAAAACAACCATCTGGACCGTCAATCCATTTCCCGACTCGTCCCAACTATATTCTCATTTCCTGAAGAGAACAGTGAAAGAAAGGGTGAGCTCAACTAGCCTAGTAAGAAATATTATGACTAAGATAATGCAGAATAAATTATCATTAGTCTTCAACAATGTTAAACTAATAAAATAGAATAGACATCAAGTTTAACTGCAGAGGAATAAGCAATTCATTAGAAGAGTCAAGTAGAGCACGATATCTACTATCTTCTATGATTTAAAATATTTTCATCAATTTTTATCGCTGAGACTCAGCTTAATATATAAACCACATCACCGAATCATCCTTGCACTACGGGCCAATGATATTCATTAAATCATAAATGGTCATGACTATACCGAATAATCCCTAGTGATAATCATACCAAAAACTGTCCATCAATGCACTACAGGCCACTGAGTACTTTTACCACATCATTTATAACATTATAGGTCATGATTATACCGAATAATCCCTGGTCATAATCATACCGAGTCCATCTATGCACGTAAGCCAAAGATGACCTTCATCACAATATAAGCACGAGGATGAGGACAATGATATAATAATTCAATAAAACAAGTTCAAAAATAAATTTTAAAGATCTATAAGTTAATTTATTCTGAAATCAATAACGTCCAAATTGTCAACATAATACTTCTTTGTGGAGTAAAATTCAAGAATAATATTCATGCACCAAAAATAACTTGGACATAAAAGAATCAATTTTTCATCATGAATAGTACCCCGTGAATAGAACTTCGGGAATAGTATCTCGTGAATAGTATCCCGACATAAAAAGTACTCCAAATACCCGAGTGAATAATATTCGGGTGAATAGTAACTCGTGAATAGTATTCCGGCATGAAAAGTGCCCCGAATACCTGAGTGAATAATACTAGAGTATATAGTAACCGGGTGAATATTAATTCGTGAATAGTAACTCGTAACAGAAAATACCAAATAAAATGATATTTCATGACGAGTACAAAAGAAATGATATCTCATACGAGTATAATAGAATATACGAAAGTGCAAATGGATTTTCATCCTCCATGAGGTAATCCACGTAAACAGATCATTTCCATAATTTAATAAAGAATGAATACGAAAGGTCATTCACCATGCATGCGGTAATCAACATAGACATGTTATTCTAACAGAACAATAAGGAATGGAATAACAGAAGAATTCACCAGGCATGCCATAGACTGCACAGACAGATTATTCCAACAGAATAATAAATAATGGTACCAGGTCATGCGTAAATGCACAGACGGGATATTCTGACAGAATAATAAATAATGGAACCAGGTCATGCGTAAATGCACAGACAGGATATTTAGACAGAATAATAAATAATGGAACCATGTCATGCATAAACGCACAGATAAGATATTCCGACAAAATAATAAAGAATGGAATAATAGAAGAATTTCACCATGTATGAGGTACTTCGCATAGACAGGTTATTCCAACATAATAATAAAGAATGGAATAACAGAAGAATTTCACCATATATACGGTAGTTCGCGTATACAGGTTATTCCAACAGAATAATAAGGAATGGAATAACAATAGCTCTCTTTATGAATACGAAAGAAATAATAACCCTTACCTCAAAAGAAGACTGGATACTGGAATAGTGATGTAGCAGACTTCTCTTCTTCTTTCTCTCTATAATTTCTCTCTATAATAATTGCTCTATAGCTTTAGTGAATTGGTGAGAAATGAAGGAAGAATGAGCTTCTATTTATAGAAAAATATAGTTTCTATAATTGTACATTTTGGGGCTCAGAATATTACAGTACAATACCTACAATTTTTCTTTCATTTTTAATTTAGTCCTGCAAATATTATCAAACTTGCACCACCTCCCTTAATAGTAAATAATATGAATCAATAGTAAATCATGTGAATCAATAGTTTTAGACATGTGAAAATATGAATTACAGTATAATACCTCCATCTATACCTCCATTTTTAACTTAATCATGCAAGTATTATCAATCTTTCACCAACTCTCTTAATAGTACAAGAATGTGAATCAATAGTACACACATGTGAACAAATAATTATAATCATGTGAATTAATAGCAATTAATTGCTCGTTTATCTAGTTAATTACCCGACTGTCAGTATAACTTCCAGACATCAATTAATATCAAAATAAATGTCGATTTCCACTAACACTAATAATTCCAACACAATGGAACTATCAATTTCATCTTCAATCCACACGAAATTATTCATCATTAATATTATAATTTACAATATTTAACAACCAGGTCGTTCCCAGGAAATAGGGGGCTTTCTGATAAGAATTTCTCCTTTTTGGCGCGTAATTAGATGACCAAACCTCTCCTTGACAGAACATCTAGACATTGTAAATATTGGAATTTAATAATATGAATAACTTTGTCATCTCAATTATTGATTTAATAATATAACATATTATACAAATGATACTGTGATAACAATTGAATCAATAATATGAGAGATATGATGCAGCAATACTATAGCAATAATTGAGTATAACTGAGTGACGTTTCACGTAAGTATCAATAATCAATATCGTGTGCTACTATGCAACCACACGTATTACTGTACGTTTACTACTGGGTAGTTCAACAGTTTTAACGGTAACACTTTCGCCGTTATTTTTATAAAATGATAATTCTGTCATTTTCTTACTATGACAATACTTTCGTTGTTGGGTCCACCAATGATTGTGCCATCGTACGAATATTCCCTGTTAAAACGAATATTCCCCGACCAATCGAATATTATATAACAACTTTCATACTTTGTAAAATTTATAAATATTACCCACAACTATAACATTATATCAAATCCACACTGTAACGCCCCAGAAATTTGGATTTTCCAGAAATTAAGTTTAAAGAATTAGTTATTAATAAAATGAAATTTTATTAATAATATTATGTGCTATGTGGTTATTAATCGTTCTAGAACCTAGGATGATTATAAGTCGGGAGGATTCTGGCTACGAGCTAGACTGAACGAGTAGGAATTTTCAAGACGAAAATGAAAATTTTCCGGGAACAAAAATATTTTAGGGAAAAAGACGAAATAGGCACTATTCACCTGATGAAACCTAAGGGTTAGGGTTTGAAATAACCTAAGCCATTCTGAGAGTTTGGTATGTCAAAATGACATTCCGTCAAAAGATTTGCTGATAATATATCGTGAAGAGTTAAGTAAGCCGATAAAAGTTTTTCTCGAAAAACGTGCAGAAATCGGATAAAATAAAAATGACGAAAAGTACTGCTATGTACTTTTCATCCGTTTAGCTACGTTAGGGTAAAATGTGAAGGAAAACGCTCAACGCCAAAAAGTGTTTTTCAGTTTTTCGGAAATCCGAAGAATACGCAAAAGTTAATCGGTAAAGGAAAGACGAAATATCCAAAAATATTTGGAATCCGAGAATCGCAGTTTTTAAACCTGTCGGACGAAACCCGAAAGATGGAACCACGAAGCTTCCAAGGGAAGCTACGTGAATAGTAAGGAGGTTAACTAAGGAGGTGGAAATAGAAAACTTAAGTATTAAGTAAACTTAAGTATTAAGTAAACTTAAGTGTTAAGTAAACTTAAGTATTAAGTAAACTTAAGAGTTAAGCAAACTTAAAGGTTAAGTAGACTTAAATGTTAAGTAAACTTAAGGAGTAAGTTAACTTAGTTGTTAGGTAATGAATAGTAAGGAGGTTAAGGGGGTGAAATGACTATTTTGCCCTAACTTTGGAAAATCTATAAATAGGAAGCTAGATTTCATTTAAATAAGATTTTGAAAATCCTACATTAGAGAGAGAGAGAGAATTCGGATGGAGAGGGAGAAGGAAGATCATGAGCATGATTGATCGGATCAAAAATGTTCGTGAAATAGAAAAGCTAGCAAATCGCCGGTTTTGTCTAGCGGAAGAAAAATAAAGAGGAAAGGTATTAAAACCTAACTTCTATGTTAGATTTTCTTTAAGTCATATATATGTTTAAAACATAACTTAATGAGGATAATGAGTAGATAATGCTAGGGATGATTTCATATGGTTAAAAATCATGAGAAATAAGGAAATAAGAATTTGAAGTTTAGTAAATAAATTTCTTAAAGAAGTATATGATTCGTAATGAATTAGAACAATCTGAGTTGATTATATGAATGAGTAGATGAAATAAGTAAGGAATAATGTTTTATAACATAAAATTCCAATAAAAAGTGAAATCATAATCCAAATATCGATTAAAATTAAAGAACGAACGAAGAACACGAAGAACACGCGAAGAACACGAAGAACGTTGTTGATGGACAAATTTAAAACCATCGTAGGATAATCGTTGTTGATGGACAAGTTTAAAACCATCGCGTATAAGTTTGATGCATATTGCTTGGTTAGGAATGATAGAAACGTTCATGAAGAACGGATTAAAACTTAGCTATAACGAAGTTATGGCGAAAATTTCGTAAAAGACAAACGAGAATTAGAAAGTTAGTAAATGAATTCCAAACATGTAGGGTTTCATAAAGATGTAAGAAAATGTTGAAAACGTGAGTCGTGGATTCAAGAACGATCGAATTCCGAGTTCGGATGACTGAATTGCGGATGAACGAACAAAGAGCGTTAAAAACATAAAATAAACGAAGGGTGATGATCAAGCCAATCGAATGGCACATTAACGAATTTAGAATGAACTTCTGTCTAAGGGGTATTAAAGTACATAAGATAAGGAAGAGAATGACTTTGGAATGACCTCGTTCCGAGTTATAACGAAGAAGTTATGAGATTGTGAAGTTAGCGTCTCAAGCTTGTAAAATACTTAGAAAAAATTTTCTAGGGTTTTTGCTTGGCGCCGCGGCGCGGAATTATGCCTTGCAGGCCGGCGCCGCAGCGCGAGTCCCGTCCCTTGGCTACTGCTAAGTGGCGCCGCAGCGCGAGATTAAGGAAGGAGCATGGCGCCGCAGCGCCGGTGCTGTGCAATGCCAGAAATGAGATTTTTACTGCTCAATTTCTGGGGGATGTGCAAGAAAGAAATTCGAACATATAGTTCAATTAATGAAACACTTAATAAAGTGTATTAAACTTTTAATGAAGGTTGAACGAAAAGATTAAAAGTGATTAAAAGACAAACAATTTTTTTAAATGCGAGTTACATAACCGATGTCCGGGGACCGTAGTCGCGATGAACGAACGTGAGGGGTTGCTAGGGTTGTGATTCCTTAGACGTTGAGCGACAAGTGTAATGAATAACATTTCGATGTTATGTCATGACAGTTAGAGATAGATTTGAAGCGTTTAGACGCTGTGTACACAACGTTGTTGTGGTAAACGAGTAGTCTTAGCATACAGCGAACTGTATGGCTTCGACTTTAAAGAAGAATAACGAATGGTATTAAGAAAGCAGTAATGAATGGTAATGAGATTAATGGAAGCCAAATGTGAGTCAGATGAGAACGTTAGAATGAAATGTAAGCGTTAAACACTTTAATCGACGTGAAGGTTGAGGGAACTTAAATATTAAACGGATAGAACCTACACCCCGTGTATGGTTTGACCGTAAGATAATGAAGGTAATGGATTGAACCATGAACAGTAAAGAAGTTGAATTAAAGATAATAGCCTTTAACGTAACAAAGCCGAGTTAAGGATTGAAGGGAATGATCGCTCTGAGTATACATAAGACTGTATGACTTAGACGATAAAGAGTGAATACTGAGGCGTGGTATTTAGTTGCCAGGAAGCCAAAAGGAATAAGAAATTAACTCACCGAATATTATAGTTTAATAGTGCGGATAAGTTAAGATGAGTATAGGTTGTGGTACAATTGTAACCTTTGATGGTTGACATATGGGAGCTGGGCTAAACAATTCCTTCAGTGAGCGAAGGTATATACAAAACTGGCAACCGATCTAACTCACTGTTATGGGCAGTGTAGATGAGACGGGAACTTGTTTGTTGGTTATTTGTGGGAAACCACTCAGAGTACCATATGGACTACTAGCAGAGAAGCGATGTGTGCTGTGTCTTAGAGAAGTAATAAGAAGAAGATAAAATGTAAAACATCAAAGATGATGAGCGTAAAAGTAAGACATCTCCGTATGTTATGAAGCTGTAGAACGATAATAAAAGTGGTCGCGTAAACTTAGGTTGCAAGAATGCGAACCCTAAAAAGTAAAGTTAAGCTAATGCATAAGTCAATTATACATGACTAATTAGTGTATGTGCTGTTTTTCTTATGTGCTACATAGGAACCGAAATGAGCAGTTCAGCGTAGGCTGTAGCTGTGCGTAAGGCAAGTTTCCTAACTTCATTCATATTCTAAATGAATGCTAGTTTCTTTAACTTCTCAGATGTTGAACTTGAGAAGTTCTGTCTATGTGCTAATGTGCGATATTGGTGTAAAGTGGTAGAACATATGAGGCCTTGTGCCACAATGTGAACACTTCGGTGTTTCTATGATATGAACTGTTCTATGATTGAGCTGTTCAATACAAGTATGTTCTGTTTATACATGATCCGTTATTGTTAAGTCTGTGCTAATGATTCTAGCCAGACCTAATGAGTATGAAAAAGGTAGAAGAATAAAAGTATTTCAAAGTGCATGCGAATAATGTTTTAAAATGATAGGAATCGTGATTATTCCTATTATTCGAGCTGCTTCATAACCTTTGTTCGGTTATCGAAGTTATAAAGAATGTTTGAATTCTTGAAGATGTTTGTTCAACTGTTATGACTTGCTGGGCAATTGAATGCTCACACTTGCTTTAAATGAAAAACATTTTCAGCGAATGATGTTAGACGAACTTAAGGATCCTGTAAAGATCAAGCTGATGGTATCCAGATGAAGTTCCCTTCAGAGTGTGAATGAGCGAGAAGATCAAGTGAAGACTTGTAATATAGAAAGATGAAATTGAACTATAAACTAGTTTAAGGAACTGTTATGTATCCTTGGTGGTGGATTAAAAGTCACTCTTGTAAGATGAAATGAATAATGTATTTATCATTATTTGTAATGAAAAAGGTTATAAGGTTTCCAGAACCTGGGATTTGAGAGTATATGTTGTTATATTTAGTTATATAATGATGTATGGTTGGAAGAAGATGGGATCGTGATGTACTAGTGACTCACGAAATTCGGGTGTGAAGATAGACCGGATTTCGAGGCGTCACACACACCATAGTATTCAAAAAAATATTTTGAAAAATTTAAATCTTTATTCATAAATTTTGGGGTCTCACAATCTCCCCTCCTTATGAAATTTTGCCCTCGAAATTTACGTACGTACCTGGTATGCCCAAGAGATGAGGATACCTAAACTTTATTTCAGATTCTAACTCTTGAGGTATAACCTTTGAGTGTCGAATATGATCCTTCTTATCAAAGATTTTAACACATATCTCATCATACGTTAAATCTTCTGCCATCTTGTCTAGTTCTAATTCAATAATGTGGTTCGGGTCATCCACATATTTATGTAACATCGATACATGAAAAACGTTATGAACACGCGACATACTTAGCTGTAAAACGAGTCTATAGGCCACAGTTCCTACTCGATCAAGGATTTCAAATGGGTCAATTAAATCGAGGGTTGAGATTTCCTCTCTTCATCGATTCTTGCTTTTAGAATAACGCTCTCTTGAACCTTCTTTTTCACATTCATTAGCTCTTAGTATGTAGCTTGAACGACTTTAAATTTATCGATTAAAGTCGATTCTACTCGTGTGAGATCCCAAATTTTACGAATAAAGATTTAAATTTCTTGATTTTTTTTAATATTATGGAGAAAATTTGATATAATGTTATAGTTGTGGGTAATATTTATAAATTTTTCAAATTACGCAAATTTTTATATAATATTCGATTGGTCGGGGAATATTCATTTTAACAGGGAATATTCGTACGACGCCACAATCATTGGTGGACCCCACAACAGAATTATTGTCGGATTGAGAAAACGAAAAAAAATATTTTATAAAAATAACGGCGGAAGTTTTACCGTTAATACTGTTAAACTACTCGGTAGTAAAAGTACAGTAATACGCGTGGTTGCATAGTAGCACACGGTATTGATTATTGATGTTTACGTGAGAAGTCACTTAGTTTTGTTCAATTATTGCTTCAGTAATTGTTGCATAGTATCTCACGTTATTTGATTCAATTATTGTCGATATTTTATATATTATTAAATCAATAATTTAGATGACAGAATTATTAATATTATTACTTGCAATATTAATGATGTCTAGAAGTTCTTCCAATGAGAGGATTGGTCACCTAATTGCGTGCCAATAGGGATAAATCCTTATTGGAAAACCCCCTTTTTCCTGGGAACGACCTGGTCGATTAATAGTGTGAATTATAATAATGATGATGAAGTTTTGTTTTATTAGTATTATTAATGTAATAAAACAGAAAAGCTTTTTATATAAAACATAATACTTTTATAAAGTTATTCGTTTTATTAGACTATAAACAGAATATATTATATTCTATTATGCATATTATTTTGCATAGTAAAATCATTTTATATAAAACAAAATACTTTTATAAAGTTATTTGTTTTATTAGACAATACTTAGAATATATTATATTTTATTATGCATAATGTTTACATAGTGCATGCATAGTGTTTACATAGTAATTTTTTTTATATAAAACAGAAAACTTTTATAAAGTTATTCGTTTTATTATATTATAAATAGAATATATTTTATTTTATTTAAAAAAATTTGTTTTATTAGAATATTTTAAACCAATCTGGACCGTCCGTTTAAAAGTAAATCAATCTGGACCGTTCAGGAATTAGTTACTATTCAGTACATTCTCCTATAAATAGAAGCTCATTCCTTCATTATTTCTTATGAATTCACTGAAACTCTAGAGAGAGAAACTATAGAGAGAAAGAAGAAAAGTATTATGCTACTTCACTACTCCTATATCCAGTTTGTTCTAAGGTAATGGATATTATTTGTTGTACTCATAAGGGGTATTATTTCTTTCGTATTCATGAAGAGAACTTCTGATATTCAATTCTTTATTATTCTGTTGGAATAACCTGTATACGCGGATTACTCTATACTCGGTGAAATTCTTCTATTATTCCATTCTTATTATTATGTTGGAATAACCTGTCTATGCGAAGTACCGCATACATGGTGAAATTCTTTTATTATTCCATTCTTTATTATTCTGTTCGAACATCCTGTCGGTGCGAATTTCGCCTGACCTGGTTCCGTTATTTATTATTCTGTTAGAATATCCTGTTTGTGCGTTTACACATGACCTGGTTCCGTTATTTATTATTCTTTTAGAACATCCTGTCGGTGCGAATTTCGCCTGACCTGGTTCCGTTATTTATTATTCTGTTGGAATATCCTGTCTGTGCGTTTACGCATGACCTGGTTCCGTTATTTATTATTCTGTTGGAATAACTTGTATGTGCGGTCTATCGCATGCCTGGTGATTTCTTTTGTTATTCCATTCTTTATTATACTCAGTTTGTTAAAGTTTTGACTTCTATACTCCATGAAATTAGTGGAATATCGTTGATATTTGCGCTTCATCCAGTATCTTTTTATGGAAATATTCTTCTGAGCATTCTTGAATTTTACTCTACAAAGAAGTATCATGTTGACAATTTAGACGTTATTAGTTCCTGGATAAATTAATTATGGAACTTGTTTTATTGAATTATTATATCATTGTCATCATCCTCATGTTTATATTATGTTGAAAGTCATCTATGGCCTGTAGTGCATAGATGGACTTGGTATGATTATGACCAGGGATTATTCGGTATAATCATGACCGTAATATTATAAATGATGTGAAAAAAGTTCTCATTGGCCTGTAGTGCATTGATGGACAGTTTTTAGTATGATTATGGCTATGGATTCTCTTCGGCCAAGGGTGAAAAGATGAATTATTTTATGGCATGATCGTGACCATTGATGAATACATGAATATCCTTGGTCCGTAGTGCATGAATAATTTGTGGTCGTGATACTAATGAATATCCTTGGTTGTAGTGTAGGGATGATGTGGATTATTTATTAAGCTGAGTCTTAGGGATAAAAATGATGAAAAACCTCTTTAAATCATAAAAGATAGTAGATTTTATTCTCTACTTGACTCTTTTAATGGATTGCTTGTTCCGCTGTACTTAAACTTGATGTCTATTGTATTTTATCAGTTTAACATTGTTGAAGACTAATGATAATTTATTCTACATTATCTTATTCATAATATTTTTTTACTGGGCTAGTTGAGCTCACCCTTTTCTTCACTGTTCTCTTTAGGAAATGAGAATATAGCTGGGATGAGTCGGGAAATGGATTGACAGTCTAGAAGATAGAATTAGTAGTCCTCACTATTCTGTTAAATAGTGTGAAAATAAATGTAATGAGGACTGAATTTGAGTTTGTATACTGTCTATGAGGATTCAATTGAGTGTGGATATTGTCTAGATGACAATATTTGTATTAAAACTCATAGCATATATTTTGTCATATTTTACACAACTGTTGTATAATTAATTTGTATTTGAATTTTGTACCATGTATTTGGCGACTCAAGATGGGTGATGTATATCAATTTTGGGGGCTTCACAGTTGGTATCAAAGCTTAAGGATATGATCCCTGGCTGAGATGTGAGACAAGAACTAGGAGGGGAGAGACGGGAAATTCCTTCGCTAGTATGACCTACCTAAGTTTATTTGGTATTTAATTGGTCGGTCAGGGTATAGGGATAATATGTGATATGTTAATTAACCCTTTTTTATGACAGTATTTGAAAATTGCATATAAAAATATTGAGGTAAGCAATAGAGCACATGAGACCGTTGGGTCACCGCTGATCAATAGCCAGAATACTGTGCAACAGGATGGCGATAATTCTCCTATAAACAACAACATTGATCAAATGATGAACGACGGTACGTTTAGGAGCTTTTTAGAATTCATGCAACACCGAATGAGAGAGACTCATGTTCATAATACAGGTGGAAACAATGGCAACCCACGGTTGGTCACCGCTAAACAGTTCAAGGAGCTGGGACCGCCTGAGTTTTTGGGAAAGCCAGACCCACTTAAGGTAGAGAAGTGGATTAAGCAGATCACCAAGATATTTAATGTCTTAGAATGCTCAAAGGATCAAAAAGTTTCATTCGCCACTTTTATGTTGCGTGAAGAAGCAGATCATTAGTGGGAATCTGTAAAACGTACCCAGCCTGACGCACTCAAGATGTCTTGGGAGAAATTTCAAGAATTGTTCAACGACAAGTACTTTCCTGAAAGTATTCATCATATGAAGGATGTGGAATTTATCAAGCTGGAGCAAAACAATATGACCGTGTCGCAGTACGAGGTTAAGTTTGCGGAATTATCCCGGTTTGCATCCCAATTGGTTGATAATGAGGAGCGAATGACGCGAATATTTCTGCGAAGTTTGAAACCCGATATACGTCAATACCTCATGTCTCACAAACTTTGTTTATATTCAGATGTTGTGAATAGGGCTTAGTTATTGGAGCGCGATAATGAGTCAGAACAACCAATAGGCATCAACCAACAATACTATAATAATTGTACCGGTGGCAACGACCATCGGAACAATGATAACCATCGTGGGGGAAATTATTATGCCAAAAATGGTAACCACTTCGGTGGTAATCATGGCCAAGATAATAGAAGTGGAAATTTCAAGAAGAGAAGGTTCAATAATGATGGAAAGACAGCAGTATCAGTACCCGTTTCAAAGGAAGAAGAACGACCACCGGTCGTATGTTTCAAATGCGAACAAGAGGGACACATCAGACCAAACTGCGCGATGCTGTCCAAAACATGTTATAATTGTGGAAGAGAAGGTCACCTAGCCCGATTTTTTCGTTCACCGAAGACAAGTTCAGCTAGGATGGAGGCACCAAAGGCGGATACGAACAAAATAAAGTCGGTGGTTTCAAGAAGAGCGTTTTTTGTGACTTCTCAAAAAGCGAGTGACCAAAACAAATTTAGCACGGGTTAGTTAATTATAAATTCTTACAAAGTCTATACCTTATTAGATACCGGTTCTACCCATTCTTTTATCTCTCTTGCTTGCACTCAACGTTTAAATTTGACCCCAGCAAAGTTAGACTTTGACTTATTGGTTGAAACTTTGTTAGTAGAAACCTTCATTACCTCCACTGTTTATAAATCTTGTTGATTCAAATCGACACTTTCACGTTACCTGTCGATCTTATCTCTTTGAAAATACTTGCCTTTGATGTGATTTTAGGAATCGATTGGTGAGGTACTCATCAAGCTTTTTTAAGGTTGTTAGCTTTCATATTCCTAAACAACCTGTTATGCGAATTCAAGCAACCAAACCACTAAAGTCAATCACTGTTATATCAAGCCATAAGTAAAGAGCCCCGATCCTTTCGTTGTTGACTTCCTTCTGTGGAATGCACCGAAGCCAGACTATCCGTAGGGGACGTTGTGAATAATGGTGGCAAGTTGATAGGTATCCATGTGACGTGTTATCCAAGTCTTGGATGAGGGTCACAGTTTTGAATGATATTTCTATCGTTAATAAATTTCTTGACGTATTTATGAAGACTTCTTGGCCTACCCCAGAGTGTGAAATCAAATTTTGTACTGACCCCAGTACAAAATCCCATTTCTAAAACCCTTAAATATTTCTTCAACTAAAACGAACGTAACATGTGCCAAAGACGTTGACTCGAGCTGTTGAAGATTACGATCGTACCATTCAATACCATCGTGGAAAGGTGAACGTGGTAGCTGACGCATTGAGTAGAAGATCGTATGTGTTTATGAGTGTGAATATACAAACCTACATAAAGATAACGAATATACGAGTAGAATCTACTTTAATCGATAAAGTTAAAGCCGCTCAAACTACACACTCGAAGCTGATGAATGTGAAAAATAAAGAAGGTTCAAGAGGGCGTTATTCTAAAAGCAAGAATTGATGAAGAGAGGAAATATCAACCCTCGATTTAATTGGTCCATTTGAAATCCTCGATTAAGTAGGAACTGTGGTTTATAGACTCGTTTTACTGCCAAGTATGTCACGTGTTCATAACGTTTTCAACGTATCGATGTTACGCAAATATTTGGACAACCCGAACCACATTATTGATTTAGAACCGGACGAGATAACGGATAATTTAATATATGAAGATGTACCTATTAAAATCTTGTATAAGAAGGATCATATTCGACACTCAAAGGTTATACCTCAAGAATTAGAATCTAACGAGGTATCCTCATCTGTTCGGCATACCAGATACGTACGTAAATTTTGAGGGCGAAATTTCATAAGGAGGGGAGATTGTGAAACCCCAAATTTTATGAATAAAGATTTAAATTTCTTGATTTTTTTTAATATTATGGAGTCAATTTGATATAATGTTATAGTTGTGGGTAATATTTATAAATTTTGCAAAGTACGCAAGTTGCTATATAATATTCGATTGGTTGGGGAATATTCGTTTTAACAGGGAATATTCGTACGAAGGCACAATCATTGGTGGACTCCACAACGGAATTATTGTCGGATTGAGAAAATGACAAAAAATATTTTATAAAAATAACGACGGAATTTTTACCGTTAATACTGTTGAACTACTCGGTAGTAAAAGTATATTAATACACGTGATTGCATAGTAGCACACGGTATTGATAATTGATGTTTAAGTGAGAAGTCACTCAGTTTTGTTCAATTATTGCTTTAGTAATTGTTGCATAGTATCTTACGTTATTTGATTCAATTATTGTCGATATTTTATATATTATTAAATCAATAATTGAGATGATAGAGTTATTAATATTATTATTTATAATATTAACGATGTCTAGAAGTTCTGCCAAAGAGAGGTTTGGTCACCTAATTGCACGCCAATATGGATAAATCCTTATTGGAAAGCCCCCTTTTTTCTGGGAACGACCTGGTCGATTAATAGTGTAAATTATAATAATGATGATGAAGTTTTGTTTTATTAGTATTATTAATGTAATAAAACAGAAAAACTTTTTATATAAAACTGAATACTTTTATAAAGTTATTTGTTTTATTAGACTATAAATAGATTATATTATATTCTTTTATGCATAGTATTTTGCATAGTAAATCTTTTTATATAAACATAATACTTTTATAAAATTATTTATTTTATTAGACAATAATTAGAATATATTATATTTTATTATTCATAGTATTTGTATAGTGCCTGCATAGTATTTCCATAGTGCTTGCATAGTATTTGCATAGTAAAATCTTTTTATATAAAACATAATACTTTTATAAAGTTATTCGTTTTATTAGATTATAAATAAAATATATTATATTTTTTTAAAAGATTTTGTTTTATTAGAATATTTTATAGTAAACCAATCTGGACCGTTCAGGAATTAGTTACTATTCAGTCCATTCTCCTATAAATAAAAGCTCATTACTTCATTATTTCTTACGAATGCACTGAAACTCTAGAGAGAGAAACTACAGAGAAAAAGAAGAAAATTATTATGTTACTTCACTACTCCTATATCCAGTTTGTTCTAAGGTAAGGGATATTATTTGTTGTACTCATAAGAGATATTATTTCTTTCGTATTCATGAAGAGAACTTCTGTTATTCCATTCTTTATTATTCTGTTGGAATAACCTGTATACGCGGACTACCCTATACTTGGTGAAATTCTTCTATTATTCCATTCTTATTATTATGTTGGAATAACCTGTCTATGCGAAGTACCGCATACATGGTGAAATTATTCTGTTATTCTATTCTTTATTATTCTGTTGGAACATCCTGTTGGTGCGAATTTCCTCTGACCTGGTTCCGTTATTTATTATTCTGTTAGAATATCCTGTCTGTGCGTTTACGCATGACCTGGTTTCGTTATTTATTATTCTGTTGGAACATCTTATTGGTGCGAAATTCGCCTGACCTGGTTCCGTTATTTATTATTCTGTTAGAATATCCTATCTGTGCGTTTACGCATGACCTGGTTCCGTTATTTATTATTCTGTTAGAATAACCTGTCTGTGTGGTCTATCGCATGCCTGGTGATTTCTTTTGTTATTCCATTCTTTATTATACTCAGTTGGTTAAAGTTTTAAATTCTATACTCCATGAAATTAGTGTACTATCGTTGATATTTGCGCTTCATCCAGTATCTTTTTATTGAAATATTCTTCTGAGCATTCGTGAATTTTACTCTACAAAGAAGTATCATGTTGACAATTTAGACGTTATTAGTTCCTGGATAAATTAATTCTGGAACTTTTTTTATTGAATTCTTATATCATTGTCATCATCCTCATGTTTATATTATGTTGAAAGTCATTTGTGGCCTGTAGTGCATAGATGGACTTGGTATGATTATGACCAGGGATTATTAGGTATAATCATGACCGTAATATTACAAATGATGTAAAAAAAGTCCTCATTGGCCCGTAGTGCATTGATGGATAGTTTTTGGTATGATTATGGCTATGGATTCTTTTCGGCCAAAGGTGCAAAGATAAATTATTTTATGGCATGATCGTGACCATTGATGAATACATGAATATCCTTGGCCCGTAGTGCTTGGATAATTTGTGGTCGTGATACTAATGAATATCCTTGGCCGTAGTGCAGGGATGATGTGGATTATTTATTAAGCTGAGTCTCAGCAATAAAAATGATGAAAAATCTCTTAAAATCACAAAAGATAGTAGATTTTATTCTCTACTTGACTCTTTTAAGGGATTGCTTGTTCTGTTGTAGTTAAACTTGATGTCTATTGTATTTTATCAGTTTAACATTATTGAAGACTAATGATAATTTATTCTGAATTATCTTATTCATAATATTTCTTACTGGGCTAGTTGAGCTCACCCTTTTCTTCAGTGTTCTCTTCAGGAAATGAGAATATAGCTGGGATGAGTCGGGGAACGGATTGACAGTCCAGATGATAGCATTAGTAGTCCTCACTATTCTGTTAAATAGTGTGATAATAAATGTAATGAGGACTGAATTTGAGTTTTTATACTATCTATGAGGACTCCATTGAGAATGGATATTGTCTAGAAGACAATATTCTTGTTTAAACTCTCAATTTATGTTTTGTCGTATTTTACACGAAAGTTGTATAATTAAGTTGTATTTGATTTATGCACCATGTATTTGGCGACTCAAGATGGGTGATGTATACCAATTTTGGGGGCGTCACAACTCGTATATTTGAAATCACCACATGGGTCCTTAGAGTCTTTAACTCTATCTTCATCATTCGTAAGTTATACGAAATGGGTTTTTGTGTTTAACAACATCGCACTCGTAAACGCATACGATCTTCTACTCAACACGTCAGCTACCACACTCTCTTTCCCTCGATGGTATTGAATGGTATGATCGTAATCTTCAACAGCTCGAGCCAACATCTTTGGCGCATAATACGTTCTTTTTGCTTGAAGAAATACTTGAGGGTTTTAGAAATGGATTTTGTACTGGGGTCAATACAAAATTCGATTTCACCCTCTAGGGTTAGGCTAAGAAGTCGTCAGGAATACGTCAGGAAATTTATTAACAATAGAAATATCATTCAAAACGGTGACTCTCATCCAAGACTTGGATAGTACGTCACATTGATACCTATCAACCTGCCATCATCATTCACAGCGTCCCCTACGGAAAGTTTGACTTCGGTGCATTCCACACAAGGAAGTCACCATCGAAAGGCTCGGGACTCTTTACTTTTGGCTTGATATGACAATGATTGACTTTAGTGGTTTAGTTGCTTAAATTCGCATAACAGGTTGGTTAGGAATATGAAAGCTAACAACCTTATGAAAAGCATGATGAGTAGTTAACTAATCGATTTCTAAAATCGCATCAAAGGCAAGTATTTTCAAAGAGATAAGATCGACAGGTAACGTGAAAGTGTCGATTTGAATCAAACAAGACTTATAAACAGTGGAGGTAACGAAGGTTTCTACTAATGAAGTTTCAACCAATAAGTCAAAGTCTAACTTCTCTGGGGTCAAATTTAAACGTTGAACGCAAGCAAGAGAGATAAAAGAATGGGTAGAAACGGTATCTAATAAGGTATAGACTTCACAAGAATTTATAATTAACTAACCCGTGCTAAATTCGTTTGGGTTATTCGCTTTTTGAGAAGTCACGAAAAATGCTCTACCTAAAACCACCAACTTTGTTTTGTCCGTATCCGCCTTTGGTGCCACCGTCCCAGCTGGACTTGATTTCGCTACAAGACAAAATCGAGCTATGTGATCGTCTTTTCCACAACTAAAACATACCTTGGAAGGCTGTGAACAGTTTGGACTTATGTGTCCCTCATCTTCGCATTTGTAACATACTACTGGCGGTCGTTCTCCTTCCTTAACAACAGGTGCTGGTGCTGACGTCTTTCCATCATTATTGAATCTCCTCCTCTTGAAATTTCTACCTTTATTATCTTGGCCATGATTACCACCGAAGTGGTTACCATTCTTGGCATGATAATTTCCCCCATGATGGTTATCATTCTTCCGATGGTCGTTGCCACCAGTATGATTATTATCGTGTTGTTGGTCGTTGCCTTTTGGTTGTGCTGACTCATTATCGCGCTCCAATAACTGAGCCCTATTCACAACATCTGAATATAAACAAAGTTTGTGAGAAATGAGGTATTGACGTATATCGGGTTTTAAACCTCTTAGAAACATTCGTGTCATTCTCTCCTCATTATCAACCAAGTGGGACGCAAACCGAGATAACTCAGAAAACTTAGCTTCGTATTGCGCCACGGTCATATTGTTTTACTCAAGCTTGATGAACTCTGCCTCCTTCATGTGACGAATACTTTCAGGAAAGTACTTGTCGTTGAATAGCCCTTGGAACTTCTCCCAAGACATCTTCAGTGTAGCAGGCTGGGTATGTTTTACAGATTCCCACCAGTAATCTGCCTCTTCACGCAACATAAAGGTGGCAATGGGAACCTTTTGCTCCTCAGAGCATCCTAAAATATCAAATATCTTGGTGATCTGCTTTATCCACGTCTCCGCCTTAAGTGGTTCTGGCTTCCCCGTCTCTCCCCTCCTAGTTCTTGTCTCACATCTCAGCCAGGGATCATATCCCTAAGCTTTGATACCAAATGTGACGCCCCCAAAATAGGTATACATCACCCATCATGAGTCTCCAAAAACATGGTATATAAATCAAATACAAACTTAATTATACAACTGTCGTGTAAAATACGACAAAACATAATCTGAGAGTTTTAACACGAATATTGTGATCAAGACAATTACCACACTCAAATTCAAACTTATTACATTTATTGTCACACTATTTCACAGAATAGTGATGACTACTAAAACAATCATCTAGACCGTCAATCCGTTTCCCGACTCGTCCCAGCTATATTCTCATTTCTTGAAGAGAACAGTGAAAGAAAGGGTGAGCTCAACTAGCCCAGTAAGAAATTTTATGACTAAGATAATGCAAAATAAATTATCATTAGTTTTCAACAATGTTAAACTGATAAAATACAATAGACATCAAGTTTAACTATAGTGGAATAAGCAATCCATTAAAAGAGTTAAGTAGAGCATGATATCTACTATCTTCTATGATTTAAAATGTTTTCATCAATTTTTATCGCTGAGACTCAACTTAATAAATAAACCACATCATCGAATCATCCCTGCACTACGGTCCAAGGATATTCATTAAATCATCAATGGTCATAACTATACCAAATAATCCCTGGTCATAATCATACCAAAAATTGTCCATCAATGTACTACAGGCTACTGAGGTCTTTTATCACATCATTTATAACATTACAGGTCATGATTATACCGAATGATCCTTGGTCATAATCATACCGAGTCCATCTATGCACGTAAGTCAAAGATGACTTTTATCACAATATAAGTATGAGGATGATGACAATGACATAATAATTCAATAAAACAAGTCCAAGAATAAATTTTAAAGATCTATAAGTTAATTTATCCTGAAATCAATACGTCCAAATTGTCAACATAATACTTCTTTGTGGAGTAAAATTCAAGAATAATATTCATGCACCAAAAATAATTTGGACAGAAAAGAATCAATTTTTTGTCGTGAATAGTACCCTGTGAATAGTACTTCAGGAATAGTACCTCGAGAATAGTACCCCGACATAAAAAGTACTCCAAATACCCGAATGAATAATATTTGGGTGAATAGTATCCTGTGAATAGTAACTCGTGTGACCCCCCCAAAATAGGTATACATCACTTATTCTGAGTCTCCAAATACATGGTACAGAATACAAATACAATTTTTAATATATAACAAGAGAGCTGTGAGTTGCAATACAACTACTATCTTCTAGACAATATCCACTCTCAAAATAAGTCCTCATTATATTTATTGTCACACTATTTGACAGAATAGTGAGGACTACTAATACTATCATTTGGACCGTCACTCCGTTCCCCGACTAGTCCCTGCTATGTTCTCATTTCCTGAAGAGAACAATGAAAGAAAGGGTGAGCTCAACTAGCCCAGTAAGAAATATTTTATGACTAATATAATGCAGAATAAATTATCATTAGTCTTCAACAATGTTAAACTGATAAAATATAATAGACATCAAGTTTAACTGCAGCGGAACAAGCAATTCATTAAAAGAGTCAATTAGAGAATAAAATCTACTATCTTTTATGATTTAAAAAGGTTTTTCATCACTTTTATCACTGTTACTCAGCTTAATAAATAATCCACATCATCCCTGCACTACAGCCAATGATATTCATTAGTATCACAACCACAAATTATCCATGCACTACGGGCCAAGGATATTCGTGTATTCATTAATGGTCATGATCATGCCAACAACTGTCCCTCAATGCACTATGGGCCAATGAGGACTTTTACCACATCATTTGTAATATTAAGGTCATGATTACACCGAATAATCCCTGGTCATAATCATACCAAGTCCATCTACGCACTACAGGCCACAGATGACTTTCAAAAAAAATATAAACATGAGGATGATGACAATGATATAAGAATTCAATAAAACAAGTTCAAGAATTAATTTATTCAAGAACTAATAACGTCCAAATTGTCAACATGATACTTCTATGTAAAGAAAAATTCAAGAATGCTCAGAAGAATATTTCCATGAAAAGATACTGGATTAAACGCAAATATTAAGGATATTCCACTAATTTCATGGAGTATAGAAGTTAAAACTTTAACCAACTAAATATAATAAAGAATGGAATAACAAAAGAAATCACCAGGCCTGCGATAGAGCGCGCAGGTAGGTTATTCCAACAGAATAATAAATAATGGAACCAGGTCCGACGTAAAATGCACAGACAGGATATTCCAACATAATAATTAAGACGGAACCAGGTCCGGCGTAAAATGCACAGACATGATGTTCTAACAGAATAATAAAGACGGAATTAGGTCCGGCGTAAAATGCACAGACATGATATTCCAACAGAATAATAAAGAATGGAATAACAGAAGAATTTCACCAAGTATATGGTAGCCCACGTATAAAGGTTATTACAACAAAATAATAAATAATAGAATAACAGAATAATTTCACCATGTATGCGGTACTTTGCATAGATATGTTATTCCAACATAATAATAAAGAATGTAATAACATAAGTTCTCTTCATGAAGACGAAAAAAAAAATACCCCTTACCTTTTAAAGAAGCTGGATATAGGATTAGTGAAGTAGCAGAATACTTTTCTTCTTTCTCTCTATAGTTTCTCTCTCTAGAGTTTCAGTTAATTTGTAAGAAATAATGAAGGAATGAGCTTCTATTTATAGGAGAATGGAAAGGATACTATGCAATAAAATATTCTAATAAAATAAAAACTTTATATAATATATATATATATATATATATTATATTTATCTGTATAACCCGTGATACCTCCCCTCTCGTGAACCAACAGAACTAATGCTTGTGAATCCTTTATATATATATATATATATATATATATATATATATATATATATTAATAACAATAATTGTACTCCCATCCTGCAATTTCAAACCAACTATTATATATATATACATATATATTACATGCAATACTCTTTCTCAGCCAAAGAAAATTCTCCTCCCAAATTCAATTTTTTTTCAACACTTATGGGCCCCACATGTGGCCCCATCTTTATAATATTAAATAATTTTCTACCGATTAATTTGAAAAATGGGCAAAATGGGGGGTCCATAAAATAAGAAAAACTCCATAAAAATCACATTAATATTTTTAACAACATTTATCACCTTTATTATATTTCATAATATTAATCGATCAGGTCGTTCATAGGAAAGATGGGGCTTTCCAATAAGGATTTATCCCTATTGGCGCTCAATTAGATGACCAAACCTCTCCTTGACAGAATTTTTAGACATCGTTAATATTGCAAATAATAATATTAATAACTCTGTCATCTCAATTATTGATTTAATAATATATAAAATATCGACAATAATTGAATCAAATAACGTGAGACACTATGCAACAATTACTGAAGCAATAATTGAACAAAACTGAGTGACTTCTCACGTAAGCATTAATAATCAATACCGTGTGCTACTATGCAACCACACGTATTACTGTACTTTTACTACCGAGTAGTTCAACAGTATTAACGGTAAAACTTCCGCCGTTATTTTCATAAAAGACATTTTTATCATTTTCTTAATCCAACAATAATTTCGTTGTGGGGTGATGAGTAGGTTTTATACCTATGAATCTGATATTATTAAACTTAATTATTGTTATATTTAATTGTTTTTTAGGATCTTTTTATGTGTTTTGTGTTTATTTGTTGTAGGTTGGAGCTGGAGGGACAAATTGGGCATTTCGGAGAAGAAAAAGGTCAAAAATCATGAAAATTAAAGCTGAGTGGCATTTCTGTAAATAGGAGGTCCTGGCCAAGCGCCTAGGCGCTTGGAATGGCACTATGATGAGCGCCTAGGCGCTCATGTGCGTAGAGAGTTGCGTTTTTCAGCTATCAAGTGGGTTTTTGAAGCCAAATAGGAGTCTGAATGAGGGCTGAGACCAACACAAGTAGGAGAGGACTCTACAAAAGCAAGAAGAACGAATTGTGCAAGGAATCAATCAATTTTTGAAGAGATTTGCAGAGAGAACAAAGAAGAAAAGCACGAAGGAGAATTGCAAAGGCTGAAGATCTAAGAGAGAGTATTGGAGCAAATTCAGAGTTTCTTCTTCTCTTCTCTAGTTTTATCTTTTGTAACTATCTGGGATGTTTGGTTTATTTATCTGGATTGTGTTTTTCTTTATTATTATCATGAACTAAATTTTAATTAAGATTGCAACGGAACTTGGTATGTAGTTTAAATTGCAAGCTTCCCATTGAATGAAAGTTAGTTTTTATTGAATTGTTTATTATATCTTATGCTTATTGATTAATTGCCTGATCAACAATTACTGTGATAATCTATATAAAATTGGAAGATGGAGTATAGATTGAGATCTGGATATAATAACATCTGTTCATATAATCTGAATAGGGTTAATATGATTAGCGTATAGGATAGGAATATACCTATGTGTCTTTTGTATCCATTGAAAGAATTTGTGCGTAAACCCTAATTAACTTGATTCACATAGGAATATAGTGAGTTGATTAATTGGGGTGTTCCTTATAATTCTGCATCTTAAAGATTGGATTTAGGAGGATTTGTTCATGTGTCTTTAGAAGAAGTGCGTGAATATTTATAAAGCATTCTTGGATAACAATTCATATTAATTGATTTATTTTAAATGGGAAGTAAGTTAGTTTAAATGAAATACCAAGGGAAGTTGTAATCTTAATCTGTTAAATCTGCAGTTATTCTTGAGAAATTTCGATTTTAATTATTAGTTTGTTAAGTTTAAATTTCAAATCTCAAACAAAATTTTCTTAGTTTAAAATAGGATTAATTGCATTAGAATTCGTAATTGATAAATATTAGTCTATTTCCTCGTGGGAACGATATCCTTGCTTGCTGAATATTACAATTGAACGCGTATACTTGCGTGGTAAAGTGCTATTAAAAATTTAGGCAACAAGTTTTTGGCGCCGTTGCCGGGGAAATTAGTTTAATATTTTGTTATTATTGATTTTTATAGCGTTAATCTTAATTTAAACTTTTTCTATTCTGTTCCATTCAGGTGCTTTTGACTAGTTTATGCAAACGCGATCGAAGAAGCCAGATTTATTGCCTCACGAGGACGACATCGAGAAAAGATTTCAGCGGTTGCGTAAGTGGGTTAAGGAAACCAAAGAAGCATTTGATAAGGAAGAGACTATGGCTGAAGAAGAGCAAAAAGCGCTGCGGGATTATGCTACACCGCGGGTTACTGAAATTCAGTCGAGTATTACGAGACCTGCTATTACTTCTACAAGTTTTGAGATAAAACCGGGGACAATACAGATGATTCAAAATTCATGCCAGTTTGGAGGGTTACCAAACGATGATCCGAACGACCATATAGTCAGCTTTATAGAAATCTGCGATACTTTCAAGTACAATAATGTGTCAGAGGATGCAATAAGGCTAAGGCTATTTCCATTTACCCTCAGAGATAAGGCTAAGAGTTGGCTCCATTCACTACCACCAGGCTCGATTACTACATGGAATGATCTAGCCCAGAAATTTCTTGCAAAGTTTTTCCCGTCTACAAAAATAGCAAAGTTGCGGAACGATATCTTCTCTTTCGTTCAGCAAGATTCAGAATCACTATATGAAGCTTGGGAGAGATTCAAGGATTCGTTGCGAAAATGTCCACACCATGGAATTCCTAAATGGCTTCAGGTGCAAACTTTTTATAATGGTTTATTCAGCACAGTGAGATCGAGTATAGATGCTGCAGCAGGAGGAGCTATTATGGCCAAGAATTGTGACGAGGGGTATGAGTTGCTTGAAACCATGGCAGCTAATAATTATCAATGGCCAACAGCAAGAACAACTCCGCCAAGGACAGTCGGAGTGTATGAAGTGGATGCGATGACAGCATTGTCAGCTCAAATGACAGCTCAGATTTCTGCTCTTACAAAGAAGATAGATTCACTTGGGGTACAACCAGTTCAGAAAATGGAAACGATATGTGAAATATGTGCGGGTAATCACTCAAGTGATCAATGTGCAATAAATCCTGAATCAGTCCATTTTGTTTCCAATTATAACAGGCAGCAGGGTAGTTATGCAAACAACTACAATTCAGGAGTGAGAAACCACCCGAATTTTTCTTGGAGTAATAATCAGTCACATGCTCAAGCTCCAAGGCAAACATATCCACCTGGATTTCAGCCTCAGCAACAAACTCAACAACAACCACAACTGTATCAACCTGATAAGTTATCACAAATGGAAGAATTGCTGGCAAGATTTGCAACTCAGTTGGAAACCACAACGAAAACCCAATCAGCTGCAATAAAGAATCTGGAGAATCAAATGGGGCAAATGGCTAATGCTTTGAATACTAGAATTCCAGGTTCTTTACCTAGTGATACGGAGAAAAATCCAAGGAATGATGGAAATGAGCACTGTAAGGCAGTTACACTCAGAAGCAGGAAGGAGTTGACTACAGATTTGGACGGACACAAGAAAATAATTTCTGCTGAGGATGGTGAACAAGAGAGTGGAGATTCGGAAAGTAAATCTGAGGAAAAAGTTGTGACAAAACAACAAGAAGATAAGCAAACAACAGTTGTACCACCTGTGCCGTTTCCTCAAAGATTTCAAAAGCAGAAATTAAATCGACAATTTTCAAAATTTTTAGAAGTGTTCAAAAAGCTGCAAATCAACATTCCATTCGCAGATGCTTTAGAACAAATGCCTAGTTATGCAAAATTTATGAAAGATATTTTAGCAAGAAAGAGGAAACTAGGGGAGTTCGAAACAGTAGCATTGACAGGAGAATGTAGCGCAATTCTGCAAAGAAAGTTACCACCGAAGTTGAAAGATCCGGGTAGCTTTACAATACCGTGCACGATTGGGCCCCAGTTCTTTAACAGATGTTTGTGTGATTTGGGGGCAAGTATTAACTTGATGCCACTTTCGATCTACACTCAGTTGGGATTACCAACCCCAAAGCCAACAAATATATCTCTACAGCTCGCAGATAGATCAGTGACATACCCTAGGGGCATTGTGGAAGACATATTAGTGAAGGTGGACAAATTCATATTCCCAGCAAACTTCATTGTGTTGGACTACGAAGAGGATAAAGACATACCCATTATCCTTGGAAGACCGTTTTTAGCCACTGGAAGGACATTAATTGATGTACAAAAGGGAGAGTTAACAATGAGAGTTCAAGATGAAGAAGTAACTTTTAATGTTTTCAAGGCTATGAAATTTCCGAAGGAAGAGGAAGAGTGCTTAAGAATTGATCTAATTGAAGAAGCAACTGAAGAGGTATTTGGTGAATCTGTGATTGAAAACCCTCTTGAAACCGCATTGGTTAGTGAAAAATTATTTGATGATTCAATGGTGATAGAATGGGTCCAAATGCTAGATTCAACTCCAAAGTTCACACGATGTCTACAAAAATTTGAACCTCTGGATTATCGGGGAAAGCTAGATGAAAAGGTTACATCATCCGTAGAAGAACCGCCTACCTTGGAACTTAAGCCATTGCCTAACCACCTCCGGTACACCTACCTTGGTTCTTCTTCTTCCTTGCCAGTCATTATTTCTGCATCACTTGATAAGGTTCAAGAAGAAAAGCTACTAAGGGTACTTCGACAATATAAGACTGCTCTTGGATGGACTATTGCAGATATCAAGGGGATAAGCCCATCAATTTGTATGCATAAGATTTTGTTGGAAGACGAAGCGAAACCAACTATTGAACAACAACGAAGACTCAATCCCATCATGAAGGAAGTTGTTAAAAAGGAAATCATTAAATGGTTGGATGCTGGAATTATCTACCCTATCTCAGATAGCTCATGGGTAAGTCCGGTTCAATGCGTGCCAAAGAAAGGGGGAATGACAGTAGTTGCGAATGAGCAGAATGAATTGATCCCAACGCGAACAGTTACTGGTTGGCGGGTGTGTATGGATTACAGAAAGTTGAATAAGGCCACTCGTAAAGACCATTTTCCTCTACCATTCATAGATCAGATGTTGGACAGGCTTGCAGGGCACGAGTATTATTGCCTTTTGGATGGATACTCGGGCTATAACCAGATTTCCATTGCACCCGAGGATCAGGAGAAAACAACATTCACATGCCCATATGGCACCTTTGCTTTTCGCAGAATGTCTTTTGGGTTATGTAATGCGCCAGCGACGTTTCAACGGTGTATGATGGCTATTTTTTCAGATATGGTTGAACAAAATCTTGAGGTATTTATGGATGATTTTTCAGTTTTTGGGGATTCGTTTGATTATTGTTTGGAAAATCTCACACTCGTGCTCAAACGGTGCATGGAAACGAATTTGGTTTTAAACTGGGAGAAATGTCACTTTATGGTGCAAGAGGGGATAATCTTGGGTCACCGAGTATCATCAAAAGGAATTGAGGTTGATAGAGCAAAAATCGAAACCATTGAGAACCTGCCACCACCAATTTCTGTAAAGGGTATTCGAAGTTTCTTGGGACACGCTGGTTTCTATAGACGATTTATAAAAGACTTCTCCAAAATCACAAAACCACTGTGCAATCTTTTGGAGAAGGATGTCTCATTCAACTTTGATCAAGCATGCCTAGAAGTGTTTGATGTGTTAAAGAAGAAACTTGTTACCGCACCTGTAATCATAGCACCAGATTGGACTATACCGTTCGAATTAATGTGTGATGCTAGCGACTATGCGATTGGTGCAGTTCTTGGCCAACGAAAGGATAAGATTTTTCATGCTATATACTATGCTAGTAAAACATTGACAGATGCTCAACTGAATTATACCACTACCGAGAAGGAGCTATTAGCAGTTGTTTATGCATTTGATAAATTTCGCTCATATTTGATTGGGACAAAGGTGATTGTGTTTACGGATCATTCGGCAATTAAGTACTTAATAGCAAAGAAAGACGCGAAGCCGAGATTAATTAGATGGGTATTATTGCTACAAGAGTTTGACTTGGAGATCCGGGACCGAAAGGGAACAGAAAATCAGGTTGCTGATCATTTATCACGGTTAAAGAATTCAGAACTAAAGAAAAATGACACAACAGTGATCAACGAATTTTTTCCGGATGAACAGCTATTTGCGGTAAGGATGGATACACCATGGTATGCAGATTATGTAAATTTCATTGTCAGTAAGGTGTTTCCGCCTGATTTGACAAGCCAGCAGAAGAAGAAATTTCTCCATGACGTGAAACAGTATTTATGGGATGAGCCATTCTTATTTAAACAATGTGGCGATCAAGTAATAAGAGGGTGCGTCCCGGAAGTTGAAATGGAAAGTATTCTATACCAATGTCATGCATCTGACTATGGTGGACATTTTGGGGGAGAAAGAACGGCAGCTAAAGTGCTTCAATGTGGATTTTTCTGGCCAACACTCTTCAAAGATGCCCGTGTGTTTTCATTAAAATGTGACAGATGCCAAAGAGTTGGTAATATATCAAAGAGACACGAGATGCCACTTAATATGATCCTGGAAGTCGAATTGTTTGATGTTTGGGGAATTGACTTCATGGGACCATTTCCACCATCTTTCTGTAACTCCTATATACTTCTAGCGGTGGACTACGTTTCGAAGTGGGTAGAAGCTATAGCATCACCCACCAATGACGCGAAGGTTGTGATTAAGTTCATCCGGAAGAACATTTTCTCTAGATTCGGCACTCCTCGCGCAATCATTAGTGATGAAGGAACACATTTCTGTAATAAGCAGTTTTCAGCTATCCTTGCTAAGTACGGAGTTACTCATAAGATAGCTACTGCTTACCATCCACAAACAAGTGGTCAAGCCGAGGTATCTAACCGAGAAGTGAAACGAATCCTCGAGAAGATAGTGAATCCTAGTCGGAAAGATTGGTCTAGCAAGTTGGACGATGCTCTATGGGCATACCGTACAGCTTACAAAACTCCGATAGGGATGTCTCCGTATAGGTTAGTTTATGGGAAGGCATGCCATCTTCCAGTTGAACTCGAACACAGTGCTTATTGGGCAATTCGGAAGTTAAACCTTGATATATCTGCTGTGGGAGAGAAGCGCCTCTTACAATTGAATCAAATGGATGAATTCAGACTCCAATCGTATGAGAATGCGAAGTTATATAAAGAAAAGATTAAGAGGTTGCATGATGAGAAAATTCTGGAAAGAAAGTTTGAAGCAGGTCAAACAGTGTTATTATACAATTCGAGGCTTAAACTGTTTCCTGGAAAGTTGAAATCTCGATGGTCTGGGCCATTTATAATCTCAAAAGTCTATCCTCATGGAGCTGTAGAAGTGGAAGACCCGTATTCAAAACGTAATTTTAAAGTCAACGGTCAAAGATTGAAGCACTACTATGGGGGTTGTTTTGATCGTGAAAAGACATCGGTCAACCTTGCCGATTAGAACAGAGGAGAAAGTCAGGCTGAAGACTATAAACCAAGCGCTAACTGGGAGGCAACCCAGGAAGTTTTATTGTTATTCGATATTTTTCCTCTTATTAATTTACTTTACCATTAGTTTATTTAGTGGTTAAACTTTGCTAGTTAAGGATTTGTTGCATACCTTGTTCTCTAACAGAGATTCAATTGATTGCAGGAAAGGAAAACATGTACAAGTTTAAGATTGGGGATATTTGACGAGGTTTGGGATAAAAGTTACATGGATCGACGTTTGGAGTGGCTAGATTCGCGTTTTCGGGTTGCCATTTACAAAGAATTCAATTCAGAGCCAATTTGACCACAGTTCCGGATATTATTTCATGAAACTTCAAGAATGAAAGTTGTAGATCTACTCTTCCTCTTTCCAGAACATCTTGAATCATCTAAATCGGAGTTCGGACGAAGAAGTTATGGCTATTTTCCCAAAGGACGTCAGAGCAGAGAATGTTGGAAAAGGACCAAGCGCCTAGGCGCTCCCCCTCAAGTCATTTCAAGCGCCTAGGCGCTCAAAGTCAGAAAGTGTTGTCCAGACCAAGCGCCTAGGCGCTCCAAACTAGTGCAACCCAAGCGCCTAGGTGCTCCACACGTCCAAGGATTCTGCAAGCAAGCGCCTAGGCGCTCCAATAGTACACACACCAAGCGCCTAGGCGCTCCAATGTAAAAAAAAAAATTTTAAAGCCCCAATTCGGGCAACTCCTCTCCCATTCCAAATCAAAGACTCTCTTACTCTCCTACTCCATCTCTAACCCTCCACAACTCTAAACCATCATCTAATCTAGCCTACACAACCAATCTTTCTCTCCCAAATCCTAATCAAACACTATATCTCTACCCAAACCAAGCAACAAGTTCCATATTATCATCCTTCTTCACCAATTCGGGATTCCACTTGCATTCAAGCCACATCTACTTGAAGTAAGGGTTCAAGGCTCAAATTGCTCATCCAACTTTGATTGAACATCAAGATTTGGCTATACCCAAGTAAGTACACAAGATTTTATTGCAAATTCTTTGGATTCACTTGGATAATAGTTAGGTTAGTACTTTGAAGTTAGTTTCTATCATTGTGTTGGCTCAATTGGGTGTGGGTACTCTTAATTGTTGCTTAAATTACCTTGGATGTATAGTGTGTTTAGTAATTGCAACAATTGGTGAAATTTAAGTTTGGGGGAGTGCATACTAATAGTGTTCCAAATCTGTGCACACAAAGTGTTTGATAAATTGTCACAAAGAAGATTTTGGCTCTCCTAAGTCATTGAGTATCATTTAGGTTAGCAAGAACTTAGTACATAAGACTATGGCTAGTAAGAGACAAAGAGGAGAGACTTCGGGCACTTCGCAAAAGTATGACAAAAAGAGATTTACAAGTGCTAAAGCGTCCGACAGATATTACAATGTACTTTTTAACAAAGCACTAATTCCCGAGCGTGGACTATTGCCCGATATAGAAGATGGGGAATTATTACAGATGATTGGGAGTAGAAGATGGGTGACCTTTACAGCTCAACCGGATGCATCTGTTGTTAAGATTGTTAAGGAATTCTACGCAAATGCAATAGATCATGTTGGTAACGTAATTTGGGTTCGAGGTAAATCTGTGGAGGTCAGTTTTGGGTCAATAAATGCTTATTATGGTTTGAACACGATACCCAACAATGGATACATGCAATATCTACAACACGAGCTAGACTACAGTGAGATTATTCAAGCCTTGTGTGTACCTGGAACGACATGGAAATTAACAGATCAACAAGAAGCTGTGTTGTTCCCCGCATCCAAACTAAGCAATTATGGGAAAGCATGGCATGCATTTATTTGTGCCAAGATGATGCCATGTAGGCATATGAGTTATGTTGTAAATCAAAGGGCAGCACTGCTTTTCTGCATTACATCAGGAAAAATTATAGATGTGGGCCAAGTTATTCATGATTCCATTGACAAAGCAATTAGAGGAGGGACCTCAGGTGGATTACCACACCCATCTTTGATCACAGGACTATGCCAACAAGCTGGGGTGAAATGGGATGCCGAGGAAGCTATACAGCATCCTTTAGCTGCAATTGACCACTCGCTTATTAAGAAGTACAAGGTATGGGGTGGGGGGATACCACACCCGAGAGGATTAGGATTCATTATTGCTCCGCCAGAACCTGCAGCCGAGCCTAGTCACCAATTTCACGAGAATCCTCCTGCAGCTGGAAGTTCTGAGCAACCACCAAATTTTTATGAAGATATCCGTCGGGATTTGAGAAACCAAACTAGAAGAATCGACATGGTTGCCACTCGAGTTCAGGAAGGTTTTGACCGAATGGAAAGAAATCAGGATAGTTTAGCTCAGCGGCAAACGGAGGTATATCAGAATTTTAGTGCCGCATTCCTTGAGATGTTTGCCCGCATGAATCCAGGTGCCGCTCCCTACCAATTCCCACCATTGTCCGCATACCCCCCAGATGAAGAAGAAGATGAGGAAGAAGATTCTGACGAGGAATAAAGCTTCTATCTTTCAGGGAAGTCCTCAGTGCTTAATTTCTTAAATTTTATTTGTTATATACAATGAGGACATTGCATAATTTAAGTTTGGGGGTGTAGGTTTCCAGCTCCAGTTCATGCATGTAGTATTTATCTAGTGCATTCATGTAGTATGTTCAGTTAATAGTTTTGCATATAGTTGCATTCATGTAGTTTTCATTTTTATAAAAAAAAAAAAAAAAAAATTCAAGCATTTGCATGTTTCCAGCTGTTAAATAGTTTAAGTCTGTCTTGGTCAGTGATGAGATTGGAATTGAGTAGACAAGTATAGTATTGTCTGTTAAGACTTTGACGTGATTTCTTGTCAGGATTTGAATCTGTACCTGTTTGAAACTGATATAATAAGGATAGCACAGTAAAAACAACCATGTTGACTGATTGAGTTTAAATTGACACATAATGGACTTCTAGAGGATAATGCTAGTCTGGATGAATGAAAGACATGAATAGGCGAAGATGACTGAAGATTAGATAAAAACTTAAGTTTGGGGGAAAAATGTGGGATATATAAGCTTAAAAAAATGTATATACTCTGGCTAGTTTTGTTTCGGGGCCTTTGTTACTTGAGCAAGTACGCCCGAAGGGGTATCTTAAAACCTAGCGCCCTAAGGTCTTATATGGTCTGGGAGTCGTTGGTCGAAAGCTCGCTAAGGGGTAGCACTGTTAGCTTAATGGAATGAGACATTGCACAGTCATGGTTAAAAAATATATATATGTATATATATGAAAAACAAAAAACAAAAAAACAATAAAACGGGAAAAGAGCAAAAAAAAAAAGCCCCCGTAAAGAAAAAAAAAAGCATAAGTATCCCGGATTGGACTCTTAAATTTTGGTGGATATTTGTCTTTAGTTGGTTTTAGCTTGTTCGTGAATTTTGTGAGTTTACACTGTATGATTCCTTTAAAGAGATTTATTATGTGTTGTATTTAGCATCATATCAGTTAGCATGGATGTTAAGCACACACACACTATATCAATAATAACAGGTTAAGATTTGATGATTGACGAGGAAATTATTAATCTGTTTTGATATGATGTACTATCATGTTTATTGTGATTTCTCTGAGGCTTGATGAATAGATTTTGTTCTGTTTGACTGCTGGAATGTAGGCATTTAGATAGCTGCATTTGCATTGCATATTTAGCTATTGCATTGTGTTGTGTTGCTTGGGGACAAGCAATTGGTTAAGTTTGGGGGTATTTGATGAGTAGGTTTTATACCTATGAATCTGATATTATTAAACTTAATTATTGTTATATTTAATTTTTTTTAGGATCTTTTTATGTGTTTTGTGTTTATTTGTTGTAGGTTGGAGCTGGAGGGACAAATTGGACATTTCGGAGAAGAAAAAGGTCAAAAATCATGAAAATTAAAGCTGAGTGACATTTCTGTAAATAGGAGGTCCTGGCCAAGCGCCTAGGCGCTTGGAATGGCACTATGATGAGCGCCTAGGCGCTCATGTGCGTAGAGAGTTGCGTTTTTCAGCTGTCAAGTGGGTTTTTGAAGCCAAATAGGAGTCTGAATGAGGGCTGAGACCAACACAAGTAGGAGAGGACTCTACAAAAGCAAGAAGAACGAATTGTGCAAGGAATCAATCAATTTTTGAAGAGATTTGCAGAGAGAACAAAGAAGAAAAGCACGAAGGAGAATTGCAAAGGCTGAAGATCTAAGAGAGAGTATTGGAGCAAATTCAGAGTTTCTTCTTCTCTTCTCTAGTTTTATCTTTTGTAACTATCTGGGATGTTTGGTTTATTTATCTGGATTATGTTTTTCTTTATTATTATCATGAACTAAATTTTAATTAAGATTGCAACGGAACTTGGTATGTAGTTTAAATTGCAAGCTTCCCATTGAATGAAAGTTAGTTTTTATTGAATTATTTATTATATCTTATGCTTATTGATTAATTGCCTGATCAACAATTACTGTGATAATCTATATAAAATTGGAAGATGGAGTATAGATTGAGATCTGGATATAATAACATCTGTTCATATAATCTGAATAGGGTTAATATGATTAGCGTATAGGATAGGAATATACCTATGTGTCTTTTGTATCCATTGAAAGAATTTGTGCGTAAACCCTAATTAACTTGATTCACATAGGAATATAGTGAGTTGATTAATTGGGGTGTTCCTTATAATTCTGCATCTTAAAGATTGGATTTAGGAGGATTTGTTCATGTGTCTTTGGAAGAAGTGCGTGAATATTTATAAAGCATTCTTGGATAACAATTCATATTAATTGATTTATTTTAAATGGGAAGTAAGTTAGTTTAAATGAAATACCAAGGGAAGTTGTAATCTTAATCTGTTAAATCTGCAGTTATTCTTGAGAAATTTCGATTTTAATTATTAGTTTGTTAAGTTTAAATTTCAAATCTCAAACAAAATTTTCTTAGTTTAAAATAGGATTAATTGCATTAGAATTCGTAATTGATAAATATTAGTCTATTTCCTCGTGGGAACGATATCCTTGCTTGCTGAATATTACAATTGAACGCGTATACTTGCGTGGTAAAGTGCTATTAAAAATTTAGGCAACATGGGGTCCACCAATGATTGTGCCGTCGTACGAATATTCTCTTTTAAAACAAATATTCCCCGACCAATCGAATATTATATAACAACTTGCGTACTTTGCAAAATTTTTAAATATCACCCACAACTATAACATAATATTAAATTCATTTCATAATATTCAAAAATGATAATTATAGAAAATTCATCTTTATTCATAAAGTTGGGGTCTTACAACCTCCCCTTCTTAAGAAATTTCGCCCTCGAAATTAGGGTACGTACCTGGTATATCGAAGAGGTAATGATACCTTGATTTCATTTCAGATTCTAACTCCCAGGTCATTTCCTCAACATCGTGGTTTCTCCACAAAACTTTGACTTGAGGTATAACCTTGGAGCATAGAATATGTTCTTTTTTATCCAAGATTTGAACAGGAACCTCTTCATACGTCAAATCTTCCGCTATTTCGTCCGGTTCTAACTCAATAATGTGGTTCGGCTCTTCCACATATTTACGTAACATGAATATGTGAAAAATGTTATGAACACGAGACATACTT
Source organism: Panax japonicus (assembly GCA_020205505.1). NCBI lineage: Eukaryota > Viridiplantae > Streptophyta > Magnoliopsida > Apiales > Araliaceae > Panax > Panax japonicus. The sequence goes on along the minus strand of CM035112.1, from coordinate 3,154,189 downwards.
GGCGGTAAAGCGAGTCTATACGCCACAGTTCCTACTCGATCAAGGATTAAAAATGGGCCAATGAATCGAGGATTGATCTTTCCTCTCTTTCCAAATCTTGTAACTCCTTTCCATGGAGCAACACGTAAAAACACATGATCTCCAATATCGAATTCCACGTCCTTTCGATGAAGATCAGCATAACTCTTTTGTCGATCTTGTGAGGTCTTTATACATTGTCAGATCGTTTAAATCTTTTCTGTAGTCATACGTACCAACTCTGGTCCCAACAGCGTTGCTTCACCCACCTCATCCCAGTATACTGGAGAACGACACTTTCTTCCATACAACGCCTCAAATGGAGCCATGCAAATACTTGTTTGATAACTGTTGTTATAGGAAAACTCCACCAATGGTAAGAACTTGTCCCAACTTCCCTTGAAGTCAAGGACATAGAGTCTTAATAAATCTTCAAGAGTTTGAATAGTCCTCTCTGATTATCCGTCCGTCTGAGGATGATATGCCAAACTAAATCGTAAATCCGTGCCCATAGCTTTTTATAAACTAACCCAAAATCGTGAAGTGAATCTTGGGTCTCGATCAGAAACTAAGAATACTGGTATACCATGTAGTCTTACAATCTCGTTTATGTACATACAAGCAAGACTTTCAGGTGTATAAGTTTCTAGTATAGGTAAGAAGTGAGCAGACTTGGTCAATCTATCAACAATGACCTAAATTGCGTCTATGCCTTGAGAAACCTTGGGAAGACCAGTAACGAAATCCATGGTAATGTGCTCCCACTTCCATTCTGGAATTTCAAGTGGTTGTAATGGACCTTTTGGTACTTGATGTTCCGCCTTGACTCGTTAACAAGTTAGACACCTTGAGATAAACAGCGCTATCTCTCTCTTCATATTGCCCCACCAAAATGTATGTTGAAGATCATGATACATTTTGGCACTCCCAGGATGTATTGCAAATGGTGTGTTGTGCACCTCCATCATGATTTTATACTTTAACTCAGGGTCGTTAGGAACACAAAGTCTGGAGTTGACTCAAAGTATTCACTCTTCATCGATTCTTACTTCTGACATAGCACCTTCTTGCACTTTCTTTCTCATACGCATCAGCTCCAGGTCTGTAGCTTGAGCAGTTTTAACTTTATATATTAAATTAGTCAGTTCTACTTGTATATTCGCCATCATCACGTAGATCCCTAGAGTCTTTATCTCTATCTCCATCCTTTACAAGTCATACAAAAAGGGCCTTTGCATTGACAATATCGCACTCGTACTCGCATATGATCTTTTACTCAATGCGTTAGCTACCACGTTCACTTTTCTAAGATGGTATTGGATGGTATGATCATAATATTTCAATAGTTCAAGCCAACATCGTTGTCACATGTTGAGTTCCTTTTGAGTGAAGAAATATTTGAGGCTTTTATGATCCATAAAGATCTCCACTTTTTCCCCATATAAGTAATGTCTCCAAATTTTAAGTGCGAAAACAACGGCTGCCAACTCTAGATCACGAGTAGGATAATTCCTCTCATATTCTTTGAGTTATCGAGAGACATAGGCTATGAGTTTCCCATGCTGCATGAGAACACATCCTAACCCTTTGCCCGAAGCATCACTGTAGATGAAAAATCCCTCCGAGCCAGATGGTATTGTCAGAACAGGTGCTGAAATGAGTCTCCTCTTAATTTCTTGAAAAATCTTCTTGCATTCCTCACTCAAACCAAATTTTGTATCTTTCCGAGTCAGCTGAGTTAAGGGAGTAGCGATTCGAGAAAACCCTTCTACGAATCTCCGATAATAACCAGCTAAGCTGAGAAAGCTACGTACTTCGGTTACTGATTTAAGTTGCTCCCAGCTTTGAATAGCTTCAATCTATGTTGGGTCAACAGATATTCCATTACTTGATACCACGTGCCCAAGGAATGCTACCTCCTCAATCCAGAACTCTCATTTCTTCAACTTGGCATAAAGCTTATATTCACGAAGCTTTTGGAGTATCAGCCTCAAGTGTTGCTCATGATCTTCATAGCTTTTGGAATAAATAAGGATGTCATCAATAAAGACGACCACAAAATGATCCAAATATTCCTTGAATACTCGGTTCATCATATCCAAGAAGGCAACAGGAGCATTAGTCAATCCAAAAGACATGACTAGGAATTCATAATGCCCGTACCGATTTCTGAATGCCGTCTTTGGAATGTCATCAGTTCTAATCTTAAATTGGTGATATCCAGAACGAAGATCAATCTTTGAAAAGAATTTAGCTCCTTGCAACTAGTCAAACAGGTCATCAAAACGTGGCAATGGGTACTATATTTGATGGTGACATGATTCAACTCTCGATAATCAATAAAAAGTCGCATACTCCCATCTTTCTTCTTCATGAATAGAACAGGAGCACCCTAAGGAGAAGTACTAGGACGAATGAAACCGATGTCTAATAATTCTTGCTGTTGGGTCTTTAACTCCTGAAGTTCAATAAGAGTCATTCGATATGGGGCTTTGGAAATGAGTTTTGTACCAGGTTCAAGGTCGATACAAAATTCAATTTCACGCTCTGGGGGTAGGCCAGGAAGTTCTTCAGGGAATACATCAGGAAATTCATTAATAATAGAAATATCATTCAAAACTGACGTATTTTTGTTTAGATCTGTGACATGAGCTAAGAAGGCTTGACATCCATTTTTCAATAAATGAATAGCTTTATGGCTTGAGATGACAGTGATTTATTTTCATGGTTTGGTTGCTTGAATTCGCATAATAGGTTGGTTAGGAATATGAAAGCTAACAACCTTACGAAAATAATCAATTTTTACATGATGAGTAGTTAACCAATCAATCCCTAAAATTACGTCAAATGCAAGTATTTTCAACGAAATAAGATCGACAGGTAATGTGAGGGTACCGATTTGAACTAAACAAGACTTATAAACCGTAGATGTAATGAAAGTTTCTCCCAATGGAGTTTCAACAGATAAGTAAAAGTCCAATTTCTCCGGAGTCAAATTTAAACGTTGAGCGCAAGTAGGAGAAATAAAAGAATGGGTAGAACCGGTATCAAATAAGGTATATACTTTGCTAGATTTTATGATAAGCTTACCCGTGATGACCTCGTTCGGGTTCCTTGCTTTCTTGGAGGTCACAACAAACGCTCTCCCTTGCACTATCGATTTTGACTTTTCTGGGACGGCCTTTGGTGCCTCCATCCTAGTTGAACTTGTCTTTGGTGAACAACAAAATTGGGCTAGGTGACCTTCTCTTCCATAATTATAACACGCTTTGGACGGCATCACGCACTTTGGACTAATGTGTCCCTCTCCTCCACATTTGAAGCATATGATAGGTGGTCGTTCTCCTTCCTTAACGACAGGTGCTGATGCTGAAGTCTTTCCATCATTGTTGAATCTCCTATTCTTGAAATGTCAATTCTTATTATTTTGGCCTTGATTACCACCGAAGTGGTTACCATTTCTGGTATGTTTATTCCCTCCACGCTTGTTGTCACCGCTTCGATGACTGTTCTAACTGGTATTATCATTTTATCGGCAGCTCTCTTTTGGTTGGGTTGACTCATTATCACGCTCCAATAACTGAGCCCTATTAACAACATCTTAATACAAACACAGTTTATGAGAGATAAGATATTGACGTATCTCAGGTTTCAAACCTCTTAAAAACATTTACGTCATTCTCTCCTCATTATCAACCAAATGGGACGCAAACCGGGACAACTCGGCAAACGAGGCTTCGTACTGTGATACAGTCATGTTGTTTTATTCCAGCTTGATGAACTCTACCTCTTTCATGTGACGAATAATTTTGGGAAATTACTTGTCATTGAACAATTCTTGGAACTTCTCCCAAGACATCTTCAGTGCGGCAGGTTGAGTACGCTTTACATATTCCCACCAGTAATCTGCCTCTGCCTGCAACATGAAGGTGGAAAATGGAACCTTTTGCTCCTCGGAGCAACCCAAGACATCAAATATCTTGTTGATCTGCTTTATCCACGTCTCCGCCTTAAGTGGTTTTGGCTCTCCAAAAAACTCCGATGGTGCCAGCTCCTTGAATTGTTTGGCAGTGACCGTCCGAGAGTTGCCAGTGTTTCCACCTGCATTTTTTACAGGAGCCACTCTTGCCTGATGTTGTATAAATTGCATAAAGCCTCTTAACATTCCATCGTTCATCATCTGGTCAGTGTTGTTGTTTACCTGAGGATTGTCGCCTTCCTGAAGCACATTATCCTGATTATTGATCTGTGGAGACTCAATGGTCTCTTGTGCTCCATTGCTAATTTCAACATTCTCGGATGTCATTTTCAAATACTGCCATAAAACAAAGGTTAATTGACATGAAATATATTATCCCTATACTCTGACAGACCAATTAAATGCCAAATAAACTTAGGTAGGTCATACTAGCGAAGGAATTCCCTGTCTCTCCCCTCCTAATTCTTGTCTCACATCTCAGTCAGGGATCATATCCCTAAGCTTATTACATTTATTATCATACTATTTCATGGAATTGTGAGGACTATTAAAACAACCATCTGGACCGTCAATCCGTTTTCCGACTCATCCCAGCTATATTCTCATTTCCTGAAGAGAACAATGAAAGAAAGGGTGAGCTCAACTAGCCCAGTAAGAAATATTATGACTAAGATAATGCAGAATAAATTATCACTAGTCTTCAACAATATTAAACTGATAAAATACAATAAACATCAAGTTTAACTGCAGTGGAATAAGCAATCCATTAGAAGAGTCAAGTAGAGCATGATATCTACTATCTTTTATGATTTAAAATGTTTTTATCAATTTTTATCGCTAAGACTCAACTTAATAAATAAACCACATCATCGAATCATCCCTGCACTACGGGCCAAGAATATTCATTAAATCATCAATGGTCATAACTATACCAAATAATCCCTGGTCATAATCATACCAAAAATTGTCCATCAATGTACAACAGGCTACTGAGGTCTTTTATCACATCATTTATAACATTACAGGTCATGATTATACCGAATGATCCCTGGTCATAATCATACCGAGTCCATCTATGCACGTAAGCCAAAGATGACCTTCATCACAATATAAGGATGAGTATGATGACAATGACATAATAATTCAATAAAACAAGTTCAAGAATAAATTTTAAAGATCTATAAGTTAATTTATCCTGATATCAATACGTCCAAATTGTCAACATAATACTTCTTTGTGGAGTAAAATTCAAGAATAATATTCATGCACCAAAAATAATTTGGACAGAAAAGAATCAATTTTTTGTCGTGAATAGTATCCTGTGAATAGTACTTCAGGAATAGTACCTCGTGAATAGTACCCTGACATGAAAATACTCCAAATACCCGAGTGAATAATAATTTGGGTGAATAGTAACCCATGAATAGTAACTCGTGTGACGCCCCCAAAATAGGTATACATCACCTATTCTGAGTCGCCAAATAAATGGTACAGAATACAAATACAATCTTTAATATATAACAAGAGAGCTGTGAGTTTTAATACAACTACTGTCTTCTAGACAATATCCACTCTCAAAATAAGTCCTCATTATATTTATTGTCACACTATTTAACAGAATAGTGAGGACTACTAATACTATCATCTGGACCATTACTCCGTTCCCCGACTAGTCTCTGCTACGTTCTCATTTCCTGAAGAGGACAGTGAAAGAAAGGGTGAGCTCAACTAGCCCAGTAAAAAATATTATGACTAAGATAATAAAAAAATAAATTATCATTAGCCTTCAACAATGTTAAACTGATAAAATACAATAGACATCAAGTTTAACTGCAGCGGAACAAGCAATCCATTAAAAGAGTCAAGTAGAGAATAAAATCTACTATCTTTTATGATTTAAAAAGATTTTTCATCACTTTTATCGCTGGGACTCAGCTTAATAAATAATCCACATCATCCCTGCACTACGGCCAATGATATTCATTAGTATCACAACCACAAATTATCCATGCACTACGGACCAAGGATATTCGTGTATTCATCAATGGTCATGATCATGCCAACAACTGTCCTTCAATGCACTACGAGACAATAAGGACTTTTACCACATCATTTGTAACATTAAGGTCATGATTACACCGAATAATCTCTGGTCATAATCATACCAAGTCCATCTATGCACTACAGGCCACAGATGACTTTCAAAAAAAATAATATAAACATGAGGATGATGACAATGATATAAGAATTCAATAAAATAAGTTTAAGAATTAATTTATTCAGGAACTAATAACGTCTGAATTGTCAACATGATACTTCTTTGTAGAGAAAAATTCAAGAATGCTCAGAAGAATATTTCCATGAAAAGATACTGGATGAAACGCAAATATCAAGGATATTCCACTAATTTCAAGGAGTATAGAAGTTAAAACTTTAACCAACTGAATATAATAAAGAATGGAATAACAAAAGAAATCACCAGGCCTGCGATAGAGAGCACATGCAGGTTATTCCAACAGAATAATAAATAACGGAACCAGGTCCGGCGTAAAATGCACAGACAGGATATTCCAACAGAATAATTAAGACGGAACCAGGTCCGGCGTAAAACGTACAGACATGATGTTCCAACAGAATAATAAAGACGGCACCAGGTCCGGCGTAAAATGCATAGACAGGATATTCCAACAGAATAATAAAGAATGGAATAACAGAAAAATTTCACCAAGTATAGGGTAGCCTGCGTATACAGGTTATTTTAACAGAATAATAAATAATGGAATAACAGAATAATTTCACCATGTATGCGGTACTTTGCATAGACAGGTTATTCCAACATAATAATAAATATGTAATAACGGAAGTTCTCTTCATGAAAATGAAAGAAAGAAATAATACCCCTTACCTTTTAAAGAAGCTGGATATAGGAGTAGTGAAGTAGCAGGATATTTTTCTTCTTTCTCTCTATAGTTTCTCTCTCTAGAGTTTCAGTTAATTCGTAAGAAATAATGAAGTAATGAGCTTCTATTTATAGGAGAATGGAAAGGATACTATGCAATAAAATATTCTAATAAAATAAAAACTTTAAATAATATATATATATATATATATATATATATATATATATATATATATATATATTATATTTATCTGTATAACCCGTGATACCTCCCCTCTCGTGAATTAACAGAACTAATGCTTGTGAATCCTTTATATATATACAATTATTGTTATTAATATATATATATATATATATATATATATATATATATATATATATATATATATACATATATATATTACATGCAGTACTCCTTCTCAGCCAAACAAAATTCTCCTCCCAAATTCAATTTTTTTTTCAACACTTATGGGCCCCACATGTGGCCCCCATCTTTATAATATTAAATAATTTTATACCGATTAAGTTAAAAAATGGGCAAAATGGGGGGTTCATAAAATAAGCAAAACTCCATAAAAATCACCTTAATAATTTTAACAACATTTATCACCTTTATTATAATTCACAATATTAATCGATCATGTCGTTCCCCGGAAAGAGGGGGCTTTCCAGAAGGATTTCTCCCTATTGGCGCGCAATTAGGTGACCAAACCTCTCCTTGACAGAATTTCTAGACATCGTTAATATTGCAAATAATAATATTAATAACTCTGTCATCTCAATTATTAATTTAATAATATATAAAATATCGACAATAATTGAATCAAATAACGTGAGATAATATGCAACAATTACTGAAGCAATAATTGAACAAAACTAAATGACTTCTCACGTAAGCATCAATAATCAATACCGTGTGCTACTATGCAACCACGCGTATTACTGTACTTTTACTACCGAGTAGTTCAATAGTATTAACAGTAAAACTTCCTCCGTTATTTTCATAAAAAGATATTTTTATCGTTTTCTCAACCCGACAATAATTTCGTTGTGGGGTCCACCAATGATTGTGACGTTGTACGAATATTCCCTTTTAAAACAATTATTCCCCGACCAATCGAATATTATATAACAACTTGCGTACTTTGCAAAATTTTTAAATATCACCCACAACTATAACATAATATTAAATTCATTTCATAATATTCAAAAATGATAATTATAGAAAATTTATCTTTATTCATAAAGTTGGGGTCTTACAACTTGTGAATAGTATTCCGGCATGAAAAGTGCCTCGTAAATAGTATTTCGACAGAATAATATATAATAGAACCAGGTCATGCATAAACGCACAGACAAGATATTCCGACAAAATAATAAAAGAATGGAATAATAGAAGAATTTCACCACGTATGTGGTACTTCGCATAGACATGTTATTCCAACATAATAATAAAGAATAGAATAACAGAAGAATTTTACCATATATACGGTAGTCCGCATATACAGCTTATTCCAACAGAATAATAAGGAATGGAATAACAATAGCTCTCTTCATGAATACGAAGGAAATAATACCCCTTACCTCAAAAGAAGACTGGATACAGGAATAGTGAGGTAACAGACTTCTCTTCATCTTTCTCTCTGTAATTTCTCTCTATAATAATTGCTCTATAGCTTTAGTAAATTGGTGAGAAATGAAGAAAGAATGAGCTTCTATTTATAGAAAAATATAGTTTTGATAATTACACATTTCGGGGCTCAGAATATTACAGTAAAATACCAACCACTTTTCTTTAGTCCTGCAAATATTATCAAACTTGTATCACCTCCCCTAATAGTAAAATAATATGAATCAATAGTAAATCATGTGAATCAATAGTTCTAGACATGTGAAAATACGAATGACAGTATGATACCTCCATTTTTAACTTAGTCATGCAAGTATTATCAATCTTGCACCAACTCCCCTAACAGTACAAGAATGTGAATCAATAGTACACATATGTGAATAAATAGTTATGATCATGTGAATTAATAGCAATTAATTACTCATTTATCCATTTAATTACCCGACTGGTCAGTATAACTTCCAGACATCAATTAATATCGAAATATATATCGATTTCCACTAACATTAATAATTTTAACACAATGAAACTATCAATTTCATCTTTAATCCACACAAACTTATTCATCATTAATATTATAATTCATAATATTTAACAACCAGGTCGTTCCCAGGAAAGATGAGGCTTACCGATAAGGATTTCTCCTTATTGGCGCGCAATTAGATGACCAAACTTCTCCTTGACAGAACTTCTAGACATTGTAAATATTTCAATTTAATAATATGAATAACTTTGTCGTCTCAATTATTGATTTAATAATATAACATATTATAAAGATGATACTGTGATAATAATTGAATCAATAATATGAGAGATATGATGCAACAATTACTGTAGCAATAATTGAGTATAATTGAGTGACTTTTCATGTAAGCATCAATAATCAATACCGTGTGCTACTATGCAACCACGTGTATTACTGTACTTTTACAATCGGGTAGTTCAACAATTTTAACGGTAACACTTTCGACGTTATTTTTATAAAATGATAATTCTGTCGTTTTCTTACTACGACAATACTTCCATTATTGGGTCCACCAATGATTGTGCCGTCATACGAATATTCCCTGTTAAAATGAATATTCTCCATCCAATCGAATATTATATAACAACTTGTTTACTTTGCAAAATTTATAAATATTACCCACAACTATAACATTATATCAAATCCACACCATAATATTCAAAAAATATTTTGAGAAATTTAAATCTTTATTCATAAAATTTGGGGTCTCACATATTATCTCCTAAAATCACTAATTTTTAATCTCATGTTAATATTTTAATTTTATAATCTCATAAATCACTACAAATCTAAACTATTTTGGTAATGTCAACTGTTCTAATATTATCCTTTTTAATTTAATTATTATCTCCTAAAATCACTACTTTATGATATTATCATTACGGCTGAACACACTTCTATCGTTCCAAGTTGCCACTCATTTTTAAAGTCGTCCCTCAAGTTCAATTATTGTCAGTTAGGCCCTTAAAGTGACATTTAATTGGCATTTCCATTCCTTCGGCACAATTTAACCTCAACCCTACCCATTTTGACCCAAGCTGATCTAGTTTGACATAACCAAAATTTTTAATATTTTAAAATATAAAATTATTTTTAAAATAAGTTTAAAATAATAATTATATTTAAAATTTAATATATATATATATATAATATTTTAAAATAAAATATCTTTTAAAAATAATTTGAAAATAATAACTATTATATTTAATATTTTAAAATAATATTTATTTTTAATATTTAAAATAAAATATTATTTTAAAAAAGTTATAAAGATTATTATTATTATAAGGAAAAAATATTAGGAACTTTTATTTTTTTCAAAAATGAGTAAAATTTCATAAAATATAGATTCAAAAAAATTACATAAGAAAATTAAATATAATTATTATTTTAAATTAACTTATTTTAAAAATAATTTTATATTTTAAAATATTATAACTTTGGGTTGAGTCAAACTAGGTCGAATTTGGTCAAAATGGGTAGGGTTGAAGTCAAATTGGGCTGACAAAATGGAAATGCCAATAAAATACCACTTTAAGGACCTAACTGACGAAAATCAAACTTTAGGGACGACTTTGAAAGTGGGTGACAACTTGAAGGGACAAAAGTGTCATTTAGTCGAAATTGAGCTATTATCATTATTCTCATTTATTTAACCTAATTTCTCCTTATAAATACATACCAACTATTATGGAACAACTCATGCTACAAACAATTCTAAATATTTTTGAAACTGCAAAGGAGTTGTATGGAGATCTTCAGATTATGGTGACAGTGCATTCAATGGGAGGGGTTATGGCTTCATTATGGTGACAGTGCATTATATAGATGGCTTCTTCATCTATTGCATTCTATTATCTAGATTGTAGTTTTGCATGATTTGTTAAGTAGTAGCATCCGATAAATCATTTTTATCATCATTAATAGTTTTTTTTGACATTATGGTAATATTGCGAGTGCCTTTATAATTGCCAAAAAGGGATAAAAAAAACTAATGAGACAATCTATTCATTTTTTAACTATAACATTGTGTTATGTATGACACGGTGCTTTACTGCTATATTTTTGGACACAATGTTTGTTTGACATGCATGAAGATCCAACATAATTATTAATGCTCGTATTTTTCAATTTTTGCATGTAACATGTAATTTCTCTTAAGGTCTGAGGATCGAAATTGGGACATTCTTCATCTATTTCCCCTTTCGTTTGGGTGTTTAAATTTTGATGCAAGTAAGCATATATGAGACATGAACTCTTTAAAATGCGTTAAGTACTTGTGTCAGATATTTGAGGCTTGGTGAGGTTTGTGTAAAGTGTAACAGATTTCAAATATGTCACTAACAATCATATCAATATAACAACTCGATGACATTCTGTATTACACTTTCTAAATATTCGTTAGTGCTTTAGAATGAAAGAGGTACCCATTTTTAACCCTATTGGTTACATTATAAACATTTTTATCAAGAAATTAATATACACACACATACACGCACACAACTGTTATATATTATCCCGAGATTTAGTGATCAGATTAATATTATACTTTGATATGTATTTGAGCACAAATTTTTTACTCAACTTTTTTTAACATATGCTATCAAAATTTGATTATCGTACAACAATCTACCATCTTCTTATTACATTTTAATTTATTAATTAAACATATAAATTTATTATTAATAAAATAAATAATTCCATCACAACGCACAGGTTTATATCTAGTATAAAACTAAACGAAACATATTTTAACTAAACAAAACATATTTTTATCGTATCAGTATATATTAAACTAAACAAAATATCAATCATCAGCTACCTCCTCCTCCTCTTAAAAAAACCCAATAAAAGAAATCGATTTGATAGTTATATAAATATTATTTTAACTAAAAGTATTTAAAAAATTCACATGTTTAGAAATCATTATACCTATTTTCTTACCCAACACTATTCATTAAGGATAAATTGAAATTTATTACTCCTTCTGTTCCAGGATAAAGATTTTGGTTGATTTTTTGAGCATATAAAAAAAATACTAAAATTATTTTTTTATATATAATTGCATAGTTTTCTGCACATAACTAGTGATACTCCATAAATATACATAGAGAATAGAAATATGAAAATTAATATTAATATTATAAAAAAATTATTTAAGATAAGTAGACATTTTAACTTGAAACTACTAATGGAGGGAGTAATACACTCTCCTGTACTTTAATTGTTTATTGAATTGGGTTAAATACATTTTTCTACTTTACTCGATCTCGGTTTACAATTGCATCACAGAACTGATTTTTTTTACAGTCAACTCGTTGAACTATAACTTTTTTATAAAAATTCAAAAAATCGTCTAGTCTATTAAAATTTTAAGGGTTAAGTTCAGATGACCACCTGGGGTTGAAGCAATTTCCCACTTAACTACCTGTAGTCAGTAAACCTATATTTAAACTCTCGACCTTTTGAGTTGAAGTGAAAAAGTCACATTTTCCATCCAAATTAACTGTGTGTGTATGTCAGACGCCTAAAACGCGTGAGAATGGGCTATATCGGTCAAAAACAACTGTTAAATGTCTTAAATACCCATTCTTCTTCCTGTTTGTTGGCTTGTAAGAGTAGATCGAATCATTTTATTCTTCCCATTTTAGCTATTTGAGCTCCATCGTAGACGAAATTGAAAGCTAATTCTTAAGCTCCAAAAATCGTAGCACATAGTGAGAGAAGGAAAAGAAATCCGGCTGGTAAAGGAGAAAGAATTAAGTAAAATCCATTTATAATTTCTGAAGGTAAGTTTTCCAATCCCCTTTCATTCCTTTTTCATTCCATCCTTGTTAAGAAAAGAACTTTCATAGCCGAATGGCTCGATCTGAACTTGAAGGACTGTTTGTCCTTTTAGTTGCTATGTTGCTGCTTGTAAATTTAGTTCACTGGTATGCTACTGTTATGTATGAAAATTAGGTTCAAGGAGATATGTATGGCTGTGGAGTAATAAGGATGTTGTTATGGGTTATTATTGTAAACAATGGCTATGAAATTAGTAACCTAAAACTATGCCTATCAACTGTTTGATAAAAGTTCTAAAAGAACTATTTTAACTGAAAACTATATATTAGATTATAGCAAAAAGCAAATTAACCATGGAAATAATATATATACATTTATGGTCTACTCTTTGATATTACTCTTCATGTTGTTTATGTGAATCAGGAGTCATGTATTCGCCAAGCAATGATGTAGGAAGGATGAACGGTGAGTTGCACTACATTCCTAAACGATGTAAATGTGGGAAAAAAAGCAAGTGTAAGAATTGTTGACTCGAACAAACCATCGAAGGGGAGATTATATTTTGTATGTGATGAGTGTGAGTTTTGGGCATGGTGCTTGCCTTCTACAACAAACTCAAGTGGGATAGTCAATGGCCCCAATGAAGACAATGACAGAATGGGGACATTGGTGAGTGGAACAAAATGCAAGTGTTCGTGTGAGCTGAATAACATACCAAGTAGGATGATAGTTGTTGAAAGTAATGTGAAGATGATAATTGTTGTTGGACTTGTGTTGTATTTCATGTCAGTTATGAGGTATTATATTAGTAACAAATGAATGTATAAACTAATGGTAGTTTAGGAGACCTACCAACTATGTTGTAATGTTTAATGTTCAATGTTTAATGGTAATGTTTAATGTTCAATATTTAATGGTAATGTTTAATGTTCAATGTTTAATGATAATGTTTAATGTTCAATGTTTAATGGTAATGTTTAATTTCAATGTTTAATGGAATGTATAAACTGTCAATGTATAAACTGTATAACAAGGTGTGAAATATTGCAAATCTGATTCAAGCAGTTAATTGACAAAAAATTATGCCCAAAAACTACCCATTCAAACATTAAAGACTTACATTACAAGTCTGTTACATAATATCCAACTATAAAACATAGTCCAAAAACTTGTCATTGAAACATTGTTCAAAAACTATCTATTTGGCAAAGTATACACAATCACACTTGTCAAAAATAGTTAACTGACAAAAATTATACATTCAAACAGTAAAGCCTTAATCCCCCCAATCCTCCTTTTTTTGGTGATTTGCCTATCTTGCTCTTTATGGCTCCCATCTTTATGTTCTTCCTCGTAGGCTGCGAGCTTAAAACAAGCTGATTACTCCACATAGTAGACAAAGTTGGTGTGGGATTAGGTTGAGAGCTTGATTTGGGTTAATAAGGTATTTCCGAAGTAGTTGTAGCATTAGCAGTCCCTTGACTTGACTATCCTTTAGTCTGCAGATTTTGTGGCATGGGATTTGGCTGAAAAGGAATGAACAAGTCTAGTAGTCCAATACAAATAAGTTTTCAAAAACAGTTTACAACCATTAAAATGTACCTTTAGAGGATGTCTGGCAGGAATGTCTGACTGTGTTGACTGTGCAGTTGACTCCTTGTTATTTGTTTGAAAATCTAAATATGTTAAACTGTTATAAATAAGAGTTAAAAATACAATTGGAATGTATGAAAAACATAAAGAATATACCTTGTTCATTCTTGATTTAGGATGAAAAGGCAATGTACATGCCCTGCTGTTAAGCCCTAGTGTTAAACACCTTGCACATGTGACAGTGCCACCTTTTGTTGTTGTTTTATGTTTGTTTTTTGGTTCATCTGCAGCCTTTCTTCTGAGTTTCCTTTGTCTTCCAGTGGGCTTATGAGTGGAGGCTGAATCTTAACAAATTTGGAGTGAACCCATTCATGGTGACTTGGCACATGCTTTACGATAAAGTTGTATGTATTTAAGTATACATCCTTGCTATAGCACTGATGGCAATAAGCCTCTGGCTGCTCCCTATTTTCCCATATTGTAGACACAATATGTTTGCATGGAATCCCACTAAGCTGCCACATTATACAACCACAAGTTCAATCATTCAAATTCATAACCCATGTTCTGTTATCAACTTCTACTTCAAATTCTTCAGGCCCAAACTTCAAAGTAGTGAGCATACTTTATCCAACACCAAATATACTAACTAATTCATCCAAAAAATATGCATACATAAAAAACAAATGTGACTCCCCCAAAATAGGTATACAACACCCATTCTGAGTCGTCAAATACATGGTACAGAAAGAAAACTACAACTTCAATAATACAATTGTAGTGCAAAATATGACCACACATACTGTGAGTTTAAATTCCAATATTGTCTTTTAGACAATATCAACACTCAAATAAGTCCTCATTATAATTATTCATACACTATTTTACAAAAATAGTGAGGACTGCTAAAACATCTTTCTAGAACCATCACTCCATACCCCGACTCGATCCTACTATGTTCTCACCTCTTGAGAAGAAAAATGGAACAAAAAAGAAAAGGTGAGCTCAACTAGCCCAGTAAAGAATATTATGACTAAGATAATATAAAACAAATTATCATTAGTCTTCAACAGGGAAAAATCTGATAGAATATAATAGACAACAAGTTTAGATCAACAAATGCAGCGAAAACAGCAATCCATTAGAAGAGTCACGTAGAGAATGAATTATAATATCTTTTAAGATTTAAAAGTACATCATCAATAGTTTATCCGTGTAACATCAATCAATATACATCTTTAATCAAATATTCATCTTTGCACTACAGGCCAAAGATATCCATTTATATCACCAGTCGGTCATGTTCATCTCAACACATGTTCATCTTTGCACTACAGACCAAAGATATTCAATAATATCATCATTTAAGACTGAGGATGATGAAAAATATTTTTAAAAAAATGAATCCAGTGAGACAGAAGGACAAATATTAAGGATTCGTATAACAGTTTATCTAAGATCAATAATACTTCATAATAACCAATTATGAAGCACAATTCAAAAATAAAGATCAAAACATGGATACAATCAAAGATAGAAACCATAATAGACATCTTGGACAAAAAAGAAAATTTTCATTTTTCGGTCAATAGTGTCTTATTCGTGAATAGTGATGTATACGTAAACAGTGTCGTATACGTGAATAGTAACCCCGACACAAAAAGTTCTAAATTTGATTAAAAAGTTAAACCAATATTTTGGCATAATGATATTGAAGAAAATAATATCATTTAAGAAGAAAATAACAACTCTTCCCTTAAAATAACGGTACTTCTGATCGAAAAATCGGATATAAAGCCGAAGAAAACTTGTACCGAACAGTAACTCTCAAAGTATTAAAATACTCACAAAAATAAGCTCGATAATCTTAGAGAGAAAGAAAATTTGTTTCTGGTGTGATTTTCAATTCTAACCAAAGGACATATTTATAGAAAAATGCTAGAACGCCAAAGGAGACTAAAATAATAAAATATTATTTTTTTTCTTTTCCTTCCACGCACACCTCAATTGAAGAGCAACCATCGTTGAACCAAAATCAGCAGCCCTCATGTGTTAAAACAAAAGTGGGTCCCACCCATAAATTAATAAAAATCATTTTATTTTCCGAAACTTCAATAATTCATAGAAAATAGGCCGTTTATCATAAAAATATGAATTTTATGTCAATTCTGCACGAAATCGAATTCTCTACAACTTTGTAGCTTTGAATTTTTCCAAATTCCAAACAGAAAATATCTGAAATCCACAAATGGGTGATTTTTAATACATCCACTTCGATAAAATACTGATAAAATACCTCAGCATTAATTCCTTCATTTATAACCACATAAATAAATAAATCTATCATTTATATCCACATCAAATAAATATTTTCTTATCATATAAATCAATAATTAATTATTCATAAATAATATTACAGAATCACAATTATGACAATCAGGCAGTTCCCAGGAAAAAGAGAGCTTTCCAATAAGGATTTCTCCTTACTGGCGCGCAATTAGGTGACCAAACCTCTCCTTGACAGAACTTTCTAGACATTGCCAATAATGCAATCTAATAATATTATTCAAATAATATGAATTATTGATCTAATAATGGAAAATATTATGCAGTGACAATTATTGAAACCACAATAATATAAACTATCAACGCAACAATTATTGAATCAATAAAATAAAATATTAAACAGTAACTACTTTAACAATTATTGAGTAGTGTCTTCTTACGTAAGAATCAATAATTCTAAAAATACTGTGCAATATCGTGTGCTACTGTGCAACCACACATATTACTGTATTTTAACCACCAGGTATTCCAACAGTGTTAACGGTAACAATTACATCGTTATTTATAACACTTAAACTTTGTCACTTTCTTCATCCGACAGTTATTCCGTTATGGGGCCCACAATTGACTGCGCCGTCGTACGGATATTCCCGACAAAAAGAATATTCCACGACCAAACGAATATTCCCCGACAGAATTAATATTTTATAACCACTTGCTTATTTTGCAAAATTTGCACATTTCACCCATAACCAAAGCATTATATCAAATTAACACCTTATTAATTTAGAATAATGAATAGAGGAAAACTTCAATTTTATTTATAATAAGTTGGGGTCTTACAGCCTCCCCTCCTTAATTATAAAATTTCGTCCTCGAAATTGACGTACGTACATGGTGTTTCGAACAGGTGAGGCTACCTCGCTTTCATTTCCGATTCCAACTCTCAGGTCATTTCTTCAATAGCATGGTTCCTCCATAAAACCTTAACTTGTGGTATAACCTTGGTGCGTAGAACATGCTCTTTCCTATCCAAGATCTTAACAGGTACCTCCTCGTAGGTTAAATCTTCGGCTATCTCATCTGGTTCTAACGCAATAATGTGGTTCGGGTCTTTCACATATTTACGAAGCATAGATATATGAAAACATTATGAACACGAGACATGCTTGGAGGTAATGTGAGTCTATAGGCCATATTTCCTATTCGGTTAAGAATCTCAAATGGACCAACAAATCTTGGATTGAGCTTTCCTCTCTTTCCAAATCGTGTAACTCCCTTCCATGGAGCAACATGTAACAATACATGATCCCCAATATTAAATTCTAGTTCCTTTCGATGAAGATTCGCATAACTCTTTTTTCGATCCTGTGCTGTTTGTATACGTCGTCGAATTATTTGGATCTTTTCTGTAGTCATGCGTACCAATTTCGATCCCAACAGAGTTGCTTCACCCACCTCATCCCAACATACTGGAGAACGACACTTTTGTCCATATAACGCCTCAAATGGAGTCATGCCTATACTTGCTTGATAACTGTTGTTGTAGGAGAATTCCACCAGTGGTAAGTACTTATCCCAACTTCCTTTGAAATCTAGGACACAGAGTCTTAATAGATCTTCTAGGGTTTGAATAGTCCTTTCTGATTGCCCGTCTATTTGAGGATGGTATGCTAAACTGAAACGTAAATCTGTGCCCATAGCTTTCTGCAAGCTAACCCAAAATCGTGAAGTGAATCTTGGGTCACGATCCGAAACTATGGATACTGGCATGCCATGCAATCTCACAATCGCGTTCACGTACATACGAGAAAGAAGTTCAAGGGAATAAGTTTCACGTATAGGCAAGAAATAAGCAACTTGGTTAATCTATCAACAATAACCCAAATCGCATCTATACCTTGAGAAACCTTGGGAAGACCCGTAACGAAATTTATAGTAATGTGTTCCCACTTCCATTCTGGAATCTCAAGTGGTTGCAATGGACCTTTTGGTACTTGATACTCCACCTTTACACGTTAACAAGTTAAACACCATGAGATAAACTCCGCGATCTCTCTCTTCATATTGTTCCACCAAAATATGTGTCGAATATCATGATACATTTTGGTACTCCCATGATGGATTACAAACGGGGTGTTGTGTGCCTCCATCATGATTGTATGCTTCAAGTCAGAATCGTTAGGAATGCAAAGTCTAGAGTTGAATCGAAATATTCCTTCTTCATCGATTCTTGCTTCTATAATAGCACCTTCTTGCACTTTCTTCTTCATATGCATCAGCCCCAGGTCCGTAGCTTGAGCAGCTTTAACTTTATCGATTAAAGTTGGTTCAACTCGTATATTCTCCATCATCACGTGGGTCCTGGAGTCTTTAATTCTATCTACATCCTTTGCAAGTCATACAAAATAGGCCTTTGCGTTGACAATATCGCACTCGTACTCGTATATGATCTTTTACTCAATGCGTCAGCTACTACGTTCGCTTTTCCAGGATGGTATTGAATAGTGTGATCATAATCTTTCAACAGCTCAAGCCAACGTCGTTGCCGCATGTTGAGTTCTTTTTGGGTGAAGAAGTATTTGAGGCTTTTATGATCCTTATAGATCTCCACTTTCTCCCCATACAGGTAGTGTCTCCAGATTTTAAACGCGAAAAAGACTGCTACCAACTCTAGATCATGAGTAGGATAATTCCTCTCATATTCTTTGAGTTGTCGTGAGGCATAGGCTATGACTTTCCCATGTTGCATGAGAACACATCCTAACCCTTCGCCTGAAGCATCGCTATATATAACAAATCCATGTGACAACTCGATATTTTCTATATAAATAAATCATAAATTTTGCGTATAAATTTTTTTTAAGGATGAGGATTTGTACAAGATTATGTGTATATGTATTTATGTGGTAAATAAAAATATATTTATTATATGAATATTTACAAGTAAATTTATTTTAGAATTATTGATTATTATAAAGTATATTCTTATAATAATTAATTTTAAAATAGAAATGTTTTTATGAATATATAATCATATGTTATTTAAATAATATGTAAAATGATTTTTAGAATAATTATAATAATAATTATTTTATTATATGACTTTGTCCAGATTATTAAGTTAATTATTTTAATTTAATTTATAATGTTAATTATGATAGATAAATCAGATATGGAATCCAAACCCTAATTTTGGGTTTTGATCAAGGAATGAGAATAATAATATTTGTCAGTGTTATAGATATGTATGGTTATGTGTGTGCAATGTTAATGTGTGGAACAGTTTTATTATATTACAACCAAACCCTAATAGTATTTTTATAAACCCTATTTCTGGTTCTGGAATAAGGAATGATGATAATAATATTATAATATTTTGATTTTTCAGTGCTATATATATGTACTGTATGTACGTGTTGTTAATAATTGGTCAATGATGGTCCAATATTTGAAAACCCTAGTTTAAGCTGTTAAAACCTTAATTTGAAACTCAATTGTGAGTTTAAGGCTAATATATAACTGTGTTATATGATATATGTTATGTGTTATTATATTAATTATAGGAAACCCTAACTTTAAATATAAACCCTAATTATATTTGAATTTTTAATAATTAGAAACCCTAATTCGAAAACCTAAATCGGAGGTTTGATCAGTCAGAAATAGTGTTACTATGATTAATATCAAGTATGATAGACTTTAATTACTAATTAAGGTAAATCTAATTAGTAAATTAAAACCCTAAAATCTAGAACCCTAATTTAATTTTTAGAAACCCTAATTGTGCTTTAGAAACCCTAATTATTAAAATCTTAAACACTAATTGCCTAATTGGCAAGGTTAATATGGATAAGGGTACTAAACCCTAATGTTCTTGTATAATTTAATTATTAACCTAATCTAGTTAACAAATTTTAATTTTTAAATTTTAGAAGCTAAAATAATTTTATTTTCTTTATAAAGCCTAGTTGCTAAATCCTAATTTTGGAAATCCTAGAATTTTGCTAACTTGGCTCAAACCCTAAACCCTAAGGGTTTGATAAGATTACAAGAATGCCATTTAATTGATTTATCAAATGACATAAATACCCTTTTTGCATTCTTTAATGAGTTTGCTTGTAAATCTAGATAAGATTGGAGTAGTTTACCAAACCCAACAACTCCACATGCACATTAATGGACAGCAATCAGACTTCTAGATCAGCCATGTGCATTTTAATTTGCTATATATAGATCTAAGGAGAGAGAAAGTGCATTTGTATTGCTCAAATTTTCACCAAGCTTATCCTAGACCTCTCTCTCCCAAAACCCACGAAAATCCATAGTAGATCAGTCACAAACACAGCCCCACGATCAACAATAACAAATCAGAAGCATAAAATTAAAAATTGGATCAAAGAAAGGTATAAAACCCTAATCCTAGAAATCCTTCGATTTGTTGTTAAATATTGCAATTGATTGTTGAAATTTGTGTAATAAGGTGTCAATTGATGTTCTGGGTTGTTAAATCCATGACCCATAACATCAAAGTGCATGATTTTGTATTTTTAGCAAATCTGGAAATAGGAAAAATTTTGTTTTACAGTCAAATGTCAGATCTTATAAATCCGTGTATATTAAGTATTTTTGATGTTTAAAGCTTGTAACATGTAGTCTGTAATGTGATCTTTAAGATGCAAAAAGAATTAAGGCCAGATCAATTGTAGATCAATTGTAGTTACAGCCGGTCAAAACCCGTTGACCAAATCTGTCAAATTACCGAACCCAGAAAGTTAATAACAGT
Organism: Panax japonicus; assembly: GCA_020205505.1. NCBI lineage: Eukaryota > Viridiplantae > Streptophyta > Magnoliopsida > Apiales > Araliaceae > Panax > Panax japonicus. Next base: position 3,132,686 of record CM035112.1, on the reverse strand, counting down.
TTCCGTGTTGCACTTTGACCGGTTAGATCTTGCTGATGTTTTGATGTTTTTGTGTTATGATACTTTGTAATTGTAGTACTACATGTTGTCTACAAACTGGAGTTTATAGATCATATAAACGTTATACGAACATCAAGTTATAAGGACTCAAAGTAGGTACCTCGAAATCTATTAAACCCAGAATGTTGAAGAACAGCGTTGTCAGGTTTTTGGAGAGCTTAAATATTTCTGATCTGATGTTTTTCAGCCACGAAACTTGTTATGAAGTTGTAGTATTACATAAATAATACAACATGAAATCAATTTCAAGCCCAGAAACGCATTATCCTAAGAGATATAACCGGTCAAACCACCCCCTAGCACACTGTCATGCATACCTGGAAATCCTCAAGAACACCTATAGCGACAGAAAGTGTCGTTATAGCCCTTTAGCGACAGTTTTATTTATAATTTCCAGAAATTAATAAAAAATTGATAAAAATGGTTTTTAATTATTAAAAATACATAATAAATTCTTAAAAATTATTTTAATAACCAAAAATTATATTTTAATTATTTTGGGTATATTTTGAAAATATTTAATATTTTTGGAATGTAAATGGTATTTATTTATTTAATTACAATATTAGATAAATTATTTAAAAATAGTTTGAATTCATGAAAAATCATTAAAAATTATATTATTGTGTTAAAAAATAATTTTGAGTTATTTTTGATAACTTTTAATATTTTGTGATAATTTTCATTAATAAATTAATATTAATGATAGTTAAGTTATTTATTAAATAAATTAAATAAATGAATTAAAAATGATTTTATTATATTAAAAATCATTTTAAATAATAATAAGGTATTTAAGAATATTTTAAGTTATAAAATATAACTTTTAATATTTAATGGTTAATTTCATTAATTAATGATTATTAGTGATATTAAAGTTATTTAATAATTATATTAAATAAATTAGTTTAATAATGATTTTAATATAATCATTTTAAATAAAAATAAAGTGTTTAAAGATATTTTAAGTTATAAACTATAACTTTTAATATTTAAAGGATAATTTCATTAATGATTTAATATTAATGATATTTATTTAATGATTAATGATATTAAGTTTATTTAATAATTATATTAAATAAATAGTTTAAAAATAGTTTTATTTATTTAAAAATCATTTAAAAAGGATATAAATGAATTAAAAATATTTTAAGTTATAATTAATGACTTTTAATATTTAGATAATAGTTCATTAATATTTAAATATTAATGGTAATTATTTAATAATGATTTTAGATGTTTTAAAATTCATTTAAGGATAATATAAGTACTTTAAAAATATTTTAAGTTATTATAAATAACTTTAATATTTTGGTAATAGTTTCATTAATAGTTTAATATTAATTAAATATTAATGATAATAGAATTGTTTGATATTTAAATCATTTAATAATGATTCTGATATTTCAAAAATTATGGTAAATGGTAATAATTATTTTATAATTATTATAAGGTCATGAAAAATAATACGATTGTTGTTTAAGTTATCTATTTGGATATTGAGATACAGAATAGAGTCTCAGACTCGATAATTATCTAATATGACTGTCGATACGCCAACATGTTTCAGAAATTGATCTGGACTTAGATAATTTAATTAGTTAACTGTTTATTTGTGATTTAATGGTTGTTAAGGTTATGTGACTATGTGATTAGGAATGAGTTGATGTTAGTTTGTGATGCCATGATTGTTGAACATGTGTTATAAGATGATTAGGTTATGTGCTGACTGCGAAATGCAGTACTATGTGTTATGGTATATTGTTATAATCGAACGATTGATTTGATTAATGATAGGTCGTGATAGAAAGATAGAACTAAGTTGAGAATTGTAAGCAGCGCATCAGGCAAGTATCCTAACTTTGCATTTTCTTTATGCAATGGACAGAAGTGAGAAGTTCAGAATTATTATTATTATTAATGTACAGATTGTTAAACCTATATTATATACACCCATTGATTATCAACATGTTAGTATATGATAATTCAGTTATATATTCTGTTCGTTAATTTCTATAAATGATTATACAAGTGTCCCCACTTGGATAATCATTGTATTTAATCACATGTTGATACCCCTTTGTTATACATATATGTTGAATTATAGATTATTGTTGGATAAAATAAAACCTTTTGTCTGGAACCTTGACAAATATGAACATCCCGTTCACGGGAAAATTTTTATGCGCCCAAGGCGGACCAAGTAAATGATAACATCGTTCTTGTAATGTAGTATTGATCAATGCATGGCACAACGGGCTGATCACCCCCGTGTCCGTAAGTTATGACGGTTTGCAGATGAAGTTCTGCTAAACCTTTTCGAAAATAAAAACAATGTTCATAGAATGTCACTTAAACCCTATTTATAGTCAGTACGTATTTTCAAACATTTGAAAGGGGGTTGTTATGTTATTAATATCGGTTAAGAATACTTCACAACTATTGACTTGTTGTAGATGGATATTATAAAGAAAACATTTAAATTCTTTCAGCTTATATATATATATATATATATATATATATATATATATATATATATATATAATACTTTTTGGGCACTCAAATGTTCATCCTTGCTTAATTTAAATATTTTCAGATAAGTGTGAACAATCTGAAGGATCGGTCAAGAACAAGTGAAAAGGAAAGCAAACAGAATTAGGATTACGGTGTCATGTAGTAAAGGTTGCGTACTTGGGATTAAACTCTGATAAAGGTAAGATAAGTTTATAATTTATATTAGTGTTATTATTATTAGTAATATTTCCGCTCATAGAAATGGTATCGTGAAGTACCGAGTTCGGGTTTCAAGTATCCGGGTTCGGGGACCTCACAATCCATCCGAACCAGATGGTATTACCAGAACAAGTGTCGAAATGAGTCTCCTCTTGAGCTCTTAGAAACTCTTCTCGCATTCCTCGCTCCATAAAAATTTTGTATCTTTTCAAGTCAACTAATTTAACGGAGTAGCGATTCGAACAAATCCTTCCACGAATCTCCGATAATAACCAGCTAAGCCCAGAAAGTTGCGTACTTCGGTCACCGACTTTGGTTGCTCCCAACTTTGTATTGCTTCAATCTTCGTCGGGTCAACAGATACTCCATGTTTTGACACCACGTGCCCAAGGAATGCTACTTCTTCAAGCCAGAACTCGCATTTCTTTATCTTGGCATAAAGCTTATTTTCACGAAGCCTTTCAAGTATCAGCTTCAAATGGTGCCCATGATCTTCACGACTTTTGGAATAGATGAGGATGTCATCAATAAAGATAACAAAGAACTGATCCAAATATTCCTTGAATACACGGTTCATCATATCCATGAAAGTAGCAAGAGCATTAGTCAATCCAAAAGACATGACTAAGAATTCATAATGCCCATACCGAGTTCTGAAGGCAGTCTTTGGAATATCCTCAGTTTTAATCTTCAGCTGATGATATCCAGAACGAAGGTCGATCTTTGAAAAGAATTATGCTCCTTGCAACTGGTCGAACAGGTCATCAATGCGAGGTAACAGATACCTATTCTTGATGGTGATATGTTTCAATTCTCGGTAGTCAATACAAAGTCGCATACTCCCGTCTTTCTTCTTTATGAATAAAACAGGAGCACCCCAAGGAGATGTACTAGGATGAATGAAACCGATGTCTAATAACTCCTATAGTTGGACTTTTATCTCCTGAAGTTCAATAGGAGCCATTCGATATGGGGTTTTAGAAATGGGTTTTGTACTCGGTTCAAGGTCAATAAAGAATTCAACATCACGTTCTGGGGGTAGACCGGGAAGTTACTCAAGAAATACATCAGGAAATTATCTAACAACAAAAATATTATCCAAATCTGACTTGTCTTTATTCAAATCCATAATATGGGCTAAGAAAGCTTGACATCCGTTTTTCAATAAACGAATAGCTTTTTGGCTTGATATGACAGTGACTGATTTTAGTGGTTTAGTTGCTTGAATTCGCATAACAGGTTGGTTAGGAATATGAAAACTAACAACCTTACGAAAATAATCAATTTTGGCATGATGAGTGGACCAATCAATTCCTAAAATCACATCAAAAACAAGTATCTTTAAAGAGATAAGATCAACAAGTAATGTGATGGTGCCAACTTGGATTAAGCAAGATTTATAAACTGTAGATGTAATGAAGGTTTCACCCAACGGAGTTTCAACAGATAAGTTAAAGTCCAATTTCTCCAGAGTCAAGTTTAAACGTTGAGCACAAGTAGGAGGGATAAAAGAATGGGCAGAACCAGTTTCTAGTAAGGTATAAACTTCGCAAGAATTCAAGATTAGCTTACCCGTGATCACCTCGTTTAGGTTCCTTGCGTTTTGGCCAGTTACGACAAACCCTCTTTCAGGAACCGCTGATTTTGACTTATCCGGGATAGCTTTTGGAGTCACCATTCCCGCTGAACTTAGTTTTCCTACAGAACACTCTCAGGCTATATGACCCTCCTTTCCATAGTTATAACATACCTTAGATTGTTGTGGGCAGTTTGGGCTGATATGTCCCTCTTTCCCGCATTTATAACATACGACTGGTGGTCGTTCTCCTCCCCTAGCAACAGTTGATGCTGGTGTTGCTACTGATGTCTTCCCATCATTGTTGAATCTCCTCTTTTTGAAATTTCTACTAGACTCCCCTCTTCTATTATCATGGCCACGATTACCACCCGAGTGGTTACCGCTTTTGTCCGTATTCTTCCCTCCTCGCTGATTATCATCTCTCTGATGACTGTTGTCACCGGTATGACCCTGGTTGTGATCCCTCGGTTGAGTATACTCATTATCTAGCTCTAATAATTGAGCCATGTTGACAACATCTAAATACAGAGAAAATTTATGAGAGATAAGGTATTGACGAATCTAGGGTTTTAGACATCTCAGAAACATCCGCGCCATACGTTCCTCATTCTCTACCAAATGAGGTGCAAACCTAGATAACTCCGCGAACTTCGCCTCATACTGAGACATCGTCATGTTGTTCTATTCTAGTCTAATAAACTCTACCTCCTTCATATGATGAATACTTTCAGGAAAGTACTTGTCATTGAACAGTTTCTGAAATCTTTCCCAAGACATGTTGAGTGCGGCTGGCTGGGTACGCTTCACAGATTCCCACCAATAATCTGCCTCTCCACGGAACATAAAGGTGGCGAATGGAGCCTTTTGTTCCTCTGTGCATCCCAAGACATCGAATATCTTAGTAATTTACTTGACCCATGTTTTCGACTTAATCGGATCGAGCTTTCCCCAGAAATCTGGTGGTCCCAACTCTTTGAACTGCTTGGCTGTAACAGACCGCGCGTTGCTATCACTTCCACCCGTATTTTGTACACGAGTCTCCCTCGTCTGATTTTGCATGAACTGAAAAAAGCTCCTAAACATTCCATCATTCATCGTTTGCTCGGTAGTGTTGTTTACAAGAGGAATATTGTCTTCCTGTTGCACGTTCTCCTGGTTTGTGACTAAATGTTGTTCTACAGTCTCATACACTCCATTGTTAACGTTCACAGCAGCCATTCTTAAATACTACCATAAAATAAGGGTTAATTAAACAAATTAACATATCACATAATATCCCTATATTATCACCGACCAACAAATAAGCTTAGATAGGACACACTAGCGAAGGATTTACTCATCTCTCCCCTCCTAGTTCTATTCCCCGATCTCCGCCAGAGATCATATCCCTAAGCTTTGATACCAACTGTGACGCTCCCAAAATAAATATATAACACCCATTCTGAGTCGCCAAATACATGGTACAGAAAGCAAATTACAACTTCAATAATACAATTGTTATGCAAAATACGACAACACATACTGTGAGTTCAAATACAAATATTGTCTTCTAGACAATATCAACTCTCAAATAAGTCCTCATTACAATTATTCATACACTATTTTACAAAAATAGTGAGGACTGCTAAAATATCTTTCTAGAACCATCACTCCATACCCCGACTCGATCCTGCTATGTTCTCACCTCCTGAGAAGAAAAATGGAACAAAAAGAAAAAGGGTGAGCTCAACTAGCCCAATAAAGAATATTATGACTAAGATAATATACAACAAATTATCATTAGTCTTCAACAGGAAAAAATATGATAGAATATAATAGACAACAAGTTTTAGATCAACAAATGCAGCGAAAACAGCAATCCATTAGAAGAGTCACGTAGAGAATGAATTTTACTATCTTCTAAGATTTAAAAGTTCATCATCAATATTTTATCCTTTTAACATCAATCAATATACATCTTTAATCAAATATTGATCTTTGCACTACAGGCCAAAGATATTCATTTATATCACCAGTCGGTCATGTTCATCTCAACACATGTTCATCTTTGCACTACGGGCCAAAGATATTCATCAGTTAATCATTCAACTTTGTACTAAAGGCCAAAGATATTCAATAATATCATCATTTAAGACTGAGGATGATGAAAAATATTTTAAAGAAAACGAATCCACTGAGACAGAAGGACAAATATTAGGGATTCGTATAACAGTTTATCCAAAATCAATAATATTTCATAATAACTAATTGTGAAGCAAAATTCAAAAATAAAGATCAAAATATAGATACAATCAAAGATAGTAACCATAATAGACATCTTGGATAAAAAGAAAAATTTTTATTTTTCGGTGAATAGTGTCGTATTCATGAATAGTAACGTATACATGAATAGTGTCGTATACGTGAATAGTAACCCCGACATAAAAAGTTCTAAATTTGATTAAAAAGTTCAAACCAATATTTCGGCATAATGATATTGAAGAAAATAATATCATTTAAGAAGAAAATAACATCCCTTACCTCAAAATAACGGTACTTCTGATCAGAATATCGGATATAAAGCCAAAGAAAACTTGTACCGAACAGCAACTCTCAAAGTATCAAAATTCTCACAAAAATATGCTCGATAATCTAGAGAAAAAGAAAACTTATTTCTGGTGTGATTTTCAATTCTAACCTAAACGCCTATTTATAGAATAATGCTAGAACGCCAAAGGAGACTAAAATAATAAAATATTCTTTTCTTTTCTTTTCCTTCCACGCACACCTCAATTGAAGAGCAGCCATCTTTGTACCAAAATCAGTAGCCCTCATGTGTTAAAACAAAAGTGGGTCCCACCCATAAATTAATAAAAATTATTTTACTTTATGAAACTTCAATAATTCATAGAAAATAGGCCGTTTATCAGAAAAATATGAATTTTATGTCCATTCCACACGAAATCGAATTCTCTACAACTTTGTAGCTTTGAGTTTTTTCAAATTTCAAATAGAAAATATCCGAAATCCACAAACGGATGATTTTTAATACCTCCACTCCGACAAAATACTAATAAAACACCTCAGCATTAATTCCTTCATTTATAACCACATAAATAAATAAATCCATCATTTATATCCACATCAAATAAATATTTTCTTATTATATAAATCAATAATTAATTATTCACAAATAATATTACAGAATCACAATTATGACAACTAGGCAGTTCCCACGAAAGAGAGGGCTTTCCAATAAGGATTTCTCCTTACTGACGCGCAATTAGGTGACCAAACCTCTCCTTGACAGAACTTTCTAGACATTGCCAATAATGAAATCTAATAATATTATTCAAATAATATGAATTATTAATCTGATAATGGGAAATACTGTGTAATGACAATTATTGAAACAACAATAATATAAACTATCAACACAACAATTATTGAATCCATAAAATAAAATATTGAACAGTAATTACTGTAACAATTATTGAGTAGTGTCTTCTTACGTAAGAATCAATAATTCCAAAAATACTGTGCAATACCGTGTGCTACTGTGTAACCACGCGTATTATTGTATTTTAACCACCAGGTATTCTAACAGTGTTGACGATAACAATTACGCTGTTATTTATAAAACTCAAACTTTGTCGCTTTCTTCATCCGACAGTTATTCCGTTATAGGGGCCCATAATTGACTGCGCCGTCGTACGAATATTTCTGACAAAAAAAATATTCTACGACCAAACGAATATTCCCCGACAGAATGAATATTTTATAATCACTTACTTATTTTACAAAATTTGAACATTTTACCCATAACCAAATCATTATATCAAATTAACACCTTTTTAATTTAAAATAATGAATAGAGGAAAACTTCAATTTTATTTATAATAAGTTGGGGTCTTACAACAAACAACTCACAATTAAAAATAAAGTACATATCATATCTATCAGACAAGGAGAAAATTACCTAAATCGGCACCAAATTAAGTATCATAGACCAAACGAAGGTGGGAACCCAGTAAATCACGAAGATCCACCACGAATACACTAAACCCACACCCTATTTCTCTCGCCTCTCTAGCCCTAGATATCACCACGATCGCTCGTTCTCTAGCCCTAGAAATCGATCTGAAATGAAAAGAAATAAAATCCACTTCGCATCTGTCGTTTTCAAATATATATATATATATATATATATGAAATGGATCAGGTCCGGACCTCCCGGACGGGAGAAAATCCGGACCAAATTTTTTTTTTTTTTTGTAGAACAACTAAAAAAAAAATTTATGGAACTGAAATTTTTCAATAATACAGTATTTTGGGTGTGTTTTTAATACCTACACCAACCAATGTATGTACAGTCTGCCCAGATTGTACAGACATGTTTTGTTATAGGCATCCAAATCACGCCCAAAACACTGCATAATGTAAAAATTCCAATTCTATATTTTTTTTAGTTGTTTTAAAAAAAAACAAAAAAAAAAGTCCGAATTTTGTTAAAATTCGGGAGTCCGGACCTGATCCGGACTCTATATATATATATATATATATATATATATGAAGGATAATTAAGTCTTTAGCCAAATAAACTAACAGAGTTAAGACGGAAATCACTTTTTCACTTCACCTCAAAAGGTCGAGAGTTTAAATGTAGGTTTACTGACTACAGGTGGTTAAGTGAAAAACCGCTTAAACCACAGGTAGTCATCTGAACTTAACCCAAATTTTAACGACAAATCTATGTGTCACGTGCTGATGAGGAAAGAGAAGCTGAGTTGGATTAATAATTAAATTAAATTATATTCAATTCTATAACAAATAGTTTAAGAAAATATAAATCAAATTAATATACATGATAAATAATTAAATTAATTAATAATAAAATAAATTAATGAATAATTTTTACAAATGTATTTATATAAAATTAATAAATTCTTATTTTTTTTATTTTTTAAATATTTTAATTTTATTTTAATAATATAAAATTATCTAATATTTTGAAAATAGAAGGATTATTATTATTATTATTATTATTATTATTATCTATTCCTTTCTCCACATAAAAAAAATAAAAAAAAATAAAAACTTCATCAGTTCAACTTCCTTTCGTTTCCTCAGAGAGTCCTCCATCACCACTGTTCCGCCGCCGCCACCGCCGCCGCATCTATACCCCTTTCTACCTCCGGTATCACCTCCTCCTCCGCTGTTCAATTTCCACCACTGATCAGTATCTAGATCTAGAGGCGTTTTTTCAATTCGGCACCATCATCACGGATTCGAAGATCTGTTAGTCTGTTTAAATTAGATTTGGTCAGACCCGATTCGATTAACGCTTAATCTGAAATAATTCATTTCTGGAGTTCCAGTAAAATATCGATTGAATAGAGGGTTTACTGATATAGAGAGTTTATTGAATAGTTACATTTTGCCTTCCAAAGTTTCACTTAGAACATCGACTGTGTTTTATTTTACTCCCTCCGTCCCAAATTAATTGCTCAGTTTTGACTTTTTAAAGTCAAATTGACCATTTTTAAAACTAATCTTTTTACTATTTTTGCTAAAATATAGGTGAAGAGATTATAACTAAAAGAAAGTATATACAATTTATTACTAATCCTATTTTTTATAATTTCAGAAATATATTTATATATGTTTAATTATTAATTCTAAAAATAGTCAATTTGACTAAAAAGGTCAAAATTGAGCAGTTAATTTGGGACGGAGGGAGTAACTTTTTGGTTGCAGCAAAATACTGAAGTTCCAGATGAAGATTTTGTTTCATATGTGAACAAATGGTGCGAGGTAGGAGCATCCCTTGTAGGAGGTTGCTGCAGAACTACTCCCCATACCATCAAAGGAATTTATAGGACTCTTAGCAGTAGATCAATCTCTTAAGTGTTATTTCAGCAATACTTCGTGATCATGGAAGATATTGAAATATTAATTCATATTAATGTGCTAGATCTGATAGATAAATGATTTTTGATGGATAAATAATTTTTAATGTGCAGATCATCAATGAAGGATTTGTTTTAATTTATTTTTTAATTTTTCTTTTAATTTGTAACATACTAAAAAAATTAAAGCTTACTTTTTAGCATATTTTTATTTTTTAATATTTCTTTCTTTTATATTTAAGCTTAGATTTAATGATTTCATAATATAAATAATAATTATATTAATTTTTAAAAATAAAAATAATAATTAATTTTTAAAATATTTGTAAAGTTTGAATTTATTTTTATGTATTTTAATTTTTAATTTGTGTTTATTATGAACATAATTATGAATAATGTTAAAAACATTACTCAAATTCAAAATTTACTCAAACTTCTCTTATTTTTAATAATATATGTAATATATTTGAATAAAATAAAAGATAAATTTGTCAAAATAAAAATACTAATAATTTTTTATTATTAATGTTGAGGGTATTATGACAATTTGCAAAGAAAAATGTGACAAAAAGTAGTTAAATCTATTTATTTTCCAACGTGACAACAACTAAGATGATAACACATGACGATTGTATGACGTGGATATTAATAATTTAAAAGTGACATAGATGTTCCGTTAAAATTTATTTTGTAACGATTTAAAAATAATTTGTAGTTTAATGAGTCGAATGTAAAAAAAATAGTTCAATAATGTATTTATAAATTGAGATCGAATAGAGTGAAAAAAATATATTTAAACCTTTTTGAATTTATGAGAAAGATACTCTCTCATGTACTTCAATTGTTTTGTGAATTTATGAGAAAGATACTCCATCGATTCCATAATAATCGAAGTTATAGAGCAAGTTTTTTATTTCAAAATATCTGGCATTTTAAGATTTCTAGGGCAAATGTTACCAAAATACTCTTAAGGTTAATAGTCCACAATTTTCAATACTCTTTTATCTTTCCTCCATATATATATATATATATAGTCAGGATCCTATTCGGACTTTCGGATTTTTCTTAAAATGCGGAATATTTTATTTTTTTTTAAAAATAACTAAAAAAAGTTTAATATTTTATAGAACTGAAATTTTTTCATAATACAGTATTTTGGGTGTGATTTGGGTACATATAACAAAACAGGTCTATACAGATTTTGTTATATGTATCTAAATCACACCCAAAGCACTGTATTATGAAAAAATTCTAATTCTATAAAATATTAAACTTTATTTTTATAATTATTTAAAAAAACAAAAAAAAATTCGCATTTTAGTAACATCCGAGATCCCAGATAGAATTCAGACTCATATTTATATACTAGCTGGGTCCCGTGCCTCCGGCACTGTATGGGCAGTGAAATTTATCTCAAACTTAGAACGACCCAAGATAACTTATTAAGTGAGCGGGAAATTCAAAATTATTATTAGATAGATTAGATAGATAGATGTATTTTATTAGATAGATGTATGGACGGTGGGATTTATCTCAAACTTTGGACGGCCCAGATGATTTATTGATTGAGCGGGAAATTCAAAATCATTTGTATTTTATTAGATAGATGAGAAAGATACTCTCTCATGTACTTCAATTGTTTTTTGAATTTATGAGAAAGATACTCCATCGATTCCATAATAATCGAAGTTATAGAGCAAGTTTTTTATTTCAAAATATCTGGCATTTTAAGATTTCTAGGGCAAATGTTACCAAAATACTCTTAAGGTTAATAGTCCACAATTTTCAATACTCTTTTATCTTTCCTCCATATATATATATATATAGTCAGGATCCTATCCGGACTTTCGGATTTTTCTTAAAATGCGGAATATTTTATTTTTTTTAAAAAATAACTAAAAAAGTTTAATATTTTATAGAACTGAAATTTTTTCATAATACAGTATTTTGGGTGTGATTTGGGTACATATAACAAAACAGGTCTATACAGATTTTGTTATATGTATCTAAATCACACCCAAAGCACTGTATTATGAAAAAATTCTAATTCTATAAAATATTAAACTTTATTTTTATAATTATTTAAAAAAAACAAAAAAAAATTCGCATTTTAGTAACATCCGAGATCCCAGATAGAATTCAGACTCATATTTATATACTAGCTGGGTCCCGTGCCTCCGGCACTGTATGGGCAGTGAAATTTATCTCAAACTTAGAACGACCCAAGATAACTTATTAAGTGAGCGGAAAATTCAAAATTATTATTAGATAGATTAGATAGATAGATGTATTTTATTAGATAGATGTATGAACGGTGGGATTTATCTTAAACTTTGGACGGCCCAGATGATTTATTGATTGAGCGGGAAATTCAAAATCATTTGTATTTTATTAGATAGATATATGTGTGCAACTTACCTATTCTTTTCTCTCTCCTCTTTCTCTTTCTCTTTCTCTTTCTCTTACTCTTTCTCTTTCCTTCATTATGTCTCCGTGCACTTACATAATCTTCTCTCTCTTCATTTCTTCTAAGTTTTGTTTATCTTCTACCAGCAAGTCTATCATCTTTATCACTTGCAACTCATTAATATCCATATACTCACCTTCTCCTTTACAATTAACACAAATGATGGAAATCTCTAAATTAGTAGTAGTATTCATTCACATCTTCTTCAGGAGAGAATTGTGATTAAATTTTGGAGAGAGAAATACTCCTCACGATTTTGAGTATTAAAAATCTTATTAGTAACAAAAAAAACTTTTTAAATTAAAATTTATTAACCTACTACATGACTCACCTATTTGAATATGAGATGCCCCCGTAGTAAATTAACTTTTCACTTGGAATACACAGTAACTTTAAGTAATTATATAAATAATTGACTTTCTTAATAATTATGCAAAGCCGACAATTTTAATTTATAAATCTTAAATTTATTTAAAAATTAAATGAATTGAGATGAGTTAAGTGAATTTATAGATCTCGAATTCATTTGGAAATGGTTTCAAAAAAGTATATAATCTATTTTACTTGATAAACTTTGATTTTTATTGTTAAAACCTATCATCTTAAAAATTAATAATTAAACATATGTATTTACTTTTTTAAAATCACGAAGTATGGGATTAGTAATAAATTCTATTTGTCAACATTCATAAAAAGAATTAATTTATTTTTATTAGTTTTAGACTAAAAAAATTAAATTAAAGTATAAACTATAACAAAAAATTAGAGTATGAACCAAATTAGAAAACTGTAAGCAAATTAGAGTATGAACCAAAACTAAGCTAAGAAACAACTAGCGAACTGGAAAGACAGTAAATAATAAATAAATAGAATATAACTCTTAATCAAAATTCGTACATCATAAGACCATACAATAATAAATAAAACCCTAACCCGAAATTAGGGCCAAAAGAATAACAAATAGAGCATCTCCAATCTCATTCTCATAAACACTCAACATTCCCATAGATCAAAACCCCCAAATCTAGTTATTTAACATATATAATTATACATATCTTTATAAATCTCTGAATGCCTCTTTTACTGCCAAATTAGGGAAACGAATGACAAGAACAGCGAAATGAAAGCGAATGCACCAGACATCGCCGGGTAACCGACTGCGGATTGCATCATTATCGGCGCCGGGGCCGGAGCCAGATCGATTTCTTGCGCTACCGCCACGGAGGTGGTGTACGTTGCGGCCACCGCTAGGATTAAGAAGAACAGAGCACCAGAGATTCCCTTCAACGCCATTGTAGATTTCTAGAGAGAGAAAGCGTATACAGAGAGAATCAACAGGCTAGATAAAGAAAGTAGATGATAGAGAAAGATTGTTGAGGTGAATTTTAATGCAAGTTAACTAGTAGAAGCTAGGAATTTATAGGCGTCTTTTTTTTTTCCTTCTCATTATTGAGAATTTAATTTAATTTAATTATTGAGTTTGGTAACGTTCAAATCGAACGTTAATGGACGGTCCCACCGGAACTCTCGGGATTCGTGACTTTCCTGGAAGACAGTGAAAGAGATATAGGGGGTTTGAGTTTAAAAGTGGAAACTAGCCGTTATTACGTTACTGCTAATTTACAGCGGTTTATATATGTAGTATTAATTTTGGATTAAAATCCCTTCATTTTAGAGCAATATTTCAATTTTTCTCTATATCTATACATATTTAAAGACACAAATATTATATTTAATAACATAATAAAATTTTAAAAAATTATATATTTTGTATTTTTAAATATTAATTTTTTATTGTCAATTATATAAATAATTATTGACGATAACATTTTTTAATCATGTGATATGGTGGATTAATTTTATAATTTTATTCATTCTTATGTATTTTATGTATTAATATGTGTCCCAACTATAAATTAATAAAAAAAAAATTACACTACATAAAATTTAATACATCTAATCAATGAAAACAATAAATTTTCTTATAAATAAAAGATGGGTCCTGTATCATTTATTGAGAAAATGTTCGTTAAAAAGTTAATACATCTAATCAATGAAAACAATAAATTTTCTTATAAATAAATTATAATTTTTTATTAATACTCGGATCATATTCGTTAAAAAGTTTAAAATGTTTGGACTCAATTCGAGATCAGAATCGACTCGGTAGTTAAATGCGTCTCAATCAAAATATTATTTTATACTCGATAAATTTTGTGAATCAAATTTGAACAACTCAATACTCGGCTTGATTCAGTTCATTTACACCATTATAGGATAGGTATAAAAGTTTAAATTAGTGAAAAGCCAAAATACACGATTTTGCTCCCTTCCATTACAGATTCCCTACAATTCCCGTCAATACATCATATTCTTATAGTTTTAGATAGTATAATTGAAATCAACAATGATCAATGTTCGGGAGTATTTCACCGACCCCCGGATGAGTTGAAGGTCTGGTGCTAGAAGGGGATGTTAAGTCCATTGGGACGAAGCCCTCAGTGATGTCGAAGGAGTTCGGGCATCCGAGTCCTTTGGGCCGGAGTCCTGTTCGAGTTTATGGTGTTCGGGTTCAGACATCCGAGTCCTTTGGGTCGGAGCCCTAATTTGTTGTATGGTGTTCAGGGTCGTGTATTCGAGCCATTTGGGGCCGGAGCCCAAACCAGTATACGAGTTCGGTTGGATTGAGCTTGTACAGTGGGTTGTCCTGCGTACAGAGTCTGGAGCCATAAGGAGTTTAAATGGTTAAAGATTCTAGTCCTAACCATATTCAACTAAGGTAACTCCAAAGGTAGTGTTGGGATTGGATTCCACTTGCACCTTTTAAGGAGATTGTGTTAGACCCAAATAATGGTAACTGTTATATTTAGGAGTCCTAAATCGACTCGGAAAAGGATTCTAAGGTAGTGAGAGCACGATAAATACAAGGCTTGGGCTTCAGTTAAGGGGTAATGCATTCTTTGAGCACTAAACACTAAAGCCTCAATTGTTAAACCTTGTGAACGGCCTGTACTTATTCTCACTAGGGGTGAGCATTTGGTTATTAATCGAACCGAACAAGGAATTCCGTTATAACCGAAACCTGAAAATGTCCTGTTTTAGATATCTGAACAAGTAACCGAAATTTCTAATAACCGAATAACCAAAAAACCGAATAACCGAATAGGTTATTCGGTTAATAACCAAATTTAAGCATAACCCATAAACAGTTCAGTTCAGAATGGCCATCTGCCTCTTACAGGATCTCATCAAAATGGGTTAAACCCTGAAATCAAGAAAGAGAAATGTATACATCATTTTTCCACAACACAATGAGAAGAAATCAACATATTATTAAACCTGTACACAAAAGCAGAAGAAAACTCGTTCAAGGCATCAATATAAAACTCACTGTTACGTTCTCAATTTTTGCAAAAATTTGAGTCTGACTTAGATCACCCTGCTTAGATAAATATTCACGGGGCAGATGGAATTGATTGATCTGACTTAAGATCTTTTCTGTTCGGCTGGTCCTGGAGGTTCGGCGGATAGATCTGACTTAAGATTTTACATTAACAAAAAAATAAAACCAAAGGAATTGATTGAGAGTTGAGAGATTGGTCGTTCGAGATGAATGACTTGAGAGATTGAGAGTTCGAGATCTTACTCTTGAGACTTGAGTCGGCGTCGGCGATCTGAGATATGAGATTTGAGACTGAGAGCATTCGAGATCTGAGAGTTAAAGTCTTGGAGATCTGAGAGCCAGAGCATTTGAGATTTAAGACTTGAGACTGGTGTGCTTTACTGCTTTGTTCAATTGTTCAGACTTCAGAGAGTGGGGCAATGCCGCAGTGGGCTATAACCGAGTATACAAGTAGTGCATAATTAAGGTTTTGTTCGGTTATAATGTTGTTTCAACTTTGCAAAGATCTATTAGGTTATTCGGTTAAACCGAATAACCCAAAAGTAAAACCCGTACAAATTAACCGAAAACCGTAATAAAATTCGGATATAACCGAAATGTTAAAAAAATCGAATTATCAGAAAATTTCGGTTAAATTATTTCGGTTTGGTTCGGTTATTCGGTTATATACATTTTTTGCTCAGTCCTAATTCTCACACCGGAGCTATCCCCCAGCGGCACAAGCCGTCAAGCTTCGTGTGTGATATGTTATTGTGCAGGTTCATGCGCGTGGATTCTGTGATTGGACGCGCCGACGAAACTTGGCGTTAACATAGGCGCTAGAAGGAGGGCCTTTAGTGCTTTTTACAATCACAATCAACTTTTTCGATAGAAGGTATTATGGCGAGCAGAGATAGTAGTGCCTCTGTCCAGGAAAAGGCGGAGACCCACCAAACCACCCAGGTGAGGGGGTCGGTGAAAGATAGACTAGGTTCCAAAACTCAGGGAGGTCAAGATGAATCGGCCCCTTCCCTCTGACGAAAACTCTTCCCTGACAGCTAACATACGCCTCATCAGGCTAGTCACGTCGACGAAAATCAATCTTGGGCATACGAAGGGCAAGGGAGAGGCCGAGGAGAAGGCAGCCGCGACCAGCGGTAGTTTATTCTGAAGAAGAAAATGCAGCAAAACCAAGAAGCCATGATGGCCTTACGTCTTCAGCAGGAGGAGCTCAAGGAGCAGATGGCAAAGATGGCTGGAGAGAAGGAAGCTTCCTCAAAAAGGCGTAGGCATCGAAGCCGATCCCGGTCACCTCAACTGGGGGAGGCGGAAAGGGAAAGGAGTAGGCCCAGAAGCCGCTCGCGAGATGGAAGAAGCCGAAGGAGGAGCCGTTCAGTAGATCGAAAATCAGAGCATCCAACCAGATAGGGACAGAGGAGGAGGGTCGCGTCTCCCGAATACGAGAGGGACAGGCACAGATCGTCCCCTCGTAAAGAGGAGTCGGACCCCCTTACTTGAAGGGTGACAGAGTTGGAGAAATTACTGGCGGCGAAAAGCTCGATGGGAACACCCTCGATCTGTTTAGGCCTACCCTTTTGACCAGAAATCAACCACGTCACTGCCCACCCCAAGAAGAAGATGCCCTCGATGGAGGCGTATGACAGGTTAGGGGATCCCTATGATCATTCAGATGGGTATGACAGGTTGATGGCATACTACGGACATTCAGACGCTGCTAAGTGCCACATGTTCACAACAACTTTGAAGAAGAGTGCCCGAGAATGGATGGAAACCTTAGCATCATGATTAATTAATTCATGGAACGACCTTCGGGAGAAGTTTCATGCTCAATTTGGAAGTAACAGGAGAAGAGGAAGAAAGATCACGGCTTCCCTCATGCAGGTGAGACGGAGGTCAGACGAAAGCCTAGGTTAGTATGTTAAGAGATTTCGGGAGGCTATGGACTAGGTAGCAGAATTGAATTCCCCTCAAGCCTTGGGATTTTACACGACTAGTCTGGATATAGGAAAGTCGAAGAAACTGATGAAGGATCTGGTGATCAACCCTCCTGCAGATTTGACTGAAGCCTTCCTTCGAGCCAAGGGATTTATCGCGATAGAGGAGGCTATAGGAAATTTTAAATCGCACTCCCAGTCTTATGAGAAGTCTAAGGATTGGAGCAATCAAAATTATTAGCGGTCGGACAATCAAGGGAGATCGGATAATTATGGAAGAAAAAACTATAATGGTGGAGGTTCGGGAAGTGGCCGACCACCTTTGTGAGACCCAAAATTTTATGAATAAAGATTTAATTTTCTCGAAATATTTTTTTGAATATTATGGTGTGGATTTGAGATAGTGTTATAGTTGTGGGTAGTATTTATAAATTTTACAAAATATGCAAGTTGTTATATAATATTCAATTGGTCAGGGAATATTCATTTTAACAGGGAATATTCGTACGACGGCACAATCATTGATGGACCCCACAACGGAAGTATTGTCGTAGTTAGAAAACGACATAATTATCATTTTATAAAAATAACAGCGAGAGTGTTACCGTTAAAATTGTTGAACTACTCGGTAGTAAAAGTATAGTAATACACGTGGTTGCATAGTAGCACACGGTATTGATTATTGAAGCTTACGTAAGAAGTCACTTAGTTATACTCAATTATTGCTACAGTAATTGCTGCATCATATCTCTCATATTATTGATTCAATTATTGTCATGGTATCATCTGTATAATATGTTATATTATTAAATCAATAATTGAGATGACAAAATTATTCATATTATTATTTGCAATATTGACAATGTCTAGAAGTTCTGTCAAGGAGAGGTTAGAAAATCTAATTGTGCGCCAATAGGGAGAAATCCTTATCGGAAACCCCCTCTTTCCTAGGAACGACCTGGTTGTTAAATATTATGAATTATAATATTAATGATGAATAAGTTCGTGTTGATTAAAGATGAAATTGATAGTTCTATTATGTTGGAATTATTAGTGTTAGTAGAAATCAACATTTATTTCGATAATAATTGATGTCTGGAGGTTAGATTGACCAATCGGTTAATTAACCGGATAAATGAGAAATTAATTGCTATTTATTCACATGATTATAACTATTTGTTCACATGTGTGTACTATTAATTCACATTCATTTACTATTAGGGGAGTTGGTGCAAGATTGATAATACTTGCATGATTAAATTAAAAATTGAGGTATAGATGAAGGTACTATACTGTAATTGTTTTTTTCACATGATTATACTATTGAGTCACATGATTTTACTATTGATTCACATGATTTACTATTAGGGGAGGTGGTGCAAGTTTGATAATACTTGCAGGACTAAATTAAAAATGAAGAAAAAGAGGAAGGTATTATACTGTAATATTTCGAGCTCCAAAATGTGCAATTATCGAAACTATATTTTCCTATAAATAGAAGCTCATTCTTCCTTCATTTCTCACCAATTCACTAAAGTTATAGAGCAATTATTATAGAGAGAAATTATAGAGAGAAAGAAGAAGAGAAGTCTACTACCTCACTATTCCAGTATCCAATTTTCTTCTAAGGTAAGGGGTATTATTCTTTCGTATTTATGAAGAGAGTTATTTTCTTTCAATACTTGTAAGGGTTGTTATTCCATTCTTTATTATTATGTTGAAATAACCTGTCTATGCGAAGTACCACATACATGGTGAAATTCTTCTGTTATTCCATTCTTTATTATTATGTTAGAATAACCTGTCTCTGCAGTATATCGCATGCCTGGTGAATTCTGTTGTTATTCCATTCTTTATTATTGTATTGGAATATCATGTCTGTACAGATTACGCATGACCTGGTTCTGTTCTTTATTATTCTGTTGGAATATCCTATCTGTGCTAATTACGCATGACCTGGTTCAATTCTTTATCATTCTGTTGGAATATTCTGTCTGTGCAGATTACGCATGACCTGGTTCCATTCTTTATTATTCTATTGGGAATAACCTGTCTGTGCGGTCTATCACATGAATGGTGAATTCTTCTGTTATTCCATTCTTTATTATTCTGTTGGAATAACCTGTCTATGTGGATTACCGCATGCATGGTGAATGATCCTTTGTATTCATTCTTTATTAAATTGTGGAAATGATATGTCTACATGGATTACCGCATGGCGGGTGAAAATCCATTTGCAGTTTCGAATATTCTATTATACTAATCTGGGATATCATTTCTTTTGTACTCGTCATGAAATATCGTTTTCTTTGGTATTTTTCTGTTACGAGTTACTATTCACTCGGTTACTATTCACTCTAGTATTATTCACTCAGGTATTCAGGCCACTTTTCGTGCCGGAGTACTATTCATGAGTTACTATTCACTGGTTACTATTCACCTAATTACTATTCACTCTAGTATCATACACTCAGGTATTCAGGACACTTTTTGTATCAGGGTACTATTCACGGGGTACTATTCTCGAAGTATTATTCATGGGGTACTATTCACCCAAAAAATATATTTCTTTTCTGTCCAAATTATTTTTGGTACATGAATATTATTCTTGAATTTTACTCTACAAAACAGTATCATGTTGACAATTTGGACGTTGTTGATTTCTGGATAAATTAAATTATAAATCTTTAAAATTTATCCTTGAACTTGTTTTATTGAATTATTATGTCATTGTCATCATCCTCATGTTTATATTGTGATTAAAGTCATCTTTGGCTTACGTGCATAGATGGACTTAGTATGATTATGACCAGGGATTATTCGATATAATCATGACCGTAATGTGACGAATGATGTGGTAAAAGTCCTCATTGGCCTATAGTTCATTGATGAACAGTTGTTGGTATGATTATGACCAAGGATTATTCGGTATAATCATGACCATTCATAATTACATGAATATCCTTGGCCGTGGTGTAGGGATGATTCGATTTTATTTGTTAAGCTGAGTCTCAGCGATAAAGTTGATGAAAAACTCTTTAAATCATAAAAGATAGTAGATTTTATGCTCTACTTGACTCTTCTAATGGATTGCTTATTTTTGCTGCAGTTGTTGATCTAAAACTTGTTGTCTGTTGTATTCTATCAGTTGTTATACAGTTGAAGGCTAAGGATAATTTATTCTGCATTATCTTAGTCATAATATTTCTTACTGGGCTAGTTGAGCTCACTCTTTCTTTCATTGTTCTCTTCAGGAAATGAGAATATAGCTGGGACGAGTCGGGGAATGGAGTGATGGTCCAGGATAAATGGCTTTAGTAGTCCTCTCTATTCTATGGAATAATGTGATAATAATTGTAATGAGGACACCATTGAGTGTGGATATTGTCTAGATGACAATATTCTTGTTTAAACTCTCAGCTATGTTTTGTCGTATTTTACACGACTGTTGTATAATTAAGTTTTATTTGAATTTATGTACCATGTATCTGGCTACTCAAGATGGGTGATGTTTACCTATTTTGGGGGCGTCACAGTTGGTATCAAAGCTTAGGGATATGATCCCTAGCTGAGATGTAAGACAATAACTAAGAGGAGAGAGACGGGGACACTACTAGAAAAACAAGAATACGTGACAGAATTTTGTGACAATTTTTAAAAACAATCACAAAAGATAGTAACTTGTGATGGACTTTTTAAGCAATCACAAAATAATAGTATATATGATGGCTCTTAGTGATGACTAATCTTGCCATCATTGTATTATAATTGTGATGGCCATGTCAATCACACCAATTTTTTCATGCAAAATAAATTTTCTTTTTGTGACGCACTAAGTCATCATTTATAGATATACTCTTTTCGTGATTGCATTTAATCTATCACTAATATTTTAATGTAAGAAATAATCAAAATATTATTTTATGACGATCGTGACAATCATTAAAAAGATAGATTTTTGTGACAATTTTTATTTGCAATTATAAAAAGAAGGTATTTTGTGATGAAATTTTCAAGCCTTCACAAAACAATAAAATATATAATGGCTCTTAGTGATGACTAATTTTATCATCATTATAGAGTATTTGTGACTGCCATTGCAATCACCAAATCTTATGTGGCAGTAATTTTGTTTAATAAGTCAACTCACATATATTTCCTTTTATATTTTGTTTTAAAATTATAATCATGATATGGACTTTGGTGTAGTTGTAATACTCATTATTTAGTTTGCAAATGGGAGAGGGTTCGAATCCTGCAAGTATCATTTGATAAAATTAATATAGTGAAATAAATTATATGTAAATAGAGATTCACGTTCTTACATTTGATCCCTAAAGTATTGTTTTTTTTGTGTGATGAATTTGACAATCACAATAGATTATGTGTTAATGTGATTGTATCAATCATCACAAAAGCCTTAAGCATTTGCGTGATTTCCAAAACCATCACGTAAAACCTTTCATGATGGGCGTATACAAGACGGCCATTGTGATGCTTAAAGTCATCACGTAAATCTTTCGTGATGGTTTTCCTACTTTTTGTGATGGATTTTGGCCATCACAAATGACCATTTTTTTAGTAGTGGGAATTCTTTTTTCTAGTATGACCTACCTAAGTTTATTTGGTATTTAATTGGTCGGTCAAAGTATAGGGATAATATGTGATATGTTAATTAACCCTTGTTTTGTGACAGTGTTTGAAAATGGCATCTGAAAATGTTGAGATCAGCAATGAAGCACATGAGACCATTGAGTCACCAACAATCAATACCCAGGATAATGTGCAACAGGAAGACAATAATCCTTAGGTAAATAACAACACCGATCAAATGATGAACGATGGGATATTCAGAGGCTTTATGCAATTCATGCAACATCAGGTAAGAGAGACTCCTGTTCAAAATATAGGTAGAAATAATGGCAACCCACGGACGGTCACCGCTAAGCAGTTCAAGGAGCTGGGACCACTGGAGTTTTTGGGAAAGCTAGAACCACTTAAGGCGAAGACGTGGCTAAAGCAGATCACCAAGATATTTGATGTCTTGGGATGCTCCGAGGAGCAAAAGGTTCCCTTTGCCACCTTTATGTTGCGTGAAGAGGCAGATTACTGGTGGGAATTTGTAAAACGTAGTCAGCCTGACACACTCAAGATGTCTTGGCAGAAGTTCCAAGAGCTGTTCAATGAAAAGTACTTTTCCAAAAGTATTCGTCACATGAAGGAGGTGGAGTTCATCAAGTTGGAGCAAAATAATATGACCGTGTCGCATTACGAGGCTAAATTTGCGGAGTTATCCCGGTTTACATCCCATTTGGTCGATAATGAGGAGCGAATGACGCAAATGTTTCTAAGAGGTTTGAAACCCGATATACGTCAATACCTTATTTCTCACAAACTTTGTTTATATTCAGATGTTGTGAATAGGGCTCAGTTATTGGAGCGCGATAATAAGTCAACACAACCAAAAGGTAATGACCAGCAACACGATAATAATCATACCGGTGGCAACGACCATCGAAACAATGATAACCATCGTGGGGGAAATTATCATGCCAAGAATGGTAACCACTTCGGTGGTAATCATGGCCAAGATAACAGGAGTGGAAATTTTAAGAAGAGAAGGTTCAACAACGATGGAAAGACAGCAGCACCAACACCCGTTTTCAAGGAAGGAGAACGACCACCAATTGTATGCTTCAAATGCGGAGGGGAGGGACATATCAGTCCAAACTGTGAGATGCAGTCCAAAGCATATTACAATTGTGGAAAAGAAGGTCATCTAGCCCGATTTTGTCGTGCACCAAAGTCAAGTCCAGCTGGGACGGTGGCACCAAAGGCGGATACGGACAAAACAAAGTCGGTGATTTCAGGAAGAGCGTTTTTTGTGACTTTTCAAAAAGCGAGTAACCCGAACGAAGTTAGCATGGGTTAGTTAATTATAAATTCTTGCGAAGTCTATACCTTATTAGATACCAGTTCTACCCATTCTTTTATCTCTCTTGCTTGTGCTCAACGTTTAAATTTGACTTCGGAGAAATTAGACTTTGACTTATCGGTTGAAAATTCGTTAGTAGAAACCTTCATTTCATGTGTTATCCAAGCCTTGGATAAGAGTCACAGTTTTGAATGATATTTCTATTGTTAATAAATTTCCTAACTTATTCTCGAAGAACTTCCTGGCCTACCCCAGAGTGTAAAATCGAATTTTGTATTGACCCCAGTACAAAATCCATTTCTTAAACCCTCAAATATTTCTTCAACCAAAACGAATGTATAATGCGCCAAAGACGTTGGCTCGAGCTGTTGAAGATTACGACCATACCATTCAATATCATCGTGGAAGAGCGAACGTGATAGCTGACGCGTTGAGTAGAAGATCGTATGCGTTCACGAGTGCGATGTTGTTAGCACAAAGACCCATTTTTTATAACTTACAAATGATGAAGATAGAGTTAAAGACTCTAGGGAACCACATGAAGATAACAAATATACGATTAGAATCGACTTTAATCGATAAAGTTAAAGCCACTCAAACTACACACCTGGAGCTGATGAATATGAAGAAGAAGGTTCAAAAAGTTGTTATTCTAGAAGTAAGAGTCGATGAATAGAGGAAATCTCAACCCTCGATTTAATTAGCCCCTTTGAGATACTCGATCGAATAAGAACTGTGGCTTATAGACTCGTTTTACCGCGTAGTATGTCGCGTGTTCATAACGTTTTTCACATATCTATGTTACGTAAATATGTGGACGACACGAACCACATTATTGAATTAGAACTAGACGAGATAGCAGAAGATTTAACGTATGAGAAGATACGTGTTAAAATCTTGGATAAGAAGGATCGTATTCAACACTCAAAGGTTATACCTCCAGAGTTGGAATATGAAATGAAGTCAAGGTATCCTCACCTCTTCGGCATACCAGGTACGTACATAAATTTTGAGGGCGAAATTTCATAAGGAGGGGAGATTGTGAGACCCCAAATTTTATGAATAAAGATTTAATTTTCTAGAAATATTTTTTTGAATATTATGGTGTGGATCTGAGATAGTGTTATAGTTGTGGGTAATATTTATAAATTTTGTAAAGTATGCAAGTTTTTATATAATATTCGATTGGTTGGGGGAATATTCATTTTAATAGGGAATATTCGTAAGACGGCACAATCATTGGTGGACCCCACAACGGAAGTATTATCGTAGTTAGAAAACGACAGAATTATCATTTTATAAAAATAACGGCGAGAGTGTTACCGTTAAAACTATTGAACTACTCGATAGTCTAAGTACAGTAATACGCGTGGTTGAATAGTAGCACACGGTATTGATTATTGATGCTTACATAAGATGTCACTCAGTTATACTCAATTATTGTTATAGTAATTGCTACATCATATCTCTCATATTATTGATTCAATTATTGTCACAGTATCATCTGTATAATATGTTATATAATTAAATTAATAATTGAGACGACAAAGTTATTCATATTATTATTTACAATATTGACAATGTCTAGAAGTTCTATCAAAGAGAGGTTAGATAATCTAATTATGCGCCAATAGGGAGAAATCCTTATCGGAAAACCCCCTCTATCCTGGAAACGACCTGGTTGTTAAATATTGTGAATTAAAATATTAATGATGATTAAGTTCATGTTGATTAAAGATGAAATTGATAGTTCCATTGCGTTGGAATTATTAGTGTTAGTGAAAATCGACATTTATTTCGATAATAATTGATGTCTGGAGGTTAGATTGACCAATCGGGTAATTTACCGGATAAATGAGCAATTAATTGCTATTGATTCACATGATTATAACTATTTGTTCACATGTGTGTACTATTGATTCACATTCATTTACTATTAGGGGAGTTGGTGCAAGATTGATAATACACTACAAGAAAAAGGTCTATCAGTGACCGCCTATCAGTGACCGCACTCGGTCGCAGATAACTATCAGCGACCGAATACGGTCGCTGATAGTCGTCGCATAAAATCTGGTCGCTGGGATGCACATCAGCGACCACTATTAGCGATCGATATATCTGCGACCGATATGAGCGACCGAAATGACAAATTCGGTCGCTAAGCTAAGCCAGCATGATCCAGGGCCAAAGCTGATATGGTCCACGTGGCAGCGACAACTATCAGCGACCGCAGGCGGTCGCTGATATCCTCAATTTTTTAGATGTCGCTAATGACTATCAGTGACCGCATGCGGTCGCTGATATGGAAAAAAACCCAGATTTTTGTTGTTTTGGAGAATTCCCAAAAACTTGTACCTATTTTGTACCTGCTTTATCCCAACACACATACACAACAAGATAAACATCATACACAACAATATAAACATCCATCGTCCACCAACACATACACCAAACTAGTATATAAACCTTTAAAAACCAATATGATTTGAATAAATATAATAAAATTTCAAAACTTGTTTAAGTAACATACGAACATCCAAAAAATGAATATACAAGTATAAGCTTATACTATAACTACAAAATTGATCTAAAGTAGGCACGTCAAGCATCATCGCCTCCTTGATCACCCTATAATTAACAAAATAATAAAACAAGTTAAAAATATAGTAACTATGTTGATACTGGCATATATTACGACAATACATACAACAAATTGATTTTATACCTCGTCACCATCTCCATGTTGTCCTGCTGCTGCTGTCGCTACTGCCTCAGCTAACTCCTCAGGACTCAGAGCCCCCAGATGCCCGCCCAGTATCTCCAGAAGATCTCGATCTTGACATATAGCTCTCACACAGTCAACCGGAGTATGAACAGCTGGATGACTCGATCAAAACAATTTAACCTAAAAATTTCAGTAATCTCATAAAACTCTTTGCAACAATTTCAGTATATTCCCAATTTCAATAAGAAGCTATAAATTTCAGTAATCCCAAATTTAGTAATCCCAAATTCTTTTTCATTCATTCAAATATTTGCAATAAAATAAATCTTAAAAAAAAAATTCATAGAATAACAAACAACAAAAAACACACGAACAAACATACTGATTTGGAGAAGAAACAAACAACCAAAAAAGGAGAAGAATTTCTTACCTCTAAAATTAGTTTGATTTTGAGAAGATTGAACACACGAACAAACACACGAACGAACCAACCAGACTCCCTCTTCTCTTCTCCTCCTTCTCCCTCTTATGTCTCCCTCTTTTTTTTCTTTCTGCTGAATCGAGCGAACGCCTGAGTCTGAATATGTTTAAGATGATCTGCGACCGCTATCATCGATCGCATGCGGTCACTAATATTTAATGACGTGGACGTGTCCAGCGACCGCTTGCGGTCGCTAATAGATATTAGTAGCAAAAAAACCGCGCAAGGGTTTCGCACCAATTTTTTGGGGGAAAATGGAGGTATAGGCGGTCGCTGATCTTAACTAGCGACTATAATTCATCACGATCGCAGATAGCGGTCGCTACTACTATTATCAGTAACCGGATAGGCGGTCGATGATATTATTGGTCGCAGATAGGCCTTTTTTGTAGTGATACGTGCATGACTAAATTAAAAATGGAGGTATAGATGAAGGTACTATACTGTAATTGTTTTTTTCACATGATTATACTATTGAGTCACATAATTTTACTATTGATTCACATGATTTACTATTAGGGGAGGTGGTGCAAGTTTGATAATACTTGCAGGACTAAATTAAAAATGAAGGAAAAAAGGAAGGTATTATACTGTAATATTTTGAGCCCCAAAATGTGCAATTATCGAAACTATATTTTCCTATAAATGGATGCTCATTCTTCCTTCATTTCTCACCAATTCACTAAAGCTATAGAGAAATTATTATAGAGAGAAATTATAGAGAGAAAGAAGAAGAGAAGTCTGCTACCTCACTATTCAAGTATCCAGTTTTCTTATGA
This sequence comes from Panax japonicus, assembly GCA_020205505.1. Classification (NCBI taxonomy): domain Eukaryota; kingdom Viridiplantae; phylum Streptophyta; class Magnoliopsida; order Apiales; family Araliaceae; genus Panax; species Panax japonicus. The sequence continues at coordinate 3,104,702 of CM035112.1, read as the reverse complement.
GGTAAGGGGTATTATTCTTTCGTATTCATGAAGAGAGTTATTTTCTTTCAATACTCGTAAGAGTTGTTATTCCATTCTTTATTATTTTGTTGGAATAACCTGTCTATACGAAGTACCGCATACATGGTGAAATTCTTCTGTTATTCCATTCTTTATTATTCTGTTGGAATAACCTTTCTGTGAATTCTGTTGTTATTTCATTCTTTATTATTCTGTTAGAATATCCTGTCTGTGCGGATTACGCATGACCTAGTTATGTTCTTTATTATCCTGTTGGAATATCCTGTCTGTGCGGATTACAAATGACCTGGTTCAATTCTTATTCTGTTGGAATATCCTATCTGTGCGGATTACGCATGACTTGGTTCCATTTTTTATTATTCTATTGGGAATAACCTGTCTGTGCGGTCTATCGCTTACATAGTGAATTCTTCTGTTATTCCATTCTTAATTATTCTGTTGGAATAACCTATCTATGTGGATTACCACATGCATGGTGAATGATCCTTTGTATTCATTCTTTATTAAATTGTTAAAATGATCTGTCTACGTGGATTATCGCATGGCGGGTGAAAATCCATTTTCAATTTCAAATATTCTATTATACTAATTTGGGATATCATTTCTTTTGTACTCGTCATGAAATATCATTTTTTTGGTATTTTTTTGTTACGAGTTACTATTCACGGGTTACTATTCACTCTAGTATTATTCACTCGGGTATTCGGGGTACTTTTCGTGGCGGAGTACTATTCACGAGTTACTATTTATAGGTTACTATTCACCTGATTACTATTTACTCTAGTATCATACACTCGGGTATTTGGGACACTTTTCATGTCAGGGTACTATTCACGGGGTACTATTCCCGAAGTACTATTCACCCAAAAAATATATTTCTTTTATGCCCAAATTATTTTTGGTACATGAATATTATTCTTAAATTTTACTATACAAAGCAGTATCATGTTGACAATTTGGACGTTATTGATTTCTGGATAAATTAAATTATAAATCTTTAAAATTTATCCTTGAACTTGTTTTATTGAATTATTATGTCATTGTCATCATCCTCATGCTTATATTGTGATTAAAGTCATCTTTGGCTTACGTGCATAGATGGACTTGGTATGATTATGACCAGGGATTATTTGGTATAATCATGACCGTAATGTGACGAATGATGTGGTAAAAGTCCTCATTGGCCTATAGTTCATTGATGGACAGTTGTTGGTATGATTGTGACCAATGATTATTCGGTATAATCATGACCATTGATGATTATATGAATATTCTTGGCTGTGGTGCAGGGATGATTCGATTTTATTTATTAAGCCGAGTCTCAGCGATAAAGTTGATGAAATTTTTTTTAAATCATAGAAGATAATAGATTTTATACTCTACTTGACTCTTCTAATGGATTGCTTATCTTCACTGCAGTTGTTGATCTAAAACTTGTTGTCTATTGTATTCTATCAGTTGTTATACTGTTGAAGGCTATGGATAATTTATTCTGCATTATCTTAGTCATAATATTTCTTATTGGGCTAGTTGAGCTCACCCTTTCTTTCGTTGTTCTCTTCAGGAAATGAGAATATAGCTGGGACGAGTTAGGAAATGGAGTGATGGTCTAGGATAAATGACTTTAGTAGTCCTCTCTATTCTACGGAATAATGTGATAATAATTGTAATGAGGACACCATTGAGTATGAATATTGTCTAGATGACAATATTCTTGTTTAAACTCTCAGCTATGTTTTATCGTTTTTTACACGACTGTTGTATAATTAAGTTGTATTTGAATTTATGTACCATGTATCTGGCGACTCAAGATGGGTGATGTATACATGTTTTGGGGGCGTCACAACCTTTCCCAAGCAGAAATGTCGACAAAGTTTACACCGCCCTCAACACAGATCGGGCGAAGATGCGGAACAAACCGTTTTTCGAGCCATGTTCGACGCTTCCGAAGCCCAGAAATAGAGGTCAGGGAAAATATTGTGAATACCATCAAAGTCGCGGACATAAGACGGAGATGTATAATGATCTGAAAGATTTGATAGAAAAGAATGTCTAGAATGGCCATCTAGTTCAGTATGTGGTTGGTCGGGAGAATTCTGAGGCACCCAGGGATGAAAGTAGAGGATCGGCTCGGGATACACAGCCAAAAACGGACCAGCCAGCCCGAGGCGTGATCGAAGTAATTTCAGGCGGTTCGGTAGGGCGTGTGACCGGGAAGAAGAGAAGTGGACATCTTGAGGCTGTGTTGTCAGTAGTAGGTTCCTCGCCAAGAAAGGATCGGGCCTACCCGGGAGTATCCATCTCTTTCTCAGACGAAGACTATCCTACAGATCTTATAGAACCACATGATGGGGCGTTGGTAATAACTGATCTAGTTGGGCCAGTGGACATAAAGAGGATGATGATCGACAATGGGTCCTCGGTTGACATATTTTACACTCACGCCTATCAGAGGATGGATCTGGAAGGAAAGAAGATGGAGTTGGGTGGAGAAGGCCCGTTATACGATTTTAGTGAGGACCCAGTGCATGTGTCGGGCACCATCGAATTGTTTGTTAGGTTCGGCATAGCTCCTCAGTAGGCAGAGATAATGGTCATATTCTTTATGGTACAGGTGGATTCGGCATACAAAGCTATTCTGGGAAGGCCGACACTAGCAGCGCTGCAAGCAGTAACATCCATACAACACTTTAAGATCAAGTTTCTGACACCGAACAAGATTAGGGAGGTAAAAGGTGGTCTTGATATTGCCCGAAGGTGCTATCGGAACACATTAATCTCTTCGAGGGTCAGGTTCAGCAAACAAAAATAGACAATGGCCATTGAAATAGAGCCATTCACTGAGAGTAGTACATAACCACTGGCCCTGCCTGCTGAAGAGACAAAAAATGTGGAGTTGGTCCCTGGGAACACAGATAAAGTGATCAAGATCATATCAGGGCTGATGGAACCGTTCCGAACTGGGCTGATAGATCTTCTTCAAGTATACGTCTAAATCTTTACGTGGGAACCTAGTGACATGCCCGGGGTAAGTGAGTCAGTGGCATTACATCAGTTACATGTTGATCCGAAGAAGAAGCCAGTTATTCAGAAAAGAAGGATTTTCGCTCCAGAAAGGCAGAGGATCATAGATGAAGAAATAGCCAAACTACTGGAAGCATAATTCATCTTCGAGATTGACTACCCCGAGTGGATGGCTAATGTGGTGTTGGTTCAAAAGCAGAACGGGAAGTGTAGGCTATGCATCGACTAAACGGACCCGAACAAGGTGTGCTCGAAAGATTTCTATCCCTTGCCCAACATTGACCAGATGATTAATGCCACTTCGGGGTACGTCATGTTGAGTTTTATGGATGCTTTCTCTGGATACCATTAGATCTCGATGAGTAAGGAGGACATCCTGAAGACTAGTTTTATTACACATCGGGCAATATACGCTTATCAAAAAATGACCTTCGGACTGTTGAATGTCGGGGCAACATATCAATGAAAGCTGAATTTCGTGTTCACAAAGCAGTTAAGCCAGAGTATGGAGGTGTATGTGGACGACATGATTATGAAAAGTATGTCGGTCCGGGACCATCTGGGGGATCTGGAAAACTGCTTTGAAACGGTCAGAAAAAAACTTTTGGATTGGGATCAGGGAAGTTTTTGGGATATTTGGTCAGTAAGAGGGGCTTTGAAGCAAATTCGGAGAAGATCCAGGCTATCTTAGACATGAAATCTCTGAAGACATACAAAGATGTGCAAAGGTTGACAGGCTGGATAGCTTCCCTTTGGAGATTTATGTCAAGGTCAGCCGAAAGATGTTTACCCTTCTTTGACACTCTCAAGGGGCCGAAGAATGAGAAAAGTTTTTAGTGGACCTCAGAGTGTGAAGACGCGTTCCAAGTGATCAAAAATTATTTATCTTTGGCACCACTGTTGATGAAGTCGATTCCTTCGGAACCTTTATACTTATATTTGGTTGCAAAATCATTGGTAGTGGGGACAACACTCGTAAGGGACAAGGGGGAAGATAGTTCTCAGTATACTACGTCAGCCACGTTCTTCGGGATGCAGAGACAAGATATCCGAACCTAGAAAAGTTCGCCTACACCTTGACCATCGCGAGTAAAAAGTTGCGGCACTATTTCTAGGGACGGTTGGTGGTGGTGTATACGGATTAGCCGTTGAAAAAAGTACTGCACAGGCCAGAAATGTCGGGTCGGCTTGCTGCATGGGCGATGGAGTTGACGTATGCGAGTTCTGGCTTGAGGAAGTAGCATTCCTTAGGCACGTGGTGTCAAAACATGGAGTATCTGTTGACCCGACGAAGATTGAAGCGATACAAAGTTGGGAGCAACCGAAGTCGGTAAACGAAGTACGTAGCTTTCTGGACTTAGCTGGTTATTATCGGAGATTCATGGAAGGATTTTATCGAATCGCTACTCCGTTAACTCAGCTGACTCAGAAAGATACAAAATTTGTATGGAGTGAGGAATACGAGAAGAGTTTCCAAGAGCTCAAGAGGAGACTCATTTCGGCACCTATTATGACAATACCATCTGGTTTGGATGGATTTGTAATCTATAGCGATGCTTCAGGCAAAGGGTTAGGATGTGTTCTCATGCAATATGGGAAAGTCATAGCCTATGCCTCGCGAAAACTAAAAGCATATGAGAGGAATTATCCTACTTATGATCTGGAGTTGGCAGCAGTCGTTTTCACATTGAAAATCTGGAGACACTACCTGTATGGGGAGAAAGTGGAGATTTATACGGATCATAAAAGCCTCAAATATTTCTTCATCCAAAAGGAAATCACCACGCTGCAATGACGTTAGCTCGATCTGTTGAAAGATTACAACCATAGCATTCAATATTAACCTGGAAAAGCAAATGTTGTAGCTGACGCATTGAGAAGAAGACCGTATGCGGGTACAAGTGCGATGTTGTTAACACAAAGACCCATTTTGTACAACTTACAAAGGATGGAGATAGGGTTAAAGGCTCCAAGTACCCACAGGATGATATCAAACATACGAGAAGAACCGACTTTAATCGATAAAGTTAAAGCTGCTCAAACTACAGACCTGGAGCTGATGCGTATGAAGAAGAAAGTGCAAGAAGGTGCTATTCCGGAAGCAAGAATCGATGAAGAAGGAATACTTAGAGTCAACTCCAGACTTTGTGTTCCTAACAACTCTGACTTGAAGCATAGAATCATGATGGAGGCACACAACACACCATTTGCAATCCATCCTGGGAGTACAAAAATGTATCACGATTTTCAATATATATTTTGGTGGGGCAATATGAAGAGAGACATCGCGGAGTTTATCTCGAGGTGTTTAACTTGTCAACGTATAAAGGCGGAGCATCAAATGCCAAAGGGTCCATTGCAACCACTTGAGATTCTGAAATGAAAGTGGGAACACATTACCATGGATTTCGTTACAGGTCTTCCCAAAGTTTCTCAAGGCATAGATGTGATTTGGGTTATTATTGATAGATTAACCAAGTCTGCTCATTTCTTGCCTATACGTGACACTTATTCCCTCGAATGTCTTGCTTTTATGTACGTAAATGAGATTGTTAGATTGCATGGCATTCCAGTATCCATAGTTTCGGATCGTGACCCAAGATTCACTTCACGATTTTGGGTTAGCTTGCAGAAAGCTATGGGCACGGATTTACGATTCAGTTCGGCATACCATCCTCAAATGGATGGGCAATCGAAAAGGACTATTAAAACCCTTGAAGATCTATTAAGACTGTGTGTCCTAGATTTCAAAGGAAGTTGGGATAAGTAATTGTCATTGGTGGAATTCTCCTACAATAACAGTTATCAATCAAGTATAGGCATGGCTCTATTCGAGGTGTTATATGGACGAAAGTGTCGTTCTCTAGTATGCTGAAACGATATAATGTTATACTTGTGGGTAATATTTACAAATTTTGGAAATTAAGCAAGTGGTTATATAATATTTGATTGGTCGGGGAATATTCGTTTTAACAAGGAATATTCGTACGACGACACAATCATTGGTGGACCCCACAACGGAAGTATTGTCGTAGTTAGAAAATGAAAGAATTATCTTTTTATAAAAATAATGGCGAAAGTTTTACCGTTAAACTGTTGAATTACCCGGTGGTAAAAGTACAGTAATACGCGTGGTTGCATAGTAGCACACAGTATTGATTATTGATGCTTTCGTGAGAAGTCACTCAGTTATACTCAATTATTGCTACAATAATTACTGCATAATATCTCTCATATTATTGATTCAATTATTGTCACAATATCAATATTCTATATTATTAAATAAATAATTGAGATGACATAGTTATTCATATTATTATTTGCAATATTGACGATGTTTAGAAAGTTCTATTGAGGAGAGGTTTGGTCACCTAATTGTGCACTAATAGGGAGAAATTCTTATCGAAAAGCCCCCTTTTTCCTGGGAATGATCTGATTGTTAAATATTGTGAGTTATAATATTAATGATGAATAAGTTCGTATTGATTAAAGATGAATTTAATAGTTCCATTATGTTGAAATTATTAGTGTTAGTGGAAATCGACATTTATTTCGATAATAAATGATGTCTGGAGGTTATATTGACCAATCGGGTAATTAATCGGATAAATGAGCAATTAATTGTTATTAATTCATATGCTTATAACTATTTGTTCACATATGTGTACTATTGATTCACATGCATGTACTATTAGGGGAGGTGGTGCAAGACTGATAATACTTGCATGACTAAATTAAAAATGGAGATATAAATGAAGGTATTATATTGTAATATTTTGAGCCCAAAAACGTGTAATTATCAAAACTATATTTTTCTATAAATAGAAGCTCATTCTTCTTCCATTCTCACTAATTTACTAAGACTCACAAGAGCAATTATAGAGAAAGAAGCTATAGAGAGAAAGAAGAAGATAAGTCTGTTACCTCACTATTCCAGTATCCAATCTTCTTTTGAGGTAAGGGATATTATATTTTTCAGTATTCGTAAAAATAATATTTTCTTTCATACTCTGTAGTGTGTAAGTAATATTATTTCGTTTCATATTCCTAATTCTACACTCAGTCTGTTAAAGTATTGCTTCTATACTCCATGAAATTAATAGAATATTCTTGATATTTGCGCTTCATCCAGTATTTTTTATGGAAATATTATTATAAACTTTCTTGATAATTATTGATCTTTTCATACCATAATAATATTCATGAGTTACTATTTATGGGTTGCTATTCACCCGGTGACTATTCACTCAAATATTATTTACTCAAATATTCGGGGCACTTTTCATGCTGGAGTACTATTCATGTGTTACTATTTACCTGATTACTATTCACTCGAATATTATTCACTCGGGTATTTGGGGCACTTTTCATGCCGAGGTACTAATCACGAGGTACTATTCCTGAAGTACTATTCATAGGGTACTATTCATTGGGTACTATTCACCCAGAAAATATATTTCTTTTCTGTCCAAATTATTTTTGATACATGAATATTATTCTTGAATTTTACTCCACAAAAAAGTATCATGCTGACAATTTGGATATTTTTAAACTCTAGATAAATTTAAAGTCTTTAAAATTTATCCTTGATTTCATTTGATTAATGCTTATATCATTGTCATTATCCTCATGCTTATATTGTGATGAAAGTCATCTTTGACTTACGTGCATAAATGGACTGTTGATTGGTATGATTATGATCATGAATTATTCAGTATAATCGTGACCCGTAATGTTAAAAATGATGTGGTAAAGGTCCTCATTGGCCTGTAGTGCATTGATGGACAGTTGTTGGTATGATTATGACCAAGGATTATTCAGAATAATCACGACCATTGATGATTAAATGAATATCCTTGGCCCGTAGTGCAGGGATGATTCGATGATGTGGTTTATTTATTAAACTGAGTCTCAGCGATAAAATTGATGAAAAACTTTTTAAATCATAGAATATAGTAGATATCATACTCTACTTGACTCTTCTAATGGATTGCTTGTTCCACTGCAGTTAAACTTGATGTTTATTATATTTTATCAGTTTAACACTGTTGAAGACTAATGTGATAATTTATTCTGCATTATCTTAGTCATAATATTTATTACTAGGCTAGTTGAGCTCACCCTTTTGCTTTCATTATTCTCTTCAGGAAATGAGAACGTAGCCGGAACTAGTCAGGGAATAGAGTGATGGTCCGATATGGTTTTATAGTAGTCCTCACTATTCTATAAAATAGTGTGATAATAAATGTAATGAGAACCCTATTTGAGTTTCGATATTTTCTAGAAGACAATATTCGTGTAAAAACTCTCAGCTCATGTTGTATAATTAAGTTTGTATTTGTATTCAGTACCATATATTTGGCGACCCAAGATGGGTGACATATACCTATTATGGGGGCGTCACACAAAAAAACTTCAGACTTAAACCGATCAAAAAGTTGGAAATACCATAATTGATCGAAAAAAGGCAAGGCTATAACTGATCGAGACAACTACAAATTCGACCAGACAAACTTCAGGCTTAAACCGATCAGAAAAGTTTGTAAAAAATGTAACTGATCGGCAAAATCCACGGGTATAATTGATCAAGAAAATTATGATTTCAAATTGAATCAGACAAGCTTCGGGCGTAAACCGATTAGAAAAGTTTGCAACAAACGTAACCGATCGATACAAGTCACAAGTATAACTGATCAAGGAAACTACTAACAAAATTTTTGTACTTCATTCATATTTTTAAGTTTTTACAATATCCGATCAAAAAAGCTTCAAACAAGTTACAAATAAAGAAAAGAAATAAAGGCTACAAAATTTACAAGTCCTAAAAGAAGCTATTCTTGAGGAGTATCATCACCAACTTCGGATTCTTCTTCAGAAGAATCAAGGACAGAAGCATTGTGTCCAGCAGCCTTTAGCTTTGCCCAAGATTTTTCCAGGTACGTTTCATACCCTTCAACAAATTAGGAAATGATCTTGTCGGTTAAAATCGGAGACTCTTCATATTCGGCAATAGCTCGCTGCTTGACTTTGGCTTGTTCTTCCTTCAGGGAGTTGTTTTCCCGAATTAAATGCATCATCTTTTCATGCATCTCGAAAAACTTCTCCCAGAGGGCCTGGAACGCCTGCTCCCACTCCTTATTTTCTTCCAACAAGAGATCTTTCTCCTGGAGAAGCTTCTTGGCATGACTATCGAGGCTGATGAACTCCTGCTGAAGTAAGGAGTATTGCTCTTTCAGTGCATTGGCCTGAAGTTCAGCCCGGGTAACTTTATTACGGGTCTCAACATGGAGATCCATTTCTTTCTTTATATCCAAGTTCAAACCTCGAACCTCAGCTTCGAGAAGCAGTACATCTGACCTCAGCTGAACCTCTTTTTTAGTAGTACGAGCCAGAGGCGGAATGGCTTGAGCGAGGATGGCGTTGGCCTACCACAAAAAGAAAACATCAGCTATGGAAAACAAAGCATAAGTGTAAAAGAAAAAGTTAAAGGCTTTCGGGCTTACCTGGCACTGAGCACGGACGTAAGCTACTAGATACTCCTCAGAGGAGTATCCCTTGAACCGTTCGTCATCACTAGAAAGCTTGAAATGTTCGAACAGGTTGAAGGGGAACACCTTTGAAAGACTCTTCGGCCAACAGGTAGTCGGTGTGCCTTGGGAAGAACTTGCTTTGGAAGTGGGGGTCAAGGTGGGAAGGGGATCGGCCTCCGCAACTGGCATGCAGTTCGGAACCTTCAGTCAGACATGGTTTCTTAGTTCAAGGTTTGAGAGGAACCTCTTCAGTTTCCTCTGAATCTTCGATCACCGCAACCTGCGAAGGGGGTGGAGGAGTCAGCTTTGGCAGAACTGAAGAAGAGGCCTTGGGGGGGGGGGGGGCTTTGGTGGAAGGTTTGGAAGGCTTCTTGGTCTTCTTCAACAAGGCCATCTTCTCAGCTCGGTTCATTTTCAATACACTTTTGTTGATTGGTTCGACAGTGGTGGTGTCTGGAGGAGTCAGATCAGTCGCAGATCCGGTTGATAGCTCCGCGATCGGAATGGTTTCTTCATCGGGAGCATCATTTGTGACTGGGGGGCAGATGGGTTCGGCCGTGATTGGTAGAGGCATCAGTGAATCATCGGCACCTTTGGGCTTGAAAATGGTTATTGCATAACAAGTAGAACAGTTAATACAAAACCATTAGAAGGTAATTAAGGATCAATAGAGATATGGGAAGGTTCGGGCTAAAATACTTACACCCATGTTTGTACAACCAAGCCTCGTTGGATAGAATTCCCAGACTCCATTTGGTCACGGACAGTTTCTTGTAGAACGACTTGAAGGCAGCAGATCGCTCCTTTGGAAACTTAGTAATTTTGGCAATGAGATCTTCGGGAAACGACCAGTTCGGCAGAAGGTTAAGGTTGGTTCCCCTCATGAAGAACCACTGGGGGTGCCATCCCTTGTTGCTGAAAGGGGTCTTCATGAAGGTGGCTCGGCTGACCACACGATTCAACTGCCTAAAAATGGGTTCTTTTGACTTCCGGATAATGAACAAAACAAAAAAGAAGTCGAGACCGGGAGTTATCCCGACCTCTTGACACAATGCGATGAAGTCAATTAGGTGGATGTACGAGTTTGACACAAGTTGTGCGAACCCAATCCTCACAAAGCAAAGAAAAGAAGATATGAATTCATGGAGGGGTAATCGGACCCCATATTTCAGGGCCCAGAGTGAAATGGCGGTCCAGTTGCCTTCGGGGCGCCAGAACATTCGCTCCTAGGGCTCTGGTACTCGAAGCTTATACTCCTTCAGGATATTAAAGAGAGTACGAATGTCAAAAAGTTGGGAAGAAGTGATGGAAGACTTGGTATTTATGTGAGAGAAGTTAGTTTCAGAAGCGTAAACGCTTCAGATTCTAGATTCAGTGTTGTCTGTAGTGGTGTCGGTAGGAGCCACTAGCAAATAGATCGGAATCAGATCTCCGATGGTGATAGAAGGTGGAGCTGAGTCAGTGGAAGGAGGAATGCTAGAATTAGCCATTTGTAGTGAATGAGGTGTGAATATGAAGTTTAGAAAGCAAAAATGAGCTAAAAACTGAAATCAGAGGAGTTTGGGGGAAGTGAGATGTTCGTCGGAAATCGCCTTTGCCGAAAAAGTTGAAAGAGAAGTTTGAAATGAGGGAAGTTTGGAAAGAGTGATAGTGATGACTGGGTTGGGGATTTTATAAGTAAAGCTGCACGAAACCAAAGGGCGGCTATTTATGGCAGGTGGGGTCCGGTCTTGGGGGAAACGTGTGGTGTTTCGAAAAATGAAGAGAAACTGTTTGGGTTCCCCATATAACTCATCATTTGCTGGCGTGACTTTTCGAGTTTTTATCTTTTCAAGTCTCTAATTATAAATAAATTATAACAAGAGACTGGGGGGAATGTTTGGGAGTATTTTACCGGCCCCCAGATGGGATGAAGGTCTGGTGCTAGAAAGGGATGTTAAGCCCATTGGGCCGAAGCCCTCAGTGTTGTCGAAGGAGTTCGGGCATCCGTGTCCTCTGGGCCGGAGTCCTGTTCGGGTTTATGGCGTTCGGGTTCGGGCATCCGAGTCCTTTGGGTCGGAGCCCTAATTTGTTGTATGGTGTTCGGGATCGGGTATTCGAGCCCTTTGGGGCCGGAACCCAGACCAATATATGAGTTCGGTTGGATTGGGCCTATACAGTGGGTTGTCCTGCGTACAGAGTTTGGAGCCATAAGGAGTTTAAATGGTTAAGGATTCTAGTCCTAACCATATTCAACTAAGGTAACTCCAAAGGTAGTGTTGGGATTAGATTCCACTTGCACCTTTTAAGGAGATTGTGTTGGACCTAAATAATGGTAACTGCCATATTTAGAAGTCCTAAATCGACTCGGAGAAGGATTCTAAGGTAGTGAGAACGCTATAAATACAAGGCTTGGGCTTCAGTTAAGGGGTAATACATTCGTTGAGCAGTAAACACTAAAGCCTCCATTGTTAAACTTTGTGAACGACATGTACTTATTCTCACACAGGAGCTATCCCCCGGCGGCACAAGCCGTCAAGCTTCATGTGTGATCTGTTATTGTGCAGGTTCAAGCGCGTGGATTCTGTGATTGGACGTGCCGGCGAAACTTAGCGTTAACAATCAATTAATTTATAATATTGAGTAGTATTTTTTTACCCTTTGATGAACATGTGGTCTTTTAATCAAAATTCTTTTAAACTTTTAACGATAAAAATATTTATAATATTTCTAATTTTTGGGTAGTATTGATCTGAATAACATCAACTATTTATTAATATATTTTGATTATTACTAATAAAATTATTAAAATAAAAAAGTATGATGTATATATGAAATTAAAGGGAAGGTGTAATGTTAATCCCAAAATACACTACTCCATCCATACGTTATGGCTTTCATTTGAAAGCATTAGGAAAATGACATTTCTACTCATCCACATTCACATTAATTACATTGAACTGAATTAATGAAGAAGAAGATGGTACGTTCTTATCAATCCTCTCCTTTCATTTTAATTCATTTAAAATTTGAGCCACAGGCCACCCACAACTTCAACAACCCGAAGAATGGTCAGAAATAATCCACATGGAGGCCAACAAAAACAGGGTAATACATGTTCTTGGTGATGGGGAAACCAATATTCCCAACTGTTCTTAGAGTCCGTTCGGCAACGACTTATTTTAACACGACTTAAAGTTAAAATATAAGTTGACTTATAAGTTATAAGTAAAAGTGTTTGATATTAATTTGACTTATAAGTCAGATATTAAATTAAAATAAGTTATGAAGGTATTCGTTTCATAATAACTTATAAGTTAAAATCAAATGTAAAGATTACTTAATAGAAGGAGAGGCTAAACAAGCATTATATTTGGCCAAAATGACTTATTTTAAATTACTTATAAAATAAGTTACAAATATTTTCTTATTTTTTTGACTTAAAAATCAACTTATAAGTAGAAAAATAAGTCATTGCCAAACAGAGGAATAGTGGCCAATGACTTATAAGTCACTGCCGAACAGGCTCTTTTTAGTTTAGGTTCTTTTTCTGTAGTCCATAAATGCTTAGCCAAAACATGTCAAGTTAGTGTTGGAATTTCTTGTGGTACCTTACATTAGCTTCTCTTGTATTCTCTTTGATTTCATAATAGTTGTTTCCTTTGGATTATATGCCATACATGTGGAAATAAATGTGTGTAATTCAGTTTCCTATCATTGGTTGTGATTTAATTCCGGAAAAAGAAACTCAATTGTGGTGATGTATTAGTAGATGATTATGGTTATGAGATTTTTGCTCATCAAGTCTCTATCCGATGGGAGTGGTTAGAATGAAGTTGATTTTGGTCAATTGATCATGTTCACACACACGCTTGGAGGTGATTCGTGTTAGCACTGTATTGCTCAATTGACAAATGAAGTTAATTTTATCATAACCAGATCCGTATCCGATTATGTTTGAAGAACATTTTAAAGGAACTCCATATCTAAGTTTGTGACCTGAGGGAAATTAGGTAGAATTACACAAGCAGTTAAATTTAGGCTAAACTTCCTAGTGAGATAGGTACACCAAATCAATTTTTTTTCAAGAAACTGTTAGACAAGTTATAATACTATGTCCTCCCGTCTTGTTTTGGAATTATCTTTAGGCTCTTTGACAACCAAATTGCTGTTTCTCTTGATGACACAGCTTCTTCCCCAAATGGTCTTAGCACACCTGCAAGTTCCTCCAGCCTTTTCTGTGCAAGTAATTGTGCACAAAGCTCAAGCAGGGATTCCAATGCTTCTGCTCTTTTTTGTCTCATATTATTTCCTCCCTCAATCCTCATATTGCCACTGGATGCTGGATTTTCTTTTCCCAAATTGGGCCTTGTAGCATCATCATCTGCTTCTGGGGATGCCTCAATTCCATCCGCAAGTGTTACTGTACTTGTTGTTGATGTGTTTTCAGAAGCTACATCTGAATTTAAATTGGGGATTTCTGTTGTGTGTAAACAGCAGATGTGTACATGTTTGCCTAATTTCGTTGATTCTGATGGATTTTCATCTTTGAAGATTTTATTACTATACATATGGTATGCAGTTTGCACCGTCTCCAAGTTGGCGTTTGCATTTTCATCAATGCATTTGGACTCATGCCTGGAACAATTTATGGAATCAATTTGTTTAGTTTCGACTTTTACTTGATGGGAATCAAGAGAAATTTGCATTTCTTGTTTTGTTGAATTTCTTGTCAGCACATCATTTCTATCAACTGTGAGAACCTCTTCTGACTGCTTCAACACTTGTATTTTTCCAAGTCTGGGGTTTTTACTGAGCATAGGCTTGTTGGGCAGCCGGGCTAATGTTAAGTTATCCTTCAAGTCCTTTTCAGGCTTTACCGGAAGAAATATTGCTGATGAGTTGCTGAATTCAGCAACATGTGGTTGTAAATGAGGATGCCTCAACAGCTCCGCGGCCTAAGATGTGAAATTACATAAGCAGGCATCAGAGTAAGGTTTTTATGGTTTTATTCTTTTAAAAAAAAAAAAAAACTTCGAGTAATTTTGAGATTTGGAGTTGAAGGACTAACAGTTGGTCTGTGTTCTGGGTTTTTCCTTAGCATGCTTTTAATCAATCGTTTCCTGTGGTATGAAAAGAAATTCCGTCTATTGTTACTTTGTTTCTTGCTACTGTATACTCTAGGAAGTTAGTATAAATACCATGGAAAGGGTGCTGTTACTTACAATGTAGAGGAATACACTGTAGGGAGTGGAGAGATAGAGGACCGGTTGATTTTGCTTATGAGTCCAGCCATATCCTGTTTAATAAAGTTCTAAAGATACGGATACAAATAATATCAATGCATGACAAAGTTATAGCTCAGTCTCTGTCGGGCAAAGGATATGTTCATTTTTGGGTGTGTTAGGCTCGGTTTAAGACATGCCAAAAACATATTTATACAGTATATTTACTACTATATGGTAGATAAACTGAAATATATAATGTATAAATTTGTTTACAACAACCCTGAAAAGGGAACATAAGACATCCTTTGGAGGACGGAGGTAGTAGCATAAGCTGAGGCTTACCGGAGCCCTATATGCAGGGTGATGTGCAGCTATTTCAAACAAAGAGCAACCTGGGAGAGTAGAAAAATGTCATTTATAGTGAAGTTATGACACCAAGTACAATATTTATGTATAGGAAACAAGAAGACTGTGCCATGGAGCTGTATACCTAGGGACCAGATGTCTGATTTGTAGCCATAGGGTATATCTGCTAAAAGTTCTGGACACATGTAGTTTGGAGTGCCTACAACCTAGTTACATTTAGCAGCACCATTAACAAGTTAATATTAGCTAACCTCGGCAAATATTGCCACTCGTTATCAGGAAAATCGAAAATGAACTAAAAGAATGAGCTTATAATGTCTGCAATTTGCAACAGTAGAGCCCCAAATTTCAGTACAAGCCATATCCTATTCTCAAGTTCTTCAATTTGGTTCATCTAAGGAACATGAGTAAGCTCCGATCCATCTGGATTAGCGACAAAGAGCTTGTCATATTGGAACGCGTTTGACTTGTTCTTGAAATTCATACCTGTCATTTCTAGCTTCCTACCAATGTTACATAAATTTTGAGGTTCAATACTGTATTTTGTTTAATTTAAACTCAGGATTCTTGTTTGTCTTCTCCATTAGCCTCCAGGATGTTCTTTGAGAATCCGAGGAGTTCATCAAATAGCTTCTTAGAACAAAATTAACTTGTAAGGACCTTTATAAGATATGGTGCAACTATGATTAAAACAAAAGACTTACTTAGACTGGCTTATGTTATGCTGCTTAGTAATAGTTTCTCTATATTTTTGGTTTTTTACTTGAGGGGTTGTTCTGCTTTGTATATTTTTTCTTGATATTTTTAAAATAAATAAATCGACGGCATATGAGTAACTTAAGATCAACTTCAAACAAGTTTGGACATAAATTAGGACCATTATCATGGATAGTGGCCATTTTATGTGTAAGAAATATTACATAGCTAAGAGGACAAGAGATGTGAATGAACTATTACCGAAGAAGCAAGGTCATCTTTGTTGAGCAGTTTTGCAAGTCCAAAATCACCTGTTTAGTTGTTGTGAGATAAAAATCACTGAAAAGTCCATAAAAATTTAAATCACATATATTCTATTTTCATACTTACCAAGTCTGATATCGTCGTCTTTTGTGAGGAATATGTTGGAACACTGAAGTCATGAAACAGAGAACAATTTAAAATCTTAATTATGTTTTTTTGTCAGAGGAAGTCACTTGAGGTATATACACAGATATACCTTTAGATCCCTATGGAGGACTCGGTTGGAGTGAAGATAGTCTACAGCTAGCAACAGTTGAGTCATCCACTTGCAGAGCTTCTGCAAGAGAAAGTAGTTCAGAATGGGGTTTAGTTGCATCTTAGAATCAGAATTTTTCTTTGAAATAGGCCAAATGTTCTTGCTGATCTTTCCCGCCACTTACCTCCTCAGGGAAATATGTTCCTCTAGCTCTTTTTATTATATCAGCCCTGAAAGATCACAATAGTAAAGAAAGTTTATGGATTTTAGAATCGGATGGAACTTAACGGATCATGATTCCAAGCAGTCCAAGATGGGTAGTTCATATGGCAATCTAAAGAAACAAGTTGTATTGGTTTAGCAAAGACTTGCATTTCATATGACCTTTGTTATACAAGTATTATAAAATTACAACTCGCTGCTATATAAATGCAACTTGATTTAACAACAAAAAACTAAAAAAAATTGCAACTTGTTTCTTTAGACTGTACAAATGGACTACCCGTTTGAACTGCTTGGAATCAGGATCCGAACTTGACCTTAAAGTTTCATTATGGATCAGTAGACAGGGAAGATTATGGACGACTTTATAGGATGGAACTTGTACAATATAGTTTCATCATAATTTGCTTTTACAAATCTAAGAGAATTGTAGACGTCTAGTACCAGTTTTGTTTTGAAAGACGGTTTAATTTAAGTACATTATCTGACTTACATGTCTCCTCCTTCGCAATAACTTGTCACAATGCATATACAGCAAGCCTGAAAATTTTAAGTTACATAATAAGAAACTGGCATTGTATATAAATCGCCAATATTCTTCTAACCTCATTGTTACCCTTTTCAGTTATTTGAGGTTCAAGAGCAAGTATTTGAAAACCATGAGAAGAAAGTTTGCCAACATCTACCTTTTCCACCCATGCATCTTTGTACTCTACTATATATGGGTTATGTAGCTTTGCAATCAAATTCATCTGCAATTGAAGCAGCAAACTTAAGGTGAGCTAACTTTTATACCTGCCTAACATTTAAGAGTATATGCAGATAATATATAAGAAAATGATATATATTGTGACTTTACCTGTCGACTTTTCTATTACGAGTTACGTGGATAACTATAATTAGTAATATTTTTACAATGTATTTAATATAGTAGGCCAATTTTGTAATTATATCCAATCCCATGTATTGATATACGTCGCAATGTAATTCGGCAGAAATCATTTGCAATATATTGCAGGACTCTAATATATATGAGAAGTTCTGTAATTGGATCAATTGTTCAATGAGGTCAATATGTCAAACTTTTGAATGTAATATCTATATGATATCTAGTTTATTTCTTCTCAACCAAAAACAAACAGCTCTTAATATGTGGCACAAATTCTCTCCTTGAAAATCATTTATGCTTTAAATTTTCATATGATTGATCAGTCAAGTTTTACCTTCTTTTATCTGACAGTCTAAACAAGTACTGACAATGTATTAAACTATTGACATCATTAGGCCTTGTATGTGATTTCCCCCCTTTTTATGGTACAGTTTGTTTATAAGCAAATCATAGGACAGATGGCTTCAAAGTTCATTTGTGCATTTGGATCCTCAGAACAGAACATGTATAGGTAATCATCATCTTTAAGCCAAATGTTGTGTTTGTTTGCATATTATGATAAAATGGTTGTTATGTTTAGAGCCAAAATTGTCAATTATGTGAAGAAAATTACATTAAGATGTAATATGAATAAGAAGATAAATTTGTTTGAATGTCAATAACCTCTTGATGCGCAGTATGCTTAAATTTCTCTTTTTGTTTAGCCAAACGAATCTTCTTCATTACATACCTGCAAAAAAAGAGTGAAAATGCTTAATGAACAAAGCAGTTTTGGTTGTTTGAGTTTGCAGAACTTCTTTAGAATATCATTTACTTTAAGCCAAGTTTGGCAACTTATTTCCAGCCTTGCATTTGGAATTGATGCCAAATTTTAATCAAATTCTAACTCTATGAAATTACAAATATTCTTTCAATGTTAATTCAAAAGTTTGGAATTGAGTTGCCAAACATAGCGTAACTGCAATTATATGCAAGTATAATCAAGATTTATGCATGCTAGGAGATATGTTTTTCATGTACCTTCTTCATTTTGTTGCCTTTTTCTTCTGGGGCAGAAATATTATTATGACAAGTGAAAAACACATAATACAATGAATTTCTTACTTTTTTTTCTCAACCTTGTGAAGCACAAGAAATGCAGTTCCAAAACCACCTCTACCGATCTGTTCTATCACTTCATAATCTTCCATATTCAACTTATTGTCATCTTTCTTCATCTCCATCAGCACCTAGAGTTCAACAAAAACACTTCTAAAGTTCAATAGAACAGCTTAAACTTAAGCTGTAATTCCTTACCTACTTCATCCTATATATACACACACACACACACACACAAGCACTCATAAACACACATTTTACTTGGGTCCCCTCATCATTGAATAATTTGAATTGAAGTTCAGAGAGTTTCAGGAGCCTTTCACTGTGGTGAAGGAATGAAACACAGTAATAATTAGTTGGAGCTATGAGCTAGCAGAGACATTTATCATGAAAACATGCAATAACCCAGAACAATTTATATATATATATATATGAAAAAATGGAGGTGCACAGATGTGCAACTTCCAAATTTACACAGTATACTATCGTCAGCCTACCCTACGATCGTAGAGTAGTCACCGACTACTAACTGATAGTAGAGTAGTCACTTTACTACCGTAGTGAATCCTTATATCGTAGAGTGACTACCAAATCTTACATTGCTCATTATATGATCTTTTAAAAGTACAACTCTCCTACCGCGATACAGTGGTGTTGTTGTAAACTTACCTACTGCAATACAGTGTCGCGGAAGGATGAGTGTTTTTAAATTGTGGCTATCAAATTTTACAATGAACGATATATGTGGTAACCATATAAGATTCTATTGTCACTATTTACTATGAATAAGTTCCATATATATGTGTGTGTAGTTTACATGTTTGTGCGTGTGAATTGAATTGAAGACGCTTAGGATCTCAAATCTTGGAAGGAAATGAAATCACAGTAATTGTTAGGCAGAGCCTCAGAGAGCAGAGACGATAAATATGGAATCATAAAAGGACAATGAGTATTGAATGTACATATATCATACTTACCTAACCATTTGAAAATTTCCGTAGTAGCCTCGAGAAAATTATGATGGCTATAAAGGATATAAATACAGGGAAAGCAACTGGACATGGGTATGAAATTTAATTAGGAAAGGAGGGAAGTTTGAGACAAAAGCAAAGCAGCACATGAAAAGGGGGAAGGTTGCTTGTTTTTTCAGATTTCAGGTACATGATTATTTGCTTGTGGTTGGTATGTCACTGTCTTTAATCTGAATATCTCAACCATTTTATTTGAATCTTCTACAGCTTGAGATTCATCACATAGAATTTAGAATGGAATAGGTCATGATATTTGCCGGCTTCATATCATTAATTAATTGATAATTTAGAGATAAGTACATTTGGTGTTCAATTGATGCTTTAAGGTCTCAAGTTTGTCAATAGTTTGGCTACTTATAGGAATTTTGCCAAATTTTGAGGTTATGGATTGTTGAAATCGAAGTGCCCAACCTCAGGGGGCTCAGCCCCAAGGGGTTGGCCTAGTGGTCAAGGAGGTTTGTTTCTTTTCTTGACTTCTCGAGTTCAAACATTAGGGCAAAAATCTTACCGTCAACCAAAAAAAGGAAGTGCCCATGTGATGACATTTTTAAAGTACTTGGTGTGAAAGAGTTTTTAAAAATATTAATGACAATTAAGTTAATTGTGTGCTTTGGGATTTTATGTTTTAATAATTTATCAATAAATTTGTATTTTGTGCTTTAGCAAAATATATTTTAGCCAAAATAAATAAATAAATAAATTTGTTGCTTTGGTCAAAATTATTTAAATTTTGAAACTCAAATCTCTATTTAAAATTGCTTTCGTAGAGTTATCAAACACTTCAACATTTAGTTTACAAGTCCATATATCCAAAAGCTTCTCCAAATGGGCTCGAAGTGTTATTAATCTTTTTATTTAAAAAATGTGTAATTATTAAATATATATTTGTGAGATTTTATCCTTTCTTTTAAACTGTGTAAACAAGGACAAACGCATAACTTATGTCTAATAAGGGCTTTATATATAAAAAGGTGATATGACCTTAGCATAATTTAATGATAATTATATAAATAGATATTACTTCTTCCGTCTCAAATTAATTGCTCATTTTTAATTTTTTAAAATCAAATTGATCATTTTTAAAACTAATCTTTTTACTATTTTTTCTAAAATATAGGTGAAAAAATTATAACCAAAAGAAAGTATATATAATTTATTACTAACCCCAATTTTTATAATTTTAAAAATATATTTATATGCTTAATTATTAATTCTAAAAATAGTCAATTTAATTTTAAAAAAAACAAAATTGAACAATTTATTTGGGACAGAGGGAGTATATGTCAAATGCAGTAATATAAACTGACTATAAATCATTAAATAAAGTGGAGAGTAAGTTTATATAAAGTGGGCAAACTCATCCTTAAGTTGGTAAAAACATAAAAATATTATACAATGTATAAACCCAGTGGAGATCAGTATCCAAGAGTTTTATCGAGGACGGTCACCCTTATAATGAAAGAAAATTAATTTTTTTTGACAAGTTCCATTAAACAATCAAAATAATAATTAGTATAATTCAAGAAATATAGAATTCATTATAAATATATTAAAATCATTACAAAATATTTTTTTGCAGCCCAATTTCTTGGATTTTTTTTTATATTCGCTTCGTTTTCAATTGTATCAAATACTTCTTTTTCAATTTTCAATTAAAAAATATGCACAATTTCATATCAATTATTCATAGCATAATTATCTTTATATGTAAATCAATAAATAAAATCAATTTAAGACAATATGCTGGTCAAATTAGAAGAGGAGAACATCCTAATTAAAATTTAGTGAAAATTAAAGTTTAAAGAAACATATCATAGAATTTGAGAAAAATTGAATATCATAGAAAAAAATATCAACATAGTTACAATTTACAATTTTATCGAAAATGAAGATAAGATATACCTAATTTTTTGAATTGAGATTGCAAATGAATTTTGTACAAATTGTAAGTATTGTAACTTTAGACTCCTATTTTGTACAAGTTGTAAATATTTGTTGGGTATAACATGAATACTTATTGGATTTGGATTTAGGTATTGTCTAGAATCCGTTTTGGTTTAGGAAACCTATCGTTTTTAACTATACTCAATTTAGTATTTCTAATCTTATTTTGTTATGGATTTCCTATGGCCTATAAATATGGGTGCTAGGATTTTGGAGAAGAGATATTCAAAGAGAGATTTAGATACATTCAGATATATTCAGAGAAATTCAGATACATTCAGAAACATTCTAAGAATTCTCATAGTTCTATTTATTTATCTTGTACTCTTCAAATATTTATTTAGTGGATTTCTTCTGCCTTCTCCGTGGTTTTTTCTCGATTTGGGTTTCCACGTAAAAACTTGTGTTATTGTTTTTATCTTTTTGCGTTGATTTATTGTGTTTGCCATAGTTTTTCATATCAAATTAGTATCAGAGCTTGGTTATTATCGATCCATACTATGACGTTAAATTTTGACTTCATCAACAAAATTTTATATTGACAAATTCGATTGGAATATTAGTTTCAGTCTTTGATAGGTTCGGATGAAGGTCGTTCTTACTCAGCAAGGCTTGAAGAAAGCTATTGTAGGGGAGCCAACGAAGCCTGTAGATATGTCTGATGCGGATTGGGAGACTAAGAAAATAAGTAGAGATGTTACTTTTGATGAGTCTGTTATGCTTCATAAGAACAAGAAATCTTATCTTCCTTGTATTGATAGTTTTGATAGTGTTGGTCAGAAGGTGGAGCTTGAAGTAACTTTTCCTCAGGTTCAAAAATTACAGCATAGTTCAGATCATGTGCCTACTACTATTATTGTAGATGAGAATATAATTCCAGAGGATTTCACTCGTGATTCCTGGTCACAAGAGTCCTGAAAAAAACCTAGATGTTTACTTAAGACCTCTGATAGAAGAGTTGAAGATATTGTGGGATGATAGAGTACAAACTTGGGATATTTTCACGAAAACATATTTCAACCTTAGGGCTGCGGTTATGTGACGTCCCCAAATTTGGACCTCCACTTGGTCACTCGAATTTGGTTCATCACGTACTCAAAGTATTACCATAATAACTAAAATCACACATTCACAACAGAAAATCTAATTTAGAATAATATACAATGATTTATTATAATTATTTCTCCAAGTCTCGCAACCTGCAGTACTTAATAGATTACATAATAGTATCGAATAAAGACCTATTACATAATCCTACCTAAGTTTAAACATAGTTTGAAAATAGTCTTAATACAACATATTAGTCTTAAACATAAAAGGGACAAGCTAGTCGGTAGCCTTGCCCTTGCCCTTGTCTGTTCCAGAGACACCTCCATGTTCCTCCTTAACTGAAAGGTTTTAAATAAGCAAGGATGAGCACAAATTGCCCAACAAGTAATATACAACAAGGGTGTAGAATATAGTATTTCAAGTTTTGAAATATCGAAGTGTCATCTCTAGGATAGTTCAGAGTTTCAGAATAACATCATGGATAATGAATATCAACAATTCTTGGAATAAGAACGATAATTCAATATAAATCAACAGATATATATGAATTCAAAGACTATCAATGTATCCAACTAGATAAACAATTTATATTGAGCAGTCACTAAGGACTATTGAACATCTACTAGAATTACCAATATTAAATTGATAACCCAAAAGAAACAAGTACTATAGATGATCAGTCTACAATACTTTACGTTATGCATAACACCACAATAATATTCGATCATGTGTTGGGGTTTCCAACGACATACACTCCCCTTACCATAAGGGTTGTCCAACTCAATTTTCAAGATTTTCGCACCAATCAATTGGTTTGGACAGTTTTATAAACATGCATATAGTCTAGCCGAATCAAATGACATCGACTCTTTCATAATATTCAAGAATAATACCAAGTTCAACATGAATAATAACTTTCACAAGGGTATAAGCATACTAGCTCATGCGAACGAGAAAGTAGTATAACTTGTATTCAAAAAGATAAGCTTACGGTATTCGTCGAATAAAGTAATGCAAGAGTTAGAATACTTTGCACAATGTAATGTAGGGTTTGGATACTTGCCTTAAGCGTAGTTTATCCACTTTATGAAATCAACACTTTCGAATCCTATTTATAACGTATAATATGTTCAAGATGTTCATTAGCTAACACATATAGGTATGTTCAACGTACACATAAACGTTTAACTTAGATATAACTTCATACACATCGCGTACCCTATATTTTCATAGCACAATTCAATTTGTAAGTCATCACAAATACAACAACGTCTTGATTGCTTTATTTCTTAAAATTATTCTTTGGACCTAACAATATTTGGAAGTTATGATCAACATTTGTCTCTATCACGTAGCATGCTTCTTAACACATTACATAGCCTGTTACAAGTTAAAGTAATCATATAGGCATGCTTTAAACATCAGTTCAAAAAATGAATGCAAAACTCAAGATTCCAGACAGGCGCAACTGTGCCCTATTTAGGCCTAGGGATGGCGCAGCTACGCTGTCCGCTGGCCAGACCAGGGTTGAGCTACTGCCTTTTTGTTTCTACCCAATCCTCTGCTCCCTGAAAATCCAGGCCTTATGCTCAGTCCACAATCTCCCTAAAACAATAAATATATTTGAAAAAGGATAAAAATTATCACATATATTGTTAGCATAAAATCAATATAACTGAGATCATGAGCAAGACTTTTCCTGTATCAGTCAAAGAATCGATGTATCTAGGGCTATAGGTGTAAGAATGCAGGATCATTTTGTAACAAAAACATCTCACATGATAGCCATTCCACTATTTTTCTAAGTGAATGAAGACCCGGAATAACACTTAGACATTGTCACAGTTATTGTAAATCTTGTTTGTAGATAATTTAAGATGCATCCAATACAATCTCTTTCAAATGCGCATCCAACTATGTTGGTTCCCACAACAAATTGCTCACAACATAAGCATATTAAGAAAACACTTGAAAAAGGTTGTTAAGATAACGTCTATTAAGCATTCAATTATTCAAATTTACAATTACAACTGCTCATAAAATTATAAACCCCTTGCTCCAATTCAATTTGATCATAGCTACTTTGTAGCTATGAAGCATGAAGCAAGTAACAAGCAGCAAGTAGCAACCAAAGGAACAACTACTAACCTTGATTGCTTAACAGTTAACACTGCAAGTCGACATTACAAGGAACTCTGCTAAGGTCTCCCCAGAAATAGATCGGAGTCTGCCAAAAAATGAAAATAACAAAGATAATAATCAACTATCCATATAGGAGTTTGCACCATTGGAGAGGGGAGAGAAACAGAAAGAGCTCATGAAATTGGCGCATATAGCATGAACATGCCTTCCTTATCCTGAATATTAGCCTTAACAATGTCTAGAATAAAAAATGTTGTCTCGTGGGTTAAGGCATGGGCTTCCAAAACAATCAAAGCAATCAAAACAGATTTATTACAACTTAGTTCCAGACATTGAAAAATCCTCAACTGCTCATTGCTCGTCAAACAAAATAGGTCCCCAATTTTAAAACACATGACAAGTGACATTTTTGCTTCAAAATAGATCTTTTGGTCTACAAGATTACTTTGTTCATATGGAACCAAAAGAAATGGAAATGGAAATAGGAAAAACACAGCAAATGATATTTAATGCAATAAATAACATAAAATTAATGTTAATCTGCTATTGGAAGACTTCAATTCATACATGCTCTTGTTTCAGTTGAGTAAGTTCTCCCTTTACAGTTTCCATAGTAGCTCTAAGTCGTGCTGTGACAGTTCATTCATACCTGTAGAGAAGAGATGTTTTGGGTTGCTTTGCTTCTGCACCGTTGGATGAATCCGACTCGACGGTCACCGGGGTTTCGGAGGAAATAGAAGGGACGGTCATCGGGGTTACACCAGATTCTTAGGGCAAAAAAAGTTACCCAAAGAAGATAACACATGCGATTCCCATAAATATGATGAAAAAATTACAAGAGTTCAAAATCGAGGACATACCAGTTAGGGTTTTCTTAGATTAATCCTCCGTTCGACTGATTTGAGGGCAGAAGTCGATCGATTTGGCTTCCACCATGAGACAATCAAAAGAGAAGTTTGACCTAAGAACTTCTGATTCGTGCTTCTGCAGTTTTGAAAATGCTCATGATCTTCTCCGTTTGGATGTTGGAGAGAAGGGCACCCGCTTCCTTTGGTCGTAGGGAGAGAAAGTACAGAGATAAGTGATAAAGTAGTCTTGTTTTAATTTCAAATTTTGACTTCCTGGTCCTATTTTTTGCTCCGTGTTTTTTTAGATAGATAACGTTTTTTTTTAAAATGTTATCTATTTAAAATCAAAAAATGCCCTTTTAAATAGATAACGTTTTTGCATATATATCTACAACGTTTTTTTAAAAAAATATTGTAAAAAAAATCACAACGTTTTTTTAAAAAACATTGTGGTTTAAGTGTTGTCTATTAGGTACTTTGTACTGGTGTATGCTAAGTTATTAGCAATCCAAATCAAATAGAAAAAGTATTTGAAAATTAAAAAGGATTTATTCAACCCCCCTTCTAGATCTATTGTGTGTCTACTGGGAACTAACAATATATATTATAAAATATATCAATAATTAAACTTTACTTACCAATTTTATTTCAGACATGATATCTTTAGTTAATTGATGTTAAAAAAAACTATTCACTTATATATTAGTTATTAAAATTTAGTTAGTTTTTAAAACTAACTTATTATGCTACTGTAATTTTATTATATATATAAAATTGTATACTAATGTTTAAAAAAAACACATAACTACCATTTAGTTGTGAGTCTTTGATAATTGTTTATTTGAAAAATATTTATAATCATTCTAATAATAATAGTAAGTTAATTTAAAATTTAAAAATATATTTTATAATCATAAATTAAAAATAATCAATTCTTATATATAAATACATCACAGCCTATCCTCCAACTTAATCAATTTCAAATCAATTAATTAATCTGGCTTCCAAACACACCCAATTTTAATCAATTGAAATCAATTTGATTTTTAACATAGTTAAAAATTAATTAATTAATTTGTCTTCCAATTTGATTTCCAACAGAAACTCAATTAATTTCATAGCATATCCTCCAACTCAATCAATTTTAAACCAATTAATTAATCTGGCTGTTAAAAATGAAGTAATTAATCTGTCTTCCAATTTGATTACCAACAGAAACTCAATTAACTCAATTAATTTCAAATCAATTAATTAATTAACACACCCTATTTTAATCAATTGAAATCCCACATACAACCCAATTTTAATCAATTGAAATCCCATATACAATTGATATTAGCCATTAATACATAATATTAACCATTAATACATAACAGAAAACCATTAATTCAGTTACCTCTTCCAATCCAATAGTTTTTTCTTTTTCTTTCATCTTCAAAACTGCCACACGGATTCATGCTATACAACATTGCATTACAATTAAGATACAGAGTTAAATCAATAGACAATCCAAAAGACAACACTTACTATAGCCATAAATATTAAAATTGGTAACATATAACAGATAATAGACAATCCAAAAGGCAACACTCACTATAGCCATAATATTAAAATTGGTAACATATAACGGATAAGAATTGATGACAAAAAAAAAAATAAACACTCATTAAATATAAAACACCTATAAATACTACTATCACATAAACAAAAAACCCAATACACAAATAATATCATACAAAATACTAAATAATGGATATCAGGTAAAGTAATTAGTTTGTTTTTTTAACTAATATATTCTTCCTATTTTGCATGTTATTTTTAAAATTTTATGTGTTTTTATTTATTTGCAGATCTATACCAACAAAAAATAAAAGGCAGAACAAACGCCAAATTATTGAAATAAGCGATGATGGCAATAGTGACAATGGTGGTTATGGATATGCCAAGAATGCAAGGATCGAAGAAACTATTGTTACGCTACAAACAAAGATCGAAGCCATGAAAGAGAAGATTCAGAAAATTGAGCAACAACTATTAGTTTGTTTTTTTAACTAATATATTCTTCCTATTTTGCATGTTATTTTTAAAATTTTATGTATTTTCATTTATTTACAGATCCATACCAACAAAAAAACAAAGGGCAGAACAAACGCCAAATTATTGAAATAAGCGATGATAGCAGTAGTGACAATGGTGGTTATGGATATTCCAAGAATGCAAAGATCGAAGAAACTATTGTTACGCTACAAACAAAGATCGAAGCCATGAAAGAGGAGATTCAGAAAATTGAGCAACAACTGAATGATTCTTAAATAAAATGGGTTATCGCAATAAAAGTGGAACTGTGAAAGTAATAAAATAGCAATAGCAACATATTTATACATATAATTGCTATGCCATGCAAAAAAAAATCGAAAAATTTATATGAAAAAAATATCATTATTATGAAAAATCTTTCTCATTCTAATTTTAGAAACAATCATACAATCGAAAAACAAACTAGCCCGTGTATTGCACGGGCTATCAACTAGTTTTGTTTAAAACACAAACACATATTTCACAGGTGGCACTTAACTAGTTTGTTAAAAGAGATGTAATGACATTTGGCAGGTGTGATGGTAAAACTAGGTTTTTTAGTAATATTTATTTAGTTATTTATTTTAAATCTTTATGGGACATAACAAAAATAAATAAATTCTCTAGTCTAAGTTTGACGTGGCTCGAAATTTTATGTGTTCTTTAATTTTAAACTAGCATTTTTTTCGTCCAATTATTACTGAGTTTTTTTAATAAGAACAAAAAGAAAATAAATGGACAAAATATTTGACTACTTACTCGCCAAAGTTATCGGTTTGAAAATGCACATATTTGAGTAAAGAACTAAATAACATAAGCAAAATCTTCGTAATCCCTTTTTTTACATTATAAACACAACATAATTTAAAATAGAAGAAGGTAAACTAGTAATTTAAATGTAAAAATTATTATTTTTTGATAAATTCAGTAACATCACGAAAGAAAATTTACACATTTATTTGTTTATTTATTTATATTTATAATTTAAGTTTTTCTATATTTTCTTTTTGATAAAGAATCGAGGTTATGTTTGTTTGTAAGAATTATACTTGGGATATGACTATTAATCATAAGTCTATTGTTTGTTTTTAAATTTAAATTTGAGATTATTAATTTAGGGATTATAAAATGGTTTAATAGTCTTTGAATTATAATTATAATCCCGGGATTATTAATAGTCTTGGGCTATGTTTGTTTGCAAGGATTATAATTCCAGGATTATAATTCATGACTATTAATCCTAGGATTATAATCCGGAGATTATAATTATAATCTTAAGATTAAACTATTTTATAATCCCTAAATTAATAGTCTCAAGTCTAATTTTAAAAACAAATAACACATTTAAGATTAATAATTTTATTCCAAATATAATCTTTATAAATAAACATAGCATTAATATTGGGGATTATAATTCATGGATTATAATTCCGGACAAACATATCTTGAGTATGTTTTCGAGCCACTTCAGAGGCAGATCAAGCCTTATGGTCAGAATATCTAGACCAGTTCAAAAAATTGGGTTAAAGTTCGGGCTGGACTCTAATCTTATTGAATCGGTCCGGCTACAACCCTCTGGTGCCGGGCGGGTTTGTGCATCCTAATTCATTGGCAGAGAAGCAAAACGTCTCTCTTTCTTCTTTCTCTATAAAGGAACTGGAAAGAAACGGGAGAGAGAGAAATATCGCAATTCCCCCAATTTCTCTCTCATAGACGGTTTCCTTCTCATCATCTAGAGTAAGAAATCAATCACTTTGTTAGTCACATATTTGAATTCGTCTGTCTATTTGTTTGGATCGGTTTCATTTTTTGTTTTTAATTAATTTTATGTTGAATTATTCTATATAAATTGATGATTATAGGGCTTGTCTGTTGAGAGATCGGCCTAAAGGTTTCGTTTTGAAGACGATTAACAGGTTAGAGCTTTCAATTTTGTTGATCCGATGTGTTTATTGTGTATTTGGCTGAAATTTTCAGGATTTTGAATATTTATGGAGGAAATTTGGATATTTTATTTTAGGGTCTTGAAGATATGTGTAACCCTTTGGGTTTTTATGAGGATTGGCGGAAGTTATGGAAAATTGTGTTTATATTGATTAAAATTGTTAAAAATCGTCTCTTTTTGAGGAATTGTTTGAGGTAGGGTTAAGCAAGTAACCAAATTGGAACCGAAACCGCACCAAAAACCGCACGAACCGCACCAATTAAAACCGCACCAACGGTTCCGACGTATGTGGCGGTTTTAGGTGGGTTGAATAACCAAATTTACGGTTCCGATTTGGTTACTAGTCAAAACCAAACCGCATAAAACTGAAACCGCACCATGTGTGTGTATGTATGTATTATCTCTAGTAAATTCTAAAGTTACTTTTCACTTGAACACACTCAGAGAAAATCCCAGTCTTGCATTGTCATTTTTTCACCAATTGAAAGAAGATGTTAGAGGTTATAGAGTCAAAAATTAAGCAATTGGGTTTTGAAATTTTGAATTTGTTTGATGCGTTATTGGAGGGGCTTATAGTTGAGGGGCTCGAGCACTTGATGCATTGGTTAATGTCAATGCTATAATTGTAATAGTCTAATAGATTATTTTTAGTCCTCCCTGCAATATATTTTATTCTATCTTCAGTATATACTTTTAATTTTTGGGGAACTAGATAAACATTCTTGCTTGTTATCAAATAGTCTCCGTTGTTTTATATAGCGCATATTTTAGTTTTAAAGCATGCTTGATATAATTCTCATTGTCGACTTTGTCACTAAGTTAATTGCTCGATGTAAGTTTTATGTTAAATTTTATTGAAGGCTTAAACTTTTTTATTGTTTCAATTGGTTTTGGAACCGAAACCGCACCAATTAAAACCGCACCGCACACTTTAAAACCGAACCGCACCAATCACAAGCGATTTCGAGTGCGGTTTTGAATTTTTTAAACCGCACCTAAGCGGTTTCGGGTGCGGTTTGGACTTCAAACCGCACCAAACCGCACCATGTTCACCCCTAGTTTGAGGTGCTGGGGAGTGTTGAAATGTTATTGCTTGATTTTTTTAAATATTTTTTTTTGGATTAGAATGTGAAGAAACTAGGGAAATTATTATGTTTTTCTGGTATTTTGGTGTTAATTGATTGATTTTGAAAAATATTTATTTCACTGTTAGGTCTGATTTTCTTTCCCAGTTAGCTAAAGATTGATGCTTGAAGCATTTTTATGTGGTTTTTTGTCTGAAATTTATGTATTTGTATTTCATATGAGATGTGAAGAACTACCTATTACCATTTATATAATCACACGACTATAGTCATTAAAGGTCTAAGAGAAGTATCTCTTATTATAAGGCCGAAGAGATTTCTAACTGTTTTTTGGTGATTTTGTGTCACCAACATATGATAAAAAGATATATAGTTGCTGAATCTCACTTGAAAACTTCCAAAACGAACTCCAATCAAACCCATCTGTTTCTAATGCAGTTATATTTTATTTGCACTATCTTATACCTTAACCTTCCTTATCTCTCATTCACTCTCTATCTTCTCCTAATTTTTCTCCCATAGTTTATCATTCAATCGCTCTTACTTCAAAATTCTTTACCCCAACATTACTGAACCACTTATTCTGTAAGCCTTTTAACACACCCATTAACAATAAATTCCATCATCTTAGAGCTGTAAAGCCTTTATCACAGCTATATTTCATTTTGACATCTTCTCTTTTGCGTTTTGTTTACAAATTTTGGTCTCTTATGTCTTTAATTCCCTTCTAATTGTAAGACTTTTTTGACATGTCAACAATCAAAACTTATGATGCAAATTATTCTAAAAGGTCAAATTGTCATTCTTATTTATTCTTTCAAATTAATTTAAACCCAAAATCTGAGTATTTGGATGAGAATTTTTTCTATCAGTTTCCTTGTTGTTTACTAATCTTTTTAAGTGTTTAATTAGTCTTTATTTGTATTGAACATATCTTAATCGATATGGAAAAATGGGGACTTAATTTCAATCCGCTTTCACAAAACAAATTGATTTGAATGTTTGTGTATATATTGAGACATTGATGTAATTTAATAAATTCTCTCCATCCCAAAGAGAGACTATCTTGGTCCTGGGTTGCTTTAGTAGACATGAAAGGGTTTTTGTGTGAACTACTTTTATTTAAGGGTAAATGACGTAAAAACCAATTAACTTATACGTATTTTCTGCTTTAAACAACCAAGTACAAATTTTTCCAGTTAAACATCAAAGTCAAGAGAATTTATTTTTACATTTGTTTTAAAACAAACGTCAGTTGGCCAAGTGTAATCGTCTGCTTTACTTGACGTGACTTTTTAAATTATTTTTTCCCCTATAATTAATGATGTTGATATAGTGACATGGATTTCACTCGCAATTGACATTTTAATACTTATATGACTTGTCTAAATTTAATTTAAATTATGATATGTCAAAAAAGGATTTCAAAATTGAAAAATAAAACAAATAAAAGTACACGAGGACAACAATGTAATCAATCAAATTAACTAAGTTAAATAATAAGATAAAAACTAACAAACCCATCAGCAATTGTTTTCCAAAATTTAGTCTTTGTTCATCTTCATCAACACCTACAAAAACCCTAACCATAAACCACTTCCATAACAGCCACCACCATAACCACCACGACACCACCCAACTACCAGACACAGATCAAACAACAGCTAAATCCAAGTCAATTGATCATCAGATGAGACAATTATATAGAGAGAAAGTTGAGAGACGATAACCCTGGAAACCCTAATCTAGCTGCCTAAAAGTAACAGAGAATGAAGAGAGAGCGATGAAGGTGAGCCAGAGTCGGCGAGCTGGTTTGGGCGGAAAGGTCCATACGAAACGGTGCTTGGGTCGTAGCCCCAAGAAGACCAAGCATGACGGCGAGTGGCGACCCAAATCGGAAATGCACAAAGCAAAATGTCGACGAAGGTTTCGATATTTG
Organism: Panax japonicus; assembly: GCA_020205505.1. Classification (NCBI taxonomy): domain Eukaryota; kingdom Viridiplantae; phylum Streptophyta; class Magnoliopsida; order Apiales; family Araliaceae; genus Panax; species Panax japonicus. Next base: position 3,072,069 of record CM035112.1, on the reverse strand, counting down.
TTGGTTTCTTAACAAAATCCAGCCAATAATTCTCCATTTCTGATCTAAATTATATATAGATAGATAGATGAATGATGAGATTCAAGAATTAAGCCATTAAGGTTTACATAAATAGGGAAGAGGGGGAGGAAATTTAGAAAGAGAAGGAAATTATAGGGGTTGAAAATTGAAAATCTTTTAGAGAAGTGAGATTTGAGTGGAATTCCGAGTCACATTATCCAAGTCATTTTTTGTCACTTAAAAAATGAATTAAAAAGCCAGGTCAGGAAAAATAGATAGTCAGATTTGGTCGCCTGACATGTGAAAATAAATTCTCACTCTTGACTTTGATATTTAACTGGAAAAATTTGTACTTGGTTGTTTAAAACAGAATACGTGCAAGTTAGTTGGTTTTTAGCGTCATTTTCCTTTTATTTAACTATGTATGTAGTAAGTTTTTATAGCCAAAGAAATAGTAAGTTCCAAGTTTTTTTTTGTCGTTTTCTTTTGTTACTTAATTTAGCATATATCCATTTTGTAAAATTTAAATTTTATTTTATAACAATACTATGTAATGCGAGCGCAACGCATGTGTGCCTGCGGCTAGTATAGTATTAAATGTGCAAATAATTAAAAAAACATATTTAAAATAAATGACCAATGCTATCATTTCAAATTGCAATTGTACTCAAAACTAACAAATTATTATTAGGAGGAAAGTAGAGTTGCTCCTGTACCCTTTATAGAGAGAGATCAGAGATCACACCAATTATATAATGGTAGTCAGAATGTTTTATAGCCTGTAAAATAACTGTTGACCAGATAGCTGAGAAATGGTCAAGGCACTTTGAGGCTGGTTAGACCAAGTAAAATATGCTATTTAGCCTTGTTAAGCCTTGAAAGTTAAATAAAATGGGCCTGTTTTAACAACTATTGTAGCCGGAAGTATTGTTTTGTATCTATTTTTTTTTAATTTAAAATTTTTGGCATGTTTAATTCTCAGCTCAGCCTTCTGGAATTGTATTACTGTTTTTTTGTCCTTTCAGGTAGTTATTCGAAACACGAAAAATATTCGTATCTTGATGTTGTTTATTTATTAAATTCTGGATGGTATTACCTTGTTACAGCCTTTTATAATGAATTGATTTATAAACAATTGATGTGGCCAGATGATACAAGCCAATAATTTGTATAAATGCGTTTTAGTTTGTGTGGTGAAAGACGAAAAAAAGCTGAAACTGAGTATATAGTTCGGTTTGGGGTCATTGTTGCAAAAATTTATAGAATTGTCGAAGCAAAAAACAACTTCAATCTGGGAAAATTTGTGGTGAATGTTGGATACTCATATCTAGAAAGTTTCTTTTATTATTATAGTTTTACATAAGTTGATGTTAATTCAAAGTGGTCACATTTTATTTCGTACTATATTATTACCAACTGAAACGGAAACGGACACTCGGAATGCTGTATTCCACATGTTATAAAACGTGATATGCGAGTGCTATACCTTGAGTGTTTTGTTCTTACTAGATTTAGGCATGGTTTTCCTTTTAGACTGTAAATGGTTATACATAGAATATCAAAATATCTTCATTTTCTCTTTTGAGTTTCTTATATTGGAAATAAGAATGTAGAAAATTGTGATATGTATCTTATATCAAGTTATTCTATTTATGCAGGCTATTGTAATGAATTACGATCTTTATAAAGATTTGACTTGTATAGATCTATATAAATAATATGCTCAATATGCATATATCTGTTTGTAGACATTGAAGTTGGAATTTTGAATTTTTTATTTATTGGGGGGTTAAACAGTGTGGGGTTTGGGGATTGCTTTACTTTTCAAATTCCATCTGTAGTATTTACAGTTTCTCAAGTATAGTTTGCTGCAGAAGTGGTAAAATGGAGCATGATGAGACAGGATGCCAAGCCCCTCCTGAAGGTCCTATTTTGTGCATTAATAATTGTGGCTTCTTTGGAAGTGCGGCCACCATGAATATGTGCTCCAAGTGTCACAAGGACTTGATTTTGAAACAAGAGCAAGCAAAGCTTGCTGCAACATCCATTGAAAACATTGTTAATGGATCATCAAGTGGTTGTGAGAAGGAACCTGTTGTTGCTGGTGCTGCTGTGAATATGCATGTTGATGAAATAGAACCAAAGATCATCTCTCTGCCAGCATCTAATGTTTCAAGCTCTGGGGAGATGGATGAGATAAAGGTGAAAGAGGGTCCTAGCCGCTGCAATACTTGCAAGAAACGAGTTGGATTAACTGGGTTCAAATGTCGGTGCGGTAACCTTTTCTGTGGATCACATCGCTACTCAGACAAACATGACTGTCCCTTTGATTACCGCACTGCTGCACGGGATGCTATTGCTAAGGCAAACCCTGTTGTCAAGGCGGAAAAGCTTGATAAGATCTAAAGCTGATGAGTAAATTTCGTATGTTGAATGTTTTGCTCCTAGTTTCACAAGGGACTTCATCCGATTTGGCTGCATATCATATCAGATGTCAAATATTGTTTATTTCCTGGAAGGAAATGCTTTTTGGACATCTCTGCAGGTTTAAGAATAAGAACTCTGTATTCCTTGTTATTGACGAGAATTCGTTTGTTGGTCCAGTGTTCTAAGTCTTTATTTGTGCTGGTTTGTTAGACATCACTCTGTTTAGCTTTGTAACTTGTCATTCTGGTTCATATGGCATTTCTCTATGGTAGTACTTATGTATGTGCAATTTCGAGTTTGAAGGAAAACATCCATGGACGTGTTGGCTAGTGGTGTAAATTAAGATTCCCGGTTTAGCAGTCATTATTCATTATTACATTTCAGATTATATCATTGTGCCTGCTTATGAACTGTCATTCTGGTCATTACGAATTTCAACTATATGGGTACAGGTGAAAATGTATTGTGCATGGTTCTTGGTGTGGATTTGTACCTATTAGTTCTCTATTTTATTTAGTTTATGCAACAATTTCTAACTTTATACTTGATGATCACCATCAGTGCTGCTCGTGTTGTTTGGTGCTATTATTGTTGGATTTCGTGTTAGAATGCATGTACATGATATTTTTTTTGGGAAATGATTTACATGTCAACTAATTTCATGTTAAATGTGAATTGCATGCAACTAAGGTGAAATTTACAGCAATGAAATAGAATGCAGGTCCCTTCTTTGCTGCCTTTTATTTGGGAAATGCCTCTACATGTTTGAATTAGGTCAGGAACTTCTTTGAGTATGTTGGATGTTGAATACATTGCACGTCACTGGTTCTGTTTGGCCTTCATATGAACAGAATCACGTCTCATATCTAAATTGTTGTTTCCCTTTTAAAAGTACTCTTCTTTGGGTGTGACGATGAATCGACCATAACAAGACTGAGTTGACTCAATGTATCACAAATTAATATATTTGAAGTTGTTAAATGTTTTCTAGGTCACTATACTATAGGTCGACTTACAAATGGGTCACTAAACTTTTTTTTCTTACAGTCAACTCATTAAACTTTTGTTTACTAACACAAAATTATAAAAACGGTTAAGTCAAGGTTGACTTAACGGAAATGATGATGTGACAGCTGACTTGTCTAAAAAAAAGCTTATGTGGTAGTTAGTATGCGACGTGGCAGTAAAGATGTGGATCTGGAGGAAAATTTTTATGAAAAAATGGAAAAAAATATTTTAAAGTATAATATAAATTATAAAAATTAGCCAAAAAACAAGAAAATAAATAAATAAATAAAAATAATTATTTTTAATATAAAATAAAAACGCAGTTTTTTTTATTTTTATTAAAAAAAATTAAAACTACAGTTTTTTTAATAAAAGTAAAAAAAATGCAGTTTTTTTCATAAAAATAAAAAAAATGTAGTTTTTTTAAATAATAAAAATGCTGTGTTTTAAAAAAACAACATTTTTTAATAAAAGAATTTTTTTTTTTTTTTTATAAAATGCAGTTCTTTAAAAAAATGTTATTTTTTTTCTTTTATTAAAAAACGTAATAAATAAATAAAAATAATTATTTTTAATAAAAATAATTAATTATAAATAAAAACTGCATTTTTATATTTTCATTACTTTTTTTAATAAAAGAAAAAAAACTACATTTTTTTAAAAAACTGCATTTTATAAAAAAATAATAAAAATATAAAAATGCAGTTTTTTAAAATAACGTAATAAAAATGTAAAAATGCAGTTTTTAATAAAAAATATAAAAATATAAAAATGCAGTTTTTTTAAGAAAATAATAAAAATATAAAAATGCAGTTTTTTTAAAAAAACGTAATAAAAATTTAGTTTTTTTTAATAAAAATACAGTTTTTTTAATAAAAATGCAGTTTTCAACATGCAGTTTTTATTTATAAATAATTATTTTTTATTAAAAACATAATAAAATGCAGTTTTTTAATAAAAGAAAATGTAATAAAAAATGCATTTTATAAAAAAAAATAAAATTCCATTATTAAAAAATGCTGCTTTTTTAAAAAATTGCATTTTTATTATTAAAAAAACTACATTTTTTTATTAAGAAAAACTGCATTTTTTTATTTTTGTTAAAAATATTTATTTTTATTAAAAAAACTGTAGTTTTAATTTTTTTTTCATAAAAATAAAAAAAAAACCAATTATTTTTATTAAAAAAACTGCATTTTTAAATTTTTATTAAAAATAATTATTTTTATTTATTTTCTTGTTTTTTTGGCTAATTTTTATAATTTATATTATACTTTAAAATATTTTTTTCCATTTTTTCAAAAAAAAATTCATCCAAAGCCACATCTACAATGCAACGTCACATACTAACTGCCACATAGGCTTTTTTTTAGACAAGTCAGTTGTCACATCATCATTTTCGTTAAGTCAACCTTGACTTAACGGTTTTTTGTAACTTTGTGTTAGTAAACTAAAGTTTAGTGAGTTGACTGTAAGAAAAAAAAATTCAGTGACTTATTTGTAAGTCGACCTATAGTATAATGACCTAAAAAATATTTAACCCGATGTTCTTGTGATTGTGATGAGACATATGAATCTTCTCCTAATATTTGTACTAAACATTATGTGTTGGCATATTGTTTCTTTGATGATGCTCCCTAGTCCACAAAAAAGTCGTTTGATATATATATACTAGCTGGGTCCCGTGCCTCCGGCACTGTATGAACTGTGGAATTTATCTCAAATTTTGAACGGCCCAGATGATTTATTGAGTGAGCGAAAAATTCTAAATCATTTCTATTTTATTAGATAGATTAGTATTGAACGGTTAGATTTATCCCAAGTTTTTAACGGTCCCGATCTTTTAATAGCTTGAGCGGGAAATTTAGTTTTTTCAAAATCAATTGTGTTTTGTATAGATATATATATGAGGATCGATCTATAGTCAACGTTGTCAATTTAAGGATATTTTTACAACACATCGTGACTCTTCATCTGAAGATCGAATGATTAAATAGCCACCATCCCTTTCGCAGTTTAGTTTTTAGTTTTTCGCAATTTAATACTGCAGACGAGATAAATGTCTAAAATACCATTCTTATAAAAGTTCATCAGTAGTATTAAACTGCGGAAGTTAAGTATGATTTACCAATTGGGAAACGACGTCAAATTCAATTTTTTTTAGTTTGTTAGGATCTGCAATATTAAATTGTGGAGTCTGGTTTTTTTTTTTTTAACATTCTTCATTCTTTTCCTTCTCCATTTTCTCTCCTCCCCTTAATCCTATCATTAACCCATCTCTAATTCCCTTCTCTTTATCTCTCATATGGAAATCGAAAATTAGAGAAGAATGATAGGAGTATTGTACCAATATCTTAAAATCTAATGTAGAGAAAAGTGGCTTCCTTCACCTTTTATTGTGTGATTCATATCTTATGCAATTACTTCAACGAAAATCATACTTTACAATAATGGGACACAATCACATATAATCCACTGCTGATATTTATCAAAATTTTACTTTCAGCCTGATAAAAGGAAACTTGCAATTCATCCTTCACAACTTCTGTAACAACTAACAACCTTGCAAGGGAATTAGAGATGGGGTGAATGATAGGAGTAAGGGGGAGGAGAGAGAATGGAGAAGGAAACTAAAAAAAATTAATTTAACCAATAGCGTCCGAAGTTTAATATTGCAAATGACACTTATTTAAAAACGACGTCGTTTCCCAATTTGTCAGACATACTTAGCGTCAACAATTTAATATTGCGGACGAGAGACTTTTACAAGGAGGGTATTTTGGTCATCTGTCCCGTTCACGGTATTAAACTGCATATGAAAACTTTATTAACCATTCCGTCTACGGATGGATGATCACGATATGTTGCAAAGATAACTTTAAATTGACAACGTTGTCAATGAATCAGTCCCCTATACATATATATATATATATATATATATATATATATATATATATATATATATATATATATATATATATATAATGGGATTCCATCCACAACAACCGGTTGCTGTAGAGCAACCCTTTTTTGGCCTATTTTTTTTTTGCTCCAACCGAAATTTCAACAGGCCAAAAAAGGGGTTTCTCCACATCAATCGGTTGATGTGGATGAAACTCATATATATATATATTATTTTTCATTTTTTAATCATTTGTGAAATCTCAAAATCAAAAAGTTGATGTGAATTTGTTTGATTTTGATTAATGCAGTATTTTATAAAAAAATATTAGTAGATACGAAATTATTCCTTAAGTAGTACTAAAAGAAAAAAGATGTTCAAATAATTACACTGTGTTTTTGAGTTTTGAACGGAAAAGAAAAGAATAGAAAATTTAAATTAGAACAGAAAAGAAAAGAATAAAAAACTTGAAGTTTTCCTTTGTGTTGTTTCTGAGTTTTTAATAGAAAAGAATAGAAAATTTAAAATTAAGGACATGAGTTGTAATTTAAAATTTATTATATTAAAAATTGAGGATAATATGGAAATTATAAAAATATTACTTATTCTAATTTCTTTTCCGTCCAAATCAAGCCAATTTTGAACTGAAAATTTTGGCAGGAAAAGTGACCAAGTTTTCAATCCATTTTTTTTCTTTTCTGTTTATTAAAAAACTCAGAAACATAAGAATTGGAAAGAATGTTGGAAATGGGTTTGACAAAATAAATATTAAAGCATTTTGAGGCTTAATTTATTGTAGGACCCACAATCCATAAATGCCGGGTCAATGCACCAATGCGTTCTCCTTCGCGATGAGTATAACTTGGTATACTTATTTGTTCAAATCTATTAGGAATTGAATGAGAAAATTGACTTCAAAGTCACCTACTTGATATGTTGAAAATTGCATAGTCCCACATAGAATGTGTGAGGGGAAAAATGAAGAACATATATATGGGATGTTTGCTTAATGGGAAGGGCCCCAAGGGGCACTCCACTTTTGTGGAAGGGAGAAAACCTAGCCAAGGCACGGTTCAAATCCACGCGCGTCGTCGTCGGGTCATGATATATAATTTTTTGGGCAAACTGCCTACTGGTTCTATAAATTAACCAGTCTGGGCGCCAACAGAGAACAAGCAAACAATTTTTCCCCGTCTCGTTCTTTTCCTTCCTTCACCCGTTCTGCAGTAAGAAATTTCCGTTCCTTCCCTTCTGGAAAATCCAGTTCCGTCCCTTCTGTAGTTCTGTTCCCGTTCTGCCGTCCCGTTCTCGTTCTGCAATTCGGTTCTGCAAATATTTTCCCGTTTCTGTTTGTAAGTATACATTCATGCATCATTTTCATGCATTATTTATAAAGTTCAGTACATAACATTGAAATTGGTTCAATGTGTTCTTAATTTTGAAGTGCTTCTAATTAAGAACTGAAAATTCGTTTTATCTTGGGAAGCAATTATTCAATTAATCCTTAGCATCTGTGAGGGAATAAATTTGTTTTAAGGAGACTGTGTGAATTCAAAAGACTATTTTCTGTGTTATATATATATATATAAAATTATGTTCTGTTTTATTATATTTATATATATTAAATAATACTATATATTACGGTAACAAAGAAAACTTAATTAGAATTTAATCACTATTATTAAAGAAAAAATACTTTTGATTTGTCACTTTGATTAATGTCGCGTGTATATTTTGTCCACCATTTCACAGAGTATCATCTGTGAATATTTTATTTTTATTATTAATTTTTTAAAATAAAGAAAATCTGAATTCTTTTGAAGGTGCTAACCCACAATCTTAAAAATTACTACCATAAGTGCATAACATATTATTAAAGTAAAAGATAAATATAAAATAAAAATATACTATAAGATTTGTAAAAGTTTCATATAACACTTCTATGAAACTAAGGGAGTGTATCTATAAAGCCCATATTTTAGGAGAAGATATTAATACAATATTACTATCCTGGGAAAAAATATTACTTAAATATCTTGTTAAACTTCAAGTGATATTAAAATGCAGCTTCAAATTTTTGCAATTTAATTTGAAGTTTAAATTTAATTTATTTTCACAATATTGGTTTAACTTTAAAGCAAGTATTTGCTGGTTTAAATATTGATTATGGTTGGTATAAATTATAATTTGAGCTTAAACTGTCCTATCCAAAAGAAGATATAATAATAATATCAATGCAAATTTTGTAAAGACCTGAAGAAAATCAACTTAACTTTTGCAAATAAAACTATCATCCACACTTGAGTAGAGACCATGAAAAGCACTTGAAAAACTTTTTCTCAACAAAAATATGCACAACACAAAGGCCATGCTTGTTTTATTCCATTAGAAATTTAGAATCCTACCAAGTCTATAAAAGGGACCAAAATTAAATGCCACAACTCTACCCAGAGCTATATTCCTCTGGGCTCTGCTACTTTCATTTCTGAATTAGCAATTAAGACTGCAAGTAAACAAACACTTGACTCTTATGTTAATCTACTGTAGTTAAATTTTACCCGACAAGCCACAACTTAATAGCCTAAATTGTATAAAATAGTTAAAATCAGATTGAGATCCCCCTGGATTCAGCTTCCAGATACTTGCAGATCCTCTCCATAACCTCTCTACCTTTGACACTATTTTGCTGAAACCTGTCAACACATCTTTGTTCTATCTTCTCTGCCATTGATGCCAATGCTGAAAACGGCTTTATCCGTATGCTAGTTTCCTGCTTGCAAATTGTCCACTCCTTAGGGTTATCCGGGTGAGGGTCATACCAGATCTTCTCTTCCACTTCAATGAACTTCTGCAGACTGATGTTACGGGTAGCGAGTTGCATTGATCGAGATTGTGCATCAACAACTGTTGATTCGACACAATGGCAGATATCTTGACCGACTATTTTGCGTACAAACCATGGTCCTGGAGCATGGATAGTGATTGCTCGAGTGGTGAAGAGCTTTCCTGACTCAGGCTCAAGTTTGCGAATTCAAGGTGTCAACTTCAAGGATGTGAGACAGTATACGCTTGTTCTCAGGGTCCGCAAACTTGCGCCAAGATGCAGAGGTTACTCGCTCCCATGGGTGCTTGAAAGTGTGCTCTTGTGAGTATGCTCTAACCATAATGTTCTTTTTGACGTACCTTACTAAGATAGAATGAATGAATGCCAGAAAGTTAGATACAATGATAACAAAAAGTATTGAGGTACACCATCGCTCCTCACAGAATACAAGTTGTTAACGCAATTACTTGAAGCCGAACAGTACATACCAACAGCAGATAACAAATAATCAAACCAAGGTATTCGGCAATAACAAATACCCAAGTAACAAATGCAGCCAGCAATAACAAATATTCACACCAATGTATGCGGCAATCACAAATAGTGAAACCAACGCTGCTTAAAAGAAAGTATAAACTACAATTCGTTTCACTTGCAACCGCCATTAACCAGTTTTCATCAATACACTAGGGCAGCACATATAAATTCTTTGAAATTACAGTGCAGCATATAGGATTGTATTAAGCAATTAGTATAGTTGATCCAAAAAACCAGTCATGATTAGTTGTCAATGACAATTTGAATTTAGCAATTGCAATAATGGACTTTTCTTCCCTGTGTGGTTCCAGAAAATACATAGATCTCTTTATAATCAATCCCACTCCCAACCCATATCTTTATCCTAAATTCACATTATTAATAAATTGTTCAGAATAAAAGAAGCAACCATATCACATAGATTACCCCATGTTCCAAAGTCCAAACCAACAACTGATGTAACTAAATAGGCAAAACTCAATCTGGGTCATGGAAAAAGAACACACTTCACATAGAATAATCACACAAACACAACAGTGGAGCCCCATAATTATCTTGAAAACAACAATGAATGCTAATTGTCTTGCAGTTATTGATATTCACTAAATGTATATTCAAATTACTACTAAATCTCAGGTTTGTATTAGGAATTCTTTGGTTCGAAACACGGGGCTTACATATCCCCAGGGGGGCTGATTACAAAAGAGGGGAGAAAAAACTATAAAATTTGTCGAACACTAAGGTTTTAACATTAAAACCAAGATAACTTCATATATCATTCAATATTCCATAGCAACAACAAAGCTACTAAAAATTACTATGCATAGACTAACCCACATACATTCAAAGTCAAAATTTAATTTTTGAAATGAAAATAAAATAATAGTAGGTGGTAAATGTAGATAAGTGGATCAAGGCAGTGGATACATATACGTGTTATTTCATTATGATTTCTCCAGATAGCATATATCTTGAAAAAAAATAAGACATGAGAAAGGCCCATCATATATATCAAAACACATAATTTAACAAACGTGTACACCAATTTAAACGAGATACCCATACTAGATTAAGAAAAACGCAAATATATAAATAAACATAGCACAATGGTACCATTGATTACATATGGAGGTCCAACAAATCCAAAATCGAAAATGCAAAATCCAAAATGGGTCTCACAGAAGTCTAAAATTAAGAAAAGGGTCTCACAGAAATCTCAAAATCAATCATCTAGTAACCCAAAAAAAAAGATTAAGAAAGCTGCACATATGTGAATACACATATACACAGTGGTACCATTGAATACATATGGAGGTCAAATAAATCCAATTATGGTTCTCACCGAAATCTCAAAAATCCATCATCTAGAACCCCAGAAAATACTAATTCCAACAATGGATTCCTAGGTCAATCTAACCATAAATATACCCAAAATTAGTCGGCTAATTAAAAAAAATAACATTAATATTCTGAAACCCAAAATAACAGACATATAAGAGAAGTAAATGAATTTGTAATTCAGAGGGTAAAGAGATCAAAATACCTGTTTCTTGCAGTAATAATTGAGAACGCTTCCACTCAGATCGCAGAGACTTAATGTAAAGGAGAGAGAAAAAGAAAGGGAGAGAGTGGTCTTTAAGACGAAGCGGTTGTGTTTGGGTGTTATTCGGTGTATGTGTTCTCTAGAGGTGTGTCGGTTAGAAGACTCCACGTGGCATTTAGGCCATGACCTAAGGTTGTTTGTGGAATTTCCTTTATTTTTTAGGTATATTTAGAATTTACGAAACGTGAGCAAAAAGAAAGAAAAATTTAAATTAATATTACAATCTTCATGTTTTCAACTACTAAGTCCATTATATTTTTTTGAATAATGCTAGAGACACAAACTTATTTTATAAATATTTTATAAATTATTGATGTGGCATACTCCACATCAGCAGTTTGTGTGGGATCGAAGACTACATCTAACAATTTGTTGATCAATAGGCTGACGTGGAGTATGGCACATCAGCAATTTGTAAAATATTTATAAAATAGTTTGTGTCTCTAGCACCACTCTATTTTTTTTTAAAGATTCAAAAGAGTTTTTATCCTTTTTTTGATAAAAATCACTAACACTCACTATAATTGTTGTGCATTCATATTTATTTTTAGATATACTCCTTTCGTAAATATAATTTATATATTAAAATAAAATTTGACATTATATTTTGGAAATTTCTGTTGTGTTTAAAAATAATATTTAAAAGCAAATGAATACACATTTTAAAAAAAGAAACCAATTTTTAAATTATAAATTGATTGAAAATTACAAGTCGAACGTTTTGTTTATACTAGTCATGTGATGCACATATTTGTGTACAAATAAAAAAGTAGAAATAACCATTAATGAGGGAAAGAAATTAAGAATAATAGATAGTGAGAGTAGGAGATAAAAATTAATTACAAAAATAAATTGGAGTAAAAAAGTTGAGAGATTAAAAATCAAGAAGTCAAAATCCAAAAATAACTATCGACAAAAAAATACTTTTACTCCACTGTGGTTATAGTATTTTAAGCAATTAGTCACTGTGCTTTTAAAATATTCAATTGACCCACTATGCTTTTTAAAAATATACAATCAAGCCATTCCGTCCAATTTTTTGGACGGACGTTAAATAATTACACACGTGGCATTGAAAAAATAATAATTAAAAAATCATTATTTTCTGATGTGGCAAGCCAGTCAGCCAAATTCTTAATACTATTGAGTCACTGCACTTTAAAAAAAACAATTGGCCCACTGTGGTTTTAAAAATATTTTTATGTTTTATTTTCTTTCTTTTTCTTTACCCAAATATTTATAATATGTATAATATTAATAAAAATTAATATTATAATATTTATAATATGTATATTTTATTTTAAAAATAAAAATAAAATATTAATTTTAAAAATAATTAATTACTTTTAAAATAAAATAATTTTAAAAATATTTATATTATTATTTTCACAGTCTTAAATTAGCCGTTCTCTTTATTTTTTTTCAATATTCCAAAATTTAATTACCTTAATTGTTGATTTATATTTGCGTTATAATTTAATACACGTATAACTGGAGTCGTCCTCTCCTCCACCATTCCTGTACAAGTAGATCAGTTCAACTTTTTTATATAACTAGGACTACAAGTCTAAGGCACCCATCTTTCTCAATTAAACTCAAGTGGGCTCAATGTTCTTGATCTGCGATCTGTAACAACAAATTCTTGCAACTTTATCTTGGTCTGCCGCCGGATATCATGGCGGACATAGTAAAACAGATCTTAGCAAAGCCGATCCAATTAGCAGACCATGTTGTTAAAGCAGCAAACGAGGCCTCCTCCCCCTTCAAGCAAGACTGCGCCGAGCTCAAATCCAAAACCGAGAAACTTGCCGGACTTCTCCGCTGCATCATCGATGACACTGAGTTCTGGCCGGATTCTATGGCTTTGGGTAGGCGACTGAGGCAGTGATTGAGGTAAAGAAGATTGCGGGCGAATCAAATGGGGGTGGGTTTTGTTCGGCCGTCGGTTCTGTTGCACCGGATATTTTCCGGCAAAACCTCTTTGTTCGCCATTGATACAGAGGACTGGGGAAATTAGGGTTTATGTAAATTAAAATTAATGATTGTATAATTAATATTAATTTTTAAAATAAAAATAATTATTAAAAGAAAGGAAAAGAGATAAGGAAAAGAATACACATAAAAAAAATGAATTAAACTATTTATTTTAATGTTATTATTATTTTAATTATTTTTTGTCCACGTAATTAATGATTTTTAATTTTTAATTTTTGTAAAAATTAATATAATGTTGTACTAGATCTCATTGATACAAATTTTTTGATAAAGAGGGCTAAATGAGATGAATAAAATTAATTTTATTATTATTTTAATAAATATTATAAATATTATAAATATTTAGGTAAAGAAAAAGAAAGAAAAATTCATTATTTCTTTATGTTTATAAATATTAATTTATTTATGTTTGTAATTTACATGATTTTTTTTTTGTCTAAAAAATTAAAAAAAAAATTTGGTCTTATACAGTAAATATAAAGTCAACATGTATTGTACATGCCACATAATCAATGATGTTATTTTATTTTATTTTTTTATGTTGCCACATCAGAAAATAATAATTTTTGTTTTTTTTTCAATACCACGTGTATAATTATTTAACTTCCATCCAAGAAATTGGACGGAATGCATTGATTGAACATTTTTAAAAAGTACAGTGGGCTAATTGAATATTTTAAAAGCACGGTGGCTAATTGATTAAAACACTACAACTACAGTGGTATAAAAGTGTTTTTTTGCCAATAACTATCCCTATTGGTCTTTGCGTAATAACATAAATGAATTTGTTATTAAATGAATTTCATATTATATTCAATAAACTTAAAAGATGAAAAGTTTTCACTTGAAGCCACTAGACAAAATCTAAACTTAAAAGATAAAAGATAAAAAAGCTATATAGACTTGAAGCTTATATCAATTATAATCCAGAGATTATCAAAGCTATTTTCAACTATATATTATATTAATTATTAATTCTTCTTAGCTAAAAATTAAGAGCTAATTGTATTCAAAATTTTTGTATTCTGAATTCAAGCAGTGTTAGGCTTGATTGATCCAATAGTGGAAAGAGTCTGTTCAAAGAGAGCTTTCAAGGTTACAGAGGTGCAAAGGGGGGCAGAGGTGTCCATCGCAAGACAAAGATTTATTTGAACAAAGAGTTCTTTTTATTGTATTTAATTGGATTTTAAAATTAATAAAAAGAGTCTCCAATACCATTTGGTATTGGACGTGGACGTAGGCCACTAGACTAGAGGTTAGGGGCTGAGCCACGTAAAAATCTTGATGTGATTGCTTGTTCTACTCTTTTCTTTAATCTACATGTTTATTCTGCATATTTAGTTCAAGTTTGTGCTTGAAGTTACACTAAACCAGAAATGGTATCATGTCCGATTATATCTGACGAAGAACATATACTAAAACAGACAGGGTTACCTGTCCGATTATAATCTGTAGTAGTAAAATAAAAATTTGACTATTGTAGATCACTTTTGACATTTACACCTATTCACCTATTGACCACTGTAGATAAGTGTGCTTATTTATAGAATTACATTTGGAATCGAAGCAAGGCTATACTAATATTGATCTTTGCAGGTCGTATGGAAAGATCATATGGCACACCTTAATTTTCTTTAAGGTCAATCCATAAGCCGACCACCTTTGTTACTAGGAAACGAGAAGTTCAAAATTTGAAAATTCATAATGAAGATTTATCTCAAGAGAGACCCATGGGAGTGATGGGTGGTTGATAATGGAACCTGTCATTTCAAGATATGATGATGGAAGACTCAAGACTCTCATGAAAATGAATGCAAACGAAAGCTACATGTTTTCCTACAACTCAAGAGCCATGAACACCTTGCTTAGCGAAATGGTCCAAGTTGAAATTGATAAAGTTTCAGCATGTAGCACAATAAAACAAATCTGGGATACTATCCTGACAAGCCACACATGTACTTCCAAAGTCAAAGAGGTGAAGTTGAGTATGCTAATGCAAGACTATGAGCTATTCAAGTTAGAAAATGATGAAACAATCAATGAAGCTCAAACGAGGTTCCTCACACTAATGAACTCTCTCAGCATGTTAGAGAGAAAAATTGAACAAAAGGAAATCAATAGAAAGCTGTTGAGAATAATGCCCAAACGGTTCGCTCCAAAAGTCACCACTTTACAAGACTCGTCAACAATCAGCACCATGGAAACGCTCACCCTCTTTGTTGAACTTGAAGAGTTTAAAAAGCAACTGGGGAGATATGATGATGAAGATGAGGCACCAATAAAGAAAACATTGGCACTTCAAACCGAGAGCAACAATGAAGGTGATTACGAAGATTTTGATGAAGAAATTGAAATACTCAAGAAAACTCGAGAGACTACTTTAAAGGAAGCAACAAAGGAAGAATCAAAAAGGTAGCTCAACTCTAATGAGTAAGTCCAAAACAAAAAAAAATGAAGAAATTGGTCTACTCTGATTCATGGGACTAGAAGATGATGGTCAACTTGAGGTAAACAATTTTTATTTTAATGAAATATTTGAAATACCTATGCCTGATTATATTGCTTTACAAAATGAAAATCAATAGCTCAAAAAGAAACTGGTTATTTTAATAACTGCGTAAATGAGCTAATGAATGAAGTTGAGACTTATTGAAGAGAGAAAAAAATGAATTTCTTAAAAATGAAAATAAGATTTTAAAAGAAAAATTAAAAATGAGAGATATATAAATAAATGCTTTTAATGATGGAAAAACGATGAATGTGCAACATAGTGATAATGTAACAAATGCATAAATAATATCTTTGAAAAAGGACCTTGCTAAAATTTGTACAAGGAGAAGAAAATTTAAATATAATGTTAGGTGCTCAAAGATCTAGCATTGATAAATAAGGAATTGAGTAAATCCTATTAAAAATATGGAAAATAGAACTAATGATAATATTAGAATGATTAATAGTAAACCAAGGTTTAAGCCACTTTATTCACCGTTTGTTACTTGTAAAAATGTGGTCTTAAAAGTTATTTTGATTCTAATTGTAATAAAATTAAAATAAAACAAATTTGGGTAAGGAAATGTGATTTATATGCTACTAACCAAAAAGACCCAAAATATTTGAGTACCAAAAAGGTAGAGACTATTTGTTTATTTTGTAGCTATCTCAAGGTCAAAATGAAGACGAATAATACTTTACTTTGAGAGACTACACTAAGGAGAACATATATCAAGCTGATTACTGGTAAAAATAACAATGTTGACATATAGGTAACAAAAAACAAAGGTATGATTATTATTTTTTCTTGCTATGTGTGATATTGTTATAATCTTACATTAGTTTCCTTCTTTATCTTTGCGCTTATTTATTGATGTCAAAGGGGGAAAGATAACAAAATTCTGGAATTATGGTGGTTTTAAAAAGTTCGTTCTTATGAATTATTTTTTGGTGATGTCAAAGAGGGAGAGATAACTAAATTGATATGCAGCTTATGCATGGTCTTATTTCTTTTTGATAATGACAAAGGGGGAGATATATTTTGGATACTTTGAATGTGATTGTCTGGCTTAATCATACTTGATTTATGACGATATATTACTGGATATATTGATAGTTTATATGCTCAAATTATTTATTGTTCATTCATATGTATAATCTTAGGGAGAGTCATATATTTTTTAAGGGGAGCATGTTAATTAAATGACATTATGTATTGTCATCATCAAAAAGAGGAGAATGTTGGTTTATATCTTTTATGATTTTAATGATGAAAATATTAATTATTGGGTTTGTATTAAGTTTATTAGACTTGTGTTTTTATTTGTTTGGACTAGTTTAAATATGTTTAATATGTTGGTTGACCCAAAATTGTATTAATAGTTCATTTAGCTGTTAAACTCAAAGGTGTTAGTTTTGCTAAAAGATTTACTTGATTTATATTATTTAGAATTTAATCCAGATATATTATTTGAAAAGGAGTTTGTTAAGGAAACAATCTTTGTTAACTAGTGATTGGAGAGAATCAAATCTGATTATTTCTCATTCCTTTATTCACTACAAAAAAAAATGTGGCTTCAGCAACAACCGATTTTCGTTGCTAAAGGTGCCAAATTTCGTTGCAAAAGGGTTTTAGCAACGACTTTACTGTCGTTGCGTCTTTCGTTGCGCAATGAGTGTTGCTAATTGTTCTGCAACAAATGTTTTTTTTTCGTTGCAAAAAGTAATATATTTTGCAACGAAATTTGGCTTTCGTATAGAGACATCGATCCTTTAGCAACAAAATGTATTGTTGCAGAATAACTAAAATTTCGTTACTAAAAATCCCATTTTGTTGCAAAAGCCTGCTAATTGGCAAAGAAATGAACTCTTTTTTTTGCAACGACCATGCATTTTCGTTGCAATTGACACCATTTTGCAACGACATTTTTCGTTGTCGTAAATTATGAAAATTGTTGCCTAAGCTTGCTTTCGTTGCGGAATGTAAACTTTTTAGCAACGATTTTCTTTGCTGATTATATTATTTGGCAACGACATTATGCTGAATCAGCAACGAAAATATTTGTTGCTAGTTATTTTTCAATAGCAATGAAAGTCGTCGATTAGCAACGACATTATATATTATCGTTTCTTTATATGTGCAACGAAAGTTGATATGATTTGCAACGATAAAAAATGTTGACTTTTATGTTAGTATTAGCAACAATATCCTCTCTGTTGTTATTAGGTTAATTTTTCGTTGCCAAATATTATATTTTTAATGCCATTAGCAACGAAAATTTGTTGCTAAATGTATAAAAAATTGTTGCTATATTAAAACTTGTTCAATGCTTTGGTAACGAATTATATTGTTGCCAAATTAAAATTTGACATTCTTTTTGTGTACCTGGCTGGCTCAATGTCCCCATAGCAAATAATGGCAAAAACACAAAAAACTAAAATATTATTAACTTAATAAAATCATCCACTACATAATCATTCATTATCTTTACAATTAACCATTTAAAGCTACCACAATTCTTCAATCAAAATATATATCTACATATATAGAGAGAGTACACTTCATAATTTCGTCCCTTGTCTTCCGTAAACGTAGCACTGAAATTTGATACCCAGTATTGTAAGGCAAGTCGTAGAAGCAGTCTTCTTGCACATATTTAAAAATAATAGCAAAGTCAGAAAAATGAAGCAAATAGGTCACAAGAAGCAAACTATTTAAATTTAGGTTGGGAAGTTCAGATACAGACACAAATTTAATTGAGTAACTGACAAGCTAAACTCCCTTCACTTCACCAAGTCCTCTGGCCATAGCAAGAAGTTCCTCTCTGTTCTTTCCCATTACATGAGACATGTCCTACACGCATATAACATATTATCAATTTATTCTAACAGATTCATATCTATTAAAAGAAAACTATTACATTATAACGTCATACTGGAAGAAGGAAGCATAACGAGTTCATATATATATAGTGACACACATAGATCTACTTTTTGTTCCAACATGCTCGACAACTTTATTCCAGTTCCCCAACCCATACATTTCAATACCATGCACGAAAGATGTACAAGTTTTTAGGTCAATATTCCAAGTTCAAATTCAAGTTCAATTTCAATTTCAATTTCAATTTCCATTTTATTTTATTTTTGTCTTAACAAGGCTAGAACCCTTAAAAGTTAGAATTAGGAATGAAAACTTGTAGCCACCGAGGAAAAAGGAGAACAAGAATCTTCCAAAATGTAACAATAAGAATATAAACAAGGACAACCATTAGGAACCACCATTAGATAACTTGCATGCACAAAATCAAAGTAGGAAATATTATTGTATATAGGAATACTAGTAGTAATATTTCTTCATCTGCATTCCAGTCAGGACATATGAGAGGGAATGATAAATTATCCTGTAGGAAAAAAATAAAATAAGCCTTGAAGAATATCTCAACAATAGATCATAAAAGTGATACTCAATAGTAATTTACTTCACAATAATACTGGAGACAGAGCCAGTATAAAAGCTACTAAAAGAAATTGTGAATCTCAACAGAATGAAGATCACATACATGATGAAATAAAGATATAATCATTTACTCTGTATAGGGAGTCAAAGTAACTGCTGTATGAATGCCATAAGCATAAGTGAAACTCAAGGTGCAATCAATAAAGACAATTCTAACCAGTAGCCAACAGGGATAACACAAATGGATGTTGTTCATTGTGCTATATACAGGGCTTTATCATTAATTTAGTACATGACACATGCATTAAACTAGGGGAGAAATAGAGTCACCCAAACGGGTAACTCTCTTTTTTGTATAAAAAGTAGTTTGAACTACAGAGGAGCCTAACCAGGAGAAAAGTATATCATTCTGCGTATGGTTTTACTCTTCTTTTGAAACTTCAACCCTTTTCTTTCGACTTTTCCTTGTAGGAATCATCAAGAAAACCAAAGCATCCAAGCAAGCAACAACACAAGCAATCGTGTTATTCAAAAAAATATAGTTGTTTACAAGTTCAAGAAAGCAGATGTAGTGACGATACACAATAACTCGGATACACAGTAAGTCGACAATACGAGACTAGTTCAAGCAGATGCATAGATAATGTTAAATTATTTCACCTCTTCCAAATCTTAACAAGCATCCAAATCATCAATTAGGGGTAAAATGAAGAATTTAAGCAACACAAGTTGGAATAGCTAAAGAATTGTCGAAGTATATAATCCACATGATCATAGATAATGAATAAACACCAAGTACTAACTAGCCATTTAGAAGCAATCTATGAAAGATGGACGAACATATTTTTGGCATAACAAGTATAGAAAGATAAGTATCAAACAGAAAGTAGTGTAAGGGTCTAGTATAGTCTAGCAACATAGCTTACTTACCTAATACACTTGCCTTAATTATATATATATAACTCTACTAGCTATTACATTTATCTAAAAAACATGGTTATTATTGTAATGGTCACTGAATATACCTGCCTTAGTTTCTAACTTTAGAGCATATAGCAGACCATAGAGAAGATTAAAATGCAAATTAGCAACTGAATATATGTTACTAAAGTATGATATTGAAGAGGAAGATGTGGGTCCAAAATATGAAGATCAAACTGATTATTTTGGGTTTCATCTGCTCCTTGATTTTGATTAAATTGATTGTTTGAAATCTCACTTTATTTATTTATATTCTTTATTTATTTATGACCCCTTGAATTAATTGGTAGTCTCTTTCACAAAAAAAGTCTTATATGTCAGTTTTTTGTTCCATTTTTTATAGAAAAATAGTCTTATATATTAATTTTTTTGTTTTATTTTTATATTGATATTAGTATAAAATGATACGATATCTTTAAGTCTGTACTCATAAATTCATTACATTTTTGGAATTTTATATTATTAAGACGGGATACGTATGCCATAAGAATCCAGTAATGAACAGTGAGAAGTAAGACTTTTGTCTAGTTTTCCTTTACCTTGTGCATTCATCACTTGGAATTAGGATTCAAGTTCACCCAAATCACACAGTTAAGATGCATGCAGAAATTTCACCCACAAGTTCGTATTCCTAAGTTTAACATAAAAAGCAAAACAACCAGCATCCTCAAGTTTAAGAAAAAGACAAGAAAAAAAATTCCTAAATTTGTAAGTAACATGAGACTTTTTAAAAAGTAACAACCATCCTCAAGTTAGTAACGCTAATATGCAAAAATTTCTTAGGTCCAGGTAACTGGTCCTTCAGTTAAGAGAGGATTAACTAAATAGGACTGTTGATTTCAAACAACCATAATTTATCAACATTTGTGATCCGGTCTCTCAGTGAACAGGACAATGAAAATTAAAATTCAATTACAATAAGTAATAAATTTGTCGACGTCGGGATTTTTAGTGTCCCTTTTCGTTACTTGTTCTTTGGTGTTCTCATGTTAATGTGAGATTTGTTTGAAAAAACAAGTGAAAAAGGTCCAACATGTATAATGTCGACGATTGACTTTAAGAGTCGCTAGTTGGTGTATTTAACTGGTTGCACCAACGCAACCGAAAAGGTTATCACATTGACCCAGTGATTTGATACTGCTAAACGGGTCTGTGAAATCGAGATTCATTAAGGGTTCGGGGGCTTGATTATGCGGAGGGAAGGTGTTAGGCACCCCCCGACATCCGTGTTACCACGGTGACCGCCACTCTTCAAAGAAATTGTTATATGAATGTGTGTGTGTGTGTGTGTGGATCAATGTGCAATTTATTTAAAAGTAGTGCGAGACCTCGTTCGCACCTATATACAAGGGATTGAATTTTATTAGAAAATTCAGTTTTAACCACAATATAACAATGACATTTTGTGAAAAAGGTTTTTCAAACCCTGTGCTCTATAGGAATTGAGACCTTTTCATACTTTCATTTTATTAAATGTTCGGCTTGTTTGCTTTTATTTTCGAGATGCGAAGCATCCTTGAGAAAATAATATATAGTAGACTGTACAAGGAAACTCCTTATGGGCATGACATCCATCCAAGAAAACTCAGACACTGTAAAATAATGTACAAGGTGCTTACAGCTAAAAAAAATGTTCATCATGGGAACCGAATCTAGGTTCAGTAGACTGAACCTGTGATCACATGATTCCTAGGCTCATATGATACTGCAATTTTTATGGAAAACAGTAAGCAGTTATATATATAAAATCTGTAAATATATATATACAAACTGGATCAACCACCACGAAGTAACTCCATGGGGGATCGGAAATGTAAATATATATGAACATGATCAACCGCCACGAAGTAAACTCCAGGCGGGATGAAATGTAAATAAAGCTGTAAAAGCGATCAACTGCCACGAAGTAAACTCCAGGTAGGACAGAATGTATATATATATATATATATATATATATATATATATATATATATATATATATATATATATATATATATACAGAATGGATCCTGTCCGGGAGTCCGGACAGGACCCAAAATCCGGACCCAAAATTTTTTTTTTTTTTTTTTTTTTTTTGTAGAACAACTAAAAAAAAAAAAAAAAATTTATGGAATTGAAATTTTTCAATAATACAGTGTTTTGGGTGTGTTTTTAACACCCACACCAACCAATGTATGTACAGTCTGCCCAGACTGTACAGACATGTTTCGTTATAGGCATCCAAATCACACCCAAAACACTGTATAATGTAAAAATTCCAATTCCATAAATTTTTTTTTTTTTTTTTTAGTTGTTTCAAAAAAAAAAAAGCAAAAAAAAAAAAAAAAAAAAAGTCCGGATTTTGTTAAAATCCGGACTCCCGGACCTGAACCGGTCCCTATATATATATATATATATATATATATATATATATATATATATATAAGCAGTAAACGCACCAGATGTAAATCCGGACTCATCGGATATGTCCGACATCAATTATATATATATGTATATATATATATAAGCGAGTAAACGCACCGGATGTAAAATCCAGACTCATTAGATATGTCTGACAGTAATTATATATATAAATATATATACAAAAGCAATTAAACGCTCCGGATGTAAAATCCAGGCACATCAGACAGAGTCTGACCATAGTTTATATATATATATATAGTCCGAATCAGGTCCGGACTCCCGGATTTTAACAAAATCCGGACTTTTTTTTTGTTTTTTTTGAAACAACTAAAAAAAAAAAATTATAGAACTGAAATTTTTTCATAATACAGTGTTTTGGGCGTGATTTGGATGCCTATACCAAAACATTTCTGTACAGTCAGGGCAGACTGTACATACATTGGTAGGTATAGGTATTAAAAACACACCCAAAACACTGTATTATGGAAAAATTTCAGTTCCATAATTTTTTTTTTAGTTGTTTCAAAAAAAAAGCAAAAAAAAAAAAAAAATTTGGTCCGCATTTTAGGACCTGTCCGGACTCCCGGATAGGATCCATTATGTATATATATATATATATATATATATATATATATATATATATATATATATATATATATAAACAGATAAACGCTTCAGACCGAAGTCTAGGCTCAATCGAGGCATAACTCGATAATGTTAGTCCATATATACGAAATATATACATATATTAGTATATATATATATAGACAGAAATGAAAATCACGGACCGAAGTCCAGGCAAACACTCATACGACTATCAACGTGTACAACAATGTGTGATATATGAGAAAGAGGCTTTATAGAATGTAAGAAGGCTAACAGTGGGCTGCCAAAGTAGACTTCTTAGACTTCTTAGACTCACATGTAGCTATATGTGAGCTAACTAGTGTTTAAAGAAGAGAAAACACTCAAAAGATGTGTATGCAGAGTAAAATGGACAGGTCTTCCTCGCCTTTTTCCTTCTCTCTCTCTCTCTTCAAATGGCTGACCCAAACCTTGTATATATAGACGGATGGCCAAAGGTACACCTACGGCAGCCGCAGTTGTACCTGCTGCTGGTTGTGGTGGATCCAAGTCTCGCGGGTCTCGTCATCTCGTAGTACGTGCAGTTGTGCACTGTAATGTCCGCTCGAACTTGCAGAACTTCAATCCGAGCATCCGAACGAAATATATCTGTACTTCTTCGGATCGCTTGTGTCGAGAGTTACGTAATGACATGGATTAGAGGTTGTAAGAAGTCAGGAAGAGGGGTCTATGCCCATGGTCTTCAAGCTTCAAATTCTATCCAAAGTACTGCCACCCGTAATAGTCACTCGGGATTGTCAATCCTCGGCTCTTGTGGGACATTGTTGTATGTATGTATATATGAAGTGTTGAGACGACGTGCCATTTGAATGAACAAGATGATGTGTGACTCCTTGCCGGGGTTATCGTCGGTTTGAGTTGAAAGTAGACGTTGCTCAGGGTTACACCTGAGATTGGACCACTTGTTGGTATGCTGCGATATCATCTTGCTGAGATAGTAAGATGACGAGTTGACTCCTCACCGGGGTTATCTTCGGTTTAAGCAGAAAGCAGACGTTGCTTAGGGTTACATCTGAGATTGGATTTCTTGTTTGTATGCCTCATCGTCATCTGTGGGTATTCCTGTCTGCCCGTTTGTTAGTCCCGGGACTGAGGTGTATGTGCCTCGACATGATGTCTGAGCCTGAAGCTGATCGCATGTGTTTGAAATAAGCATTTCCGGGGTTATCGCCAGAACTGCAATGGCATCCCTTGGGGCTATCACCAAGGATGGGGTTGCTACTCCCAGTGTTGTCTTTGGGACTAGAACTGAACGTCGCGGTGTTATCACCGAGACAGGACTGTCATCTCTGGTTTTGTTGCCGGTCTTTTGATCTGCATATCTCAGGGTTATCTCTGAGATTGGAAATGACACTCCCGATGTGTGTTCCGGGTTGAGATGATGTTCCCGGTTTATGTTCCGGGTTAGAGCTGAACTTCCAGTAGTATCCGGCATGGATGTAAGTTGTCTTTCAGGATTATCTCCAAAAGACAAATCTACCCTCCTGCAATGTTAGGAATAGGAGTGCAGAAAATTTTGAGTGTCTTTAGATGCCCCTCTTTATCATATTCATGCAATACAAGGCATGGATAGGATAAAAAATCCTAGACACTTGAAATGCAAGCAAGATAAACATCACACCACCATCAAATTGTTGTTCTTGGTTCTAGCATGCTAATGACTGTCATACTCATATGTAAGCCACCATCACACCACCCTCAAATTGTCTTGTTGTTATACCGTGAAATATCTAACCTCAATTATTGTGCAGTGTTTATTTTATAAAAGTGTATTGTAATTTTTCATTCATTCCAATCTAAATAAATCAAAAGGGATCCGATAAAATACATGATGTTTTAATACTTTTTAGTTTCCGTACTAAAACAATCTTTTGATATATTTCTAATGACCTTTTTGATAAATTTTTGTAAGAAGTGACAATGACAAATCTTGTCAAACTTGAATTCGTGAAACTTGATATTACGGGTAAGAATTATTTGTCATGGATCCTTGATGCCGAAATTCATCTTGATGCCATGGGTCTTGGAGACACCATTAAAGATGGTAATGAAACATCAAGCCAAAACCAGGCAAAGGCCATGATATTCTTACGCCATCATCTCCATGAGGAGTTGAAGTTAGAGTATCTCATAATAAAAGATCCTTTTATTCTTTGGAAAAATTTGAAAGAAAGATATGACCATCAAAAGACAGTTATTCTTCCAAAAGCTCGTTATGATTAGATACATTTATGATTGCAGGATTTTAAATCAGTAAGTGAACATAATTCTGCAATGTTTAAAATTAGTTCTAAATTAAAATTATGTGGAGATAATATCACTGATGGAGATATGTTAGAAAAAACATTCTCTACTTTTCATGCCTGGAATATGCTCCTGCAACAGCAATATAGAGAACGAGGTTTTAAGAAATATTTTAAACTGATTTCATGTCTTCTTGTGGCTGAACAAAATAATGAGCTTTTAATGAAAAATCATGAATCACGACCGACTGGTTCAGCTCCATTCCCTGAAGTGAATGTTACAAGACGTAATAATAATTATGGTCGTGGTCGTAATAAAGGTCGTGGTCGTGGTCGTGGCCATGGGCGAGGACGGTTTAATTACCGTAACCATGATACCAAACCTTCAAAGAATGAGGAGAAACAAGAAAATGGGAAGAATATAAATAACAGAGATACCAAAAAAGAAGAAAATATTTGTTATCGGTGTGGAATGAAAGGACATTGGGCTCGTACGGTCAAACATCTTGCTGATTTATATCAGTCATCTTTGAAAGGAAAGGAGAAGAACATAAAAATAAATTTTTCTCATCTACATCAAGATAATAATGATATTTATTTTGATCATATGGATATGACACACCTTGACGTTGCAGATTTCTTTGAGCAAAATAATGAGCAAGTTAATATTTCTTGTAATGAAAATAATTAGTTCAAAATTATGATAATCCTTTTTGAGAGTGTTCCTTTTATGCTAATAAATTTCAATGTATTTTGTTCATTTTATGTTGGTTTGTGTTATTAATATTATGTCTTATTATAAACTTATTATTTATTCCTTTTATGAAGAAAATATGGATTGGCGTCATGCTATATATGAGCCTAATATTAGTGGTGGAGATATATGCTTAGCAGATAGTGCAACAATGCATACTATTCTCAGACATAAGCAATATTTTTCAAATCTAAAAATGATGAAAGCTTATGTGAAGACAATATCAGGTTCAGCAGACTTGATTGAAGGCTCCAGAAGAGCCAATATATTGCTTCCTAGTGGAACAAAATTTATCATTGATAATGCTTTGTTTTCCACTAAATCAAGGAGCTGGAATCTGCTAAGTTTTAAAGATATACGTCTTAACGGGTATCATATTGAGACAACCAAGGACAATGGTATTGAATATCTTTACATAATATCAAATGTCTTTACTGGAAAACAAATATTGGAAAAATTACCCGTTCTATCTTCAGGTTTGTACTATACAAGTATTAGTACAATTGAAGTCAATGCAATAATGAACTAGAAGTTCAATGAACCAAATAATTTTATTATTTGGCATAATCGGATGGGTCATCATGGATCAATAATGATGCAAAAAATTATTGAGAATTCACATGGTCGTCCATTGAAGAACCAGAAGATTCTTCAATTTAAGGAATTCTCATGTGCTGCTTGTTCTTAAGGCAAATTGGCCATTAGACCATCACCTGCTAAAATTGGGATTGAATCTCCAAAGTTTCTAGAACGTATTCAAGGAAATATTTGTGGGCCTATTCACCCACCAAGTGGACCATTTAGATATTTTATGATTTTAATAGATGCATCTACAAGATGGTCCCATGTGTGCTTATTATCAACTCGCAACTTGGCGTTTGCGAGATCACTTGCTCAAATTATTATATTACGAGCACAATTTCCAGATCATACAATCAAGACTATTTGTCTTGATAATGCAGGTGAATTTACATCCCAAACATTTAATGATTATTGCATGTCACTTGAGATAAATAATGAACATCTTGTTGCCCATGTTCATACTCAGAATGGTCTTGCTGAATTATTTATTAAACACCTCTAGTTAATTGCAAGACCATTGCTCATGAGAACAAAACTTTTTGTCTCTGTTTGGGGGCATGCTATTTTACATGCAGCATCACTTATTCGCATTAGGCCAACATCATATCATAAACTCTCCCCATTATAATTGGTTTTTGGTCATGAGCCAAATATTTCCCATCTAAGGATTTTTGGTTGTGCGATATATGTTCCAATTTATCCTCCACAACGTACAAAGATGGGTCCTCAAAGGAGGTTGAGAATATATATTGGGTTTGAGTCCCCATCAATAATTAAATATCTTGAAC
The DNA here is from genome assembly GCA_020205505.1 of Panax japonicus. Lineage (NCBI taxonomy): Eukaryota > Viridiplantae > Streptophyta > Magnoliopsida > Apiales > Araliaceae > Panax > Panax japonicus. The sequence goes on along the minus strand of CM035112.1, from coordinate 3,044,427 downwards.
CCTTAACAGGTGATTCATTTACGGCACGATTTGTCGACTTTCATTTTGATGAGACTATGTTCCCAGCATTAGGGGGAGAAATTAAACAGCTGGATAAAGATATAACTTGGAATGCATTATCATTATTGAATTTTGATCTTCGTACAAAACAATGTGAACAATAAGCTCAAAAGATATTTTGTTTGCAAGATATAGTAAATCAGCTACCGAATGCATTCACTGACTCAAAAGGAGTAATCAAATATCATATACCAGCTGTAAATACTCCAGCTCAGATTGAAGTTCCAATAGAACAATTAGCAAAAATTGTAGCAAATGAGTCTAATGCACGCCAGAAGCGTGGTAGACCAATCGGTTCGAAAGACAAAAATCCTCGAAAAAGAAAAGAAGTAAATAAACAAGTGGGCATTATTGAGGAGGAAAATATTCATGAGGATGTAGACATAACTAAAACCCCAAAAGAGGTTCAGGTACCTGAAAATAATAAAAATGATGAGATCTCGATAAGTTATGTCTCTACAAAGAAAATATGGAACCGAAGTGAGATAATTATTGACAATATTTTTTCATATAATATATCATTTGATATAATTAATGAAAATGAGGATTTTGAGCCTAATTTCGTCGAAGAATGTAGACGAAGAAATGATTGGCCAAAATGGAAAGAAGCAATCCAGACAGAATTAAATTCACTTATAAAACGTGAGATTTTTAGACCTGTAGTCCAAACACCCGAAGGAGTAAAGCTAGTTTAATACAAATGGGTATTTGTGCGAAAAAAAATGAGAAAAATGAAATCGTAAGATATAAGGCACGACTTATGGCACAAGGGTTTTCACAAAGACCTAACATTGATTATGATGAAACATATTCTCCTGTGGTAGATGCAATAACATTGCGGTATCTTATTAGCCTGGCTACCCATGAAAAACTAGATATGTGTCTAATGGATGTTTTTACAGCCTATTTATATGGGTCAATTGATAATGATGTTTATATGAAAATCCTTGAAGGATTTAAAATGCCTGAAGCATATAATTTAAATCCCTGAGAAGTTTACTCAATCATGTTGCAAAGGTCCCTATATGGGTTAAAGCAATCGGGACGCATGTGGTACAATCGTCTTAGTGAATATTTATTAAAAGAAGGGTATAATAATAACCCTATTTGCCCATGTGTTTTTATAAAGAAGTCAGAATCTGATTTTGTTATCATTGCTGTGTATTTTGATGATTTAAATATTATTGGAACTCATGGAGAGATTCCAAAGACAATGAATTATTTAAAGAAAGAATTTGAGATGAAAGATTTAGGAAAAACAAAATTTTGTCTCGGCCTGCAGATCGAGCATTTAGCAGATGGAATTTTCATTCATCAGTCAACTTACATAGAGAAGGTCCTTTAAAAGATTTTATATGGATAAAGCTCATCCATTGAGTACCCCAATGGTTGTTAGATCACTTGATGTGAAAAAGGACCCTTTTAGACCTCGTGAGGATAATGAAGAATTTCTTGGTCCTGAAGTACCATACTTCTGTGCATGTGCGTTAATGTATCTTGCTAATAATACACGACCTGATATAGTATTCTCTGTGAATTTGTTAGCAAGATATAGTTCTTCTCCTACCCGGAGACATTGGAATGAGGTTAAACATATTTTTCGTTACCTACGAGGAACAATGGATATGAGCTTATTTTATTCAAATAATGATAATCATAAATTAGTTGGATATGCTGATGCAGGATATCTATCTGATCCACATAAAGGACGATCTCAAACAGGTTATCTCTTTATGTGTGGTGATACTGCTATATCATGGAGATCTACAGAGCAAACATTAGTTGCCACTTCATCAAATCATGCTGAAATACTTGCAATCCATGAAGCAAGTCGAGAATGTGTGTGGTTAAGATCAATGACTCAACATATTCGTGAGACATGCGGTTTATCCTCCAGCAAAGGAACTCCAACCATTTTGTATGAAGACAATGCTGCATGTATAGCTCAATTAAAGGGATGATACATCAAAGGTGATAGAACAAAGCATATCTTACCAAAATTCTTTTTCACACGTGACATTGATAAGTGTAGTGACATTGATGTTCAACAAATTCGATCAAAAGATAATCTAGCAGATTTGTTCACAAAAGCATTACCAAATACAACGTTTATATTGGAATGCGACAGCTGAAGGACTTAAATATACATTCATGAGGGGGAGCTAATACGCAATGTACTATTTTTTCCTTAACCACGATTTTTTCCCATTGGGGTTTTCCTGGTAAGGTTTTTAATGAGGCAACTTTTAATGCGTATGACTATACAATAGACATCCAAGGGGGAGTGTTATAAAATTATAACATATATATTTGTGGATGTCTAAATTTAATTGTAATGATCTGTGGAATTTTGGAACCCCATCTTCATTAAGTATGGAACCCCCATGTTCATTAAGTTTTAAACTCATGACTTTTGAGTTTTGAAACTTCTAAATCCATATATCTATAAATAAAAGCATTGTAAAAAAGAATGGTGGATATATAAAAATATTATGAGACATCTCTCTTTTCTCTAATCATTTTATTCTTAATTTTTATAATCTTTTATAACAAAATTTTAACTTTTTTGTGTTGTAATTTATCTAAATAAAACAGTTCAAAATAGTTTACATAATAACAATAATTTTTCATAATAAATGAAATATTATCAACCAAAAAAATATAATAACAAATGAAGGAATTGTCTTATATGATTTGAACTTTAACCTACCCATCTCTCATCTTCAAAATAGCATACTTGTAAAACCTTTTTTATAGACCCTTTTTTATTGTTGATGACTTCTGTTGAGCTACTTGTAAAACCTTTTTTATAGACCCTTTTTTATTTTTAAAAGATTCATGTCAACCTCATCATTTTGTGGTAAAATATGTGTAAAACAACAGTTAGACATAACTTCATAAATTCAACAAAAGTTAATAAACTTGCATATTACAAATACAACGTGACAACTCCATGAAATTCAAATATTACTAAAACATAAGGATTAACACGAAAGAGTGGCCAAGTTCATATACCGAAATGAATCTTACGAGGAAAGTGATAAGGTATTACCAATACCCTAGTATGCATCGCAGCTACATGCATGCATGTATATCTCTCTCATCACTTATCAAGTTGAAAATAGTAAACAGATCTAAACCTACAAATATCTTGTCTAGCTATCTGCTTAACATATAGAAGAACTATTAAAAATAAATATACCAATTGCCCTAAAGATTTGTAGAATCAGGAAAACAAAAAAATAACACACTAGTTGAAACCACGATCAAATTAATTGCTAATCAACGTAACTGCTCTTAATTGATAATAATAAAATGAAACATATAGGTTGAGCAAAATTAGTTCTTCGTCAGACCCTCTAATCCTATTTAATCAAATGGAAGACATTGTCAAAAGTCAAAACCAAAATAAGCACCAAAACTTCAACATGCAAATAATGCAGTAAAACCCTTTTTCCCCATCCTTCAAAAATCTCAGTCATTCCACATTGAAAACAAACCCGGATTCGACCATTGACCAGACGAATCCCCGGACCATCCACCATAACTCCCGGCTGGCATATCATAATCCACTTTCACCATCCCAAGCTCCTCCGCCGACGAACCACCACCGTTCCCTGACATGGAATTACCTAAATACCCACCACTTGAACTTCCATTAGTATTACCATTATCCATAACCGAAGATGAAGATCCGCCCATGCCCATAAACCCATGCAAAAAACCCGGATTATTCTGAAGGTAACTATTATAGAACTGATGATTCCCGACAGATTGTTGTTGTTGATTCAATTGTAGTTGAGTTTGTATATAACTTTGGTGGAATTGAGGGTCTTGGGAAAAGTGTGAAATCTCGGGGTTTTGTTGTAGGGTTAGTAAAGGTACTATTGTTGTTTGTGGTTGCTCATACTGTTGTTGCATTTGCATTAGAGGATATGCTGGTAATGGGGTTGTACCCGGGTTCCCGTATTGAAAGGCCGACCCGAGAGCTATCATTTCGTCGCGTTTTCGTGACGATTCAATAGCTTGGGCCTCCTTTAGACGTTTAGCGGCTCCACCTCCGATGGGTAAAGTGTTGCTTTCGAGAATGCTCTTGACGTCGTAACGGGTCATGTCGAAGTTTGTGACGGCGTTGAGGCCTCTGAACTTTATGGCCGCAATGTCGTAGGCCTCTGCTGCTTCTTCCTCTGTGGCTGAGAAGGAATTAATGAGATGTTGTTTTAGGCAAAGTTAGTTGTGCACATAAAAATGATGGAATAAATAAATGTAGGTGATTATTTACATGATTAACTCCAGAAACACAATGCTGGAAAACTAATTTAATCAAGGACACCTAGCAAATATATTACTTTGTGTTTTTAATTAGACATGAATTTTTCGTTTTAGTTTATTTCAGAATTAAAATTACATATTTTAAAAGTAATCTATAAAGTGACATGAAATGAAGTTCTTAATATAAAAATATAAACCGAGTATTATTATACCACTAGTGCAGTATTTCTAATTAACATTTAGAATATCTTTTAAACTGCATATATGTTATATATATATATATATTTATTTATATATATATTTTGTAATAATACGTAATTCATTGGCATAAAAAGGCTTTTTGAAAATGACTTACTGAAAGTTCCCAAGTAGAGATCCTTGTTGCCAGCAACTCTACCAATCCTTGCTTGCCATCTCCCATGTTGATGATGCCTGCTTAGATATCTCATGAGAAGAGATGGAGAGGAGAGAGAGAGAGAGGGAGAGAGGATTGATTTTTATACCTTGTAACACCCCTATACATAGATGCACCCCTTGAAAAGCCACTACTCTTCCTATTATTTCCAACAAAAAAATAAAAATAAAAATAAAATTATTGCTTTTATTATAAAAACCTTTACTTATATGGCTAATTAAATATCAATACTAGATTTTGCAATACTGCAGATGCCAGTGAATACTAAAGGTTAAAACTTATTGTCATATGTTGCCAATGATTAGCTAGTCTGAACTCTGAGCTGATAAATATTTTTTTAGACAGTTAATGGTATACAAATTATGGTTGGATTCCAGGCAGTTTAATTGGGCAATTTATTTGGACAGTTCTATAGAAACCAATAACATTTGTATAGCAGATAGTTGTAACAGTATATATAATACTTGCGTATGGATCAAAAGTTGTCCGAAATGCAACTTTATGCTAAATTAGTGCATAAAAAGTTTTTGGGCAGTTTATTTGGACAGTTCTATAGAAACCAATAACATTTGTATAGCAGATAGTTGTAACAATATATATAATACTTGCATATCGATCAGAAGTTGTCCGAAATGTAACTTTATGCTAAATTAGTGCATAATTAAACTTTTTACTGTCACATCCATTTCGAACTACTAGCAATCAGAATTTGTAAGAGACGTTTTAGAAGAAAAAATTTGTTTCAATTTATCTGTCGTTTATAATTTTCTAGGAGAATAAATTATTTACTTTCCTATATCACCTTTACCTTCTCTCATTGTCCCACAAAATTCTCACCCTTGGTATTAATAATTTTCAACTTCCCATAAAGGGATAGTGATGGAATTTCACACAGATTTTAATTATAAAATGATAGTATTAAATGACTTTCTTAATCCATGTGCAAAAACCTTAAACCACACTTATTTAGAAATGGAGGGAGTATAATATACACAGAGAGAGTAGACAAATTTCCCTTAATTACCTTCGAATGGAGGCCACAAATTCTTGTCTAGTCATGTGTTTCATATCCTCAACTTCCTTTTCATAGTTCGTGATCTACATTCACAGAAGCATACATTAATTTTTTCTATGAGAGCTAGGAACCAACTATCATTGACAATATATGAACTAAATTATATATGCAATGTTTGTTTTTTTCGGTTTCATAAATATTTTCATGCACTTTATTTCACTCTATAATAAAGCAACCAAAACATACTGGGAAATTGGTTGTGGTAGATGTTCCCCAATATTTCAGTGCAGCCATATCATAAGCCCTAGCTGCTTTCTCTTCTTTGTCATACCCACCTGCCCATATTAATTTTTCTTTTAAATATAGCTCAAAGATTTATAAACTAATCAAACTCAAATAAAATCATATTAATAGTAATTGGAAGAAGATGAAGATTACTAACCCAAGTAGACTGCAAGAAATGATAAAACGAATCCATAAAACCCAAAAATAATGGCAAAAAAAACAAAAAATAGGTTAGTGAAATTTGATAGCTGGCATGTATAAATGTAGATATACATGTGTAAATAAATAAAAAAATGAACTTTTTAATTACCTTGGCGACCTTTCCTTGATTGTCCTTCCCTTCTACAACTATTATCCCATAGATGAGCTTCATACCTCCCTGTCCATCTATGCCTATAATTACAATATACACAAAATTAAATTTCAAGAAACTAAAATGATTTAAACAAAAAAAGAAGAACATTTTCAAATTTATGATTTACTAGGGAAATAAAAAGGATGAACACCTAGTTACACCGCGATAAATTGATGTTCTTTGCCCAAATGTATCCAAAGTTCTTCTAGGAGTAGCCGCCTCAACGATGGCAGTCGTGGTACTATTATTATTGTCACCACTAGTTTCACATGTTGAACGCTTGCCACTTCCCATAGACAATGTTAAAGATTGTAAATTACTAGCATTTTCAGGAAGATCATAGTTTTCAGAAGGAGCCACGACTAAGGTGTTTTGCACTGGCAATAAGCTGTGGTTTGTGAATAGGTAGTCGGATTCATTGGCATGGAATTCATTATAAACAAGATCTGAAGTCTGGTTTTCTGATTTTCCCACACCAAGAAAGTCGGCTACCTTTGGAACTTCATTGCTTCCTTGAACATTAATCAAATTCCACTCTACAAAATATGCAAAAGGAATTATGGAAAAATGATTGAAGGCATGATATAAAGAAAGAGATTATTCTGTATAAATAATCACAAAAATATTTATGTGAAAAGACGTCACTTAATGAACATCAAGCTCTATAATTTTTTGAATGAGAGAATTAAAATGAATGAAATTGAAGAGAGAAGGGATGATAATTAGACGAGTTATGGAAAAATGATAAAAGGTATGGTGTAAAGAAAGAGATTATTTAGGGTGACGGTCCCTCTGCAACACTTGTAAATAATCACAAAAAATATATATGTGAAAGGACGTCACAAATAATCATAGACTATAGTTTTTTTGAATAAGAGAAAATTCAAATGAATTGTACCTTGATTTTGAAATGGACTGTCGATATTGTCACTCACTAACCCTAGAGAAAAATGATGGGATTGAGATGTCTCATGAAGATGAGTAGGCAAAGAAGGATGAGTAGGAGAAAGAGGAAAGGACAGCCAGTTGTTTGAATTCATGGCTTCTTGAGGATTACTACACTGCTGCAAATGATCTGTCAATTAAAATCCTCCTGCAAAATATTAAGACAACAAAAAGACACAATAATATGAGAATTATTAGCACATTTAGAGGCATATATTACATAAGAAAATGAACTGCCACATATGGGTTTACCCTAGCTACCAAATAGAAAGTATTTTTCTGAAATTTTATGCTTGGTGAAGGAGTAGATAATCAAGAAGGGATAGGAGAGATATATGGAGAAAAAGATAGTACAAGAATTGAACTCCCTACTCTCTCCTTTAGGTCCCCTACCAACCCTTATGAAATAGTCATTTTAAGTGGTCTTGACTCATAAAAAAAATACTAAAAAATAAATAAAATGGTAGCATTAAACAAGAAGAATAATTAATTCAGAAAGGGCACGAGCGTCTTATTATAATAAGCATATATAGTGGTCCTTCAGTCTTTGTACTAAGACAAACTCTTAATTCCAACTGTAAAAATCCAATTCACCTTCTCTCTCAACCCCACTTGGTTTATTGGAACTCTCTAATTTCTCGTTTAGTGCAAAAAATGACTCCCACAAGCCCAGCATTCCCACACTATGCAAATCATCTCATTGGACTAAACTACACAATCCCAATCCTCTTGTGCAACCATTTGGTATATATTGACATAAATATATTCATAAATACATGGGAAGATATTTTATCCATCCCAAAATATGAGTCTTATTTACACTATATTTGAATGTAAATCATTATAAGAGCAAAAAAGTTTGAGTTAAATGAGAGTACGTACTCACGAGAAAGAAAATATTCACATATATACAAGATTCTATCTGACCCGCTCAATTAAAGTTTCAGTTAAATGGGAGTACTCACAACAAAGAAGAAGAAAATATACACATACAAGATACTCTCTCTTTCCCCGCTCTTTTTTAATTAATGTTTTAAAAGAAAATACAAATAATAAGAAACGAAAGTAAAATTGTATTTTGTTAAATTAATTAAAATGAGTATAAAATTTCAACATGAACATTCTAAAATTCATTGAAAAAGACTAAAAAACAAATTAATATTTAATATAAGAACAATATAAGAATTAAAACATTGATACTTTTTTAAAATCTACAAACGGCAAATGAAAATTATTCAAACAAATTTGTTCCTAAAAAGATAGATAAAAAGGAATAAAGAGAGTAAATCATAATATAGCCAAAAAAAATTTGAGTTAAATGGGACTCTTAACTTTGGACAAAGTATACATACAAGATATTATAAGATCAAATTTTTTAATAATTTTATTTATTATTAGAAGATAATAACCACCTTAATTAATTTCTTCAAATGTAGATAACTGTGGATCCCCGAGCAGTCCTGCTGCATGTGATAAAGATATATTTATGGACATGCAATAGGAGTATTTTATGAAAATATCCGACATATTAAATAATATAAGGACTGGAAATGAGAAGAACGACGTAGATTTCAATTAAGTATCTAATAACCCTATAGTTTGCTCAATAAAAAAATAGATTAATTAGAGAAGAGAGAAGGATTTTGTTTGTGTTTCCAAGTAGAAATCTGTTGACCATGTAGTTGGAAACCGCACTATTCAAAAGGTTAAAAACATATTTACAGTATGTGGTTATTAGTTTAATAATAATGTGATGCAGTGTATGTCTTCTGTAAAATATTGTAGAAGCTTGTATAGCTCTTTGTTTATGTGCTTTCTGTCTTCCACTCAAGGGGGAGTCAAAGACATCTCTAATGTAATTCCATGGTTTTGATTATATATTATCTAGGGTTTTAATGCTCAGTCTGGTAACTAGCTTTTATATGTTTAAGATTTTAGGGCAAGGGAAATTAAATTAAACAAGAGTCTGTATCATGAAAAATTATTCACTATGTTTAATATGCTCAGGTTACCTAATATTTACATGTTAGAGAGCGTTACATATGACATCATCACAGCGAATAATTTCTATGAATGAACGATAAAATTACGGCAAAAGAAAAATAAATAAAAAGGTCCAAATAACACAACTTTTTCTAATACATATCACGCTTATATAAAAGGAAGTTCTATATAAGATATTAATAATGTAATTACAAAAAATAATTCTTATCCCACAGTTGCAATTTTTTCTAGTACACAATGTATAATAGAGCTCGAAAAATTCAAACCCACAAGGCCACAAAAGAAAAATTAAGAAGCTAGGATCATTGGAAAATTCAGTGACATGGGATCAGAGAACTCATATTTACTTTTGTATATGCTCATTAATCTAGGGCATTTACTGGTTGTGTCTGTACAATTTTATTCTTCTCCTAGTAATAGGTCCTCCTATATAGCTCATGTGATTCAATGTCCTGGCCCCATTGCAATCAATATACTTATATATATATATATATATATATATATATATATATATATATATATATATATAATTATATGATCAGTTCATTTGCAAATAATATGGCTAATAAACACAAAGTTACCCTTGTTAAAAACTTTAAAAAATGAATATATAAACCTTAACCTCTAAACATAGAAAATGAAAACAAATGAAAACATGAAATAAAAAATCACCTGTCATTGTTGTTGATACGATTCCCTCCCAATTCCTGAAGATATTGAATATGATGATTATATATATATATATATATATATATATATATATAAGGCTAAGTTGACTGGAGTGTTCCTGCAGAGGAGGCAGGACCCACTTCTCTCGCTTTCTTCATCCCATAAATAAACCTACAAAAAAGGATTATAAAAATAATAAAAAAATGAAATAAGAACAAACAAACTCAAAAACCCTTTTTTTCAAAAATAGTAATAATAATAATAATAATTTGTTTTCATTAAACAATATAATATATTTCCCATTAAGAATAGTTAATTAGTTGCAGACACATGAAAAAGACCATATATTTATCGAAAAAAATTGTAGAAGGTTGAAATGAGACACACACACACACACACACACACACACACACACACATATATATATATATATATATAACTGATACTGACACTGACACTTCTGATCAGGAAGATGATTCTTTCTCTAAAACTCTTTTATTTTTATCTCTCTAAAATTGTATAATGTTGGAAAATGGGGAGAGAGACGGAAAGTTGGTGAATGCAGGTGTTGGGGATTCGCCACCGGCCATTTAAGGTAAAAACTACATTTAGTTTGAATACACCGCCAAGTCCTTTCAGTTTTTGCGGCCATATACAAAGGAATATGACTGCCACGTGGCAGTTGATAATTTGCCTTTCGTTGGGTTTTTAATTAAACCCTTTTGGTATTCTGCATGCTTTGACTTGTAAATACAAATTTTTCAAACCCTTGGTTTTGTTAGAATAAATATCATACCCTTCTTTTTGGTTTGAATACGAGTTGTAGTGATTCCGATACTGGACTGTTCCAGTTTGACTCCAGTTTTTAGTATTTTTTAACTTAAGTAAAAGGAAAAAGAGAATACCATAGTCAAATTTGTTCGTTGTAAATCAAGCACAAAACCAATGTATTTGATAATAAAATAGTGAAATGTTTTTAATACCATAATAGAGATAAAGATGTCATTATTTTATTAAATTTTAAATTTTCAGTTCACACATGAATTTTACAATTTTTGAAATTAAAGTGAGAAGAAACCATTGATACATTGAATTTCAAAATTTTCAACTTAAATATGAATCGTGCAAAATTCAAGTTTACTTCTAAAACAACTCAACAAATTATGAAAAACCGATGAGGCTTTTAGCCTTTGTATTTAACATTTATACTATAACTTTGATACAAGAATCTAGGATATATATATATATATATATATATATATATATATATATATATATATATATATATATATATATATATATAAAAGGTTGGTGAAAGGGCTATAGAAGGGCCTAAGTTAGTTCAAATCACTACGGAGAAGGTAGCGGTGGCTAAGGAGAAATTGAAATATGCTCGATCACGGCAGAAGTGTTATGCTGATAAGCATAGGAGGGCTTTAGAGTTTGAACCTGGTGAGCATGTGTTTCTAAAAGTTTATCCTTGGAAGGGCATTCGGCGATTTGGGTTGAAAGAGAAACTTAGTCTGCGTTATATTGGCCCATTTGAGATTCCGAAAAGGGTTGACGAGGTTGCAAATCGGTTAGCTTTGCCCCCACAACTAGCTCATGTGCACAATGTGTTCCATGTGTCGGTATTGAGGAGTTATCATTATCATCCGTTTCACGTGGTGCAATATCTGTTCGATAAGATTCGGGAGGATCTTACTTGTGAGGAGAAAGCTGAGACGATTTTGGATCGTCAAGAGCGGATTATAAGAAGGAAGACAATTTCGTTTGTTAAGGTTTTGTGGAAGAACCATTCGGAGCGGGAAGCCACTTGGGGGAGGAGTATTCGAGTGGAGTATCCGCATCTTTTTGATAATTAGATGATGTCCATTCTTTTGATTCCAAGAACGGAATCCTTTTTAATTAAGGAGTAGGTGATGTAATACCCGGTAAAAATAAATAAATAAATAAATATTGAATAATAAAAAAATTATTTTATTTTAAATGATATTAATTGTACTTTATCTTTTATTTAGGTCAAATTAGTCATTTACTTTTGGGCTAATAAGTATTAATAAATGATGAATAAATTAAGTTGATAAAATTGGGCCTTAAAACTAATTTGATTTAATTTATATGTGGGTCAAATTAAAATTCTATTTAAATTAGGGGAGTTCATCAGTTATATAAATAAATATTTAAACCCTAATCTATCTCACGAACTGATAACTGACAAAAAAAAAAAGAGAAAAAAAGAAGTGCAGTCGTATTACGGAAGGGAGAAAAAGAAAGGAAGTGAACTGAAGGTATGTAAATTTATTTTCTGTATATTAATGTAATCAATTATTTTCTGTATTATTTATTTTCTGTATACATATGTGGCGGCTTGATGGTTCAGTTATGTCATTATGGTTGGTCCAGGAGATGATATAGTGTATAATATGACTTCTTATATTTCAATTATTACTATATTTGATACTGCCATCTTAATTCACATGCATGTTAAAAAAAATAGAATTCGAATCAAGGCTTTGGTTATCAAATCAAGGTACTGATATATATATATATATATATATATATATATATATATATATATATATATATATATATATATATATATATAAACATATATTAAGGTTTTGATTTGTTAAAATATAAAAGAAAAGAAAAAAAATGATTAGAAGATAAATTATAATTTAATTTGGGTTGTCTTGTAAAATTGATATAATTTGAGGAATTAATTTCATATTAATATAAATTATAAGTATTAGATAACTTAGAATTGTATTATTATTATTATTATTATTATTATTATTATTAGATCGAACGGAGGGAATTTAAGGAGTATATTTGGAATATAAATTTTGGGTATTACATTGCTTAATCCAGGTACGGATTCCGTACTCATTCAGCGATACTATTTAATTTTAGTTTGTTCATTTTGCTTCTCGTTTTGATTTTGAATATTGTCTCGATACCTTGATCTTAGTGAAATTCATATGATAGTTTATTTTGATCTTTAGAATATCATAACTTGTACTCTTTGAACTCGTTTATTATGTTTAATATTTATTTTGATTTTCATAGTGATGTACATGTTAGTATATTTTTGGAGACTTGTGTTGATGATTCGTTCGATTTAACATGTACACGTTAGAATCCTTTTGTGTTGATATTGTGTCGCATGTGTTGTGACATGATATTTTTGTTAGAATATACCGTAGGGTATACCTGAGCTATAACCGCCTGTAGGGGTACCACATGCATGTCTTCTTGGCACCGAGGCATGAAACCTTCCGTGGCGGTGTGATCAGTCCACGACGTCTCTGTTTTGTGCTCCAGTGGGAGTTGGCCATTTGGTGTTTTGTTGTGGGAGGCGTATGGGTCGACCCTAGTTTTCTGTTCTGTTCTGCGGATTAGTGATGTTTTTGCCAAAAACACTTTTCAATTTTACATGCATTGGATTCGCGGTCCAATGTGTGTGGCATTATTTGACTTGCCTGTGTGGCAAGCTGGTATATTCTATTTTGTTTTGAGCTCAGTATGAAATAACACCTAACCATTTAGTTCAGCCTATAATTTCGTTGTGTTAGTTTTGTTCGTTTTGTTCGTTTCAGTTCAGTTCATTAAATTGAGTTAGTTATTTCGGTTCATTATTTGTATTCTATATCCGTACTGGGCATTTGGCTCATGCTGTGTTTTTCTTCCAGCAGGTAATCAGGGGGACCAAGGGCAAGTGTGATGAGAGCTCATTTCATTTCAATGGTTTAGAAATATTCTATTTAGGCTTGATATGTCAGTTTATTTTAAATTATAATAATTACCTTAGATTATGGTTGAGCCATTATGACATTTATTATAGCTTTTCTTGTGATAATCAATCATTATGAGACCATTCTTTTATGGCATAAAACTTTCATTTCATTTTGTTTGTTTTGTGCGTAATCTCTCTTTCTATTTCAAAAAGGGGGTGTTACAAATATATATATAACAAAAATAGGTTGTTACATAGGAGATAAAAACATATCAAACGTAATGGTAAATAATCTAGAACTGTTCGTTTTAAACAAAATATCCATTGGTGATTTTTTTGGGAAAAGAGGAATAGGGCGGGAGGCGATTAATTAAATAAACACTTGTTTGAAAAGATTCATCCTAAAACTGTTTTGGAATGAATGTTTTGGCCGTAAGAGTAAGGCCAGCCGCCAGCGTCAACAATATGATGGTGTTTACGCTCAGCTGAACCGTTTTGTTCATGGTGTACGTACGAGGACACGAAACTCTATGAAAAATGCCTTGTTTTTTAAGAAGACTGGTTTGGTAAGAAAACGATACTCACCACCCGAATCTGTTTGAATTGAATTGATTTTTGTGTCAAATAATTTTTCAACATATGCTTGAAATTGCAAAAATAAGGGATACACATCTGATTTCAATTTCATAGGGAAAAACCAAGTAAATTTGGAATAATCATTAATAAAATGTAGTACATAATATCGATTTCCATTATTTGAGATAGTTGGGGTAGGACCCCCATACATGGGACTGAATTAATTCAAAAGGAGATTTTGAAATTAACACACAAAAACTAGATTTATTTGTACCGGAAATAGGATGAATCAGAAATGAAATAATTTTATTGACAACTTATTTTTCAGGATGTCCAAGCCTGGCATGCCATGTGTCGATGTTTGTGCGTTCATCAACAAGTGCTTGCGGATAGGAGGAGACTGAAGAAGATGACTTGGTGGGGAGTTGAAGTTGGTACTTGGTAGAGTCCATTATTGATGTTCCCGTGGAGCAGGACCTTTCCTGATGATCGATCCTCGATGAGGCAAGTTGTGGGATGAAATTCAACAAAAACATAGTTGAAGTATTTGGGAATTCGAGTCAAGGAAGGAATTTTTGGGGTACTCCTCAAATTCTATTCAAAAAAAATTGCTAATATGAAAAGGAATCACTCAAATTAGCAAAAAAGAAAAAGAAAAAAAGAAAAACTCCTATTTTTAATAGGAGTATTTGTTTAGAAAGAAATTAGTTTGTAGTATGAATTTTATTTTAGAAGTGTCTTATTTTGAATAGGAAAATGAGATATGTAAATACTCTATAAATAGAGTCTTTTGTTTAGTTATTGAAGTGTAGCATAATCAAAAATCATGTTGCATCCTCGGAGTTGAGAGAGGGTGTGAGTGGATTTTGTGTTTGTGTTAGGGAGAGGGAGAGGGAGAGGGAGAGGGAGAGGGAGGGGGAGAGGGTTTTTGAAGCTTTTATATTCCGTGTAAAAAAGTTATATTATGGGTGGGGTTTTTTGCAACTTTTAATATGTGCAAAAAGTTATCTTGATATTGTGGAACCTCAAGTTTTTTAGCGTAAAATTTGGGAAAATTATTGTAAACCCATTATTTTGATATAGTGGAGATTTAAAGTTTGGCCTGTGATTTTTTCCTTTAAGGGGTTTTCACATTAAATATTGTGTTGTTTTATCTCTCTTTATTTTATTGTGTGGTTTGCGTTGACTTAATTCCCAACAAGTGGTATCAAAACTAGGTTGATTAGATCCAAGGTAGAAGGAAAATTATTCGCATTGGTGTGACAAATAAAGAGAGTGAGGATTGAAGAAGTTTGTGTTAATCGTGGTGTTGATGAATTAGAGATTTTGAGTTTATAAAGGATTATTGTTACAGTCGTTAGATGAAGATCATGAAGATGTCGATGATGATAAAGAAAATCATGATGATGATGATGATGATGGTGATGAAGATGATGTGAATAATACAGATGGTGCGGATGACACGAATGATCCAGATAGTGTGTATGTTACGGATGACAAAGATGATGCGGATTATACAGACATTAAAAGGAAAACGACTTATTCCAACAGACTTATCTTCGAAGGAATCTAATCCATCGAAACTAAGTTAATATGGACGAATTAGATTCCGTCAAAGATAAGTCCCTCAGAAATAAGATACTTTCGACGGAATTCCGTCGGAAGTAGAAATCCATCTGTGGCGCCAAGTCTCCCACCAACGCGAAACCTAATTTTGGTGGAACAGTTGTTATTTCTGAGGGACTGTTCGTTGCATTTAAGGTAATTCCGAGGGACGTAATTCTGACGAAATTTTTGTTGAAAATAACTAATAAAACATATTATCAGTCGTCTTCTTCTTAGCACCTCTCATTTTCATTTCTCTCTCTCTCTCTCCTCGAATACTTTCATTCACTCTTTCATCTCTCTCCACCGCCTCAAGCCTCCCGTCCTCCCTCCCTCCCTCCCTCCCTCCCTCCCTCCCTCCCTTTCGGTCTCACCCCTAGCCACCAGCCCCCCGGTCATCACCCCCACCACCGGCCAAACTTAAAAATCTCTCAAATTTCTCATCCTTGCTCCTTTAATTCAAGGTAAGTGCTTCCTAATTTTGTTTTGAGGGTATTAAATTTGGTGGGTTTATTTTTTGACTGAATTTGTGGGTTTGTTTTTAGGGTTAATATATATCATCTGATAGTTGTACAACTTGAGATTAATATTATTATTTTTAGGGTTAATATATATGAGTTTTGCCATGAGAATGTATACTGAATGAGCAGGATAATTTGTAAGGTGTTGATATGCTGAAATTGGAATAATTTTTGGTATATTCATGTTACTGAAATTGTTGCAAATTGAGATGAAGTATTGTTGTGCAATTTGGGATTAATATTATTGTATTGATAATTCACATCCTTTTGGGTTTATTTTGTGCAATAATGCAGCTTCTGTTAGTGTATATCATCTAATAATGGTTTCAATTTGCTTTTCTATGCAATTACAGCTTATTATATTATATTTCTGCAATTACAGTACTGTATTTTCATAACAGTGTATTGAAGCTTCAATTTGGAAATGTGATATTTGATATTTTCGACGGAATTTCCCACAGAAATTCTGTCAAAATTCTTCAGTTACTGGGAAATTCCGTCAAAATTCTTCAGTTACTAAATTTGTGGGCCCTGCAATTATATTTATGTATTATTTAATTATTTTCCCAATATTAATAAAATAAAATATAATATAATAAATAAATCTAAATAATATAATTTAATTAAAAAATAAATTATTGAAATAATATAAAATAAAATAAATTTTATTTAATTAATTAATATAAATAATATAATTCAAATAAAATAAATAAAATTAAATTCCAAAATTTGGAGGCCCTCCTCCATGTTTATATATTTCTTATGTTTTCCAATATTAAAATAAACTAAGCACCATTTACTTAGTTTATTAGTACTAAAATAAATTAATGAAAATAAAAAATTATTTAATGAAAATAAATTAAATAATATAATATAATTTAATACAAAATAAATTAAAGAAATAAAATAAAACTAAATGAAATAACTTAAATCAGATCTCATAAATAAATAAAATAAAATTAATTATATTATATTAAGTAGTATAATATAATATAAATAAAATTAATAAAAATTAATAATAAAATAAAATAAATTATATTTAATTAATTAATATAAATAATATAATAAAATAAATAAATAAAAATCAATTCCAAATTTTGGAGGCCCTCCTCCATGTTCATATATTTCTTATGTTTCCGAATATTAAAATAAACTAAGTACCATTTACTTAGTTTATTAGTACTAAAATAAATTAATTAATAAAAAGTATTTGATGAAAATAAATTATATATTTTAATGTAATACAAAATAATAGGGAAAAAAGAAAATAAAACAACATGAAATTAGTTAAATCATATATAATAAATAATAATAATAATAAATAAAAATAAATTAAAATTAAATTAAATTAAATAAAAGAAACTAAGTATCATTTGCTTAATTTGCCATAATTTGCAATAAACTCAATTATATGCGTTCTTCAATGTTCAATACACTCAATGGATCGTTTAGTTTGACATTATCTAGCCTCAATAAACTCAATAGTTATAATAAATTACGAAAATACATTTTATAGTACTTTTATCATTCCGTTAACTTGAAAATACGTTGATTGCCTTAGTTGAGTTGACTAGGGTTTGTTCGACAGTAGTTTTAAGGTCGAGGAACAACTTAAGTTAGCATTAGCATGGAACTATATATGCAACTTACCAGCCAATTCATTGTGAAGAAAGCATTAATTGCATTGGCTTTCTGTACAATCTGTCTGCGTAAATGCATTTTGGGACATTTATATTAAGTTCCCTTTCCCTACTTAATCTTCTTACTTAAAAGTATTACAACTTTTATTCTTTTAAAATAGAAAGTTCATATATAAAATACAATGAACTATATAGGAATGAGCGAGGAAGAGCAACTAATTAACCGGTCAATTCTAGAACTTGTGATTAAGATTCTTGGAAATTCTAGAGGTTTTGAGCGGGCAACGAATATCGCAATGAGTGCAAAAAAATAAGGTGAAAAAAACTGTGACGCCCCCAAAATAGGTCCAATCCACCCAACCTATTCTGAGTCGTCAAATACATGGTACAAAAACAACTACAACTTCATTATTATAATTGTCGTGCAAAATACAATAACACTTATGCTGTGAGTTTAAATACAAATATTATCTTCTAGACAATATCCACACCCAAATAAAGTTCTCATTACAATTATTGATATACTATTTTACAAAATAGTGAGGACTACTAAAACAACTATCTTGAACCATCACTCCACACCCCGACTAGTTCCCGCTATATTCTCGCCTCCTGAGAAGAAAAATGGAATAAAAAAGAAAAGGATGAGCTCAACTAGCCCAATAAAGAATATTATGACTAAGATAATGTACAACAAATTATCCTTAGTCTTCAACAGGGAAAAATATGATAGAATACAATAGACAATAAGTTTTAGATCAACAACTGCAGCGAAAACAATAATTCATTAAAAGAGTTAAGTAGAGAATGAAATCTACTATCATCTATGAATTTAAAAGTCCATAATCGATATTTTGTCCCTGTAACATCAATCAATATACATCTTTAATCAAATAGTCATCTTTGCACTACAAGCCAAAGATATTAATCAGTCGGTCATGTTCATCTCAACACCTGTTCATCTTTGCACTACGAGCCAAAGATATTAATCAAGAAATCATTCATCTTTGCACTACAAGCCAAAGATATTCAGTAATATCACCATTTAGGACTGAGGATGTTGAAAAATATATTTTAAAGAAAACGAATTAAGTGAGACAAAAGAACAAATATTAAGGATTCGTATTTTAGACAATCCAAGTTCAAAAATACTCCATAATAAAATATTGTGGAGCATAATTCAAAAATGAAGATCAAAACATAGATCCAATCAAAGATAGGAACCATAACAGATAATCTTGGACACAGAAAAGAAGATTTAATTTTTCTGTGAATAGTGTAGTATTCGTGAATAGTGCCGTATACGTGAATAGTAACTCCGACACTAAAAGATAGAAATTTTACAAGAAAAATCATCAAGCTTCGTGAATAGTACTCATGAATAGTAACTCGTAAATAGTAACTCGTGAATAATAACTCATAAATAGTAACCCCGACATGAAAAGATAAGAATTTCACAAGAAAAATCTTACCAATATTCCGGCATAATGATATTGTAAGAAATAATATCATTTTTTTTTAAAAATAGCATCCCTTACCTCAAAAGAACAATACTTCTGGCTAGAATATCAGATATAACACTGAAGGAAACTTGCACCGTATAGCAACACTCAAGATATCTAAATACTCACAAAAATACGCTCGATATTATAGAGAGAGAAAACTTTAGTTTCTGGTGTGATTTTCAATTCTAACCTAAGCACCCTATATTAATAAAATAATATATTTATATAAAAATTTATATGCACCATTAGAAATCTGATTTCAACACATTTACCACACAAGTGGGGCCCACCAAAAATGAAAAACATGTTTTAAACAATTTTTGTAACAAAATCAATTCAGACTTAATAATCCTGAACTTCAATAATTCATAATAAATAGCCCTTTTATCAGAAAAATTCAAATCGTATGTCCTTGTCATAGGAAATTTAACTCTCTACAACTTTGCAGAAGAAAGTTTTTTCAAATTCCAAACAGAATTTGACCGAAATCCACATACGGACAATTTTACAGGCTATAATCAAATTTCAGTCAAAAATAGGGTCCACCAACACACAAAATGTGTGTTAAACATTTTTTGTAACAAAAATACTCTTCCTCCTCATTTATTTATATATCACACATTCATTGTAAAAATATCACCATTATTATATTATCATAATATAATAATATATTTAAATGAATTATTTTATTAGAAAAGATAAAATATCAATTTTTAACAATTGTCACATTAAAAATTTTCTCCATCTATATCCACATAAAATGAATATTTTTCTTATCATAAAAATCAATAATTAATTATTCATAAATAATATTACAGAATCACAATACTGACAACCAGACCGTTCCCAGGAATGAGGGGGCTTTCCAATAAGGATTTATCCTTACTGGCGCGCAATTAGGTGACCAAACCTCTCCTTAGACAGAACTTTCTAGACATTTCCAATAATGCTATCTAATAATATTATTAAAATAATATGAATTATTGATCTGATAATGAAAAATATTATGTAGTGATAATTATTGAAATAACAATAACATAAAATATCAACACAACAATTATTGAATCAATAAAATAAAATATTGAACAGTAATTACTGTAACAATTATTAAGTAGTGCCTTCTTACGTAAGAATCAATAATTGGTGCAATACCGTGTGCTACTGTGTTTTAACCACCGAGTATTCCAACAGTATTAACGGTAACCATTACGCCGTTATTTATAAACAACTTATACTTGTCATTTTCTTCATCCAATCGCTTTCCGTTATGGGGCCCACACAAAGCTGCGCTGTCATACGAATATTCCCCGACAACAAGAATATTCCACGACCAAACGGATATTCCCCGACAACAATGAATATTTTATAACCACTTGCTTATTTGAAATATTTGCGCATTTTTCCCTTAACTAACCACATTAATCAAATCAACCCCTTTACTATTTCAAAATAATAATTAGAGAAATTAAATCTTTATTTATAAAAAGTTGGGGTCTTACAACCTCCCCTCCTTATGAAATTTCGTCCTCAAAATTGACGTACGTACCTGCTGTTTCGAAAAGGTGAGGATACCTCACTTTCATTTCTGATTCCAACTCCCAGGTCATTTCTTCAATAGCATGGTTCCTCCACAAAACTTTGATTTGTGGTATGACCTTTGTGCGTAGGACATGCTTCTTCCTATCCAAGATTTTGACAGGTACCTCCTTGTACGTTAAGTCTTCTGCTATCTCGTCCGGTTCTAACTTAATAACGTGGTTCGGATCGTTCACATATTTTCGTAACATCGATACGTGAAAAACTTTATGAACACGCGACATACTTGGCGGTAAAATGAGTCTATAGGCCACAGTTCCTATTCGATCGAGGATTTCAAATGGATTAATAAATCGAAGGTTTGATCTTTCCTCACGTTACTGATTCTCGCTTTTAGAAAAACAACTTCTTGCACCTCCTTCTTCATATTCATCAGGTCCGGTGTGTAGCTTGAGCGGTTTTAGCTTTATCGATTAAAGTCGATTCTACTCGTACATCATCACATGGGTCCATAGAGTCTTTAACTCTATCTCTATCATTTGTAAGTCATACGAAAATGGGTCTTTGACAATATCGCAATCGTACTCGCATACGATCTTCTACTCAACACGTCAGCTACCACGTTCATTTTTCCAGGATGGTATGGTCAAAACATGTGCCGAAATGAGTCTCCTCTTGAGTTCTTTGAAGCTCTTCCCACATTCCTTGCTCCATTCAAATTTTGTATCTCTACGAGTCAGTTGAGTTAATGGAGTAGCGATTCGAGAAAATCTTTTCACGAATCTCCGATAGTAACCAACTAAGCCTAGAAAGGTACGTATTTCAATTACTAACTTAGGTTGCTCTCAACTGTGACTCATATCCCAATATTGGATAACACGTCACAATGGCACCTATCAGTTTACTACCGCACAAATATGGCGTCCCCTACGGAGAGTTTGGCTTCAGTGCATTCCACAAAGGAAATCACCAGATAGAGGCTCGAGTACCAACTACTACAGTTAGGTTTTTAACTCCTGAAGTTCAATAGGAGTCATTCAATATGAGATTTTAGAAATGGTTTTTGTACCGGGTTCAAAGTCGATACAAAATTCAATATCACGCTCTGGGAGTAGGCCATGAAATTCTTTAGGAAATATGTCAGGAAATTCACTAACAATAGAAATATAATTCAAATCTGACGTATTTTTGTTCAAGTCCATGACATGGGCTAAGAAAACTTGACATCCGTTTTTCAATAAACGAATGGCTTTATGGCTTGATATGAAAGAGTTTGACTTCAATGGTTTGGTTGCTTGAATTCGAATAACAGGTTGCTTAGGAATATGAAAACTAACAACCTTATGAAAGCAATCAATTTTGGCATGATGAGTAGTTAACCAATCAACCCCTAAAATCACATCAAAAGCAAGTATCTTTAAAGAGATAAGATCAACAGATAATGTGATGGTGCCAACTTGGATCAAACAAGATTTATAAACAGTTGATGTAATGAAAGTTTCTCCTAACGGAGTCTCCACAGATAGGTCAAATTCTAATTTCTTCGGAGTCAAGTTTAAACGTTGAGCACAAGCAGGAGAGATAAAAGAATGGGTAGAACCGGTATCTAATAAGGTATAGATTTCACAAGAATTTATAATTAACTAACCCGTGATACCTTCATTCAGGTTCCTCGCGTTTTGGGCAGTAACGACAAACTCTCTTCCAGAAACCGCCGACTCTATTTTGTTCGTATGCGCCTTTGGTGCCACCGTCCCTGCTGGACTTGATTTCTCTACAGGACAAAATCAAGCTATGTGACCATCTTTTCCACAACTAAAACATACCTTGGAAGACTGTGAACATTTTGGACTTATATGTCCCTCCTCTCTGTATTTGTAGCATCTAACTGACGGTCGTTCTCCTACCCTAGAATTTGTTGCTGATGCTGGTGTTGCTGCCGATGTCTTTCCGTCATCGTTAAATCTTCTCTTCTTGAAATTTCCACTTGAATTATTCTTTATATTATCTTGGCCATGATTACCACCAAAGTGGTTACCATTTCTGGCATGATAATTTCTTCCACGATGGTTATCATTGTTCCGATGACTGTTGCCACCGGTACGATTATCATCGAGTTGTTGGTCGTTATTCTTCGGTTGAGCTGACTCATTATCGCGCTCCAATAATTGAGCCATATTCACAACATCTGAATATAAAGAAAATTTATGAGAAATGAGATATTGACTTATGTCGGGTTTCAAACCTCTCAGAAACATCCGCGTCATACGTTCCTCATTCTCCACCAAATGAGGTGCAAACGGGGATAACTCCGCGAACTTCGCCTCGTACTGGGACACCGTCATGTTGTTCTGTTCTAGTCTAATAAACTCTACCTCCTTAATATGACGAATACTTTTAGGAAAGTACTTGTCATTGAATAGTTTCTAAAATGTTTCACAAGACATGTTGAGTGTGGGTGGCTGGGTACGCTTCATAGATTCCCACCAGTAATCTACTTCATTACGGAACATAAAAGTGGTGAATGGAACCTTCTGTTCCTCCGTGCATCCCAAGACATCGAATATCTTGGTAATTTGCTTGACCCACGTCTCTGCCTTAATTGGATCCGGCTTTCCCCAGAATTCTAGTGGTCCCAACTCTTTAAACTGCTTGGCTGTGACAAACTGTGCGTTGCTATCATTTTTACCTGTATTTTATGCACAAGTCTCCCTCGTCTGATTTTGCATGAACTGCAAAAAGCTTCTAAACATCTCGTCGTTCATCGTCTGATCAATGGTATTGTTTACAGGAGGAACATTGTCTTCCTTATGTTCTCCTGATTGGTGAGTAAAGGTGTCTCCACGGTCTCATTTAGTCCACTGTTAACATTCTCAGCTGCCATTCTTAAATACTGCCATAAAATAAGGGTTAATTAAAGAAATTGACATGCAACATAATAACCCTATACTCTGACCAACCAACAATAAGCTTAGGTAGAACATGGATTTACTCATTTCTCCCCTACTAGTTCTATTTCCCGATCTCTGCCAGAGACCATATCTCTAAGCTCTGATACCAACTGTGACACCCCCAAATAGGTCCAATCCACCCAACCTATTCTGAGTCGCCAAATACATGGTACAGAAATAACTACAACTTCATTATTACAATTGTCGTGCAAAATACGACAACACTTATGCTGTGAGTTTAAATACAAATATTATCTTCTAGACAATATCCACACCCAAATAAAGTCCTCATTACAATTATTGATACACTATTTTACTGAATAGTGAGGACTACTAAAACAATTATCTTGAACCATCACTCCACACCCCGACTAGTTCCCGCTATATTCTCGCCTCCTGAGAAGAAAAATGGAACAAAAAGGAAAAGGGTGAGCTCAACTAGCCCAGTAAAGAATATTATGACTAAGATAATGTACAACAAATTATCGTTAGTCTTCAACAAGGAAAAATCTGATAGAATACAATAGACAACAAGTTTTAGATCAACAACTTCAGCGGAAACAATAATTCATTAAAAGAGTTAAGTAGAGAATGAAATCTACTATCATCTATGAATTTAAAAGTCCATCATCGATATTTTGTCCCTGTATCATCAATCAATATAAATCTTGAATCAAATAGTCATCTTTGCACTACAGACCAAAGATATTAATCAATCAGTCATGTTCATCTCAACACCTGTTCATCTTTGCACTACGAGCCAAAGATATTCATCAAGAAATCATTAATCTTTGCACTTCAGGCCAATGATATTCAGTAATATCATCATTTAGGACCGAGGATGATGAAAAATATATTTTAAAGAAAACGAATTTAATGAGACAAAAGAACAAATATTAAGGATTCGTATTTTAGACAATCCAAGTTCAAAAACTACTCCATAATAAACTATTGTGGAACAGAATTCAAAAATGAAGATCAAAATATAAATCCAATCAAAGATAGGAACCATAACAGACAATCTTGGACACATAAAAGAAGATTTAATTTTTCTGTGAATAGTGTAGTATTTGTGAATATTGCCGTATACGTGAATAGTACCATATACGTGAATAGTAACTCCGACACTAAAAGATAAAAATTTCACAAGAAAAATCATCATGCTTCGTGAATAGTATTTGTGAATAGTAACTCGTGAATAGTAACCCCAACATGAAAAGATAAGAATTTCACAAGAAAAATCTTACCAATATTTCGGCATAATGATATTGAAAGAAATAATATCATTTTTTTTAAAAATAACATCCCTTACCTCAAAAGAACAGTACTTTTGGCTGGAATATCAGATATAACGCTGAAGGAAACTTGCACCGTTTAGCAACACTCAAGATATCTAAATACTCACAAAAATACGCTCGATATTATAGAGAGAGAAAACTTCAGTTTTTGGTGTGATTTTCAATTCTAACTTAAGCACCCTATTTATAGGAAAATGCTTAGAACACCAAAGCAAAAAATTTAATAAAATAATATATTTATATAAAAAAATTATACGCACCATTAGAAATCTGATTTCAATACATTTACCATACAAGTGGGGCCCACCAAAAATGAAAAACATGTTTTAAACAATTTTTGTAACAAAATCAATTCAGACTTAATAATCCGGAACTTCAATAATTCATAATAAATAGCCCTTTTATCAAAAAAATTCAAATATTATGTCCTTGTCATAGGAAATTTAACTCTCTACAACTTTGCAAAAGAAAGTTTTTCCAAATTCCAAATAGAAATTGACCGAAATCAACATACGGACGATTTTTCAGGCTATAATCAAATTTCAGTCAAAAATAGGGTCCACCAACACGCAAAACATGTGTTAAACATTTTTTATAACAAAAATACTCTTCCTCCTCATTTATTTATATATCACACATTCATTGTAAAAATATCACCATTATTATATTATTATAATTTAATAATATATTTAAATAAATTATTTTATCAGAAAAGATAAAATATCAATTTTTAACAATTGTCACATTAAACATTTTCTCCCTCTATATCCACATAAAATGAATATTTTTCTTATAATAAAAATCAATAATTAATTATTCACAAATAATATTATAGAATCACAATACTGACAACCAGGTCGTTCCCAAGAAAGATGGGGCTTTCCAATAAGGATTTCTCCTTACTGGCGTGCAATTAGGTGACCAAACCTCTCCTTAGACAGAACTTTCTAGACATTGCCAATAATGCTATCGAATAATATTATTAAAATAATATAAATTATTGATCTGATAATGAAAAATATTGTGTAGTAACAATTATTGAAACAACAATAACATAAAATATCAACGCAACAATTATTGAATCAATAAAATAAAATATTGAATAGTAATTACTGTAACAATTATTGGGTAGTGCCTTCTTACATAAGAATCAATAATTGATGTAATACCGTGTGCTACTGTGTTTTAACCACCGAGTATTTCAACAGTATTAACGGTAACCATTACGCCATTATTTATAAACAACTTATACTTGTCGTTTTTTTATCCAATCTCTTTTCGTTATGGGGCCCACACAAAGCTGCGTCGTCATACGAATATTCCCCGACAACAAGAATATTCCACGACTAAACGAATATTCTCCGACAAAAATGAATATTTTATAACCACTTGCTTATTTGAAATATTTGCGCATTTTTCCCATAACTAACCACATTAATCAAATCAACTCCTTTACTATTTCAAAATAATAATTAGAGAAATTAAATCTTTATTTATAAAAAGTTGGGGTCTTACAAATACTCTAACTCGTCGTCACATTTTATGGGTACAAGGCAACTCTTTATGTGACGTGACGACTTAGAGTATTCTCTACCTCCATTTTTTTTCACACTTTGTGGTATTAGTTGCCCGCTCAAGACCTCTATAACTTCCAAGAATTCTAATCATAAGTTATAGAATTGAACGTTTAATTAGTTTCCCAACTTTGCTCATTCGGATATAGTTCATTTAAATTTTTTAGATTTATGTTTTAAAAGGATAACAGTTGTAATACATTTACTTAGGAAGATTAAGTGGATAAAGAGAACTTATAAATGTCCCAAAAAGCGGTTACGGGGACGGATTGTGAAGAAAACCAAGGCAACTAATGCTTTCTTTACATTGAGTTGGGTGATAAGTTGCATAATATCATGTTGATGCTGACCTAAGTTGTTTTTGCACTTTACAACTATTATCGAACAACCCTTTGCAGCTCACATAAGACGGTTTATATATTTGCATGTTAATGGAAGGATCATATATGTACTATACTTTGGAACGTAGAAACCCGTTTAACATTCACGTATTAGGAGTAAATGTCAAATAATCCCAAGTTTGGGACTGTTACTGGATGTTGCGTCTCTCACTTAGGCCGGTGCCAATACGAAATGGTATATTTTTTTACTATTGAGGATTTTTTGACTGTTATCTCTATATCTTCTTTGAGTGCATACTTAGATTAAGTTATCTTAATCTATTTCGTGTACTTAGAGACCATGGGGAGGTGCTGCCGAAATTTACTTGAAACAGATGAAACTTGCTCATCGTATTGGCACTAGTGAGGAGATGCATCCAGGAACGGGATAAAATCCTTACCCATGTGATGTAGAGTAAAAATATTAGGAAAATATAATTCATGCATGGAACACGTACATGAATATCCCTATACTGGATTAACATATAAGTTGGCATAGACCAAGGGACGTTGTGCCTGGTCAACTGACTCACCCAACAGATGGAGATGAATGGAAGAGATTTTATGAAAATTTTCCATAGTTGTAGAGTAAGTCAGGAATGTGAGGCTCGACATGGCTACAAATGGCTTTTTCCCTTTTAATAATTTTAGTCAGTCTTACTCTATTTGGCAGTCATTATGGTAGCTTATAATATTCCACCTTCAATGTTCATGATGGATCCATATTTTTTCTTGACTTTACTCATACCTGGGGATAAGAGTCTTACAAAAGACATTAACGTCTACCTCAGGCCGTTAGTCGATGAACTAAAGATATTGTGAGAGATGGGGGTTCAGATGTATGATGAATCGATTTACGAGAATTTTTTGATGAAGGCAACCTTGTTGTGGACTATCACTGACTTTCTGGCTCTTGGGATGATTAGTGGTCGGTCAACTCATGGGAAGTTGTCTTGTCCAGTATATATGGGGGATGTGCAAGGCAATCAGTTGCAACATGACCGATAATGTAGTTTTTTGGAATAGCTCATAGGTTCTTGCCTATTGATCACACTTACAGAAATACGTCTTCATAGTTCAACAGAAAGACAGAGAAGAAGGGGGTCGTTGGTCTGCTATTGGGCAATGATGTCTTGGGCTGGCTGAATGATCTTACATTTTCATCGCCAAGCAATGAACAAAGTAAATTGAGAGTAGTTGGGTACGGGAAGACTGATAATTGGACACAATCGCCCATATAGTTTAAGTTGTTGTATTAGGTCACACTTTCAGTTCGTCATTGTATAGATGTCATGCATACAGAAAAAAAATATTTTTGAGAACTTATTTTATACTGTGTTAGATGCGAGTGGTAAAACTAAAGACAATGACAATGCAAGAAAAGATTTGGAGTCACTAAACATTAGGCCAGAATTGTGGCTTCGCACTAACAATACGAAACCTCAAGCTTAATTTTGTATTACTAAGCAAAAAGTTGAAGAGTTGTGCAAGTGGGTTAGTGGGTTGAAGCTCCCAGATGGATATGCATCAAACATATCACGATGTTGTTAGGTTGATTAGTTGAAATTTAATGGGTTCAAGAGCCACGATTGTCATGTGTTCATGCAAAAGTTAATCCCAACTACATTTCATGAAATGTTACCCAGAAAAGTTATGGATGCATTGACCGAACTTTCAAATTTCTTTTGGGATCTATGTTCAACTATAATAAAGTACTGTGATGTGGAGTAGATAGAGATAAATATTTTGCTCACCATTTGCAAGCTCAAAATGGTCTTTCCTCTAGGATTCTTTGATCTAGGATTCTTTGACTCGATGAAACATCTGCCTATTCATCTACCGTATGAACTCAAACTTGGAGGACCAGTGCAATATTGGTGGATGTATCATTTTGAGAGGTAATATAATATTTTTGTACTGAATTCTGCTTCTCATATTCATAATACTCATTTATATCTTAATGAAAGTATTTTAGTTATATACATCGATTAAAAATGAAAGTCAAGAATAAAGTTCATGTAGAGAGCTCTATTACTGAACGCTATACGGAGGAAGAGCTTGTCAACTTCTACTCATTGTATTTTGACGATGTTTTCTCAATGAAGGACAAATATTCAAGTAGGAATGAGGTCATCGGTCCCCAATCTCATGTTGATGATGTGTTATCTGTATTCACATATCTGGCTAAGCCATTTTGCCATGAGATGATGAGTTAAGAGACAATGATTTGAAGATTGTATCATCATACGTTCTTCTAAATATGCCTGAAGCATCATCATACATTCGGTATAAAGAATTATTTATCGCCTTTAATATAATTTATAAGTTCACTCATCTATATATTAAGGCATTTTAATATTATCTCAGTTCATTCGAAGAGACAACATATGCTTCTAACCCGACTTTAACTGCAACAGAGTTGGAAACATTCACTAATGCTAATTTCCAACAGTGGTTTAAGAAAATGGTTGAAAAGAGAACATTTCTGAATGTTTTATAGATGTCATCTGAGGACCTTACAAAGGTTTTAGTTCTTTTCCCGATTGCATCGTGAATGGGTACAGATTTAAGGTCAATGACTTGAATGAACTCACCTCAGTCAATTTTGGAGTTGTGGTGTAGGGAAGATGTTACAATGATTCCAAGTCCAATTACTATGGACGTTTACAAGATGTGATTGTGCTCAACTATCACGAGGGTAAAAAGGTAGTTACATTTAAGTGTCACTGGTTTGATATTGACAAGGTGTTAAAGTTGATTGTAATAGAATAGTCAAAGTAGATATCAAGTCGTTACTAAGATCTAATGAAGCATTCGTGTTAGCCAGTCAAGTGACTCAAGTATATTATGCTCCTAATGTCGTAAATGGTAGAAGCCCTTGGTATACAGTTGTCACAACTAAAACACGTGCATTGGATGATGCTAATATGTTTGGGATGGATGAGGTGCTTCAAGAAGATGTTAGTAATCCCAGGCAGGTAGTTATTATGATGAAGATGTGATGACAACTGATGTAGTTCACGTACCTACCAGTGAGGATGTCGAGGAAAACATCGTGAATGACTACGTACTCATTGAGGATGATAACTTCGACGAAACTGATATTGAAACTGAGGATGACGAAGATACTGAATTCGAGAATGATATCAATGTAGAATCTGATGTGTTTGATGACGTATGTAATCTAAAATTATTATAGAGTAGTAAATAATGCAAGAGTAATATACAGATTAAAATATTTAAATAATTTACATTCAAATTAATATGCGATTCTTTTTTTATTCTAGTAGCATATTTATGGCTAGACATAGCGGTAGAGGTCGCTGCGGTGGTGAACGCTCCGAATCGGGAGACGCTAGCCATGATGGAGGCTCGTTTTCAGGAGTATGTTTTAAATATATCTCAACCTGAATTAGCTCATGTTTATTGATTGTTAAATCTATATATTTTATTGCATGACATAATTAACGTAACACATATTGTTATATTTTTACTATAGTATGCTAGACCTGATCACTAAACACACTTTACACGCGATCTATCTGACGCACCTCTTGACCGAGTGTATGTGTTTCACTCAGTATGAGCGGTACGATCTCTCTTTTATGCATACTATGTTGCAGGTGTTTCACGTAAGTTAATAAGCTAGTTTATATTAGCCAGTTTTATATTAGTACATAATTTTAGCGTTTAAGAAATTAGTTGTTCCTAACTTTTAAAATTTTTTTATAAACTTATTATACATTTGTTGAGGGAGTCTCTCAAAAAGCTAGCGATGCATTGATTATTGGACATGTCGCTGCGAATTACTCTGGCTGGATGAATGAAATACGACGACAGGTAGCCCGGGCAGTTGATGACCAACCCGGGACCACCATCAGAGTTCACCAGCCCCGCATAGTCTCCGATTCTGTATGGCATGCTATGTATGCGCATTGAGAGGCTGAAGATTTCAAGAAGAAGTCTGAGAAGGCAAAGAAAAATTTTACCAAGTTTCGCATAGTATAAACGACCGGCTCGCAGTCTTTTGAGGAGGCAAAGATGGTAAGTGTAATGTATTTAGATGTTCAGTTATCAAGATCTCGACACGAATAATTATTAACTATTTTATGACTGTATTTATTAGGCCATGGGGATGACCTTAGACACAGCTCTGACCATATTAAATTTTTGGGATAGGGCCCACACTCCTAAGGCGACCATGAATTTTAAACTCCTTATTATAATTAAACATGTGATTTAATTTTAACGAGTTTATTTTGTAAGTTTATTTAAACCTTATGTGGTTATGGGAGTTTATGAAATGATTAAACGGAGTTACTAATAGTTGATTTAAATTAGTGGACTAACCCTAAGACTTTGATATCAAGAAATTGATAGGATTCTTAATGATTAAATATTCAAATTATTTGAATATGGTGGCAAGAGTTGAACATATTGAATTATGTCAAGTATGGGTAGATCACCATTGTAGAAGTTAAATTATCTCATATAAGACTTATGTGGTGATAGAAATTGGAAATAGCTTGAAGTTAACCCATTTTGGCACTGCCAGGGACCGGCGCAACTGCGCCCTCCCAGCAGTACAAATGGCGCAGCTGCGCCAGTGTCCAAACTTAGAAAAGTTATTTCTGCTATAGAAAATGAATTGGAACATTGGTGTAATGTGTGAAATTTATAGAATCATATAATAAGAATATATTCTAATGATATGAAGTATCAAGTAGTGCAATAAAATCATAAGTGATTGTTAAACAGAAATAATTGAATATCTATGTATTCCAGAAATTGGGAAAAGAAGTTATGTGTGTACACTGGATATATAATATTAAATAATGTTATAATATGGCTATGTGAGTAGTAAAGATAATTATGGAACTACTCGGTTAATAATACCTAACTGTGTTATTTTAATTGTGTGTATTTAATGTACATGGATTATATTATGAGAGTACATAAATAATCCCCATATTTCCTTTGTTTAGTAGCATTAACACATTTATATTACATTATGGGAATTATAGTGTCCAAGCCAAGCCTTAAATAACTTGTTGCTGAGATTTCTCTATTATCCCAAAATGAGTGTCACAAAGTATATGAACAGTGAACTAAAAGCTAGTTTACGTAACTTCCATTTGGGCTAAGCTTAGGTAATGATTTCTAGGCCAATGGCTGATGGGTGGTTTGTTGAACCACTCCTTAGCAACCAATGTGTTCTTTCTTTGCACCATGAGCTCCAACATTGTGTAATGCAAATGTCCAATTTATAGTTCCTTTATAAATACAAGCCCCATTTTCAGTTTTGTTGTTTGTTAAGTTTGATATTGAGAGTTCTAAGTTGCTGAGCCTTGTAGAAGTCTATTCAGTGTGTGAGGAGTCCAAGTTAAGCTCAAGAAGGTATATGTTCTAACTATGCTCTTGAAATGGGTCTTGTTTGATTATTGAAATTTCTTGAATTTATTTATTAATTGATATGAACAAGCATGTTATAAGGTGTGTAAGAAGTTTTCTAACATGTATGAACACTTTAATAATGATTTGGAGCATGCTTGAATTGTTGGAAATCAAGTTGGTAGTTACTCTGCAAAACAGAGTAACCTTATTGCTTCTGAACTCGACCTGGCGCAGTTGCGCCCTGGTTGTACTAGGGTGCAGCGCAGCTGCACCGTACCTCAGATCCAGTTTCTGGTTTCTGTTGGTTATATGTGTTACTAACTTGATGTTATGACCTAGATACATACCTATAGAGGAGTATACCATGATATGTAAAGCTTTCGTATGTGGTATGAAGTAATCAACTTGGATTAGTAAGGAAGTTGTAGCAAAACTTAAAGTTTTCAAAACTAACTTTGTGGAAAACTTGTGTTCACGAGTTCTGAACTTGTGAGACCATATACACGACTGATTTGGAACCTAAATAATCATGATATGTGATCCATAGATGTTGTATCCATGACCAACTTGACAAGCTTTGTGCTAGAACTTGGTTTGAAAAGAAAAACTTAGTTAAGGCTAATGAACATGAACGCTAAGAGATTTTGATTTTGATCTTGAAAGGAGGTTAACATGACTTAACTCCTTATGATAAGAGTTTTGAAGTTGTCTTATATGTGCTATCTTACATCATTCGTGCTAAAATGATTCCAAAGACAACCTTGGACATGTTTTTAAACATAAGTTGCATATTATGTGAGTACTTAGATACTAAAGTAGTAAGATGACTAAAGTAGTAAGATGTCATATTATGGCTATAATACTCCTAAGAATGCTTCATAGGTATTAAGCATGATGGTTACCTGATTTTTATGCTTTAATAACATATAACTTGTAAGTTAAACTTGTGGTAATAAACTCAAGTATGGTCATGTGTTATATGTGAAACTCTAGCATGTATGTATGTTAATATGTATGTATAGGTGTATGTTAGAGTTGGACTGAAGTCAGGAGGTGCAAGGCTCAAACCTGGTCTGGCCAGAGGACAGCGCAGCTGCGCCGTCCCTAAGCCTAGACCAGGCGCAGCTGCGCTATCCTGCAGTTCTGAATAGATTCTGTTTTGGTTTGAAGTTTCAAGGCATGATTAGGTGATTTCTTTACCTTGTAATATATGACAAATATGCCATATATTGTGTTGAGAAGCATGCTATGTGATGACTTGATACTTTAAGTGTAGACTCATACTAGTTTACACATACTAATTGAAACGACTAACTTGTTAATGTTAGGTCGTTTCAATGCAAGTTAGTTAAAGCTAGTATTATATTGTAGCTAAGCAAACAAACAAGTTTCTCTAACCTTACTCAAACTTATATTGAACAAGTTTCCTAACTTACACAACTTTGGATGTTGTGCAAGATTCTTGAATTTCATGTGATTCATATGTTGAATGCAAGTTTCCTTAAACTTACTCCAATTATTAATAAGCAAGTTTCTTTGAACTTCACTCTTTGATTGTGCAAGTTCCTCGAACCCTACTTTTATTGAGCAAGTATCCGTGTGACGCCCCCAAAATAGGTATACAACACCCATTCTGAGTCGCCAAATACATGGTACAGAAAATAACTACAACTTTATTATTATGATTGTTGTGCAAAATAAGACAATACATACTGTGAGTTTAAATACAAATATTGTCTTCTAGACAATATCCACACCCAAATATGTCCTCGTTACAATTATTGATGCACTATTTTACAAAATGGTGAGGACTACTAAAACAGCTATCTTGAATCATCACTCCATACCCTGGCTAGTCCCAGCTAAATTCTCACCTCCTGAGAAGAAAAATGGAACAAAAAGGAAAAGGGTGAGCTCAACTAGCCCAATAAAGAATATTATGACTAAGATAATATACAACAAATTATCCTTAGTCTTCAACAGGGAAAAATCTGATAGAATACAATAGACAACAAGTTTTAGATCAACAACTGCAGCAGAAACAACAATTCATTAGAAGAGTTAAGTAGAGAATGAAACCATCTATGAATTTAAAAGTCCATCATCAATATTTTATCCCTGTAACATCAATCAATATACATCTTTGCACTATGGGCCAAAGATATTCATTTGTATCACCAGTTGGTCATGTTCATCTCAACACTTGTTCATCTTTGCACTACGAGCCATAGATATTCATCAGGTAATCATTCATCTTTGCACTACAAGCCAAAGATATTCATCAAGTATCACCATTAAGGACTGAGGATGATGAAAAACATTTCAGAGAACGAATCCAATGAGACAGAAGGACAAATGTTAGGGATTCGTATTTTGGTTTATCCAAATTTAATAATACTCCATAATAACCAAGTGTGAAGTAGAATTCAAAAATAAAGATCAAAACATGGATACAATCAAAGATAGTAACCATAAAAGACATCTACGAAGAAAAAGAGAAAATTTCATTGTTCGAAGAATAGTGCCGTATACGTGAATAGTAACCCCGACACAAAAAGGTAGAAATTCCACAATAAAATTCATAACAATATCTCAGCATAATGATATTATAGAAAATAATATCATTTAAGAAGAAAATAACATCACTTACCTCAAAGAAACAGTACTTCAGAATGAAAGGTCAGAAGTGATGCTGAATGAAACTTGTACTGAACAGCAACTCTCAAAGTATCTAAATACTCACAAAATACGCTCGATAATATAGAGAGAGAAAGAGAGAAAGTTTATGTTTCTGGTGTGATTTTCAATTCTAACTTAGCCCTCTATTTATAGGAAAATGTTAGCCTGCCGAAGCAGACTTGACCTGCTACCTGATGGCTTTACCTGCTACTATTGTCACCCACTACATTTGAAATAAAATTCAGCACATTTCTTCACCAACCACAAGTGGGGACCACTCAATTCTAGAATTTTCCACCAAAATTAATTATAACCCTAATTTCCGAATCAGTCACCTATTAAAATTCATAACAAATCATACGCTCATTTTTAACGGTTCAAAATTTGTGGACATATACTCAACTTATATATGTATAACATATCCAAAAATTACAACGATCCAACAGTCGGATTAAAAATTATAACTCGCGTAATATATCGTAAAAATACTGATTTGATTTTTAATACCTCCATTCTGACAAAAATACTGATAAAGCACCTCAACATTAATTCCTTCAATTATAAACACATAAAATATAACCATCATTTATATCCACATAAAATAAATACCTCTTATCATATAAATAAATAATTAATTATTCACAAATAATATTACAGAATCACAATTATGACAACCAGGCCGTTCCCAGGAAAGAGGGGGCTTTCCTATAAGGATTTCTCCTTACTGGCGCGCAATTAGATGACCAAACCTCTCCTTAGACAGAACTTTCTAGACATTGCAAATAATGCTATCTAATAATATTATTCAAATAATAGGAATTATTGATCTGATAATGGAAAATACTGTGCAGTGTCAATTATTAAAACAACAATAATATAAAATATCAACGCAACAATTATTGAATCAATAAAATAGAATATTGAAAAGTAATTACTGTGAAAATTATTGAGTAGTGCCTTCTTACGTAAGAATCAATAATTCAAAAATACTATGGAATACCTTGTGCTACTGCGTAACCACGCGTATTACTGTATTTTAACCACCGGGTAATCCAACAGTATTCACAGTAACAACTACATCGTTATTTATAAAAACTCAAACTTGTCATTTTCTTCATCTGACAGTTATTCTGTTATGAGGTCCACGAATGGCTGCGCCGTCGTATGAATATTCCCCGACCACAAGAATATTCCACGACCAAACGAATATTTCCCGATAAAAATGAATATTTTATAACCACTTGCTTATTTTGTAAAATTTGCACGTTTCACCCATAACCAAAGTATTATATCAAATTAACTCCTAATTATTTCAAGATAATAAATAGAGAAAATTTAATTTTATTCATAATAAGTTGGGGTTTTACAATCCGAACACTATTTTATTGTGTTGCAAGTTTCCTAACTTACACAATTTTGAGTTTGTGAAAGTTTCCTATCATTCTCATAATGTATTGAGCAGGTTATTATTGAATTGAAATTTATTCATTTAAGCTTAAATCTTATTTCCAAGCATGTTATTAAGTGGTTTAATTACCTTAAAATTATTCTACATCAATATTATTGATATTCGCATTTAGTGCACTTGATCTCGTACAGTCTTGGACTTGTACATCATTTAAAGTTCAATAATTCTTGAACTGTGTTAGATAGAGTCTGAACCTTTGTTCGGTCAGACAAGCGTATGAAGTTTTATAAAAGCTATCTAAACTAATTGATGGTAAGGATTCATAGACTGAAAGAACACCTCTTTTATTATAAGAGGAGTACCCCATGTATCTAATATAAGATACAAAGAGCAGATTTAAATGTTATACATATACATAGTGTACGTGAGGCTGATCCCCTCAAGTACTTATTCTGTAGCCAGTAACCAAAGGATCAATTAGCTATTGATTCTATTGGAGTGTTATAGTTCAAAGTCTATATGACTAGTAGTTATTCTAAAAGCAAATCATTATCTTTGCTTCTAATATTCATATTGTTGATTCTTCAGATATTCATATTGTTGAATCCATTGTCAAATATTTTTTTATTCATCGTGATATATCATTATTGTTGTATTTAAACTTGTTGGGCAAACTTGTTGCTCATCCTTGCTATATCATGAATTATATTGCAGTTAAGCCCGATACCTTAGGGAAGGACAAGGGTAAAGGAAAGATGTAGGATAATGGCAAGGAGCAGAAATTTCCTTATGCCTAGTTTAAATTACTATTATGTAGTATGAACCCTAATGTTTACTTTAGGGTATGTTTGTAAAATGATATTAAGGTTATCGTATCTTGGGAATAGTAACACCTTTTGAATGAACGACGTACGTTTATTATATTCCACATTTTTGTTATCATATGTTGTTTAGAGGTGGATGTTTGTATTTTATCATGATGATCGAACCGGGGTCAGAGGACCCGGATTTGGGGGTGTCACAGGTTGGTATCAGAGTTGTAGGTTATAATAAATGTTAGGAATGCGAAACCTAGGTTATAACCTTAGTATAAAACTCAAGTAGAGTATGTAAGTGATGGGTTGAGGAAATTAATCGAGTTTTATTGTGATACTGAAGTTGTTTATTTAAATCAAGAATAATTGATAGACGTCTTAAACTTCTTAATGTTAACATGGATAACATATAACATAAACCCTAATAGTTTTCTTCCTTTCCTCAGATCGTGCCGCCTAGGAGAATTCTGCGAAATCAGAGGGAGGAAGGATCCGTTAAAAATGGTGGAGGGGCAAATGTTGATCCAATGCAGAACTTCGTTAACCTGTTAACTGAGGCAATGCAAAACAGACCCCACCAGCAGCAGAGCAGCTAGGACAACACTTGGCTAGCTTTAATGACTTTAAGTTGGTAGGACCACCGGAGTTCTGAGGAACTCTAGACCCAATTGAAGCCCAGACATGGATAGAAGAGATGGAGAAGGTGTTTGAGGTAGCACGCATGGCCGAAGCATAGAAGACGAGTTTTGCCACTTTCATGATGAAAGGCGAAGCTAACTATTGGTGGAAAGCCAATAAGGGGCGAGCAGAAGTGGGAGTTATTCCTTGGGAAAGATTTAAGGAGCTATTCCTCGAGAACACAACAGGATATGGAGGTTAAGTTTCTGGAATTGAAGCAAGGTAGTATGTCTATCGTAGAGTACACGGTAAAATTTAAAGAGTTAGCCCGATTTGCTTCACATCAGGTTGACATGGAGGCCATGAAGGCAAGGAGGTTCAAATTAGGATTGAAACCATGGGTATAGAAAGTAGTGGCCGTACTATTGATTAAGACTTACTCTGATCTTTTGGAAAGGGCTATCATTGCCGAAGGAGGCAATGAAGCCATCGTTCGATTCAAACAAAAAAAGAAGACCGGTCAGGAAGGGCAGAAAGGGGGAAGCAGCCGAGGCAGCAACCCCAATAAGCGTAAATGGACGGAGAGTTAATCCTCTAGAGGAAATAAGTCCGGAGGTGAGTCCAAGAAAATTATGAAGTGCAACAACTATGGGAGGAGTCACTAGGGGGAGTGCATGAAGGGAAAAAGTTTTTGTTATCATTATGGACAATCGGGGCACATGACTCCTCAATGTCCGAATAAGCAGAAGGGATGATGTTTCTCGTGTGGAGCCTCGAACCATCAAATTAAGGACTGCCCAAAGAAAAAGGGCGATGTAGCTAGCGGCAACATCAACAACAACAATATTGGACTGAACATTGGAGGGTCAGCCAGTCAAGCCAATAGACCAATGGCACGAACGTTCAACATAACTGTACAGGATGCGGTGGAGTCTAAGGACGTGGTGTCAGGTATCATTCCGATCAATGATATAGATGCATACGTATTATTTGATTCGGGTGCTACCTGCTCTTTTATTTCTGAAGAATTTGCTAAACAGTTAGACTTACCCCGTGAGATATTAGAACACCCTATGAACGTAGAAGTAGCGAACAAGGAAATTATTCTCGTAGAATACATTCATAGGAATTGTTATACATAATTGTGAGGATTTAATCTCAAAGTGGATTTGATACCAATTCGTTTGGGGGAGTTCAATGTAATCTTTGGGATGGATTGGTTATCGATTCACGGAGCAGTTATAGACTGTAGAAAGAAGTGTGTACACCTTAAGACTCCGAATAAGTCGAAGTTGGTATTTTATGGTAGTATATCACCGAGATAATCTCATTGTCTGACGATGGTGCAAGCACAGAGATTGCTTAAGAAGGGTTGTATAGGTTATTTGGCTCACGTGGTTGATACTCGACGAGTCGATGGTGAACTAAGTCAGATACCTATTATAAGGGATTTCGTTGATGTCTTTCTATACGAGATTTCGGGATTGCCACCAGATAGAGAGATTGAGTTTGTCATTAATTTGGCACCAGGAACAGCATCGGGAACAACACCGGTATACAAAGCACCGTATCGTATGACACCAGTAGAGATGAAAGAACTGATGGCTTAATTACAAGAGTTGTTAGATAAGGGATATATTCAACTGAGTGTATCACCTTGGGGAGCACCAATCTTATTCGTAAAGAAAAAAGATGGGTCGATTTGTTTTGACGATATGGACACAAGTACAAGGTCACCAGTCTTGACGATTTGTTTGATCAGTCGAAGGGGGCAAAGTACTTTTCAAAGATTGACTTGAGGACCAGTTATCACCAATTGAAAGTGAGGCCGGAGGATATTCCAAAGACGACATTCAGAACTCGGTATAGACACTTTTAGTTTCTGGTAATGTCATTCGGATTAACGAAGGTGCCAACATAATTTATGGATTTGATGAACAGAGTGTTCAAACAGTATTTGGATAAGTTTGTTGTCGTATTCATCGATGACATTCTAGTGTATTCAGAAAAGGAGGAAGAACACGCTGAGCGTCTTCGGATAGTGTTGGAGACATTAAGGAGGGAGAAGCTGTATGAAAAATTCTCCGAGTGTTAGTTTTGGTTGCAGGGAGTGCAGTTTTTAGGACACGTTATCGACAAGAATGGTGTTTTGGTGGATCCAGCGAATGTAGAAGCGGTTATCAATTGGGAGCAACCAAAGACGGCGACAGAAATTAGGAGTTGTTAGGTTTGTAATATTCATTAACGCAATCAAATTGCACAAAATAAACGGAAACGTGAAAAATTAGAGTTTTAAAATTTTACAAACCATATACCCAGATCATACTTTATGCATAATTATTAATTAAACGAAAAGATAAAGAATAAAAATCATACCCTTGATGTGACGCCCTCAAAATAGGTCCACACGACCCATTCTGAGTCGCCAGATATCATACTATAAAAATCAAATACAAACTTCATTTATACAACTGTTGAACTATCGTGCAGAATACGACCACAGTTAAACTGTGAGTTTTAATACAAATGTATATAACTCTCATGGTGTCTCGACCACAACCAAACAATGGTACTTTACATAAAAGTACAGTCAAAAATTGTTTTAGAAATTAAAATCTTTGGGAAGTGCTCAAGGAAACCTTGGTACATGGGAGGCCATGCGTCTAGGTTATGATAGATATCATATGTCCACAGAATTATCCTTGGTTGACCCAATAGTCCCCAAAGAAAAACGAGAAGATTACTATCATCTTCTTTCCAATGGTGAGTCTTCTCTTGTCATATAATTATCTCCGTTGTCTCCAAGTGAAAATTATATTTCAAATAAACTCTAAAATTATATAGGTAGTGCTCGTAGATATACTCAGCAAGTGGGTGTGCACAACCCTGTCTTATGATAACACGAGGTTGTATGTCATTAGACATCTTGTATGATAGTGGAAAAACACCCTTCAAAAGTTGGGTTCACCTCACCCTATTCGGTTCACCAAAATTAAATATCAAATGACGTATACAATACGATACACTTATCTAAAGTTCTCAATAAAAGTATTTCCATACTATTTAGGGAGAACCTCAACAGCCATAGACCACTGTTCTATTCCACTGTCATCCCCGCTCGACCCGGAAACACTCTTATTACCTGAAAGGAAATGTGAAGCAAAAGGGTGAGTACAACTAGCTCAGTTAAGAATATCATGATTAAAGATAATTAAATTATCTATAGCCTTCATTAGTAATAAATCATAGATTTAGAACATATGGTAGGTGATAAAAATTTTCAACCATAGTTGCAGCGGAACGAGCAATCCATTAGAAGAGTCAAATAGACCATAAGGTCTATTATCTTCTCCATGTTAAAAGTCCACCAATAATGTTTTATCCCTGTAACGTCAATCAACAATTCATGTCCACAATCATATGAATAACTCATAATCATAATTGTGATTCTAAATTCCTCTTCGCACCTAGGACGAAGATAATTTTCATCACCTATCTTTACCTAAAACATAAAAAATCATGGTTATACCAAATCACAATTCTTGCTCATAATCATACTAATAAATTCATCTTTGCACTACGGCCAAAGATATTCATTAATAATTCATCTTTGCACTACATGCCAAAGACATACAACTGTATTTTAGAAGAGTCAAGTAGAGCATGATATCTGTTATCTTTTATGAATTAAAAGTGTATAATTAATATTTTATCGCTGAGACTCAGCTTAATAAATAATTCACATCATCGAATCATCCCTACACTACGACCAAGGATATTCATTAGTATTATGACCACGAATTATCCATGCACTACGGGCCAAAGATATTCCTGTTTTCAACAATAGTCATGATTATACCAAATAATCCCTGGTTATATTCCTACCAACAACTGTCCATCAATGAACTACAGGCCAATGAGGACTTTTACTACATCATTCGTTACATTACGGTCATGATTATACCGAATAATCTCTGGTCATAATCATACCAAGTCCATCTATGCACGCAAGCTAAAGATGACTTTCATTACAATATAAGCATGAGGATGATGACAATCATATAAACAATAATCAAACAAAATTAAGGATAAATATTAAAGACTTTAAATTTATCCAGAGTTTAAAAATATCCAAATTGTCAACATGATACTGCTTTTTAGAGTAAAATTCAAGAATAATATTCATGCACCAAAAATAATTTGGACAGAAAAGAAATATATTTTTCGGATAAATAGGACCCCGTGAATAATACCTTGTGAATAGTACTTCGAGAATAGTACTTCGTGAATAGTATCCCGATATGAAAAGTACCCCAAATACCCGAGTGGATAATATTTGGGTGAATAGTAATTAGGTGAATAGTAACTCGTGAATAGTATTTCGACATGAAAAATTCCTCGAATACCCGAGTGAATAATACTAGAGTGAATAGTAACTGGATGAATAGTAACCCGTGAATAGTAACTCGTAAAAGAAAAATACCAAAAAAATGATATTCCATGACGAGTACAAAAGAAATGATATCTCATACGAGTATAATAGAATATACGAAACTGCAAATGGATTTTCACCCTCCATGAGGTAATCCACGTAGACAGATCATTTCCATAATTTAATAAAGAATGAATACGAAGGATCATTCACCATGCATACAATAATCCACATAGACATGTTATTCCAACAGAATAATAAAGAATGGAATAACAGAAGAATTTGTTATGCATATGGTAGTCCGCGTAGACAGGTTATTCCAACAGAATAATAAAGAATGGAATAATAGAAGAATTCAGCAGGCATGCGATAGACCACACAGACAGGTTATTCTAACAGAATAATAAAGAATGGTATAACAACCCTTAGTAATATTGAAAGAAATAACTCTCTTCATGAATACGAAAGAAATAATACCCCTTACTATAATAATAATATCCCTTACCTTAGAAGAAGACTGGATATTGAAATAGTGAGGTAGCAGACTTCACTTTTTTTCTCCCTCTATAATAATTGCTCTATAGCTTTAGTGAATTGGTGAAAAATAATGAAAGAATGAGCTTCTATTAATAGGAAAATATAGTTTAAATAATTACAAATTTTGGGGCTCGAAATATTACAGTATAATACCTTCATCTTTTTCTTCATTTTTAATTTAGTCATCCAAGTATTATCAAACTTGCACCACCTCCCCTAATAGTAAATCATGTGAATCAATAGTAAATCATGCGACTTAATAGTTCTAAACATGTGAAAAAATTAATTATGGTATAGTACCTTCACCTATACCTCTATTTTTAATTTAGTCATGCAAGTATTATCAATCTTGCACCAACTCTCCTAATAGTAAATCATGTGAATCAATAGTACACACATGTGAACACATAGTTATAAGCATGTGACTTAATATCAATTAATTGCTCATTTATCCAGTGAATTACCTGATTGGTCAATATAACCTCCAGACATCAATTATTATCGAAATAAATGTCAATTTCCACTAACACTAATAATTCCCACACAATGGAACTATCAATTTCATCTTTAATCAACAGAAACTTATTCATCATTAATATTATAACTCATAATATTTAACAACCAGGTCGTTCCTAGGAAAGAGGGGGCTTTCCGATAAGAATTTTTCCTTATTGGCGCGCAATTAGGTGACCAAATCTCTCCTTGACAGAACTTCTAGACATTGTCAATATTGTAAATAATAATATGAATAACTTTGTCGTCTCAATTATTGATTTAATAATATAACATATTGTGCAGATGATACTGTGATAACAATTGAATCAATAATATGAGAGATATGATGCATCAATTATTGTAGCAATAATTGAGTATAACTGAGTGACTTCTTACGTAAGCATCAATAATCAATATCGCGTGCTACTATGCAACCATACGTATTACTGTACTTTTACTACCGGGTAGTTCAAAAGTTTTAACGGTAATATTTTCACCGTTATTTTTATAAAAAGATAATTCTGTCGTTTTCTAAATACGACAATACTTCTATTGTGGGGTCCACCAATGATTATGTCATCGTATGAATATTCCCTGTGAAAACGAATATTCCCCAGCACAACGAATAACAACTTGCTTACTTTGCAAAAAATTTCACATATCACCCTTAACTTTAACCTTTTATCAATTTAACCATTTACGAAATAAAATAATAATTATAAGAAAATTGAATACTTTCATTTCATAAAATTCAGGATCTCACAATCTTCCCTCCTTATGAAATTTCTCCCTCGAAATTTACGAACATACCTGGTATTCGAAGAGATAAGAATACCTTCCTTTCTTTTTGGAT
Organism: Panax japonicus; assembly: GCA_020205505.1. NCBI lineage: Eukaryota > Viridiplantae > Streptophyta > Magnoliopsida > Apiales > Araliaceae > Panax > Panax japonicus. The sequence goes on along the minus strand of CM035112.1, from coordinate 2,999,851 downwards.
TGTACCTTCCCAGTTATTTCCTCTATATCATGATTTTACCATTGCTCATCTCCTGTATTTCAGATATCATTCTAGAATATATCTTCAAAACAAAGGTTAATTGACATATCATAATTTATCAACTTATCAAGTAAAAATTTCAGCTTTTGTAAGTCACACACTAGCGAAGTATATTACTCGTCTCTTCCCTCCTAGTTCTAGACTCATATCTCTGGCAGTGACCATATCCCTAAGCTCTGATACCATTTGTGATGCCCCCAAAATAGGTCCACACGACCCATTCTGAGTCGCCGAATATCATACTATAAAAATTAAATACAAACTTCATTTATACAACTGTTGAAATGTCGTGTAGAATACTACCACAGTTAAACTGTGAGTTTTAATACAAATGTATGTAACTCTCATGGTGCCTCGACCAAAACCTTACAATGTTACTTTACATAAAAGTACAGTCAAAAACTATTTTAGAAATTAAAATCTTTTGGAACTGCTCAAGGAAATCTTCGTACATGGGAGGCCATGCGTCTAGGTTATGATAGATATAATATGTCCACAGAATTATGCTTGGTTGACCCAATAGACCCCAATGAAAAACAAGAAGATTACTATCATGTTCTTTCTAATGGTGAGTTTTCTCTTGACATATAACTATCTCCACTGTCTGCAATTGAAAATTATATTTCAAATAAACTCTAAAATTATATAGGTAGTGCTTGTAGATATACTCAGCAAGTGGATGTGCACAACCCTGTCTTATGATAACACGAGGTTGTCTGTCATTAGACATCTTGTATGATAGTGGGAAAATACCCTTCCAAAGTTGGGTTCACCTCACCCTATTCGGTTCACCAAAATTAAATATCAAATGACGTATACAATACGACACACTTATCAAAAGTTCTCAATAAAATTATTTCTATACTATTTAGGGAGAACCTCAACAGCTATAGACCATCGTTCTATTCCCCTATTATCCCCGCTCGACCCGGCAACACTCTTATTACCTGAAAGGAATTGTGAAACAAAAGGGTGAGCACAACTAGCTCATTAAAGAATATCATAATTAAAGATAATTAAATTATCAATAACCTTTATAAGTAATAAATCAGAGATTTAGAACATATGGTAGATGATAAAACTTTTCAACCATAGTTGCAGCGGAACGAGAAATCAATTAGAAGAGTCAAATAGACCATAAGGTCTATTATCTTCTCCATGTTAAAAGTCCACCAATAATGTTTTATCCCTGTAACATCAATCAACAATTCCTGTCCACAATCATATGAATAACTCATAATCACAATTGTTATTCTAAATTCCTCTTCGCACCTAGGACGAAGATAATTTTCATCACCTATTTTTACCTAAAACATCAAAAATCATGGTTATACCAAATCACAATTCTTGCTCATAATCATACTAATAAATTCATCTTTTCACTATGGCCAAAGATATTCATTAATAATTCATCTTTGCACTACAGGCCAAAGACATATAACTGTATTTTAGAAGAGTCAAGTAGAGCATTATATCTACTATCTTTTACGAATTAAAAGTGTATAATCAATATTTTATCGCTTAGACTCAGCTTAATAAATAATTCACATCATCGAATCATCCCTACACTACGGCCAAGGATATTCATTAGTATTATGACCACAAATTATCCATTCACTACGGGCCAAGGATATTCGTGTTTCCAACAATGGTCATGATTATACCGAATAATCCATGGTTATAATCATACCAACAACTGTCAATCAATGAACTACATGCTAATGAGGACTTTTACCACATCATTCGTTACATTACGGTCATGATTATACCGAATAATCCGTTATCATAATCATACTGTGACACCCCCAAAATAGGTTCAATCCATCCAACCTATTTTGAGTCACCAAATACATGGTATAAAAAATAACTACAACTTTATTACTACAATTGTCGTGTAAAATACAACAACACGTATACTGTGAGTTTTAATACCAACTGTGACTCATGTCCCAACTATGGACAGCACATCAAAGTGATACCTTACATAAAGGTACAATCTAGAACTGTTTTAGAAATTAAAATATTTGGGAAGTGCTCAAGGAAACCTTCGTACATAGGAGGCCATGAATCTAAGTTATGATAGATATCATATGTCCTGAGAATTATCCTTGGTTGATCCAATAGACCCCAAAGAAAAACGAGAAGATTACTATCATGTTCCTTCCAATGGTGAGTCTTCTCTTGACATATAACTATCTCCACCGTCTGCGATTGAACATTATGTTTCAACCCAACTCCAAGATCATATAGGTAGTACTCATAGATATATTCAACAAGTGGATGTGCACAACCCTTTTTTATGATAACACGAGATTGTATGTCATTGGACATCTTGTATGATAGTGGTAAAACACCCTTCCAAAGTTGGGTTCACCTCACCCTATTGTTGTTCACCAAAATCAATTATTAAGTGACGTATAATATACGACACACACATCTTAGGTCCTCAATACAATTATATATTGTATGTCATGCCGTTTTATAATGTGTTGAGAAACTTTGATAGTCTCAGACCACAACACTATTCCCCTGTTATTCCTGCTCGACCTAGCTACACTTTTATTACCTGAAAGGAATTGTGAAGCAAAAGGGGTGAGCACAACTAGCCCAGTAAAGAATATCATAACTAAAGATAATTAAATTATCAATAGCCTTCATCAGTAATAAATCAGAGATTTAGAACATGTGGTAGATGATAAAACTTTTCAACCATAGTTGCAGCGGAACGAGCAATCCATTAGAAGAGTCAAATAGACCATAAAGTCTATTATCTTCTCCATGTTAAAAGTCCACCAACAATGCTTTAACCCTGTAACATTAATCAACAGATCATGTTCACAGTCATGTGAATAACTCATAATAATAGTTGTAGTTCTAATTTTCTCTTCTCATCCAAGACGAAGATATTTTTCATCACATATCTTTACCTGAAACATCAAATATCATGGTTATACCAAATCACAGTTCCTGTTCATAATCATACTAATAAGTTCATCTTTTCACTACGGGCCAAAGATATTCATTAACAGTTCATCTTTGCACTACATGCGAAAGATATTCAACAACAGGTCATCTTTGCACTACGGGCCAAAGATATTCAACAACAGTTTATCTTTGTACTACGGGCCAAAGATGTTCATCAACGATTCATCTTTTTACTACAGGCCAAAGATATTCATATCTCAAAGAAATATATAATCATTTCAGAATTTATATAAACAATAATTATAACCATGTTGATCAATTCACGTTTGCATTTAAGCTAAAAATATTCAATTGTAAATTCAATGGTCATGATCATACCATTCAATAATTCATCTTTGAACTACTGGCCAAAGAGAACCCATAGTCATGATCATACCAATAATCTACCCATCTTTGCACTTAAGTCAAAGAGAAATTTCTTCACCAGGGTTATCAAAACATGGATTTAATTTCAAGAGTAAGATTCATAAATCAACGATAATTTGGTCAGAAAAAGAAACCAATTTTATCGTGAATAGTACCCCGTGAATAGTAACTCGTGAATAGTAACACCGACACAAAAAGATAAACTTTCACAATAAAATTCATATTAATATTTATAACATCTTAATCCAAATGTTATAAATTACTTAATAATCTCATAATCTAATATCATTAATATTACCACAATATCTTAATCATTTCTTAAACTTATAACCAATTTATTTTAATTATTTACACTTTACTAATTAATGCATTTAATCATCCTAAAATGCCAAACTCATAAGATTTCATCACCAATAATCAACAACCTCATCAAAAATCTGCATATACCATATATAGGATTCCCAAGCCATAAAATCCTATTTTTCAATTTTGTTACTTCACATAACATATTTAATTCATTTACTCATAACTAGTCTATTTTCATGAAAAATACTAAATCAGTTCCAAAAATATTTCTTTTCTGGGATTTAGCAGAATATAGTCCCATATTGAACATATATTTCTCTCAGAATTTTTAAAATTCATTTACTATTTTTCACATGGCCAAAACTGCTGAATATTTAGACATTTATCATAAATTTTACTTTTATCCAAAAATTCTAAAATTTACAAAATATATTGATGTTATATAGATATACTCTCAATAAAAATTTCACCAATTTTGGAGTTAACCACAAGGAGTTATAAGGGTTTACTTTTAAAATAGTCTTTTCTCATAAAATTCATAACTCTTAATCTATACATCCAAAAATCACCATTTTTGGACACAATCAAGAAAACTCATCAAATTATCATTTTTAATTTTTTTTTCAAAATTTTTGAGGGTTCGAAAAAATTACGAAACTGAAAAACACAATAACCCTTAAAATCCTTTACCTCAAAAGAGCAGTACATCTGACCGGAATGTAAATACGAAGGAAACTTCCACTGAATAGCAACTCTCCAAGTATCTAAATACTCAAAAAAATACGCTCGACAATATAGAGAGAAAGAAAACTTGTTTCTGGTGTGATTTTCAATTCTAACTTAAGCGCATATTTATAGGAAAATGCTAGAACGCCAAAGGAGACTAAATAATAAAATAATATTATTATCTTTTCTTTTTCTCTACGCATCCTCCACAAACCAAGCCAGCCATCAAGTATGCCGAATCTAAATTTTTTGGAAGCCCACATGTTTAAAATAAAAGTGGGTCCCACCTATAAATTTAATAAAAACATTTTAATTTTCGAAACTTCAATAATAATAGAAAATAGCCCGTATATCAGAAAAATACGACTTTTATGTCCATTCCGCATGAAATAGAATTCTCTACAACTTTTTGGCTTTGAGTTTTTCCAAATTCCGAATAGAAAATATCCGAAATCCACAAACTGACGATTTTTAACACCGTTTCAACACCTTTTAAAATTTTTAACAAATCATGCGTTAATTTTCTATAGTTCAAAATTTGTGGACATATACTCAATCATATATGTATAACATATCAAAAAATCATAACGATCCAACGGTCGGATTAAAATTACAACTCATACAATAAAGTTTTAAGAACACCGATTTAAGTTTTTAATACCTCCAATCTGACAAAATACTGATAAAATACCTCAACATTAATTCCTTCTTTTATAACCACATAAATAAATCCATCATTTATATCAACATCAAATAAATATTTTCTTATCATTTAAATTAATAATTAATTATTCACAAATAATATTATACAATCACAATTATGACAATCAGGCAGTTATCAGGAAATAGGGGGCTTTCCAATAAGGATTTCTCCTTACTGGCGCGCAATTAGGTGACCACACCTCTCCTTGACAGAACTTTCTAGACATTGCCAATAATGATATCTAATAATATTATTCAAATAATATGAATTATTGATCTGATAATGAGAAATACTATGCAGTGACAATTATTACATTAACAATAATATAAACTATCAACGCATCAATTATTGAATCAATAAAATAAAATATTGAACAGTAACTACTGTAACAATTATTGAGTAGTGCCTTCTTACGTAAGAATCAATAATTCAAAAATACTGTGCAATATCGTGTTCTACTGTGCAACCACGCGTATTACTGTATTTTAACCACCAGGTATTCCAACAGTATTAACGGTAACAACTATGTCGTTATTTATAAAAACTCAAACTTGTCTTTTTCTTCATCCAACTGTTATTCTGTTATGGGACCCACAAATGGTTGCGCCGTCATACGAATATTCCCCTACAACAAGAATATTCCACGACCAAACGAATATTCACCAATAGAAATGAATATTTTATAACCACTTGCGTATTTTGAAAAATTTCATATATCACCCTTAACTTTAACTTTTTTATCAATTTAACCATTTACTGAATAACACTTATAAGAAAAATTGAAAACTTTTATTTCATAAAATTCGAGGTCTTACACATACCAAGTCCATCTATGCACGTAAGCCGAATATGACTTTCATCACAATATAAGCATGAGGATGATGACAATGATATAAGCAATAATCAAACGAAATCAAGGATAAATATTAAAGCCTTTAAATTTATCCAGAGTTTAAAAATATTCAAATTATCAACATGATACTGCTTTCTATAGTAAAATTCAAGATTAATATTCATGTACCAAAAATAATTTGGACAAAAAAGAAATATATTTTTTGGGTAAATAGTATCCTGTGAATAGTACCCTATGAATAGTACTTCGGGAATAGTACCTCGGGAATAGTACCCCGACATAAAAAGTACCCCAAATACCCGAGTGAATAATATTCGGGTGAATAGTAATCGGGTTAATAGTAACCTGTGAATAGTAACTAGTGAATAGTACTCCAGTATGAAAAGTGCCCCGAATACCCGAGTGAATAATACTAGAGTGAATAGTAAATGGGTGAATAGTAATCTGTAAATAGTAACTTGTAAAAGAAAAATACCAAAGAAAATGATATTCCATGACGAGTACAAAAGAAATGATATTTCATACGAGTATAATATAATATATGAAACTGCAAATGGATTTTCACCCGCCATGCAGTAATCCACGTAGACAGATCATTTTCACAATTTCATAAAGAATGAATACGGAGGATCATTCACCATGCATGCGGTAATCCACATAGAAAGGTTATTCCAACAGAATAATAAAGAATGCAATAACAGAAAAATTCGCCATGCATGCGGTTGTCCGCGTAGACAGGTTATTCCAACAGAATAATAAAGAATGGAATAACTGAAGAATTCACCAGGCATGCGATAGACCGCACAGACAGGTTATTCTAATAGAATAATAAAGAATGGAATAACAGAAGAATTCACCAGGCATGCGATATGTGACGCCCCCAAAATAGGTCCACTTGACCCATTCTGAGTCGCTAGATATCATACTATAAAAATCAAATACAAACTTCATTTATACAACTGTTGAACTATCGTGCAGAATACGATCACAGTTAAACTGTGAGTTTTAATACAAATGTATGTAACTCTTATGGTGCCTCGACCACAACCTTACAATGGTACTTTACATAAAATTACAGTCAAAAACTGTTTTAGAAATTAAAATCTTTGGGAAGTGCTCAAGGAAACCTTCGTACATAGGAGGCCATGCGTCTATGTTATGATAGATATCATATGTCCACAGAATTATCCTTGGTTGACCCAATAGACCCCAAAGAAAAATGAGATGATTACTATCATCTTCTTTCCAATTGTGAGTCTTCTCTTGCCATATAATTATCTCCGTTGTCTCCAAGTGAAAATTATATTTCAAATAAACGCCAAGATTATATAAGTAGTGCTCGTAGATATACTCAGCAAGTGGATGTACAAAACCCTATCTTATGATAACACAAGGTTGTATGTCATTAGACATCTTGTATGATAGTGGCAAAACACCCTTCCAAAGTTGGGTTCACCTCACTCTATTCGGTTCACCAAAATTAAATATCAAATGACGTATACAATACGACACACTTATCTAAAGTTCTCAATAAAATTATTTCCATACTATTTAGGGAGAACCTCAACAGCTATAGACCACCGTTCTAATCCTCTTAATACCCCGCTCGACCCAGCTACACCTTTATTACCTGAAAGGAATTGTGAAGCAAAAGGGTGAGCACAACTAGCCCGGTAAAGAATATCACGACTAAAGATAATTAAATTATCAATAACTTTCATCAATAATAAATCAGAGATTTAGAACATATGGTAGATGGTAAAACTTTTCAATCATAGTTGCATCGGAACGAGCAATCCACTAAAAGAGTCAAATAGACCATAAGGTCTATTATCTTCTCCATATTAAAAGTCCACCAACAATGTTATATCCCTGTAACATCAATCAACAGTTCTTGTCCATAATCATATGAATAACTCATAATCATAATTGTGGTTCTAAATTCCTTTTCGCACCCAGGACGAAGATAATTTTCATCACCTATCTTCACCCGAAACATCAAAAATCATGGTTATACCAAATCACAATTCCTGCTCATAATCATACTAATAAATTCATCTTTGCACTACAGCCAAGATATTCATTAACAATTCATTTTTGCACTACAGGCCAAAGACATACAACTGTATTTTAAAAGAGTCAAGTAGAGCATGATATCTACTATCTTTTACGAATTAAAAGTGTATAATCAATATTTTATCGCTGAGACTCAGCTTAATAAATAATCAGCATCATCAAATCATCCTTGCATTACGACCAAGGATATTCATGTAATCATCAATGGTCATGATTATACCGAATAATCCCTGGTTATAATCATACCAATAATTGTCCATCAATGCACTACGGGCTAATGAGGACTTTTACCACATCATCTATAACATTACGGGCTATGATTATACCGATTGATCCCTGGTCATAATCATACAAATAAACAGTTCATCTTATGTATATAAGCCAAAGATACTCGTCAATCAATAGTTCATCTTTGCACGTAAGCCAAATATATACAACTGTAAAATCAATAATCAACAGTCTATCTTTGCACGCAAGCCAAAGATATACAACTGTAAAACCAATAATCAACAGTCCATCTATGCACGTAAGCAAAAGATGACTTTCATCATAATATAAGCATGAGGATGATGACAATGATATAAGCAGTAATCAAATGAAATCAAGGATAAATATTAAAGACTTTAAATTTATCCAAATATTATCAATCACTTAATAAATTTATAATCTAATATTATTATTATTATTATATTAATATTTTAATCACTTCTTAAACTTATAAACAATTTATTTTAATTATTTACAGTTTATCAAATAATGCATTTAATCATTTAAAAATGCCATACACATAAGACTTCATCACCAATGATCAAATCACTCATCAAAAATCTGCATATACCTTATATAGGATTTCTAAGCCATAAACTCTTATTTACCAATTTTTCAACTTCACATAACATATTTAATTCATATGTTCATAACTAAATCATTTTCATGAAAAATACCAAATTAGTTCTAAAAATTATTCTTTTCTGCGATTTAGCAGAATATAGTCCCATATTGAACATATATTTTTCTCAGAATTTTTAAAATTCATTTATCATTTTTCATATGGCCAAAACTGCCGAATATTTAGACATTTATCATAAATTGTACTTTTGTCCAAATATTCCAAAATTTACAGAGTATACTAATGTTATATACATGTACTCCCAATAAAAATTTCACCAATTTTGGAGTTAACCACAAGGAGTTATAAGGGTTTACTTTTAAAATAGTTTTTTTCTATAAAATTCATAACTCTTAATCTATACTTCCAAAAATCGCCATTTTTGGACACAATCTAGAAAACTCATCAAACTATCATTTAAAATTTTTCCAAAATTTTTGAAGGTCAGAAAAATTACGAAACTGCAAATGGATTTTCACCCGCTATGCGGTAATCCACGTAGATAGATCATTTCCATAATTTAATAAAGAATGAATAAAAATGTCACGCCCCCAAAATAGGTATACAACACCCATCTTGAGTCGCCAAATATATGGTACAAAATTCAAATACAACTTAATAATACAGTTGTCGTGTAAAATACGACAAAACGTAAACTGAGAGTTTAATAAGAATATTGTCATCTAGACAATATCCACACTCAAAAGAGTCCTCTTTATATTTATTTTCACACTATTTAACAGAATAGTGAGGACTATTAATACTATCATCTGGACTGTCACTCCGTTCCCCGACTAGTCCCGGCTACGTTCTCATTTCCTGAAGAGAACAGTGAAAGAAAGGATGAGCTCAACTAGCCCAGTAAGGAATATTATGACTAAGATAATGCAGAATAATTATCATTAGCCTTCAACAATGTTAAACTGATAAAATATAACAAACATCAAGTTTAATTACTACTATATTTTATGATTTAAAAGGTTTTTCATCACTTTTATCGCTGAAACTCAACTTAATAAATAATCTACATCATCCCTGCACTACGGCCAAGGATATTCATTAGTATCACAACCACAAATTATCCATGCACTACGGTTAAGGATATTCATGTATTAATCAATGGTCATGATCATGCAAACAACTTTCCATCAATGCACTACGGGCCAATGAGTACTTTTTCCACATTATTTGTAATATTACGGTCATGATTACACCAAATAATCCCTGGTCATAATCATACCAAGTCCATCTATGCACTACAGGCCACAGATGACTTTCAACATAATATAGACATGAGGATGATGACAATGATATATGAATTCAATAAAACAAGTTTAAGAATTAATTTATCCAGGAACTAATAACGTCCAAATTGTCAACATGATACTTCTTTGTAGAGTAAAACTCAAGAATGCTCAGAAGAATATTTCCATGAAAAGATACTGGATGAAGGGCAAATATCAAGGATATTCCACTAATTTCATGGAGTATAAAAGTCAAAACTTTAACCAACTGAGTACAATAAAGAATGGGATAATATAAGAAATCACCAGACATGCTATAGACCGCACAGACAGGTTATTCCAATAGAATAATAAATAACGAAACCAGGTTATGCACAAACGCAAAGACAGGATATTCCAACAAAATAATATATAATGGAAACAGGTCATACGTAAACGCACAAACAGGATGTTCCAACAGGATAATAAATAACGGAACCAGGTCATGCGTAATGTAACGACAGGATGTTCCAACAGAATAATATAAATGGAATAACAGAAGAATATCACCATGTATGCGGTACTTCGCATAGACTGGTTATTCCAACATAATAATAAAGAATGGAATAGTAAAAGAATTTCACCAAGTATAGGGTAGCCCGCGTTTACAGGTTATTCCAACAGAATAATAAAGAATGGAATAACAGAAGTTCTCTTCATGAATAAGAAAGAAATAATACCCCTTACCTTAGTAGGAAATTGGATACCGCAATATTGTAGTAACAGAAGATTCTTCTTCTTTCTCTCTTATTATCTCTATTCTTTCTCGCTCTATAGCTTTAGTGAATTCGTGAAAAATAATGAAGGAATAAGCTTCTATTTATAAGCTTGGTAGAGTAAGGGTAAAATAGTCCTTTAGCCATAATTTATGACATTATCACTTACATCATCGATCATATGACATCATTGCTTACATCATCGTTCCGATGACATCATCGGAATTCAAATTCAAATTGTTCTCTTCCACCTCATTTTACTTTTATCCCATGAATTTACTATAATAATGTTACCATTCAAATTATAAAAAAAATATACTATCATATAATCACATCATACTACTATAATATAATATTATAATAATATATTTAAATAAATTGTTGATTTGATAATTTTAAATACTGTGTAATGACAATTATTGAATCAAAAATATCAACGTAGCAATTATTAAATTAATAAAATATTAAACAGTAATTACTGTAACAATTATTGAGTAGTGCCTTCTTACGTAAGAATCAATAATTTAAAAAATACTGTGCAATACTATGTGCTACTGTACAACAACGCGTGTTACAGTATTTTAACCACCAGGTATTCCAACAGTGTTAACGGTAACACTTCCGCCGTTATTTTCATAAAAATATTTTTGTCGTTTTCTAACTCCGATAATAATTCCGTTGTGGGGTCCACCAATAATTGTGTCGTCGTACGAATATTACCCGACAAAAAGAATATTCTCTGACCAAATGAATATTTTATAACAACTTGCGTACTTTGCAAAATTTTTAAATATTACCCACAACTATAACATTATATCAAATTCATTCCATAATCTTTAAAAATAATATTTATAGAAAAATTATCTTTATTAAAAAGTTGGGGTCTTACAACCTCCCCTTCTTATGAAATTTTGCCCTCGAAATTAGGGTACGTACCTGGTATGTCGAAAAGGTAAGGATATCTTGATTTCATTTCAGATTCTAACTCCCAGGTCATTTCCTCAACATCGTGGTTTCTCCACAAAATTTTGACTTGAGGTATAACCTTGGAGCGTAAAATATTTTCCTTCTTATCTAAGATTTGAACAAGAACCTCTTCATACGTCAAATATTTCGCTATTTCGTCCGGTTCTAGCTCAATAATATGGTTCGGGTCTTCCACATATTTACTTAACATGGATATGTGAAAAACGTTATGAACACGGGACATACTTTGAGGTAAAGCGAGTCTATACGCTACAGTTCCTACTCGATCGAGGATTAAAAATGGGCCAATGAATCGAGGTTTGAGCTTTCCTCTCTTTCCAAATCTCGTAAGTCCTTTCCATGGATCAACACATAACAACACATGATCTCCAATATCAAATTTCACGTCCTTTCGATGAAGATCAGCATAACTCTTTTGTCGATCTTGTGAGGTTTTTATACGTTTCTGGATCGTTTGAATATTTTCTGTAGTCATACATACCAACTCTGGTACCAACAACGTTGCTTCACCCACCTCATCCCAGCATACTGGAGAACGACACTTTCTTCCATACAACGCTTCGAATGGAGTCATGCCAATACTTGCTTGATAACTATTTTGTATGAAAACTCCACCAACAGTAAGAACTTGTCCCAACTTCCCTTGAAGTCAAGGACACAAAGTCTTAATAAATCTTCAAGAGTTTGAATAGTCCTCTCTGATTGTCCATCCGTCTGAGGATGATATGCCGAACTAAATCGTAAGTCCATGCCCATAGCTTTTTGCAAACTAACCCAAAACCGGGAAGTGAATCTTGGGTCTCGATCAGAAACTATGAATACTGATATACAATGCAGTCTTACAATCTCGTTTATGTACATACGAGCAAGACATTCAAGTGTATAAGTTTCTCGTATTGGTAAGAAATGAGCAAACTTGATTAATCTATCAACAATGACCCAAATTGCATCTATGCCTTGAGAAACCTTGGGAAGACCAGTAACGAAATCCATGGTAATGTTCTCCCACTTCCATTCTGGAATTTCAAGTGGTTGCAATGGACCTTTTGGTACTTGATGCTTTGCCTTGACTCGTTGACAAGTTAGACACCTTGAGATAAACAACACTATCTCTCTCTTCATATTGCTCCACCAAAATGTATGACGAAGATCATGATACATTTTGGTACTCCCAGGATGGATTACAAACGGTGTGTTGTGTACCTCCATCATGATTTTATACTTTAAATCGGGATCATTAGGAACAAAAATTCTGGAGTTGACTCGAAGTATTCCTTCTTCATCGATTCTTTCTTCCGGCATAGCACCTTCTTGCACTTTCTTCCTCATACGCATCAACTCCAGATCTGTAACTTGAGCAGCTTTAACTTTATTAATTAAAGTCGGTTCTACTCGTATATTCGCCATCATCACATGGGTCCCTGAAGTTTTTAGCTCTATCTCCATCCTTTGCAAGTCACACAAAATGGGCCTTTGCGTTGTCAATATCGTACTCGTACTCGCATATGATCTTCTACTCAATGCGTCAGCTACCACGTTCGCTTTTCCAGGATGGTATTGGATGGTATGATCATAATCTTTCAATAGTTCAAGCCAACATCGTTGTCGCATGTTGAGGTCCTTTTGAGTGAAGAAATATTTGAGGCTTTTATAATCCGTAAAGATCTTCACTTTCTCCCCATACAAGTAGTGCCTCCAAATTTTAAGTGCGGAAACAACAGCTGCCAACTCTAGATCATGAGTAGGATAATTCCTCTCATATTCTTTGAGTTGTCGAGAGGCATATGCTATGACTTTCCCATGTTGCATGAGAACACATCCTAACCCTTTGCCCGAAGCATCACTGTAGATGAAAAATCCCTCCGAGCCAGATGGTATTGTCAAAACAGGTGCTAAAATGAGTCTCATTTTGAGTTCTTGAAAACTCTTCTCACATTCCTCGTTCTAACTGAATTTTGTATCTTTCTGAGTCAGCTGAGTTAATGGAGTAGCGATTCGAGAAACCCCTTATACGAATCTCCGATAATAACCAGCTAAGCCGAGAAAGATACGTACTTCGATCACTGATTTAGGTTGCTCCCAGCTTTGAATAGCTTCAATCTTTGCTGGGTCAACAGATATTCCATGGCTTGATACTATGTGCCCAAGGAATGCTACTTCCTCAATCCAGAACTCGCATTTCTTCATCTTGGCATAAAGCTTATATTCACGAAGCTTTTGGAGTATTAGCCTCAAGTGTTGCTCATGATCTTCACAGCTTTTGGAATAAATAAGGATGTCATCAATAAAGACGACCACAAAGTGATCCAAATATTTCTTGAATACTCGGTTCATCATATCCATGAAAGCAGCATGAGCATTAGTCAATCCAAAAGACATGACTAGGAATTCATAATGCCCGTACTGAGTTCTGAAAGCCGTCTTTGGAATGTCATCGGTTCTAATCTTCAATTGGTGATATCCAGAACGAAGATCAATCTTTGAAAAGAATTTGGCTCCTTGTAACTGGTCAAACAGGTCATCAATACGTGGCAATGGGTACCTATTTTTTATGGTGAAATGATTCAACTCCCGATAATCAATACAAAGTCGCATACTCCCATCTTTCTTTTTCACGAATAGAACAGGAGCACCCCAAGGAGAAGTACTAGGACAAATAAAGCCAATGTCTAACAATTCCTATAGTTGGGTCTTTAACTCCTGAAGTTCAATAGGAGCCATTCGATATGGGGCTTTGGAAATGGGTTTTGTATCGGGTTCAAGGTCGATACAAAATTTAATTTTACGCTCTGGGGGTAGGCCAGGAAGTTCTTCAAGGAATACGTCAGGAAATTTATTAACAATAGAAATATCATTCAAAACTGACGTATTTTTATTTAGATCCGTGACATGAGCTAAGAAAGCTTGACATCCATTTTTTAATAAACAAATAACTTTATGTCTTGAGATGACAGTGATTGATTTTAATGGTTTAGTTGCTTGAATTCGCATAATAGGTTGGTTAGGAATATGAAAGCTAACAACCTTACGAAAATAATCAATTTTTCCATGATGAGTAGTTAACCAATCAATCCCTAGAATTACGTCAAATGCAAGTATTTTCAATGAATTAAGATCGACAAGTAATGTGTTGGTACTTATTTGAACCAAACAAGACTTATAAACAGCGGATGTAATGAAGGTTTCTCCCAATGGAGTTTCAATAGATAAGTCAAGGTCCAATATCTCCGGAGTCAAATTTAAACGTTGAGCTCAGGTAGGAGAAATAAAAGAATGGGTAGAACCGGTATCAAATAAGGTATATACTTCGCTAGAGTTTATGATAAGCTTACCCGTGATGACCTCGTTCGGGTTCCTTGCTTTCTGGGAGGTCACGACAAATGCTCTCCCTTGAACTATCGGTTTTGTCTTGTCTAGGACGGCCTTTGATGCCTCCATCCCAGCTGGACTTGCCTTCGGTGCACGACAAAATCAGGCCAGGTGACCTTCTCTTCCATAATTATAACATGCTTTGGATGGCATCGCGCAGTTTGGACTGATGTGTCCCTCTCCTCCACATTTGAAGCATATGATAGGTGGTCGTTCTACTTCCTTAATGACAGGTGCTGATGCTGACGTCTTTCCATTATTGTTGAATCTCCTCTTCTTAAAATGTCCATTCTTATTGTTTTGGCCATGATTACCATCGAAGTGGTTACCATTTCTGGCATGTTGATTCCTTCCACGCTTATTATCACCGCTTCGATGACTGTTATCACTGGTATTATCATTTTGCCTGCTGCTCTCTTTTGTTTAGGTTGACTCATTATCGCGCTCCAATAACTGAGCCCTATTAATAACATCTGAATACAAACACAGTTTATGAGAGATAAGATATTGACGCATCTCAGGTTTCAAACCTCTTAGAAACATTCGCATCATTCTCTCCTCATTATCAACCAAATGAGACGCAAACCGGGACAACTCGGCAAACTTAGCTTCGTATTGCGACACGGTCATGTTGTTTTGCTCCAGCTTGATGAACTCTACCTCTTTCATGTGACGAATACTTTCGGGAAAGTACTTGTCGTTGAATATTTCTTGGAACTTCTCCCAAGACATCTTCAGTGCGGCAGGTTGAGTACGCTTTATAGATTCCCACCAGTAATCTGCCTCTGCCTGCAACATGAAGGTGGCAAAGGGAACCTTTTTCTCCTCGGATCATCCCAAGACATCAAATATCTTGTTAATCTGCTTTATCCATGTCTCAGCCTTAAGTGATTTTGGGTCTCCAAAAAAATCCGGTGGTCCTAGTTCCTTGAACTGCTTAGCGGTGACCATCTGAGAGTTACCAGTGTTTCCACCTGTATTTTGGACAGGAGTCGCTCTTTCCTGATGTTGAAATTGCATAAAGCCTCTGAATATTCCATCGTTCATCATCTGGTCTGTATTGTTGTTTGCCTGAGGATTGTCGCCTTCCTGATGCACATTATCCTGATTATTGATCTGTGGAGACTCAACGGTCTCCTGTGCTCCATTGATGTTCTCAACATTCTCGGATGTCATTTTCAAATACTGCCACAAAACAAGGGTTAATTAACATATCAAATATTATCCCTATACTCTGACCGACCAATTAAATACCAAATAAACTTAGGTAGGTCATACTAGCGAAGGAATTCCCCGTCTCTCCCCTCCTAGTTCTTGTCTCACATCTTAGCCAGGGATCATATCCCTAAGCTTTGATATCAACTGTCATGCCCCCAAAATAGGTATACAACACCCATCTTGAGTCACCAAGTACATGGTACAAAATTCAAATACAACTTAATAATACAGCTGTCGTGTAAAATACGACAAAACGTAAACAAAGAGTTTAATAAGAATATTGTCATCTAGACAATATCCACACTCAAAAGAGTCCTCTTTACATTTATTTTCACACTATTTAACTGTGACTCCCCCAAAATAGGTATACAACACCCATTCTGAGTCGCCAAATACATGGTACAAAAAGCAAACTACAACTTCAATAATACAATTAACGTACAAAATACGACAACAAATACTGTGAGTTTAAATACAAATATTTTCTTCTAGATAATATCAACACTCAAATAATGGAGTAGCAATTCAAGAAAATCCTTCCACGAATCTCCGATAATAACCAGCTAAGCCTAGAAAGCAGCATACTTTGGTCACCGACTTCGGTTGCTCCCAACTTTATATTGTTTCAATCTTCGCCGGATTAACAGATACTCCATGTTTTGACACCACATGCCCAAGGAATGCTACTTCCTCAAGCCAGAACTCGCATTTCTTCATCTTGGCATAAAGCTTATTTTCAAGAAGCCTTTCAAGTATCAGCTTCAAATGGTGCTCATGATCTTCACGGCTTTTGGAATAGATGAGGATGTCATCAATAAAGACAGCAACGAACTGATCCAAATATTCCTTGAATACTCGGTTCATCATATCCATAAATGTAGCAGGAGCATTAGTCAATCCAAAAGACATGACTAAGAATTCATAATGCCCGTACCGAGTTCTGAAGGCAGTCTTCGGAATATCCTCAGTTTTAATCTTCAGCTGATGATATCCAGAACAAAGATCGATCTTTGAAAAAAATTGTGCTCCTTACAACTGGTCGAACAGGTCATCAATGCTAGGTAGCGGATACCTATTCTTGATGGTGACATGGTTCAATTCTCGGTAGTCAATACAAAGTCGCATACTCCCGTCTTTCTTCTTTACGAATAAAATAGGAGCACCCCAAGGAGATGTACTAGGACAAATGAAACCGATGTTTAATAACTCCTGTAGTTGGACATTTAACTCCTGAAGTTCAATAGGAGCCATTCGATATGGTTTTTTAGAAATGGGTTTTGTACCAGGTTCAAGGTTAATAAATAATTCAACATCACGTTTTGGGGGTAGACCGGGAAGTTCTTCAGGAAATACATCAGAAAATTCTCTAACAACAGAAATATTATTCAAATCTGACTTGTCTCTGTTCAAATCCATAACATGGGATAAGAAAGGTTGACATCCATCTTTCAATAAATGAATAGCTTTGTAGCTTGATATGACAGTGACTGATTTTAGTGATTTAGTTGCTTGAATTCGCATAACAGGTTGGTTAGGAATATGAAAACTAACGACCTTACAAAAACAATCAATTTGGGCATGATGAGTGGTTAACCAATCAATTCCTAAAATCACATCAAAAGCAAGTATCTTTAAAGAGATAAGATCAACAGGTAATGTGATAGTGCCAACTTGGATCAAACACGATTTATAAACGGTAGATGTAACGAAGGTTTCACCCAACGGAGTTTCAACAGATAAATCAAAGTCTAATTTCTCCGGAGTCAAGTTTAAACGTTGAGCACAAGTAGGAGAGATAAAAGAATGGGTAGAACCAGTATTTAGTAAGGTATAAATTCCGCAAGAATTCAAGATTAGCTTACCCGTGATCACCTCGTTTGGGTTCCTCACATTTTGTCCAGTCACGACAAATGTTCATCCAGGAACTGTTGACTTTGACTTTTCTGGGACAGCCTTTTGAGTTACCATCCCCGCTGAACTTGGTTTCGCTATAGTACAATCTTGAGCAATATGTCCTTCCTTTCCATAATTATAACATACCTTGGATTGTTGTGGGCAGTTTGGGCTGATATGTCCCTCTTTCCCGCATTTATAACATCTAACTGGTGGTCGTTCTCCTCCCCTAGAGTTTGTTATTGGTGCTGGTGCTGCTGCTGATGTCTTTTCATCATTGTTGAATTTCCTCTTTTTGAAATTTCCACTTGACTTACCTCTCCTATTATCATGGCCACGATTACCACCTGAGTGGTTACCGCCTTTATCCATATTCCCTCCTCGCTGGTTATCATCGCTCTGATGACTGCTATCACCGGTATGACCCTGGTTGTGGTCCCTCGGTTGAGTATACTCATTATCTCGCTCTAATAATTGAGCCATGTTGACAACATCTGAATACAGAGAAGATTTATGAGATATACGGTATCGACGAATCTCGGGTTTTAGACCTCTTAGAAACATCCGCGTCATACGTTCTTCATTCTCTACCAAATGAGGTGCAAACCTGGATAACTCCGCGAACTTTGCCTCGTACTGAGACATCGTCATGTTGTTCTGTTCCAGTCTACTAAACTCTACCTCCTTCATATGACGAATACTTTCAGGAAAGTACTTGTCATTGAACAGTTTTTGAAATCTTTCCCAAGACATGTTGAGTACGGCTGGCTGGGTACGCTTCACAGATTCCCACCAGTAATCTGCCTCTCCACGGTACATAAAGGTGGCGAATGGAACCTTCTGTTCCTCCGTGCATCCCAAGACATTGAATATCTTGGTAATTTGCCTTACCCACGTTTCCGCCTTAATCGGATCGAACTTTCCCCAAAAATCTGATGGTCCCAACTCTTTGAACTGTTTGGTTGTGACAGACCGCGCGTTGCCATCATTTTCACCCGTATTTTGTACACGAGTCTCCCTCGTCTGATTTTACATGAACTGCAAAAAGCTCCTAAACATTCCATCGTTCATCGTTTGCTCGGTAGTGTTATTTACAGGAGGAATATTGCCTTCCTGTTGCACGTTCTCCTGGTCTGTGTCTAAAGGTTGTTCCACAGTCTCATATACTCCATTGTTAACGTTCTCAACAGCCATTCTTAAATACTGCCATAAAACAAGGGTTAATTAAACAAATTAACATATCACATAATATCCCTATATTATGACCGACCAACAAATAAGCTTAGATAGGACACACTAGCGAAGGATTTACTCATCTCTCCCCTTCTAGTTATATTCCCCGATCTCCGCCAGAGAACATATCCCTAAGCTTTGATACCAACTGTGACGCCCCCAAAATAGGTATACAACACCCATTCTGAGTTTCCAAATACATGGTACAGAAAGCAAACTACAACTTCAATAATACAATTATCGTGCAAAATACGACAACACATACTGTGAGTTTAAATACAAATATTATCTTTTAGACAATATCAACACTCAAATAAGTCCTCATTACAATTATTCATACACTCTTTTACAGAAATAGTGAGGACTGATAAAACATCTTTCTAGAACCATCACTCCATACCCCGACTCGATCCTGCTATGTTCTCACCTCTTGAGAAGAAAAATGGAACAAAAATGAAAAGAGTGAGCTCAACTAGCCCGGTAAAGAATATTATGACTAAGATAATATACAAAAAATTATCATTAGTCTTCAACAGGAAAAAATCTGATAGAATATAATAGACAACAAGTTTTAGATCAACAAATGCAGCGGAAATAGCAATCCATTAGAAGAGTCACATAGAGAATGAGTTCTACTATCTTCTAAGATTTAAAAGTCCATCATCAATATTTTATCCCTGTAAAAACAATCAATATAAATCTTTAATCAAGTATTCATCTTTGCACTACAGGCCAAAGATATTCATTTGTATCACCAGTTGGTCATGTTCATCTCAACACCTGTTCATCTTTGCACTACGGGCCAAAGATATTTATCAGTTAATCATTCATCTTTGCACTACAAGCCAAAGATATTCAGTAATATCATCATTTAGGAATGATGATGATGAAAAATATTTAAAAAAAACGAATCCAGTGAGATAAAAGGACAAATATTAGGGATTCGTATAACAGTTTATCCAAGATCAATAATACTTCATAATAACCAATTGTGAAGCAGAATTCAAAAATACGATCAAAACATGGATACAATCAAAGATAGTAACCATAATAGACATCTTGGACAAAAAGGAAAAATTTTATTTTTTTGGTGAATAGTGTTGTATTCGTGAATAGTGTCGTATATGTGAATAGTGCCGTATACGTGAATAGTAACCCCGACACAAAAAGTTCCAAATTTGATTAAAAAGTTCAAACCAATATTTCGGCATAATGATATTGAAAATAATATCATTTAAGAAGAAAATAACATCTCTTACCTCAAAATAACGGTACTTCTGATCGAAATATTGGATAGAAAGTCAAAGGAAACTTGTACCGAACCGTAACTCTCAAAGTATCAAAATACTCACAAAAATTCACTCGATAATCCAGAGAGAAAGAAAACTTGTTTCTAGTGTGGTTTTCAATTCTAACCAAAGCGTCTATTTATAGAAAAATGCTAGAACGCCATAGGAGACTAAATAATAAAATAATATTATTTAATTAACAAATTCTCTATGCATGCTTTGAATAAGTCTAGCATGCCTTCTTTGAAAAACAACCTAGCAGCCCACATGCTTGAAAAACCAAAAGTGGGTCCCACCCATAATTTAATAAAAATTATTTTATTTTCTAAAACCTTAACAATTCATAGAAAATAGCCCGTTGATCAGAAAAATACGAATTTTATGTCCATTCCACACGAAATCGAATTCTCTACAATTTTGTAGCTTTGAGTTTTTCCAAATTCCAAATAGAAAATATCCGAAATCAACAAACGGATGATATTTAATTCCTCCATTCCTACAAAATACTGATAAAACACCTCAGCATTAATTCCTTCATTAATAACCAAATAAAATAAATAAATCCATCATTTATATCCACATCAAATAAATATTTTCTTATCATATAAATTAATAATTAATTATTCATAAATAATATTACAGAATCATAATTATGACAACCAGTCGTTCCCAGGAAAGAGGGGGCTTTCCAATAAGGATTTCTCCTTACTGGCGCGCAATTAGGTGACCAAAACTCTCCTTGACAGAACTTTATAGACATTGCCAATAATGTTTATCTAATAATATTGTTCAAATAATATGAATTATTGATATGATAATGGGAAATACTGTGTAGTGACAATTATTGAAACAATAATAATATAAACTATCAACGCAATAATTATTGAATTAATAAAATAAAATATTGAACAGTAACTACTGTAATAATTATTGAGTAGTTCCTTCATACGTACGAATCAATAATTCAACAATACTGTGCAATACCGTGTGCTACTGTGCCACCATGCGTATTACTATATTTTAACCACCAGGTAATCCAACGGTGTTAACGGTAACAATTATGTCGTTATTTATAAAACTGAACTTTGTCATTTTATTCATCCGACATTTATTCCGTTATGGGACCCTAAATTGACTGCACCGTCGTAGGGATATTCCCGACAAAAAGAATATTCCACGACCAAACGAATATTCCCCGACAAATGGAATATTTTATAACCACTTGCTTATTTTGAAAAATTTACACATTTCTCCAATAACCAAAGTATTATATCAAATTAAATCCTTATTATTTCAAGATAATAAATAGATAAAATTTTAATTTTATTAATAATAAGTCGGGGTCTTACATTAACAGAATAGTGAGGACTACTAATACTATCATCTGGACTGTCACTCCATTCCCCGACTAGTTCCGGCTACGTTCTTATTTCCTGAAGAGAACAATGAAAGAAAGGGTGAGCACAACAAGCCCAGTAAGGAATATTATGACTAAGATAATGCAGAATAAATTATCATTAGCCTTCAACAATGTTAAACTGATAAAATATAACAAACATAAAGTTTAACTGCAGCGGAATAAGTAATCCATTAAAAGAGTCAAGTAGAGAATAAAATCTACTATCTTTTATGATTTAAAAGGTTTTTTTATCACTTTTATCGCTGAAACTCAGCTTATTAAATAATTCACATCATCCCTGCACTACGGCCAAGGATATTCATTAGTATCACAATAACAAATTATCCATGCACTACGACCAAGGATATTCGTGTATTCATCAATGGCCATGATCATGCCAACAACTGTCCATCAATGCACTACGAGCCAATGAGGACTTTTTCCACATCATTTATAACATTACGGTCATGATTACACCGAATAATCCCTGGTCATAATCATACCAAGTCCATCTATGCACTACAGGCCACAAATGACTTTCAACATAATATAGACATAAGGATGATAACAATGATATAAGAATTCCATAAAACAACTTGCGTACTGTGCAAAATTTATAAATATTACCCACAACTATAACATTATATCAAATTCATTCCATAATATTTAAAAATAATATTTATAGAAAAATCATCTTTATTAAAAAGTTGGGCTCTTACAAAAAAGGATCATTCACCATGCTTGCGGTAATCCACATATACAGGTTATTTCAACTGAATAATAAAGAATGGAATAACAGAAGAATTCACCATGCATGCGGTAGTCTACATAGATAGGTTATTCCAACAGAATAATAAAGAATGGAATAACAGAAGAATTCACCATGCATGCGATAGACTGTATACAGAAGAATTTCACCATGTATGTGGTACTTCGCATAGACAGATTATTCCAACATAATAATAAAGAATGGAATAATAAAAAAATTTCACCATTTATGCGGTACTTCGCATAGACAGGTTATTCCAACATAATAATAAAGAATGGAATAACAAAAAAAATTTGCGGTACTTCGCATAGACATGTTATTCCAACATAATAAAAAAGAATGGAATAACAGAAGAATTTAACCATGTATGCGGTACTTCGCATAGACAGGTTATTTCAACATAATAATAAAGAATGGAATAACAGAAGAATTTCACCATGTATGTGGTACTTCGCATAGATAGGTTATTCCAACATAATAATAAAGAATGGAATAACAGAAGAATTTCACCATGTATACGGTAGTCTGCGTATACAGGTTATTCCTACAGAATAATAAGGAATAGAATAACAATAGCTCTCTTCATGAATACGAAAGAAATAATACCACTTACTATAATAATAATAATATCCCTTACCTTAGAAAGAAACTTGATATTGGATTAGAGAGGTAGCAGACTTCTCTTCTTCTTTCTCTCTACAATAATTGCTCTATAGCTTTAGTGAATTAGTGAGAAATGAAGGAAGAATGAGCTTCTATTTATAAGAAAATATAGTTTCAATAATTGCACATTTTGGGACTCAAAATATTACAGTATAATACCTTCCTCTTTTTCTTCCTTTTTAATTTAGTCCTGCAAGTATTATCAAACTTGCACCACCTCCCCTAATAGTAAATCATGTGAATCAATAGTTCTAGACATGTGAAAATACGAATTATAGTATAGTACCTCCATCTATACCTCCATTTTTAACTTAGTCATGCAAGTATTATTAATCTTGCACCAACTCCCCTAATAGTAAATGAATGTGAATCAATAGTACACACATTTGAACAAATAGTTATAATCATGTGAATTAATAGCAATCAATTGCTCATTTATTCGGTTAATTACCCGATTGATCAGTATAACTTCCAGACATCAATTAATATCGAAATAAATGTCGATTTCCACTAACACTAATAATTTCAACACAATGAAACTATCAATTTCATCATTAATCAACACGATATTATAACTCACAATATTTAACAATCAGGTCGTTCCTAGGAAAGAGGGGGCTTTCCGATAAGAATTTCTCCTTATTGGCGCGTAATTAGGTGACCAAATCTCTCCTTGACAGAACTTCTAGACATTTTCAATAATGCAAATAATAATATGAATAACTTTATCGTCTCAATTTTTGATTTAAATATATAACATATTATGCAGATGATATTGTGACAATAATTGAATCAATAATATGAGAGGTATGATGCAGCAATTACTGTAGCAATAATTGAGTATAACTGAGTGACTTCTTACGTAAGCATCAATAATCAATACCGTGTGATACTATGCAACCATGCATATTACTGTACTTTTATTACCGGGTAGTTCAACAGTTTTAACGGTAACACTTTCGCCATTATTTTTATAAAAAGATAATTCTTTCTTTTTCTAACTACGAAAATACTTCCATTGTGGGGTACACCAATGATTCCCGACAAAAAGAATATTCTCCGACACAACGAATAACAACTTGCTTACTTTGCAAATTTTCACATATCACCCTTAACTTTAACCTTTTATCAATTTAACCATTTACGAAATAAAATAATAATTATAAGAAAATTGAATACTTTTATTTCATAAAATTCGGGGGTCTTACAATCTCCCCTGTTTATGAAATTTTGCCCTCAAAATTTACGTACGTACCTTGTATTCGAAGAGATGAGAATACCTTACTTTCTTTTCGGATTGTACCTTCCCGGTTATATCCTCTGTATCATGATTTTTCCATTGCTCATCTCCTGTATTTTAGATATCATTCTAGAATATATCTTCAAAATAAAGGTCAATTGACATATCACAAATTGTCAATTTATCAAGTAAAAAAATTTCGGCTTAGGTAAGTCACACACTAGCGAAGTATATTACTCGTCTCTTCCCTCCTAGTTCTAGACTCATATCTCCACCAGCGACCATATCCCTAAGCTCTGATACCATTTGTGACGCCCCCAAAATAGGTTCACATGACCCATTCTGAGTCACCAGATATCATACTATAAAAATCAAATACAAACTTCATTTATACAACTATTGAACTGTCGTGCAGAATACGACCACAGTTAAACTGTGAGTTTTAATACAAATATATGTAACTCTCACAGTGCCTCGACCATAACCAAACAATGGTACTTTACATAAAAGTACAGTCAAAAACTATTTTAAAAATTAAAATCTTTGAGAAGTGCTCAAGGAAACCTTCGTACATGGGAAGTCATGCGTCTAGGTTATGATAGATATCATATGTCCACAGAATTATCCTTGGTTGACCCAATAGATCCCAAAGAAAAACGAGAAGATTACTATCATCTTCTTTCCAATGATGAGTCTTCTCTTGACATATAATTATCTCCGTTGTCTCCAAGTGAAAATTATATTTCAAATAAACTCCAAGATTATATAGGTAGTGCTCGTAGATATACTCAGCAAGTGGATGTGTACAACCCTGTATTATGATAACATGAGATTGTATGTCATTAGACATCTTGTATGATAGTGGCAAAACACCCTTCTAAAGTTGGGTTCACCTCACCCTATTCAGTTCACCAAAAGTAAATATCAAATAACGTATACAATACGACACACTTATCTAAACTTCTCAATAAAATTATTTCCATACTATTTAGGGAGAACCTCAACAACTATAAACCACCGTTCTAATCCTCTTAATACCCCGCTCGACCTATCTACGCCTTTATTACCTGAAAGGAATTATGAAGCAAAAGGGTGAGCACAACTAGCCCAATAAAGAATATCGTGACTAAAGATAATTAAATTATCAATAGCTTTCATCAATAATAAATCAGAGATTTAGAACATATGGTAGATGATAAAACTTTTCAACCATAGTTGCAGCGGAACGAGCAATCCATTAAAAGAGTCAAATAGACCATAAGGTCAATTATCTTCTCCATGTTAAATGTCCACCAACAATGTTTTATCCCTGTAACATCAATCAACAGTTCCTGTCCACAATCATATGAATAACTTATAATCATAATTGTGGTTCTAAATTCCTCTAAGCACCCAGGACGAAGATAATTTTCATCACATATCTTCACCTGAAACATCAGAAATCATGGTTATACCAAATCACAATACCTGCTTATAATCATACTAATAAATTCATCTTTACACTACGACCAAGATATTCATTAACGATTCATCTTTGCACTACAGGCCAAAGACATACAACTGTATTTTAAAAGAGTCAAGTAGAGCATGATATCTACTATCTTTTACGAATTAAAAGTGTATAATCAATATTTTATCACTGAGACTCATCTTAATAAATAATTTGCATCATCGAATCATCCCTCCACTACTGTCAAGGATATTCATGTAATCATCAATGATCATGATTATCCCGAATAATCCTTGGTTATAATCATACCAATAACTGTCCATCAAGGCACTACGGGTTAATGAGGACTTTACCACATCATCTATAACATTACGGGTCACGATTATACCGAATGATCCCTGGTCATAATCATACCAATAAACAGTTCATCTATGCACATAAGCCAAAGATACTCATCAATCAATAGTTTATCTTTGCACGTAAGCCAAAGATATACAACTGTAAAACCAATAATCAACAGTCAATCTTTGCACGTAAGCCAAAGATATACAACTGTAAAACCAATAATCAATAGTCAATCTTTGCACGTAAGCCAAAGATATACAACTGTAAAACCAATAATCAACAGTCCATCTTTGCACGTAAGCCAAAGATATACAACTGTAAAACCAATAATCAACAGTCCATCATTGCACATAAGCCAAAGATATACAACTGTAAAACCAATAATCAACAGTCCATCTACGCACGTAAGCCAAAGATGACTTTCATCATAATATAAGCATGAGGATGATGACAATGATATAAGCATTAATCAAACGAAATCAATGATAAATATTAAAGACTTTAAATTTATCCAATATTATCAATCACTTAATAAATTCATAATCTAATATTATTAATATTATAATAATATTTTAATCACTTCTTAAACTTATAAACAATTTATTTTAATTATTTACAGTTTATCAAATAATGCATTTAATCATTCAAAAATGCCATACACATAAGTTTTCATCACCAATGATCAAATCACTCATCAAAAATCTGCATATATCTTATATAGGATTTTTCAAGCCATAAACTCTTATTTACCAATTTTTCAACTTCACATAACATATTTAATTCATATGTTTGTAAATAAAATATTTTCATGAAAATACCAAATCAGTATAAAAAATTATTCATTTCTGGGATTTAGCAGAATATAATCCCATATTGAACATATATTTTTCTCAGAATTTTTAAAATTCATTTACTATTTTTCATATGGCCAAAACTGTCGAATATTTAGATATTTATCATGAATTGTACTTTTGTCCAAAAATTCTAAAATTTACAGGGTATACTCCTGTTATATTCATGTACTCCCAATAAAAATTTCACCAATTTTGGAGTTAACCACAAGGAGTTATAAGGGTTTACATTTAAAATAGTCTTTTCCTATAAAATTCAAAACTCTTAATCTATACTTCCAAAAATTGTCATTTTTGGACACACTCTAGAAAACTCATCAAGTTATCATTTCAAATTTTTTTCAGAATTTTAGAGGGTCAGAAAAATTATAAAACTGCAAATGAATTTTCATCTGCAATGCAGTAATCCACGTAGACAGATCATTTCCACAATTTAATAAATAATGAATAAAAAGGATCATTCACCATGCATGCAGTAATCCATATAGAGAGGTTATTCCAACAGAATAATAAAGAATGGAATAACAGAAGAATTCACCATGCTTGCGGTAGTCCACATAAACAGGTTATTCCAACAAAATAATAAAGAATGGAATAACAAAAAAATTCACCATGCATGCGATAGACCGCACATAAAGGTTATTCCAACAGAATAATAAATAATAGAACCGGGTCATGCGTAATCCACACAGATAGGATATTCTAACAGAATAATAAAGAATGGAACTAAGTCATGCGTAATCTGCACAGACAAGATATTCCAACAGAATAATAAAGAATAGAACCAGGTCATGCATAATCCGCACAGACAGGATATTCTAACGGAATAATAAAGAATGGAACCAGGTCATACGTAATCTGCACAGACAGGATATTCCAATATAATAATAAAAAATGGAATAACAGAAGAATTTTACCATGTATGCAGTACTTCTCACAGACAGGTTATTCCAACATAATAATAAAGAATGTAATAACAGAAGAATTTCACCATGTATACGGTAGTCTGCGTATATAGGTTATTCCAACAGAATAATAAAGAATGGAATAACAATAGCTCTCTTCATGAATACGAAAGAAATAATATCACTTACGGTAATAATAATATCCCTTACCTTAGAAAGAAACTGGATACTGGAGTAGAGAGGTAGCAGACTTCTCTTCTTCTTTCTCTATATAATTTCTCTCTATAATAATTGCTCTATAGCTTTAGTGAATTGGTGAGAAATGAAGGAAGAATGAGCTTCTATTTATAGGAAAATATAGTTTTAATAATTGCACATTTTAGGGCTCGAAATATTACAGTATAATACCTTCCTCTTTTTCTTCCTTTTTAATTTAGTCCTGCAAGTATTATCAAACTTGCACCACCTCCCCTAATAGTAAATCATGTGAATCAATAGTAAATCATGTGATCAGTAGTTCTAGACATGTGAAAATACAAATTATAGTATAGTAACTCCATCTATACCTCTATTTTTAACTTAGTCATGCAAGTATTATCAATCTTGCACCAACTCCCCTAATAGCAAATGAATGTGAATCAATAGTACACACATGTGAACAAATAGTTATAATCATGTGAATTAATAGCAATCAATTGCTCATTTATTCGGTTAATTACCCGATTGATCAGTATAACTTCCAGACATCAATTAATATCGAAATAAATGTCGATTTCCACTAACACTAATAATTCCAACACAATGGAACTATCAATTTCATCTTTAATCAACACGATATTATAACTCACAATATTTAACAATCAGGTCGTTCCTAGGAAAGAGGGGGCTTTCCGATAAGAATTTTTCCTTATTGGGCTTTTCGATAAGAATTTCTCCTTATTGGCGCGTAATTAGGTGACCAAACCTCTCCTTGACAGAACTTCTAGACATTGTCAATATTACAAATAATAATATGAATAACTTTATCGTCTCAATTATCGATTTAAATATATAACATATTATGCAGATTACACTATGACAATAATTGAATCAATAATATGAGAGATATGATACAGCAATTACTGTAGCAATAATTGAGTATAATTGAGTGACTTCTTACGTAAGCATCAATAATCAATACCGTGTGCTATTATGCAACCACGCGTATTAATGTACTTTTACTACCGGGTAGTTCAACAGTTTTAACGGTAACACTTTTGCTGTTATTTTTATAAAAAGATAATTCTGTCATTTTCTAACTATGAAAATACTTCCGTTGTGGGGTCCACCAATGATTGTGTCGTCGTACGAATATTCCCGATAAAAAGAATATTCCCCTACACAACGAATAACAACTTGCTTACTTTGTAAATTTTCAAATATCACCCTTAACTTTAACCTTTTATCAATTTAACCATTTACGAAATAAAATAATAATTATAAAAAAATTGAATACTTTCATTTCATAAAATTCGGGGTCTTACACGATAGACCGCACAGACAGGTTATTCGAACAGAATAATAAAGAATGGTATAACAACCCTTACTAATATTGAAAGAAATAACTCTCTTCATGAATACGAAAGAAATAATACCCCTTACTATAATAATAATATCCCTTACTATAATAATAATATCCCGTACTATAATAATAATATCACTTACCTCAGAAGAAGACTGGATACTGAAATAGTGAGGTAGCAGACTTCTCTTCTTTTTTCTCTCTATAATTTCTCTCTATAACAATTGCTCTATATCTTTAGTGAATTGGTGAAAAATAATGAAGGAATGAGCTTCTATTTATAGGAAAATATAGTTTTAATAATTGTACATTTTGGAGCTCGAAATATTATAGTATAATACCTTCATCTTTTCCTTTATTTTTAATTTAGTCATCTAAGTATTATCAAACTTGCACCACCTCCCCTAATAGTAAATCATGTGAATCAATAGTAAATCATGTGACTCAATAGTTCTAAACATGTGAAAAAATTAATTATAGTATAGTACCTTCTTCTATACCTCCATTTTTAATTTAGTCATGCAAGTATTATCAATCTTGCACCAAATCTCCTAATAGTAAATTATGTGAATCAATAGTACACACATGTAAACACAGTTATAAACATGTGAATTAATAGCAATTAATTGCTCATTTATCCGATGAATTACTCGATTGATCAATATTACCTCCAGACATCAATTATTATTGAAATAAATATCGATTTCCACTAACAATAATAATTCCCACACAATGGAACTATCAATTTCATCTTTAATCAACACGAACTTATTCATCATTAATATTATAACTCACAATATTTAACAACCAGATCGTTCCTAGGAAAGAGGGGGCTTGTAAAGTCCCCGAACCCGGATACTTGAAACCCGAACTCGGTACTTCACGATACCATTTCTATGAGCGGAAATATTACTAATAATAAAAACACTAATATAAATTATAAACTTATCTTACCTTCATCAGAGTTTGATCCCAAGTACGCAACCTTTACTATATGACATCGTAAACCTAATCTGTTTGCTTTCCTTTTCACTTGTTCTTGACCGATCCTTCTGATTGCTCACACTTGTCTGAAAACATTTAAATTAAGCAAGGATGAGCATTTGAGTGCCCAACAAGTATTATATATATATAAGTTGAAAAAGTTTAAATGTTTTCTTTATAATATCCATCTATAACAGATCAATAGTTGTGAAGTATTCTGAACTGATATTAATAACATAACAACTCTCTTTCAAATTTTTGAAACTACATACTGACTATAAATAGGTTTTAAGTGACATTTTATGAACATTGTTTTTATTTTCGAAAAGGTTTAACAGAACTTCATCTGCAAATCGTCATAACTTACGGACACGGGGATGATCAGCCCGTTGTGTCCTGTATTGATCAATACTATATTACAAGAACAATGTTATCATTTACTTGATCCGCCTTGGGCGCATAAAAGTTTTCCCGTGAACGGGATGTTCATATTTGTCAGGGTTCCAGACAAAAGGTTTTATTTTATCCAACAATAATCTATAATTCAACATATATGTCTAACAAAGGTTTATCAACATGTGATTAAATACAATGATTATCCAAGTGGGGACACTTGTATAATCATTTCTAGAAATTAACGAACAGAATATATATCCGAATTATCATATACTAACATGTTGATAATCAAAGGGTGTATATAATATAGGTTTAACCATCTGTACATTAATAATAATAATTCTGAACTTCTTACTTCTGACCATTGCATAAAGAAAATGCAAAGTTTGGATACTTGCCTGATGCGCTGCTTACAATTCTCAACTTAGTTCTACCCTTTTCTATCACAACCTATCATTAATCAAATCATTCGTTCGATTAGAACAATATAATATAACACATAGTACTGCATTTCGCAGTCAGCACATAACTTAATCATCTTATCACACATGTTCTACAATCATGACATCACAAACAAACATCAACACATTCCTAATCACATTATCACACAACCTTAATAACCCTTGAATCACAATTAATCAGTTAACTAATCACATTATCTAAGTCCAGATCAATTTCTAAAATATGTCGGTCTACCGACATCTTTATCGGGTAATTATCGAGTATAAGACTCTAAACAGTTGACCAATATCCATTTAGACTAATTAAATAACAGTCATATGACCTTATAATAATTATAAAATAATTATTATCATTTACCATAATTTTTGAAATATCAGAATCATTATTAAATGATTTAAATATCAATCAATTCTATTATCATTAATATTTAATTAATATTAAACTATTAATGAAACCATTGTCAAAATATTAAAGTCATTTATAATAACTCAAAATATTTTTAAAGTACTTATATTACCCTTAAATGATTTTTAAAACATCTAAAATCATTATTAAATAATTACCATTAATATTTAAATATTAATGAACTATTATCTAAATATTAAAAGTCATTAATTATAACTTAAAATATTTTTAATTCATTTATATCCCTTTTTAAATAAATAAAACCATTTTTAAACTATTTATTTAATATAATTATTAAATAAACTTATTATCATTAATATATCATTAATATTAAATCATTAATGAAATTATCCTTTAAATATTAAAAGTTCTAGTTTATAACTTAAAATATCCTTAAACACTTTATTTTCATTTAAAATGATTATTATAACATTAAAATCATTTTTAAACTAATTTATTTAATATAATTATTAAATAACTTTATTATCATTAATAATCATTAATTAATGAAATTAACCATTAAATATTAAAAGTTATATTTTATAACTTAAAATATTCTTAAATACCTTATTATTATTTAAAATGATTTTTAATATAATAAAATGATTTTTAATTCATTTATTTAATTCATTTAATAAATAACTTAATTATCATTAAATATTAATTTATTAATGAAAATTATCACATAATATTAAAAGTTATCAAAAATAACTCAGAATTATTTTCTAACACAATAATATAATTTTTCATGAATTAAAACCATTTTTAAATAATTTATCTAATATTGTAATTAAATAAATAAATACCATTTATATTCCAAAAATATTAAATATTTTCGAAATATACCCAAAATAGTTAAAAACTATTTTTCAGACTTTAAAATAATTTTTAAGAATTTATTATGTATTTTTTAATAATTAAAAACCATTTTTATCAATTTTTTTTTATTAATTTCCGGAAATTATAATTAAAACCGTCGCTAAAGGCCCCTATAGCCACAGAACCATCGCTATAGGTGTTCTTGAGTCTGTCAGAACCTTCAAAGGCAGTAGCCGAGTGTAGCACTTTGACCAAGATTAACAAACAGATCATAAAGTTTCTGGACCGATTTAAACTTTGATCATGTAGTATTGATGTAATACTACATGATACAACTTTTATCTAAGCCATAACATCAATACAATGTAAGATCTAATCGTCCAAAGTTTCTGCCAAAGGTTGTTCTTCATTTCTGGAAACCCAGAAATGAAGAACAGTCCGAGTTTGCACTTTTGAGCTTACATTACTAACAGATCATTTAATGAATTAGTGATCTATAACTTCCAGATTGTAGCCCACATGTAATAATACAGATCCAATACATAAAATCATCAGAACAACAAAAGATATAGCCGGTACTAACTGGTCAAACCATGTCAGAAATAATCCTCAATATTTTCTGGAAAATTCCCAGAAATGCAAAAACAGTGCAAGTGGTCTACTTTGACCACTTGCTAAGTTCGATATATTCATTGTTTGTGGGATTTTAAGGCATAGATATACATTAAAAACAACAGGCTACAAAGTTATTACAACAACGTTAATAAACAACATTCCATCAGTCAGATTTGAGCCGTTAAAAATGTTGTTAGACGCGATTTTCAGATTCTGGGCCTACCCAGATTTCGACCGGTCATGCCCGGTCAACGGGTTTTGACCGATCATAACTTCCAATCTATAACTGATCCAACTTTGATTCTTGTACCAGATAAAAGATCACATACAAGACTAAAAAATACAACACTTAAACAACAAAAACACAAAACATACTAAGATCTACACGGTCTGACATTTGTTGCCAGACCATAAAATGAAATTTTTCCAGATTCTTGAAATCTTCAAATCCGAGCTTCTAGATGTTATGGATCTAACATCTAGCAACCCAGATCATCATTAGACAACATAAACAACATATTTTAACAACAAAACACAACATCTAACACCCGATTATGGACAGAAATTAAACTAGGGTTTTATACCTCTTTAGGCTTTGATCTTGATTCTAGCTTCTGTTTTTGTATATATTGTTAGTGGGGCTCGGTTATTGACTGATCTTAGGAGAGAATTTCGTAGGTTTTGATAGAGAGAAAATTGGTTGAGAGCTTGGGCATAAAATGAGCTAAATAGTACACTTTATCTCTCCAAATCTATTTATACAACTAAGATACAATGTATTGGCTGGCAATGTGGCATGTTGCTGATTATTTAGAGCACATGGGGTTGGTAGAGTAGTTCACCAACTACATTTTGGCTAGATACACAAGTCATCCATTTAAAGAATGTGCAAAAAGGGTATTTTAGTCTTTTGATAAATCAATTTAATGGCAAAATTGTCATCTTGTCAAATCCTTATGGTTTAGGGTTTGGTTTAGGGTTTAAGCCAATTTAGCAAAAGTCTAGAATTTCCATTTTTAGGGTTTGCACAAAAATTAAATAAATAAATTAAATAACTTTCCGTTTCAAAAATTTTGAAAAATAATTTTGTTAATCAAATTAAGTTTGTAATTATCTTATACATGAATATTAGGGTTTATTACCCTTAATCACAATTAACTTTGCTAATAAAGCAATTAGGGTTTATCATACCAAAAATTAGGGTTTCCATAATATAATTAGGGTTTTCTAGGAATTAAATTAGGGTTCTAGATTTTAGGGTTTTAATTTACTAACTAGGTTTATCTTAATTAGTAATTAAAGTTTATCACACGTGTTATTAATCATAATAACACTATTTTTGACTGATCAAACCTCCGGTTTAGGTTTTCGGATTAGGGCTTCTAATCATTAGAAAATCAAATATAATTAGGGTTTACATTTAAAGTTGGGGTTTTCTATAATTAGCAAAATATTAAATAACACATAACATTTATCATATAACATCGTCATATAACAGTCTTAAACTCACAATTTATTTTTAAATTAGGGTTTTCTACAGAAAACTAGGGTTTAACCAATTAACATTAGGGTTTTGAAATTAAACACCATAATTGACCAATCATCATCAACACGTACATACGACACATATTTATAGCACTGAAAAATCAAAATATAATTAATATTATATTATTATCACCATTCCTTATTCCAGAACCAGAAATAGGGTTTATAAAATATTATTAGGGTTTGGTCGTAATATAATAAAACTGTTCCACGCATTAACATTACACACATAACCATACATATCTATAACACTGAAAAATAATAATATAATATTATTATTCTCATTCCTTAATCCAAACCTGAAATTAGGGTTTGGATCCAATATCTGATTTATCTTACATAAATAACCTTATTAAGTTAAAATAATTAACTTAATAATCTGTACTAAAATTTATATAATAAAATAATTATTATAATTATTCCCAAAATCATTTCATATATTATTTAAATAATATAAACATATAATTTCTTGGAAAATAATTAATAAAAATATTTATATCTTAAAATTAATTATTATAAGAATATACTTTATAATAATCAATAATTCTAAAATAAAATTATTTGTAAACATTCATGTAATAAATATATTTTTATTTACCACATAAATACATATACATATTATCTTGTACAAATCCTCATCCTTATAATAAAAAAAAATTATACGCAAAATTTCAGTTTTATTTATTTAGAAAATATCGGGTTGTCACATTCACCCTCCCTTATAAGGATTCCGTCCCCGGAATCACTACTTTAAAACCTATACATACCAGGGTACATAGCATACACAATCATTACAAATAGATCTCGATCATGATTGATCGAATCGATCTTTAACTATCACATAAAGCTTATCTTTCTGATTAAACGGAAATTTGATTTCTAAAAGAACTCAAATTCCTCCTTCAAAATAATTTATAAAAATAATTTACTATATATAAGAAATCAATATTTAAGAAAATAACATTGGTTCGAGTAATACCTGGAGTTGCATCCCCAGCTGCCACAATATCTTGCACGGTCGTATTAAAGACGCTTGCGGTTGATTCCGTTGGTTAGTTCGTTGTTGCCAATATCCTGCTGCCTTTTCCCCATATTCGCATTCCTTCCCTTCATTCTCCTTCTTGAACAGTCTCCCACCTTATTTTCCATTGAACCACACTTGAAATACCTATTATACATTCTTGGATTGAGACAGTCAGAAATGATATGTCTCTTCCGCCCACACTTACAATAAACAAACTTTCTTTTTAAACATTTCCCAGAGTGGTTCTTTCCACAATTCTCACATTGCACCACCTGCTTCTTCTTCACACCTTCTTGCTTCACCTGCACACTTCTAAAGTTGTTCACCTTCCTCTTTTCACTCCTATTCTCATTGCTTGTTTCCTCCTTTATTTTCACTATTAATTTTTACCTTCCCAGTTCTCTCAACTTTACCCTTGTTCCTTCTTACCTTGATATAGAGCTAGGGTTCAAATCCCAGCTCAAACTCCCGTGCCTTTCTAGCCTCCGTATCAACTTGATGCGAAGCCAATCTAGTCAACTCATTAAATTTCACTGACATATTCCGCAACTTACATATCCCCTTGCTTTAATTCTAGAAATTTCACCTCCATTCTAGCCTGCATACTACCAGAAAAATAATTTTCGAAAAATAAAGTCTTAAACCTATCTCATATTACCACACCTCCTCCTGTCCTCGTCTAATATGCTTTCTACCAAAAATTTTGCCTCACTCTTCATCATGCATGTGGCAAAAACGGTCTTTTGCCGCTCAGCTATCCTAACTATCACTAACACCTTTTTAATTTCCTTAACCCAAGTTTGGGCTTCTACAGGGTTATTTGTACCTTTGAATTCTGGCGATAGGAGCGCCTTGAAGTCTTTAACGTTCAACATTCGATTATCTGGTTGATCTTTCGCGGCTGGTATTCCGTTCTGCACAGCTTGAACATCCATAATTGCAAAATTCGGTGTCGGGTCTGGTTGTCCTCCAGCTTTGTTCACAGGTTCTTCTTCCATTTAGTTTCACTTTCGTCTTGACGACCTTTTTTTTTTATATATATAAATTATTCTTACTTACTAAGCCTTATCGTAACCGCTTAACATATAACACAAAATTTTCTACTCAAATAATCATGTTTTCAAAATATTAGCTCCTGAAAACTGCATTAACCAATGCTTGGATAAATAATTGCTATCTTTATACCAACTTATTTCATTAATCCAACATAGACTCATATTCATAACATTTGACATACCATAGCACATTGTGCTTTAAACATTCGCTATCCCTTCGTGACTCAAAAGTCGGGATTTATAACCTTGACCAATCACAAAAGTTAAAAATATTTTATTACACAAATATACTTATCACATATACCACACAGAAACATACATATTCAGCTAATACCAATACTACCTGTTTCTTTTGCCTTCACTAAAGATTAACTATACCCAGTTCGCCAAACCACACTTATGAGTCCATAAACTTGTCACAGTTATATGAGGTTACGAATTTTCCCTAGTCAGACCTTTGGCGTCCATTCGCTGAGGGATTCATAAATATTTCATATAACTATGAATCAAAAATGTCATGTAAGTATGAGTTTTAAGAACTCGCACTTAACCCTATGTTCTCCACCTATGACCTATCTATTTTTTTATACACATGAGAAAGGAATCACCCTCTTAACATGCATATAGCAAATTGCGCGACACAAACATTTCAATGATTATCAGTGTCAGACACTAAGTAGTTTTTACACCAAGTATAATTCCCCGCCCATACAAGGAATCATACAACTCAGCTGCCGACATGAGTCATCGTTGAAATCCCCATCTAATCCTAACCCCCTTTTTCATTCGAATTTCATTTAATTCGCATTCATAACCCTTTCTTGAATCTGTACCATTCACACAACAAACTTGCTTTAAACTTTCCAATCATAAGATTGATTCTTTCTGACTGTTATAATTTTATCAGATCACGGGGTGATCTCATCGTATATATTATGATTCAATTCTACGTATTAATTATTTTGTTTTACGATCTCCTTTCCCTGCACTTCCAGTCTTTTAGACTCGATCTATTCACCATTATTGTTTAACTTTATTATCAGAGTTAGGAAACTCTGTGGCTTAACAACTCACCGAGATTCATCTTTGAATCATACCAACCCATTAACTCTATATGAGTTATTTGTATTTTCAACGTTTCCTTATGTTCTAAGGTTATAGCCTAAGGTCTAACCCACCTAAGGTTTCTAACCCTATAGCTCTGATACCATGATGTAAAGTCCCCGAACCCGGATACTTGAAACCTGAACTCGGTACTTCACGATACCATTTCTATGAGCGGAAATATTACTAATAATAAAAACACTAATATAAATTATAAACATATCTTACCTTCGTCAGAGTTTGATCCCAAGTACGCAACCTTTACTATATGACATCGTAAACCTAATTTGTTTGCTTTCCTTTTCACTTGTTCTTGACCGATCCTTCTGATTGCTCACACTTGTCTGAAAACATTTATATTAAGCAAGGATGAGCATTTGAGTGCCCAACAAGTATTATATATATATAAGTTGAAAAAGTTTAAATGTTTTCTTTATAATATCCATCTATAACAGATCAATAGTTGTGAAGTATTCTGAACTGATATTAATAACATAACAACTCTCTTTCAAATTTTTGAAACTACATACTGACTATAAATAGGTTTTAAGTGACATTTTATGAACATTGTTTTTATTTTCGAAAAGGTTTAACAGAACTTCATCTGCAAACCGTCATAACTTACGGACACGGGGATGATCAGCCCGTTGTGTCCTGTATTGATCAATACTACATTACAAGAACGATGTTATCATTTACTTGATCCGCCTTGGGCGCATAAAAGTTTTCCCGTGAACGGGATGTTCATATTTGTCAGGGTTCCAGACAAAAGGTTTTATTTTATCCAACAATAATCTATAATTCAACATATATGTCTAACAAAGGTTTATCAACATGTGATTAAATACAATGATTATCCAAGTGGGGACACTTGTATAATCATTTCTAGAAATTAACGAACAGAATATATATCCGAATTATCATATACTAACATGTTGATAATCAAAGGGTGTATATAATATAGGTTTAACCATCTGTACATTAATAATAATAATTCTGAACTTCTTACTTCTGACCATTGCATAAAGAAAATGCAAAGTTTGGATACTTGCCTGATGCGCTGCTTACAATTCTCAACTTAGTTCTACCCTTTTCTATCACAACCTATCATTAATCAAATCATTCGTTCGATTAGAACAATATAATATAACACATAGTACTGCATTTCGCAGTCAGCACATAACTTAATCATCTTATCACACATGTTCTACAATCATGACATCACAAACAAACATCAACACATTCCTAATCACATTATCACACAACCTTAATAACCCTTGAATCACAATTAATCAGTTAACTAATCACATTATCTAAGTCCAGATCAATTTCTAAAATATGTCGGTCTACCGACATCTTTATCGGGTAATTATCGAGTATAAGACTCTAAACAGTTGACCAATATCCATTTAGACTAATTAAATAACAGTCATATGACCTTATAATAATTATAAAATAATTATTATCATTTACCATAATTTTTGAAATATCAGAATCATTATTAAATGATTTAAATATCAATCAATTCTATTATCATTAATATTTAATTAATATTAAACTATTAATGAAACCATTGTCAAAATATTAAAGTCATTTATAATAACTCAAAATATTTTTAAAGTACTTATATTACCCTTAAATGATTTTTAAAACATCTAAAATCATTATTAAATAATTACCATTAATATTTAAATATTAATGAACTATTATCTAAATATTAAAAGTCATTAATTATAACTTAAAATATTTTTTATTCATTTATATCCCTTTTTAAATAAATAAAACCATTTTTAAACTATTTATTTAATATAATTATTAAATAAACTTATTATCATTAATATTAAATCATTAATGAAATTATCCTTTAAATATTAAAAGTTATAGTTTATAACTTAAAATATCCTTAAACACTTTATTTTCATTTAAAATGATTATTATAACATTAAAATCATTTTTAAACTAATTTATTTAATATAATTATTAAATAACTTTATTATCATTAATAATCATTAATTAATGAAATTAACCATTAAATATTAAAAGTTATATTTTATAACTTAAAATATTCTTAAATACCTTATTATTATTTAAAATGATTTTTAATATAATAAAATGATTTTTAATTCATTTATTTAATTCATTTAATAAATAACTTAATTATCATTAAATATTAATTTATTAATGAAAATTATCACATAATATTAAAAGTTATCAAAAATAACTCAGAATTATTTTCTAACACAATAATATAATTTTTCATGAATTAAAACCATTTTTAAATAATTTATCTAATATTGTAATTAAATAAATAAATACCATTTATATTCCAAAAATATTAAATATTTTCGAAATATACCCAAAATAGTTAAAAACTATTTTTCAGACTTTAAAATAATTTTTAAGAATTTATTATGTATTTTTAATAATTAAAAACCATTTTTATCAATTTTTTTTTATTAATTTCCGGAAATTATAATTAAAACCGTCGCTAAAGGCCCCTATAGCCACAGAACCATCGCTATAGGTGTTCTTGAGTCTGTCAGAACCTTCAAAGGCAGTAGCCGAGTGTAGCACTTTGACCAAGATTAACAAACAGATCATAAAGTTTCTGGACCGATTTAAACTTTGATCATGTAGTATTGATGTAATACTACATGATACAACTTTTATCTAAGCCATAACATCAATACAATGTAAGATCTAATCGTCCAAAGTTTCTGCCAAAGGCTGTTCTTCATTT
This sequence comes from Panax japonicus, assembly GCA_020205505.1. Taxonomy (NCBI): domain Eukaryota; kingdom Viridiplantae; phylum Streptophyta; class Magnoliopsida; order Apiales; family Araliaceae; genus Panax; species Panax japonicus. The sequence continues at coordinate 2,958,567 of CM035112.1, read as the reverse complement.
CTGGAAACCCAGAAATGAAGAACAGTCCGAGTTTGCACTTTTGAGCTTACATTACTAACAGATCATTTAATGAATTAGTGATCTATAACTTCCAGATTGTAGCCCACATGTAATACTACAGATCCAATACATAAAATCATCAGAACAACAAAAGATATAGCCGGTACTAACTGGTCAAACCATGTCAGAAATAATCCTCAATATTTTCTGGAAAATTCCCAGAAATGCAAAAAACAGTGCAAGTGGTCTACTTTGACCACTTGCTAAGTTCGATATATTCATTGTTTGTGGGATTTTAAGGCATAGATATACATTAAAAACAACAGGCTACAAAGTTATTACAACAACGTTAATAAACAACATTCCATCAGTCAGATTTGAGCCGTTAAAAATGTTGTCAGACGCGATTTTCAGATTCTGGGCCTACCCAGATTTCGACCGGTCATGCCCGGTCAACGGGTTTTGACCGATCATAACTTCCGATCTATAACTGATCCAACTTTGATTCTTGTACCAGATAAAAGATCACATACAAGACTAAAAAATACAACACTTAAACAACAAAAACACAAAACATACTAAGATCTACACAGTCTGACATTTGTTGTCAGACCATAAAATGAAATTTTTCCAGATTCTTGAAATCTTCAAATCCGAGCTTCTAGATGTTATGGATCTAACATCTAGCAACCCAGATCATCATTAGACAACATAAACAACATATTTTAACAACAAAACACAACATCTAACACCCGATTATGGACAGAAATTAAACTAGGGTTTTATACCTCTTTAGGCTTTGATCTTGATTCTAGCTTCTGTTTTTGTATATATTGTTAGTGGGGCTCGGTTATTGACTGATCTTAGGAGAGAATTTCGTAGGTTTTGATAGAGAGAAAATTGGTTGAGAGCTTGGGCATAAAATGAGCTAAATAGTACACTTTATCTCTCCAAATCTATTTATACAACTAAGATACAATGTATTGGCTGGCAATGTGGCATGTTGCTGATTATTTAGAGTACATGGGGTTGGTAGAGTAGTTCACCAACTACATTTTGGCTAGATACACAAGTCATCCATTTAAAGAATGTGCAAAAAGGGTATTTTAGTCTTTTGATAAATCAATTTAATGGCAAAATTGTCATCTTGTCAAATCCTTATGGTTTAGGGTTTGGTTTAGGGTTTAAGCCAATTTAGCAAAAGTCTAGAATTTCCATTTTTAGGGTTTGCACAAAAATTAAATAAATAAATTAAATAACTTTCCGTTTCAAAAATTTTGAAAAATAATTTTGTTAATCAAATTAAGTTTGTAATTATCTTATACATGAATATTAGGGTTTATTACCCTTAATCACAATTAACTTTGCTAATAAAGCAATTAGGGTTTATCATACCAAAAATTAAGGTTTCCATAATATAATTAGGGTTTTCTAGGAATTAAATTAGGGTTCTAGATTTTAGGGTTTTAATTTACTAACTAGGTTTATCTTAATTAGTAATTAAAGTTTATCACACGTGTTATTAATCATAATAACACTATTTTTGACTGATCAAACCTCCGGTTTAGGTTTCCGAATTAGGGTTTCTAATCATTAGAAAATCAAATATAATTAGGGTTTACATTTAAAGTTAGGGTTTTCTATAATTAGCAAAATATTAAATAACACATAACATATATCATATAACATCGTCATATAACAGTCTTAAACTCACAATTTATTTTTAAATTAGGGTTTTCTACAGAAAACTAGGGTTTAACCAATTAACATTAGGGTTTTGAAATTAAACACCATAATTGACCAATCATCATCAACACGTACATACGACACATATTTATAGCACTGAAAAATCAAAATATAATTAATATTATATTATTATCACCATTCCTTATTCCAGAACCAGAAATAGGTTTTATAAAATATTATTAGGGTTTGGTCGTAATATAATAAAACTGTTCCACGCATTAACATTACACACATAACCATACATATCTATAACACTTAAAAATAACAATATAATATTATTATTCTCATTCCTTAATCCAAACCTGAAATTAGGGTTTGGATCCAATATCTGATTTATCTTACATAAATAACCTTATTAAGTTAAAATAATTAACTTAATAATCTGTACTAAAATTTATATAATAAAATAATTATTATAATTATTCCCAAAATCATTTCATATATTATTTAAATAATATAAACATATAATTTCCTGGAAAATAATTAATAAAAATATTTCTATCTTAAAATTAATTATTATAAGAATATACTTTATAATAATCAATAATTCTAAAATAAAATTATTTGTAAACATTCATGTAATAAATATATTTTTATTTACCACATAAATACATATACATATTATCTTGTACAAATCTTCATCCTTATAATAAAAAAAATTATACGTAAAATTTCAGTTTTATTTATTTAGAAAATATCGGGTTGTCACAGGGCTTTCCGATAAGGATTTCTCCTTATTGGCGCGCAATTAGAATACCAAACCTCTCCTTGACAGAACTTCTAGACATTGTCAATATTGTAAATAATAATATGAATAACTTTATCGTCTCAATTATTGATTTAATAATATAACATATTATGCAGATGATACTGTGACAACAATTGAATCAATAATATGAGAGATATGATGCAGCAATTACTGTAGCAATAATTGACTATAACTGAGTGACTTCTTACGTAAGCATCAATAATCAATACCGTGTGCTACTATGCAACTACACGTATTACTATACTTTTACTATCGGGTAGTTCAACAGTTTTAACTTTAACACTTTTGCCGTTATTTTTATAAAAAGATAATTCTGTCATTTTCTAAATACGACAGTACTTCTGTTGTGGGGTCCACCAATGATTATGCCGTCGTACGAATATTTCCTATGAAAACGAATATTCCACGACCAATCGAATATTCCCCGGCACAACGAATAACAACATGCTTACTTTGCAAAAAATTTCACATATCACCCTTAACTTTAACCTTTTATCAATTTAACCATTTACAAAATAAAATAATAATTATAAGAAAATTGAATACTTTCATTTCATAAAATTCGGGATCTCACACTTGAAGATCGAGCTTCCTCAGGTACGGGTTCACCTCCAAATCCTTTCGCGTTCAACTTGAATCCATCGGGTTTGGTTCCTTCCTTTGATCAACGTTAGCCACCCTGGTTGATAAGTCACGAGTTGTTTCAATAAAAAACAAATGGGAGTTGTTTTAAACAACCATGGAGATGTGATTGAAATCTTTCTTAGTGTGGTACATGTGTCTGACACTTCATCTATATATTTGAAGAATAATATTGATGAATTGTTTGTAAAACATAAATTGTAATTATCGAGATTGAGAAGTCAAATATATGAGGCGAGTTCAATGGATTGAAGGCTTTTATTTTAAAAGAAAATCCATATGCAAGGTATGTCCATTGTTTTTCTCACCAACTCTAATTAGTTGTTGTTGTTGTTGCCAAGAGCAACCGTATTGTGAGTGATTTTTTCAATATGTTACTATGATTGTGAATGTGGCTGGAGCACCATGTAAAAGGAAAGATAAACTTAGACAGCTTGAATATGATAGGATCATAGAGTGCTTGGAAAAGGGAGAGATAGTTAGTGGTAAAGGAAAAAAATCAAGAAATCAGTTTAAGACGGCCAGGAGATACTCGTTGGGGGTCACATTACATAACAATAATCTATCTTATGTCTATGTGCATTTTCGTTTTACAAGTGCTTGAAAATGTGCATGATAATGGTGCTTCTGTTGATAATAGTGGTATAGCCATAAGTTTGATTGATAAGATTGAGAATTGTTGTAAGACCCATACTTTTATGAATAAAGATTAATTTTTCTCAAAATATTTTTTTGAATGTTATGGTATGGATTTGATATAATGTTATAGTTGTGGGTAATATTTACAAATTTTGCAAAGTAAACAAGTTGTTATAAAATACTTGATTGGTTGGGGAATATTCATTTTAACAGTGAATATTTGTATGACGGCACAATCATTAGTGGACCCCACAATGAAACTATTGTCAGAGTTAGAAAACGATAGAAATATCTTTTTATAAATTAACGGCGAAAGTTTTACCGTTAAATGTTGAAATACTCGGTGGTAAAAATACAGTAATACGCGTGGTTTCATAGTAACACACTGTATTGTATAATATTTTTGATTATTGATGCTTATGTGAGAAGTCACTTAGTTATACTCAATTATTGCTACAGTAATCGTTGAATAATATCTCTCATATTATTGATTCAATTATTGTCACAGTATCATCTGCATAATATTTTATATTATTAAATTAATAATTGAGACGAAAAAGTTATTCATATTATTATTTGCAGTATTGACGATGTCTAAAAGGTTTTGTCGAGGAAAGAGGTTTGGTCACCTAATTGCCCGCCAATAGGGAGAAATCATTATCAAAAAGCCCCCTCTTTCCTGGGAATGATCTGGTTGTTAAATATTATGACTTATAATATTAATGATGAATAATTCGTGTTGATTAAAGATGAAATTGATATTTCCATTGTGTTGGAATTATTAGTATTAGTGGAAATCGACATTTATTTCGATAATAATTGATTTCTGGAGGTTAAATTGACCAATCGAGTAATTAATCGAATATATAAGCAATTAATTGCTATTAGTTCACATGCATATAACAATTTGTTCACGTGAATAGAACTATTGATTCACATGCATGTACTATTGGGGAGGTGGTGCAAGCTTGATAATACTTGTAGGAATAAATTAAAAATGGAGAAAAAGATGAAGGTACTATAATGTAATAATTCGAGCCCCAAAACGTGCAATTATCGAAATAATATGTTTATATAAATAGAAGCCCATTCTTCTTTCGTTCTCACCAATTCACTAAGACTCACAAGAGCAATTATAGAGAGAGAAGCTATAGAGCGAGAAGCTATAGAGAGAAAGAAGAAGAGTATTCTGCTACTTCACTATTCCAGTATCCAGTCTTCTTCTAAGGTAAGGGATATTATTTTTTTCAGTATTCATAAGAAATAATATTTTCTTCCATACTCTATAGTATGTGAGTAATATTATTTCGTTTTGTATTCCAAATTCAATGCTCATTCTGTTAAAGTATTGCTTCTATACTCCATGAAATTAGTAGAATATCCTTGAAATCTATGCTTCATTTAGTATCGTTTCACATGGATATTTTTCTGAACATTCTTATTAAATTTTAAGCTTTTCATTCCAGAGTATTATTCATGAGATACTATTCACAAATTACTATTTATGGGGTACTAATTACTATTTATAAAGTACTACTCACAGGGTACTATTCATAAAGTACTAGTCACGGGGTATTATTTACAAAGTACTATTCCTGAAGTATTATTCATGAGTTACTATTCACTCGGGTACTATTCACCCAGCGTACTATTCATGACAAAAATTTATTTCTTTTCTATCCAAATCATTTTTGATACAATATTATTCTTGAATTTTACTCCACAAAGCAGTATCATGTTGACAATTTTGACATTATTAAATTCTGGATAAATTAAATTATAAATCTTTAAAAATATATCATTTGCTTTCTTTTAATTGAATTATTATATCATTGTCATCATCATAATGTTTATATTGTGATGAAAGTCATATGTGGCTTACGTGCATAGATGGACTGTTGATTGGTATGATTATGACCGGGGATCATTCGGTATAATCATGACCTATAATGTTACAAATGATAAAAGTCCTCATTGGCCCGTAGTGCATTGATGGACAGTTGTTGGTATGATCATGACTATTGGTGAAAACAAGAATATCCTTAGCCCGTAGTGCATGAATAATTCAGTGATTTGGATTATTTATTAAGCTGAGTCTCAGCGATAAAATTGATGATAAACTTTTTTAATCATAGAAGATAGTAGATATCATGCACTACTTGAATCTTCTAATGGATTGCTTGTTCTGCTGTAGTTAAACTTGATGTTTATTGTATTTTATCAGTTTAACACCGTTGAAGGCTAACGATAATTTATTTTACATTATCTTAGTCATAATATTTCTTACTGGGCTAGTTGAGCTCACCCTTTTGCTTTCATTATTCTCTTCAGAAAATGAGAACGTAGCCGGGACTAGTCGAGAAACTGAGTGATGGTCCGAGACGGTTGTTTTAGTAGTCCTCACTATTTAGTGTGATAATAAATGTAATGAGGATTGAATTTGAGTTTGGATATTGTCTATGAGACAATATTCGTGTAAAAACTCTCAGTTCATGTTGTATAATTAAGTTTGTAATTGTATTCAGTACCATGTATTTGGTGACCCAAGATGAGTGATGTATACCTACTTTGGGGGCGTCACAGTTGGTATCAAAGCTTAGGGATATGATCCATGGCTGAGATGTGAGACTAGAACTAGGAGGGGAGAGACGGGTTAATCCTTTGTTAGTATGACCTACCTAAGTTATTTGTTATTTAATTGGTCGGTCAGAGTATAGGGATAATATGTGGCATGTCATTTAACCTTTTGTTTTGTGGCAGTATTTAAAAATGGCATCTGAAAATATTGAGATAAGTAATGAAGCACATGACACTGTTGAGTCACCAATGATCAATACCCAGGATAATGTGCATCAAGAAGGAAATAATTCTCAGGTAAACAACAAAACCGACCAGATGATGAAAGATGGGATGTTCAGAGGCTTTATGTAATTCTTGCAACTTCAGGCGAGAGAGACTCCTGTTCAAAATGCAGGTGGAAACACTAGCAACTCTCGGATAGTCACTGCTAAGCAGTTCAAGGAGCTGGGACCACCGAAGTTTTTGGAAAAGCTAGAACCACTCAAGGAATAGACGTGAAAAAAAGCAGATCACCAAGTTATTTGATGTCTTGGAATGATCCGAGGAGCAAAAGGTTCCCTTTTCCACTTTCATGTTGAGAGGAGAGGCAGATTACTGGTGGAGAATCAGTAAAATGTACTCAACATGCCGCACTGAAGATGTCTTGGGAGAAGTTTCAAGAAATTTTCAACGACAAGTACTTTCTCGAAAGTATTCGTCACATGAAGGAAGTGGAATTCATTCAAGTTAGAGAAAAATAATATGACCGTGTCGCAGTACGACGATAAGTTTGTTGAGTTGTCCCGGTTTTTATCCCATTTAGTTGATAATGATTAGCGTATGACGCGGATGTTTCTAAGAGGTTTAAAACCTGAAATATGTCAATACCTCATTTCTCACAAACTGTGTTTGTATTCAGATGTTATAAATAGGGCTCAGTTATTGGAGCGCGATAATTAGTCAACCAAACCAAGAGAGAGCAGCCAACAAAATGATAATACTAGTGGTAGCAGTGATCGAAGCGGTGACAACAAACGTGGAGGCAATCAACATGCCAGAAATGGTAACCACTTTGGTGGTAATCATGGACAAGACAATAGGAGTGGAAATTTCAAGAAGATGAGATTTAACAATGATGGAAATACGTCAGCACCAGCACCCATTGATAAAGAAGGAGAACAACCATCGATCGTATTCTTTAAATGTGGAAGGGATGGACACATCGTCCAAACTGCATGATGCATTCCAAAGCGTGTTATAATTGCGGAAAAAAAGGTCACCTAGCTCGATTTTGTCATGCAGTGAAGCCAAGTCTAGTTGGGATGGTGACACCAAATGTCGTCCCAGAGAAGTCAAAGCTGGTAGTTCAAGGGAGAGCATTTTTCGTAACCTCCTAAAAATCAAGGAACCCGAACGAGGTCATCACGGGTAAGCTAATCATAAACTCTTGCGAAGTCTATACCTTATTTGATACCGGTTCTACCCATTCTTTTATTTTTCCTACTTGCTCTCAACGTTTAAATTTAGCTCTGGAGAAATTAGACTTTGACTTATCTGTTAAAACTCCGTTGGGAGAAACCTTCATTACATCAACTGTGTATAAGTCTTGTTTGATTCAAATCAACAACCGCGCGTTACCTGTTGATCTTATATCTTTGAAAATACTCGCATTTGATGTGATTTTAGGGATTGATTGGTTAACCACTCATCATGCAAAAATTGATTGTTTTCATAAGATTGTTAGCTTTCATATTCCTAACCAACCTATTATGCGAATTCAAGCAACCAAACCACTAAAGTCAATCACTTTCATATCAAGCCATAAAGCTATTTATTTATTAAAAAACGGATGTCAAGCTTTCTTAGCCCATGTCACAGATTTAAACAAAAATACGTCAGATTTGAATGATATTTATATTGTTAATAAATTTCCTAACGTGTTCCTTGAAGAGCTTCCTAGCCTTCCCCCAGAGCGTGAAATCGAATTTTGTATCGACCTTGAGCCCGGTACAAAACCCATTTCCAAAGCCCCATATCGAATGGCTCCTATTAAACTTCAGGAGTTAAAAACCCAACTGAAGGAATTTTTAGATATCGGTTTCATTCGTCCTAGTACGTCTCCTTGGGGTGCTCCTGTTCTATTCTTAAAGAAGAAATATGGAAGTATGCGACTTTGTATTCATTATCGGGCGTTGAAACATGTCACCGTTAAAAATAGGTACCCGTTACCTCGCATTGATGACCTATTTCACCAGTTGTAAGGCGTTAAATTCTTTTCAAAGATCGATCTTCGTTCTGAATATCATCAGTTAAAGATTAAAACTGATGACATTTCAAAGACTGCTTTCAAAACTCGGTACAGGCATTACGAATTCCTAGTCATGTCTTTTGGATTGACTAATGCTCATGCTGCCTTCATGGATATGATGAACGGAATATTCAAAGAATATTTAGATCATTTTGTAGTATTCTTTATTGATGACATCCTGATATACTCCAAAATCCGTGAAGATCATAAGCAACACTTGAGGCTGATACTCCAAAAACTTCATGAAAACAAACTATATGCCAAGTTCAAGAAATACGAGTTCTGGCTTGAGGAAATAGCATTCCTTGGGCACGTGATATCAAATCACAGATTATCTGTTGACCCAACAAAGATTGAAGTAATTCAAAGCTAGGAGAAACCTAAGTCCGTGACCGAAGTACATAGCTTTCTCGGCTTAGCGGGTTATTATCGGAGATTCGTAGAAGGGTTTTCTCGAATCGCTACCCTATTAACTCAGCTGACTCGAAAAGATATAAAATTCAGTTGGAGCGAGGAATGTAAGAAGAGTTTTCAAGAACTCAAGAAGAGACTTATTTCAACACCTGTTCTGACAATACCATCTGGTTCGGAGGGATTTGTCATATACAGCGATGCTTTAGGCAAAGGTTTAGGCTGTGTTCTCATGCAACATGGGAAATTCATAGCCTATGCCTCACGACAAATTAACAAATACTAGAAAAATTATCGTACTCATGATCTTGAGTTGGCAGCTGTCATTTTTGCACTTAAAATCTGGAGGCATTACCTGTATGGGGAGAAATTGGAGATCTATACGTATTATAAAATCCTCAAATATTTCTTCACCCAAAAGAAACTCAACATGTGGTAACGACGTTGACTCGAGCTGTTGAAAGATTACGATCACACCATTCAATACCATCCTAGAAAACTAAACATAGTAGCTAATGCATTGAGTAGAAGATCATATGCAGGTACGAGTGCGATATTGTCAATGCAAAGGCCCATTTGGTATGACTTACAAAGGATGAAGATAGAGTTAAAGACTCCATGGACCCACGTGATGATGACAAATATACAAGTAGAACCGACTTTAATCGATAAGGTTAAAGCTGCTCAAGCTACAAACCAAGAGCTGATGCGTATGAAGAAGAAAATGCAAGAAGGTGCTATTTTAGAAGCAAGAATCGATGAAGGAGGAATACTTCGAGTCAACTCCAAACTTTGTGTTACTAAAGACCCAGATTTAAAGTATAAAATCATGATGGAGTCGTACAACACATCGTTTGTAATCCATCCTGGGATTACCAAAATGTATCGTGATCTTTGACATACATTTTGGTGGAGCAATATGAAAAGAGAGATCGCGGAGTTTATCTCAAGGTTTTTAACTTGTCAACGAGTCAAGGCGGAGTATCAAGTGCCAAAAGTCAATTGCAACCACTTAAAATTCCAGAATGGAAGTGGGAGCACATTACCATGGATTTCGTTACTGGTCTTCCTAAGGTTTCTCAAGGCATAGATGCGATTTGGGTCATTGTTGATAGATTAACCAAGTCTGCTCATTTCTTACCTATACGAGAAACTTATTCACTTGAACGTCTTGTTCGTTTATATATAAATGAGATTTTAAGACTGTATGGTATGCCAGTATCCATAGTTTTTGATCGAGACCCAAGATTCACTTCATAATTTTGGGTTAGTTTGCAAAAAGCTATGGGCACGGATTTACGATTTAGTTTGGCATATAATCCTCAAACGGACGGGAAGTCATAGAGGACTATTCAAACTCTTAAAGATATATTAAGACTATGTGTCCTTGACTTCAAAGGAAGTTGGGACAAGTTCTTGTCATTGGTGGAGTTTTTCTACAACAACAGTTATCAAGAAAGTATTGACATAACTCCATTTGAGGCGTTGTATGGACGCAAGTGTCGTTCTCTAGTATGCCGAAATTAGGTAGTTGAAGCAACATTATTGGGACCAGAATTGGTACGCATGACAACGAAAAAGATTCAAATGATATGACAACGTATAAAGACCTCACAAGATCGACAAAAGAGTCATGTTGATCTTCATCGAAGAGTTGTGGAATTCAATGTTGGAGAGCATGTGTTGTTACATGTTTCTCCATGGAAAGGAGTTACAAGATTTAGAAAGAGAGGAAAGCTCAATCCTCGATTTATTGGGCCATTCGAAATCCTCAATCGAGTAGAAACTGTGGCCTATAGACTCGCCTCACCGCCAAGTATGTCTCGTGTTCATAATGTTTTTCACATATCTTTGCTACTTAAATATGTGAAAGAATCGAACCACATTATTGAATTAGAACCGGACGAGATAGTGGAAGATTTAACGTATGAAAAGTTACTTATTAAAATTTTGGATAAGAAGGATCATATTCGACGCTCCAAGGTTATACGTCAAGTTAAAGTTTTGCGGAGAAACCAAGATATGGATGAAATGACCTGGGAGTTAGAATCTGAAATGAAATCAAGGTATCCTCACCTCTTCGACATACCGGGTACGTACCCCAATTTTGAGGAAGAAATTTCATAAGAAGGGAGGTTGTAAGACCCCAGCTTTTATGAATAAAGATTAATTTTTCTCGAAATATATTTTTGAATATTATGGTGTGGATTTGATATAATGTTATAGTTGTGGGTAATATTTACAAATTTTGCAAAGTAAGCAAGTTGTTATAAAATATTTGATTGGTCGAGGAATATTCATTTTAACAGGGAATATTTATACGAAGGCACAATCATTGGTGGACCCCACAACGGAAGTATTGTCGGAGTTAGAAAATGACAGAAATATCTTTTTATAAAATTAACGACAAAAGTTTTACCGTTAAATGTTAAAATACCCGGTGGTAAAAGTACAGTAATACACGTGGTTGCATAGTAACACATGATATTGTACAGTATCTTTGATTATTGATGTTTACGTGAGAAGTTACTCAATTATACTCAGTTATTGCTACAATAATTATTGCATAATATCTCTCATATTATTGATTCAATTATTATCACAGTATCATCTGCATAATATTTTATATTATTAAATCAATAATTGAGACGACAAAGTTATTCATATTATTATTTGCATTATTGACGATGTCTAGAAAGTTATGTCGAGGAAAGGGGTTTGGTCACCTAATTGCGCGCCAATAGGGAGAAATCCTTATCAGAAAGCATCCTCTTTCCTTGGAATGATCTGGTTGTTAAATATTGTTAGTTATATTATTAATGATGAATAAGTCGTGTTGATTAAAGATGAAATTAATATTTCCATTGTGTTAGAATTATTAGTGTTAGTGGAAATCGACATTTATTTCGATAATAATTGATTTCTGGAGGTTAAATTGACCAATCGGGTAATTAATCGGATAAATGAGCAATTAATTGCTATTAGTTCACATGCATATAACTATTTGTTCACATGAATGGAACTATTAATTCACATGCATGTACTATTAGGGGAGGTGGTGCAAGCTTGATAATACTTGTAGGACTAAATTAAAAATGGAGAAAATGATGAAGGTACTATACTGTAATAATTCGAGCCCCAAAACGTGCAATTATCGAAACTATATTTTCCTATAAATAGAAGCTCATTCTTCTTTCATTCTCACCAATTCACTAAGACTCACAAGAGCAATTATAGAGAGAGAAGATATAGAGAGGAAAGTTATAGAGAGAAAGAAGAAGAGTATTTTGTTACTTCACTATTTTAATATTCAGTCTTCTTTTACGGTAAGGGATATTATTTTTTTTAGTATTCGTAAGATATAATATTTTCTTCCATACTCTATAGTATGTGAGTAATATTATTTCGTTTCGTATTCCTAATTTCACACTCATTCTGTTAAAGTATTGCTTCTATACTCCGTAAAATTAGTAGAATATCCTTGAAATTTGCGTTTGATCTAGTATCGTTTCAGAAGAATATTTTTCTGAACAGTCTTGTTAAATTTTAAGCTTTTTCATGCCGGAGTACTGTTCATGGGATACTATTCATAAAGTACTATTCACGTGATACTATTCAAGGGATACTATTCACAAAGTACTATTCCTAAAGTACTATTCATAAAATACTATTCACGGGTTACTATTCACTCAGGTACTATTCACCCGGAGTACTATTCATGACAAAAATTGATTTCTTTTCTGTCCAAATCATTTTTGATATAATATTATTCTTAAATTTTATTCCACAAAGCAGTATCATATTGAAATTTTGGACATTATTGAATTCTAGATAAATTAAATTATAAATCTTTAAAAAATTATCATTTGCTTTCTTTTAATTGAATTCTTATATCATTGTCATCATCCTCATGTTTATATTATGATGAAAGTCATTTGTGGCTTACGTGCATAGATGGACTGTTGATTGGTATGATTATAACTAGGGATCATTCGGTATAATCATGACATATAATGTTATAAATGATAAAAGTCCGCATTGGCCCGTAGTACATTGATGGACAGTTGTTGGTATGATCATGAACATTGGAAAAACACAAATATCTTTGGCTTGTAGTGCATGGATAATTCGCGGTTGTGATACTAATGAATATCATTGGCCCGTAGTGCATGGATAATTCAGTGATATGGATTATTTATTAAGCTGAGTCTCAGCGATAAAATTGATGATAAACTTTTTAAATCATAGAAGATAGTAGATATCATGCTCTACTTGACTTTTTTAATAGATTACTTGTTTCGCTGTAGTTAAACTTGAGTTTTATTGTATTTTATCAGTTTAACACTATTGAAGGCAAATGATAATTTATTCTACATTATCTTAGTCATAATATTTCTTACTGAGCTAGTTGAGCTCACCCTATTTGCTTTCATTGTTCACTTCAGGAAATAAGAACATAGCCGGGACTAGTCGGAAAATGGAGTGATGGTTCGAGATGGTTGTTTTAGTAGTCCTTACTATTTAGTGTGATAATAAATGTAATGAGGATTGAATTTGAGTTTGGATATTGTCTATGAGATAATATTCGTGTAAAAACTCTCAGTTCATGTTGTATAATTAAGTTTGTATTTGTATTCAGTACCATGTATTTGGCGACCTAAGA